>OY728163.1:1884397345-1885046512 GCA_963277665.1 Viscum album
AGGAAAAAGGCGATCCTCTCTACTGGCAGTGAGCTAGAGAGAGAGAAACAAGGAGTGACCCTTTGGAAAGCAGTGAGATGAACCTAACCTTTGTAAAGGTAGTGATCCTGGGCATAGAAGTGAAATATCCTGAACATTTTAAATTGGCAGTGGGCATTATTGGATTTGGTACAGTGGCACATAACCGTTGTATGCTCCTTGGGTGTAGCCTAGTGATGGTGAAACAAGTAAAAATCTCTATGTCTGCATGCTTGCTTCCCTACATTGCATCCAAAGCATCACCATCAGATAAAGATAAAAATAAGTGATCAACATAAACAAACAAGAGCAAACAAAGTGACCCAAATAATATAGAGGTCATGATCCAGTGGGGAAAGAAGAATTTTGAAAAAGAATATCCATACCGTGATTCACCCCCCTCTCAGGGTATTTAGGCCCCTTTTGGTCCTAACAATGTGGTTTTTTCTTTTATAAGTGTTTCTCACACTATGTTTTTTGGTTTGAGTCAATGGATGGAACCTGAAGGAACCACATTGATGATTAATGTGATGAGAGATGAAACACATTTACTCTTAAGAAACAAAATTATATGGGAGCCATAATGAAAAATATTGTTCTTATTCTCACAAAAATTTCTCTAGTTATGAATGATGATCGACTTCCAAACAAGAAAAGGACGGAACAAAATTCCATCAAATCCTTCATGAGATAATTTCCTCCTTATTTTAGTGGGTATTCTGATCCACTAGTGGATGAACAATTGATTAGTACAACTGAAAATAAATTTTTGGTTCTTCAATGTTCAGTACATGAGAAATTCATTTTGTTAGTTTATTGTTTGGATGGTGAAGAAGATCAATGGTGGAATATTACCAAAAATACTAGGCTACTATGTGAAATTGAATCAATGGAATTATATGAGTTCAAAAACCTTTTTTTTCAATAAGTAAATTCCTTGTATTCTTCAAAAAAACATAGAGAAGAAGTTCCTTGTGTTCAATAAAAAGAATGAGGAATCCATTGGTACCTATGAAGAAAATCTTACAGGATTTTCAAGTTATGATTCTAGAATCATCATTCAACCTGAGAGTAAGGTTGATCGATTCTTCAGTGTCTAGAATCCAAGTCTCCAAAGGGAATTATCCGTAAGGGACTTTTGTAGTTATGAGGAAATCATTCTATGTGCACTCAAGGTTGAGATGAATATTGGATTCACCCATCAATCTTATAGGTTTTATAAGAAGAAAAAATTAGAATTAAAAAAAAATAAAAAACCATAGTGAGAAGAAGATGATATTTCCTTTATGATCACAGTTTGGAGAGAAACATGTATGAAACTATCTTAAAATTACTAATAAATGTTATAAGTGTTGTAAAGAGGGTCATCAGGAAATTGAATGCTGAAGTGTTGATAAAAAGATTGAAAATTATGTAAATAAAGAAAAGGCTACACAAAATTCACCTCCCATACTTCAATGTTACACGTATAAGGAAAATGGGAATTATTCTAATCAATTACATAATCAAAGGGTTATCTATGATGATCAACATATGTAACCTTTTAAGGCTAAATACAATGGAAAATAATATGTGATCACTACTAGCGATGTTGAGTACATCAATGAAGCGGTGAAATGTACACTTACCTTCCACTCCAAAACACCTAATATTTTATTTTATTCAAGATCCACCCACTCTTTTATTTTTAAAGAATTTTCTATTGGTATCACCATATTACCTCAAAAATTATATGTTGAGTTAGCCATGAAAAATTCTAATGTAACATCAATTAAATCAAAAGATTATAATTCTTTCCAATTAAAGTTTGTGGGATAGTGTTTCCTAAAAATCTTATGATCCTTCTTTTAGTTGAATTCAATGTGATAATTGGAATGGATTGGATTTATAAATATTTGTATCATATCAATTTCCATGGAAGGTAATTCACGTTTCATATTCTGAATAAATTTGTGATCATCTATTGATTCAAGGATGAATATGTACTCACAGTGGAATCTACTTCCATCTTGTGGGTTTTAATTCCTATAAAGGAAGGTTATCTATATCTGATGTTTGGGGAGAAAATAACCATTAATTATTCACCTACTATACGAGATTTTTTTGATGTCTTTCCATAAGAATTACCATGTCTTTCACCAAATTATGAAATTGAGTTTTCAATAGAACTCATATCGGGTGTTATGCCTATTTCAAAGACTCATTATAGAATTTACCAAAATGAGTTGTAGGAATTGAAGATGCAACTCCAAGATAATATTGAAAAGGCATTCATATTCCCAAGTAAGTAACCATGGGGTGAACCTATTATATTTTTTAATAGGAATTATGGATCAATGAGACTATTTCTTGATTATAGAGTACTAAACTAGATCACTACCAAGACAAAATATCCTCTCCCCTATATTGATGACTTGTCTGACCAACTATATAGATCTCAACACTTTTTCAAGATTTATATTTATTATAGATACCATCAATTAAGCTTAAATAACAAATATATACCCAATAAGACATTCTGTAAAAGGTATGTGAACTTTAAATTTATAGTGATGCCTTTTTGTCATACCAAAACAACAACTATCTTCATGGATTTAATGTATAGATTCTTTAGAGACTATCTTTATTAGTTTATGGTAGAATTTATATACAATATTCCTATATATTTTAATATTAAGGAAGAACATGAATATCAATTGAGGATTGTACTTAATACCCTTACAAAGGATAGTATTTATGAAAAATTTTCCAAGTGTGAGTTTTGCATTTAGAAAGTTTTATTTTGGGGTCATATAATATCAAGAGTGGGGATACCTATAGATCCAGCAAAGATGTAAGTTATTGAATGTTGTCATAGACTGATAATGATAACTGAGATATCTATTTTACTTGTTTTGGATGGATATTATAAATTTTTTTGTTAAATATTTCTCAAAATTGTCTAATACACTCACCAAGTTTACTCGGAAAGGTGTTATGTTCATATAGACGGAAGAATGTGAAGATAATTTCAAAGAGATAATAAATGGTTAGTCAGTGAACCATTATATAAACTACTCTATTGTGGAGAAAGTTTTGTGATCTATAATGATACATCTAAGAAGGGTTCGGGATGTGTTCTCTCAAAAATTATATTGTTACATCTTATACCTCATGAAAAATGGATAATCCATGAGAAAAATTACCCAACTCATAATATGGAGTTAGTTGTGGTAAATTTTTCATTAAATATATAGTGTCATTATATTTATGGAGAATGGTGTGATATATATACTGATTATAAAAGTATAAGGTATATTTTTACTCAAAAATAGATTAATATGTGCCAAAGGAGATGGTTGAAGTTGATTAATGATTATTAATTCTCAATACATTACCACCATGGGAAAAAAACAAGGTGTCAGATGATTTGAGTCGAAATGACCATGCTAGTTTATCTAAGACGAGGATCACAAAATATCCAATATTTATGGATTTACAAAGGATGGATATGAAAATCATAAAGGAAGTGGATAAATATTATCTGGCTCAAATGAATGTTCAAACATCTATACAAGTAATTGTTAATAATGCATAGAAGGAAGATGTAGAGCAACAAAAGAAGATGAGAAATGTTCATGAGTTCAACATTAACTGTGATGGAATAATAATTTTCAAGAATTGTGCTTTTGTCCCTCCTAATCCAGATTTATAGGAGTTATTTTAAGAGGCTCATTGTTCATCATGGAACCACCAAGATGTATACAGATTTGAAAAATTGTTTTTGTTGTGATGGAATAAAGAGAGATATTGCAGAATATGTTTCTCGATGCTTGGTTTGTCAACAATTTAAGTATAAGAGATAGAATTCTAATGGGATGTTATAACCATTACTCACATGAGAATAAGAATGGGATAACATCACTGTGGACTATATCATCTGAATTCCCAAATCATCTAAAGGATATAATGCTATATGGGTTATATTTTATCATCTTATAAAGTTTGAAAACTTCATTTCTATCATATAAGACTTCTATTTTAATCTGATTTCCAAAATATATATTAAGTAAGTTGTAAGATTACATGGAGTACCACTTTTAATTATATCTGATCTTGATCTGAGGTTTACCTAGAAGTTCTGGAGTAGTCTTCAGCTAGATCTGGATACAGAGTTAAGTTTCAGCACTGATTATCATCCATAGATAGATGGTTAGTCTGAGAGGATAATTCAATCTCAATAATACATGTTGAGAGCTTGCTCTATGGAATTAAAAGGGGGTTGGGATCAACACCTACATTTGGTAGAATTTTCTTACAATAACAACTTTCACTATAGTATTCATATGGATCCATATGAAACCATATATTGTAATAAGTGTAGCATTCCAACAAGATGAGATGAATTTGGGGAAATAAATCTATTGGGACCTGATCTAGTTTTTGAAATGGTAGAGAAGGTTAGATCTATTCAACATCACATAAGGTATCTCAGAGTGGACAAAAATTTTACATTGACAATAAATGAAGATACCTAGAGTTTCAAGTGGGTGACAAGGTACTTCTATGAATATCTACAAAGAAGATAGCGATGATATTTGGAAATAAGGCCAAGCTAATCCCTAGGTATATCAACCATTGTGAAATTCTAGATCCTGTTGGGAAGTTAGATTATCTATGGGTGCTTCATTGAATCTCTCTCAAGTCCATGATGTGTTTCATGTTTCTCTCCTAAGAAATAACATACCTGATTCTGCATAACTACTAAACTTAGAATTCATACTGATGGTGAAATTTTTTTATTGTGAAGAATAATTTATAGAGATTCTGGATCGTCGAGAAAAATCTCTACATAATAATACCACTCGCTTGGTTAAAGTTTTATGGCGGAACCACGAATTTAAGGAAGCTACATGCGAACATGAGGATGTTATGAGGCAGAGGTATCCTCATCTGTTCGTATCCCAGTGAAGAATTTCGAGGGTAAAATTCATTTTGAGGGTTTAGAATGTAACACTCATATATTTTTATGAAATATTTATACATAAATAATTTAAATTCTTCAATAGCTTGTGTTGTACACAACCATGAGTTTAAACAAATCCACATACCCTATTGGTATAGAATGAACATTATAACCTCACCATTAAATTGGAATAAATAAAAATGAATAACTAATTTATGAAATATAGATAAAGTTAAAATTCAATATGAAAGTATTGGTAAGAACTTAGAAAATAATAACACAATTTTAGTAAAAATAACTTTATTTTTAAAAAATGTTTTCGTTAAGAATGAGTGTATCTTATGTTTATTTTTAGAAGTTCTTGATAATTTATTTGATAAAACATTATTTTCTTAATTCATCATGTAAAAATTATCTCAAAATTATTTTTTATAATTTTCAGAAAATATTTAAGGAATAGTGAAAATTCTGATTTTTATTGAAAACTGTATTTTTCTTTTGATGTATTTACAAGTTCAAATTATGTTTTGGATTAGTTTTAAATTTTAATTGTTTAATTTTGATTTAAAATAATCCAATTATGGTTTTTGAAAATGATTTTATATAATAACTTATTATAAAAACATTTTATGTTTTAAAAGGTCATTTTTTCGGAAAACTAATCTTCACGGTGTTTTACTAATTTTAATTTAAATTTAATTCTGAAACTTCTATGTTTTCAATTCTGAAAAATGAATGAAAAATTTGGATTCATAAGATCTAAATTTAGTGAATTTTTTTTTATTTTTGGGCAATATGAATAGAAACCTTGGTAAATTTTGTTACCATGGTAAATGGTAAATTTAGTAATTTAGGTGATTTTTTTATAAAGACTATAAAATGACCCATACACCTACCAACATTTTATTAGATGAATGAAATTAGACCCTTTAACAAATATGTATCTTAATTATGTTTTTTAATGGAATCTTGTCTACGAAAATAATTTATATAATATTTAAATCAAAGAAAGTCACAAAAAGTCACTTTCTTTGTCTTTAATAACCCTTATGTGCCCACATAGAGAAAAAGTTAGGTTATAAAATAATATAAAAATAAATTAATAACTTAATAATCATATTTCCATGATATTTTTTTTAATTTTTGGGTAACTTAGATGAGATTATGTTATTTATAAAATCCTATTTAAGAAAGATTTTTAGATGTCACATTAATGTTCTAAATAATATATCATTTTTAATAAAAGGTTACCAAATATATATATTTGACTATATATAAAATTCATAAATCTATAAGATTTATATTTATCATGGTATTTAATTTTTAATTTTTACTGTATAAATAAGTATTCTAAATAATTACACAAAATTGGTGTAGTAATTATTTTATAAATGGAAATATCAAATAAATGTTTTTAAAAATATTTAAATAAATATAATTTTAGATAATTAATGTGATAAATAAATTTTATAGATTATGTTAACCTCTTATTGATATAATTAAATATTTTTTTTCCAATTTAACTTGTTATCTTGATATTTTTAGAAGTCCAAATAAAGAATATTGTAAAAATTGATACTAATGATATTTTATAAAAAACATATTTTATAAAATTATTTAAAAACAATAAAACATATTTAAAAATAATAAAATATTATCTAGTATAAAATTTTATAAATTTTTCTTTTATTATTTAATTTTCATCGCATAAGTTAAAATTACAACCTTTTAATTTTGAGAATTTTTTGATCTTAGTGAAAATTTAAATGTGTTAATTAAAGTGTTAATAAAAATGATAAGGTTCAAAATAACACCAAAACCTGTATAAAATGTATTTTTTTAAATATTACAACCTTATATAATATTATCTTTTAAGAAATTTCCTTTTGGATCTATTTTATTGAGATCAAATTTATTATAAATTAATTTTTTTAAAAATTCCAAAATTTCCCCTCACCTAAATTACAAAAGAGAACATCCTCCCTCACATATTAACATTACATTGAGCCTTTAAAATTGACCAACGCATAAATATTTCTATTCTAAAATTATTTATCCACATTATATAGGTTTTGGTATTCTCCAAAGACCAACTGTGGTGTCCCTAAGAGGTAATCTAAGGGAAGTTCATCAAGAGGTAATCATCTTTACAAACTCTTCCATGATTATTTCATCTTATAATTCTTATTCATGTGATTTTTCCATTATAAAGTAATAAATATAGTATAAAATCTATGGTGATATGTTATTATGATTATGGAACAACCATATTCCACCTTTAATCCATTCTATGAAAAATGAAATTATCACGCGTGCGTATATAAGACTTACTGTCTCCATGTTGTGGTGTAATATGTTTTGCCTCACCTCTTTATTTTGATTGGTATAACGATATAAATAATATATATATATATATAGTATAATTATAACATTATATTTATTCTATAAAAAATTATACTATCAACTTCTTTACCATTTCATCAGTAAGGGAATGACACCATCGCTCGGGCGTACGCATGCCCTACCTTCTCCAAAACGTGATGTGATTCATTTTCCATATTCACCATTAAATAATGATTATAAAAATTTATATAATGAATAAATATGATATATATTACCTTACTATCATTCTATAAATTATGTAAATATATTTTATGTACAATAATTGAGACTTATACGAAAAAACATGCATAGAAAAATGAAGTAGTTAACACCTGTAAGAAGAGTAATAATGAAATAAAAATAACAAAAAGGTGATAAAATGATAATATAAGAAATAATAAATATTAAAATTGTTTACGAATAAGTTAATAACATCATTTAATCCATTATATATGAGTTTTAAATATGTATGAAAGAAGTCATGTCTATAGTAAGGGTTAATTTCACAATCTCATTATTATTATGGAGTGTTTATATGTAAGTATCTACTAAGAAATATTTATCTTCCATGTCCATATATATTGAACAAAATACAAAATATTTTTTCTATTATTATAAATTTATTAATTTCATTTTTACCCATGTGTGATTTTTTACTAAATGGTTTGAAAAGAATCTTTTTTTTCATTTTCCTTACATGGTACTTTTTGAATTTTTAAGCAAAAGTATGAAATGAATATTTTTTCTACTAATATGACCTTAATGTATTTTTACACTTTCATTAAACCTTAATTAATTGTTGCTTCCCTTATAATATTAGAAGTTTATTTTCCAATAAAATATTTTCTTTTAAAATTGTGCGTCATTTTAAAAAAATAAAATGTTTTCAAAGCTGAAAGGTTATTTTCTTAAAGAATTATTTTCAAGTGACCTTGCAGTATTATATTCCATTTAATATAACATTATTTTATGTTACTAAAGCATTATTTGGGGTAATTATTCAAATATACAATCCTTATTCTTTATATTGTTCGTTTATTTTTATGATGTAATGATATTTATAAAACCCATTTCTTTTCCATGGGCTAAGTTATGATGGAATGATGATTATAAAACCAATTTTTTATATGGTTTCTGATATGATAAATGATTTATGCTCTTTTGGAACACGAACATATGGTTTTCATTATGTGATAGATGAGACCTATATCTCCCTCTAATGCATTGGGTGAATATTTATATCTAATGAGATAGAAATAAATGGAATGAGAAACGATATCAATTCAGTAATACAAGGATGGAATGAGAAGTAAACCCAATTGAGTGACAAATGCTTGGAATAGTGATTGAAACCGGTTCAGTAAAAGAATTTTTCCACTATGATGGTCTTGTGATTGATCCTTGACAAATATGTAAATGATTTTATAGGATTATTTTATTACCAATAGTCCATGTTTTATGTTATTATCTCATGCAATACGTTTTTTATAAACTTCCATGATTTATCCCAGGACATGATATTATGATATTTGATATACCTGATATAATTTTAAATTATTTTTCTTACATTTTTATGTATCATGATTATGATATGATTCACATCCGCCTTGTTTACTCTGATTGAGCATATGAGATCACCCTTTCTTATGTTTTGTTTCCTAAGATATGAATAAAGGTATTCAGTAAGATGTTTCCATAGGGGTTATAATTATAAATAATAAGTTGGATATGATATAGATGTTTTATGAACCAGTTTTTTATATTTCCCAGTTTCAAAAGACACAATACCTATATAGTTATAACATGGTTTTTATATTTTATATAATGAATTTTATTCCATTTAAAGTTAATATCTATGTATGAAAATTATGGAGAATTATATATTAATATATCATACTTAAAGAACATTTTTTCATGGAAATCCTAGAAAGTATCACTAGTGACACTTTTATTTCACATGAAGTAATCATGAAATTTCACTACCTCCTTCGGATGACCTAGTGAGGCTCACAGAAACAATTATCCTTGGATCACACAACCTTAACATAAGATAGTCACATGAAAATGGGTTCTATCCATGATGTATCATCACATGTTTTTAATAAGGGCTTCATAAGAGTGATCATACAAATTCTTAAGACCATCATGTGACTTAAATTGTGTCTGTGGGTTTCTTCACGAGACAAGAGGTATATCTACATATTATTCTCAAACACTTCATAAGAACTATGTCTGGTAGTTTTCTTCCTTTCATCGCATGATCCATGTTATATAGGATCACACAATATTCTCCATATATTCTTCATGAAATCTAGGTGGATCATAGAAACTCCTTTATATAATTGAATAATGTAGACTCCATCTTCCCTTTATGCAAATTGTTCTTGTGAGTGCTCTATTCCAAGAGCTATCATAATATCATAGTGGGAAGTAGTAATAAATATTATCCAAGCATCTGTATATATAGACACATTTGCATTTCATATCTTTGTGTTTTATGAAAAAAGATAATTATTCATAGTGATAAAAAATCTTTAGATCTTTCAATGTTGAGGATCTCAAAATATTAGAATCTTATGCCTATATGAAATATCACATGTTTTACATGACTTATTCTTCTTCATCTTCTTCACATGATCACTTAGTTTATCATTCAAGGCCTTGGTTTTCTTCTTTTTATGCCACGTGATAGCTTCTAATAAACCCAAAAATTCCGCCAATAAAACCTGCAATTTATAGACACTTCTAGATGTTGTAAATATTCTTGTGACAACATCTATGTTCATGAGAATTCATTGTGTCCATCTTATTTTCTCTCGAAATCATCTTGAATTGTATATTTTAATTCTTTTGTTATAGTATCTTGATCCATAGATCATTACATGGTGATAACATGTGATGTCACCAATTTTGATGATAGGTTCTTGTGATGACTTATATTTTTCAATGATATAAAAGATTAAGTTTCATATCTTTATTTGGTTTGATCAATGTTTTTCTTGATGCCATTTAGACGACAAGTTTCCACAATCTTATACTGGATGGCTCATCATCAAGATGTTAAAGAAAATGGGTGCCATAGAATATGCACAATATAATAGTAATATGTGATACGTGGGAGATCCTATGGAGAATATTTGATCGATCAAATAGAGATCATTATGTATAAATTTTAAATGGATTAGGAACAATACACATGTTTTGTTTATCCCACATCAAAACTCCAATGTACTACCTATATGGTTTATCAATCAAGCGGTGTGGCTTGTGGTTCGAAAATCCTGAACCCTCTAGCCATAGTGCTACCCTACACAGTGGAACTGCCAATCCTTACATGCGCTCTTTGTGGAACACTATCCTATGTGTGGGCATGATATAGGGTCATTACCACATATAGTGGGTTCCATGCCTACACCATTATCCTCTAATTCCCATAGACTAGATCGGTCTGCTCCCATGGGCATGGTCGACCTCTAGGTCCAACATATTCCATGGTTGAGTTTGGCCTTGTATTTCTAATTGGGATGACCAATATTTTTTATAAATGACCCATATAATATACTTAGTAAATACTAAGTATAAAATATAAATACAACCTTAATAAAATTTTATCCCATCACTAAATTCCAAGCCTCCATAATTTTCTTCTCTCCATTAATTAATCATGAAAATTATTATTTTCATGGATTGCATCAAATAAAAACACCTCATGAAATATATGATTTCTTTTTCCTGGAAAATTCAATTATTCTTTAACACCATATTCACATCATTATTCAATAATATTTTAATTTCATGTAATTAAAATAATTTATAATGAAACTCTTCATATCATCATGAAAATTAATATTTTCATGGGTTTCACTTATGTTAAAAAATGTGAAAAAACTCCTTATCATATGTCTTTGAACATAATAATAGTTCAATAATCATATGAGTTTGAAGGAGAATTTTCCAAGAATGACATAAAACTCCATTATATAAATCCATAACAATTCTCCATACATCATCACCAATCATAGATAATTGTCTTGCTAAATAAAAACTAGTTCTTCAAAGATATTTAATAAGATTCTTGAACAATATGTCTCTACTTCAATGGATGGATTTTCATCACCTTGATAATCTTGTTCCACAAATGAAGGACTTTTAATTCCACTAATTCAATAATATATTATGCATTAAACCTTATACTCATAAATATGTGTAAGATACAACATCCACTCAAACTAAATTACTTTTATAATGAAAAAACTGATGAATATATCAAGACATTGCAAGTTGACTTCTTCCTCACTACGGAAATTTTCAGCACACTGAATGTCTTGGGAATGGATATTGTATGAAATATTTCATAACTTTAGTCTGAAATATTATTCATCCATTAATTAATATTTCATATAACCATTTATCATTATCATTATTTTATGTGATTTATCAAATAAATTCTTTAATCTCAATTACTTCAAAAACCTCTTGAATATTTTTCTTAGCCTTGTCCATCAAATCAATTGATATTTATCAAGAATGGTTCTTGGGGTGTAGATCATGCATAATTTTCATGGATTTCAAGAAATTATTATCTACTTCCTTTCATTACTATTTCATGTGAAGCGCATGATCTCAGTCCAATGTCATTTGAGGTACCTGACTTGTTCACTATCTTTTCTTTATTCTAGTGTATTCCATGAGATATAATCCTTTAATAACCCATTTTCATGGAAATAATAGAATGGATCAATTGTTCCACTTATCCTCACATGATGTGATCATGCAATTTCACTACCTCCTTCATGTGACTTGGTGATGATCACATGAACTATTCTCCGGAGATCAAACAACCTTCACTTAGGAAATTCGTATGACAATGCCTGCTATTTGCGGTGTCTCTTCAAATTATTTTCATAAGGGACTCAAAAGAGTGATCATTCAAATGATTAATCCAATCTTGTGACATAAATAGTTTTTTTGGGTTTCGTTGTGAGACAAGAGGTATTTATGTGAGTTCTTCTCAAACACTTCGCAAGATATGTGTCTTGAAGTTTTCTTTCATCCTTCAGGTGATCTATGTTATGTAGTATCACGTGATAAACACCGTATATTATTTTGAAATCATCGGTGGATCATGGAAACTCCTTAATATGATTGAATCAAGAAAACTTTATATTCCCTTCACACAAATGGTTCATGCAAGTGCTCTCTTTCAAGGGATCTCGTGAAATCATAGTGGGAAGAAATGAAAACTACTATCCAAGACTCTGTATATATAGACATGTTTTCACTAACTTTCTCCATGTTTTTAGGTGGACCAATACTTCTTCATATTTCCTGAAGATCCCAGGTTATTTTAATGCTGAAGATCTTGGCATCCTCAAGTCTTATACCTCACTAGAATAATCAACAATTTTTTTATGAATTATTATTCTTCATCTTCTTCTCATGATAAATTTGTTTATTATACAATTACTTTGATTTCTTCTTCCAATACCACATGATAGATTCTTCAAAATCCAAAAAAAATCCAATCAAACTTGAAAAATTGGGATGCTTATTATGGTTCTAAATCTTCATATGAAAATATCTGAGTTCATGTGATTTCATGGTGTCCATATTATTTTATCATGAAATAATCTTAATGGGGACCATTGAATATCATACTTATAGTCTCATGATCCATAGTTTATTATGAGATGATAACATGCGATTTCAATAGTTCTTGTGAAAGGTTCTTACATAGACCTTTATTCCTCATAGACATGAAATAAGAAGTTTCACATATTACTTCTGTTGGATTGAGATTTTTATGAATGGAATTTTTATGGATAATTATATCAATATTACATGATATTACCCATTTTAAAGAGGAAGAATATAATGGGTTCCTTATAATATACAAAACATAATTCAAACATGTGTGGTGTGAGAGATCTGATGGTGAAGATCATATCGATCAGATAATGATAGTTTCATCCGACATTTAGATATAGGAGGAACATTACATGGGTTCCAGTTTTCTAACAATGATAATTTGATGTTCTAACACTATGGTTTATCAATCAAGCAATGCAGTTAGCAGCTCAAAAATCCCAAACCACCATGTCGTTTTTCCACCTTGCATTGTGGCACTACCACCCCTATTATGCGTTCTTTATAGAATGCTATCATCTATGAGCCTTATACACAGAAATTCCAAAATTTAGTGTACTATATACCTACCGTATCCTCTTATTCCACCCATAGGAATTCCTGGGATTATCCTATGGGCATGGTCGACCTCTGAATCCCACAGATGACATGGTTGAGTTCAAATTAGGCTTTTCAATTGGGTTGGCCCATATTTTTTATAAAGGAACCATATAGTATTCTTCTTACTTACTAATTATAAAATATAAATATAACCATAATCCTTGTTAATCCCATAACAAAATTCCAATCATCGTTAAATTACTTTTCATTATCAATTCATCATGAAAATTAATATTTTCATGGTCTTTATCAAATACAAACTCCTCGTGAAATATATAACTTATTTTTGAATGAAAATATAAATTATTATTTTACACCATCTTTAAATAACCCTTAAATAATATTTCAATTGCATGTAATTCAAATAATTTTGAATGATACTCTTCATATCATCATCTAAATAATTATTTTCATGATATTAACTTGAATTAAATAATATGAAAGAACTCCTTATCACATGTATTTGAACTTAAAAACAGTTCAAAAATCATCTGTGTAACAAGGAGAATTTTCCAGGAATGAAATCCAATTCCATTATATGAATCCATTAAAATTATCGAAGAATCATCAGCAATCATGGAGAATTTTCTAACTAAATAGAAACCAATGAGTCCATAACAATTATCAAGGCATTGTCACCAATATTCTTGAATATATCTGAAACTCTTTCTAACTTTCTATTTCCATGACTAATCAATAGTTGAATTTTAATTCCTTCTTATATAATGAAAAAAATACAAACATAATCATCAACAATCCACATGGTATTTTCATATTCATTTTTATGGATTTCATTTGTTATTTTATTCTTACCATATTATATATTTCATTCTTAATCCATGATTAGCTTATGTTGTACGATACCCCTTATTGTATATTTAAGATCACACTTAATATTATTTTCCTATTTATTAGGGAAACCAGGAAAAATTATATGTATTAAAAAATGATAAATAACGAAATGTTAATAATGTTTGATGTATTTTTATAATGACATGTATGTTTTCAATGTAATGTATAATCAGGTAAGTAACTAGTTTACTGAAGCTATTAAACTATTTTATATTATGTATTGTGATAATTGTATATTTTTTCCAATGTAATAAATGTACATTGGAACTATATTATGGGAGATAGGGTTATTAGATTCATTATTAAAGAAAGTTTATTAGAAACAATGTAGAATCCCATGTTTTTGGACGAGATGGAATTCCAAGGGATTTTAAATTTTATCATTCGGAGGATGGTCCATTTTTGTAAACCAATATTTATATTGTAATTACTAGAGTTTAAACAAATCAATGTGTTTTTTAAGGCGCTTCAAGGCCAGAGGGGTACCCCAGGTGCTTGATCATGTTTTGGGAGCATCAGGCTCCAAAATCTCAAGTCGGCAGGAGTTGTCAGGGGTGAAAAATTACTCTAAAAATGTACGACCTCTAGAAAAAAAACCATCCAGCCTAACCCAGTGTTGAATCAGGTTTCACATGCGATACACGCAGTTTACCCAAATAGTGTGCCTATCTCGTACTCTTAGTGCCATTTAGGTAGTGTTTATTCACTATTCATCACACAGTTGATTCATGGTTTGGCTAACCATGCAACCCAAACTATGTGAAAATATTAAAAGAAATAAATAATTAATTTAAAATTAAAATAAAATAAAACAACATAGTCTTCCACTCCCCCCTCCATACTCACGTGACACAAACCCCTAGACCTCTTGATCACTCGCAACACCCCTCCTCAGCCTCCTCTCTTTACATCAATTTCACTTGAATTTCTCGGGGTTTCTCATTTGAATCATTTAGGTAAGCTCCCTCTCTCATTATTCTCCTTATTTCTAGAATTTTACCCCTCTACATCACCTCGTTATTTTGACAGAACCCTAGGGTTTTAGGTGGGCTAGTTTTTTATTATTCTCTTCTCAATAGGGCATGTGATGGGTCTTTTAGGGATTCTTCTTGTGTGTTTTAGTATCTGCTGCTGAATACGAAGCACTTTGGGTCGTTTTGGTTCACCCATCACCAATTTGAGTTTGCCTTGGTCATCCTAGAAGTTCTTTCAAGCTCCCTCTGTTAAAGGATTATATGCATATGCATGGGTAAGAATAGATAAATGTATGTTCCCCCTTTATATATATTCACCCCTGGACTGATGAATATATATAATGGGGATAGGTATGCTTATGTATATATATGAAGATTCTTACACATGTAAGTAAAAGGGGAGTATACACATATAAGTATGTATGAAAGGATCCCCTTGTACATATTTATCCATTAAAATATATACATAAGAGGTAGGTGTTATTGAAATTAAGATAAGGCACATATGCATGGAGGCAGTAAAGGGAAGGCTCATGTTTCCATCGTCAAAAGTAGTGCACCTTGAGTTTGAGGTAAGATACCTTTCCAATTGACATTTATATTTAATAATTCATTTATTTCTTTCCCTTGACACCTTTATTTAATTATAGTTAGTGATTTACAATGTTTAGAATAAATTTTTGAGGTGAATTGAGGTGAATTGAGGGGATTTCCTCTGGTTTTAATTAGTCAAAATGATTATTTAATATGAATTGAGTATGACTCTTGAAATGTTGTTT
This sequence comes from Viscum album, assembly GCA_963277665.1. Taxonomy (NCBI): domain Eukaryota; kingdom Viridiplantae; phylum Streptophyta; class Magnoliopsida; order Santalales; family Viscaceae; genus Viscum; species Viscum album. The sequence goes on from OY728163.1 coordinate 1,884,413,542, forward strand.
AATTATGATAAATGTTTTTCTGGTAAAAAATTTCATATCTTTATAATAAAACCCCTCATATGAGGTGCACTGTCTTCAAAATTACAAAGTGATATTTAGTGAATTGCATATTTCATGGATTGTTATAAATGAAGTACTTGTTTAATGATTTTATCATAGAACAGAGCATGAAATAAGGGGTTTGGACTTAAGGATCCCTTGGACAGACTCTTGTACATTCTTATTATATTTTTTGATATTTAGTAGACATTTGAGGGGAGATATCAGCTATTCCTGAGATGGTCTCACCACTCCTTATCGATTTTTTCCACCATAAGAGTGACACTAGTTCCCTAGGGCAGTCCCCATGGATAAGATTTATGGAATGATTGGTTGTACCTTTACTCGAGAGAGATTTGGATTCCGATGTACGATAATAGGTATGGACTCAAAGGTCAGATAGTGCTTGAAAATTCAGACCATGCTTGGAGTGATACATGGGACTTCATACTTGGGTCACCATGGACAAGTTCATAGGAATTAGATATGAACTAAGTCCCTCGAGAAATACCTAGAAAGTCCCTATGAAATTACATGGATGGGATTAGGGTGTCCTGGTACTTTTTATAATTTTTTTCTCAAATTGAAATAGAGAAAAGGTAAATGAATGTTTTTAAAATAAGTATTTATCCCCTTGGTATTAAAGATGAAAGGATGTGTCCTCCAAGACAAACCATAAGATTGGGTTCTATCTACCTCCTCTTATATTATCTCACCCAATTTACCATTTTAGGATCATTTGGTTTAGAATTGTTTGTTTAGGACAAAGTAGGTAGATTGGATGGGTGTCTAAGTGGGACCATGCCCAATTCATTGGTTTTTTATTTGTATCTTACTTCTATTCAATATGACACACTACTTAATTTATATTACATGAAATGGATTGGGATTGAAATCATGGGTATTAACCTACTAAGATTGTATATCACACCCTACTCAGGCACCATTGGTACTCGAGTAGACTTTATTTCTATAGGAATTGATAAAGGGAAGCAACCAGCTTCCAATGTTTTGATTTACATTCCTAGGATGAAGTTGTGGAATAGGACTTAGCTGGTGCTTGAGATGCTCATGAGCTAGTCACTAGGCAGTTATTATTTTGTTATATTGTATTTCTTTTTATGATTCTTACTACATGTACTTGTATCATCATCTAACATACTCACATTATTTTAAATAGGCATTGGTCACATTTATTCAGCTATTACCTTCATTATTCTATTGTTGTATCTCTTTTATTTATGCTTCTATTTTTTCCTATTGAATTAAACCTGATATACCACGGTGTTATAGTAATATCAAGGGTATAGTCTCCCCACCATACCTACATTATACCCTCACTGATAGTCATTATTCTTTGGTGTATAGGGAGGTGCGCTTGAGGCCACGCAATGACAGGTTTGGCTACCAGTTTAGTGGTTAGTCTGGCTGAGATGTTACAAAGTGGTGTTAAAGGTATTTTTTTCCGTTGTCTTATTATTTTTGGAAGGTAGACATGAGACAGGGAATATGTCATTTCTTGGTAAATAGTCATGCTTGGGAGCGATCAACCCATATATACAGAAATGTCTAAGTGGATAGGGATTGTTTTGTTCTTTAATCTTTTCCAATTACAGTTAATTATGGTTTCACCTTGAGTGTTTAGATTACATTCCATCACTTACTAATTTATGATATTTATCAATCACCCGTGTCCTAGTATGGTATGGTAAAAAAGGTACATGTATCATTATAGGCACATAGTAATTCACATTCCATGCATATGACATGCCATTTAAATTGAATTGTTAGGATACTTGAAACTATTAATGTGACTTACATGTTTTAATAGCTTTCTATTACATGAAATGTTAGGGATTTCAGTAAAATGTTTTGTTTTTTACATTCTTTGGTAATTGTTTATACTTCCATGTTACATTTAATGTTTATTCTTATTTAGTGTGCTTTCTTAAAAATTTCCATGCTTCTATTATGTTTAGCATAGGATGGAACATTATGGTAGTGATTAAACAGGAGTCAAATTACAATTCATAAGGTGTATGGGAACCTTATAAGTTAGAAAGCAATTACCCATATAACATAACCATTTTTCATGTGCTTTAAATACTTAAATATTATTGTATGAATGTTAAATATATTAAAATTTCTTTTTCATCCTAATTAAGTTAGATGTGGTTAAATGGGAACCAATTTCCAATTAGTAAAGTATATGGTTGATTTATGAATTGGAACATGGAAACCCATATAATCCAACCATAGTGGTTACACCTTTTATATTTAAATACTCTTTCTTGAATTTCAAGAAGTTGAAACTTTCTTCTCATTTTGGAATAACATGCATATAGTTATAAGGGAGCTGCTTCCAACTTGTAATGTGCATGGGCTCTTTATAAGTTGAGGGGTAGTATCCTGTAAATCTGAACCATCTATTATGGGCCTTTCCTTGGATACTAATGATTAATATAATAGTTTTTGGGCATTAACATTTTAATTGCATCATTAAGGATCGTAACTCTATTTATTAGGCTTAATAACCTATGTGGATAATTTCGTAAAATAAAAACTGGACCCAAGTAGATAGTTGGGTCATGATGTTAATAAAATGGAATTACTAAGGTTGTTTTCAAAATATAAATGATTAAATTGTTTGGGTTGTTTTGGTGAACCCTAAATGGATCAGCAGGACCATAGTAGTTTCCTTTTATTTTATATTCCTCAATGACTAACCCCCTGGGGGTATACATATTCCTTGTATTGTGGGTCTTTTAAAGTGATGAAGACACATATTTGGATTTACTTGTGAGTGTATGATGTATTTACATTTGAAAAGTAACCCTTTAATTGTTATAATACCTTTTTTAATCTTATTGGGTCATTTTAGGTGAGGCCTAATAATTGAATAAATGGGGGTTAAAATGAGTTTTATATGACAAAATTTCCTAATTATAATGGTATTTCACTTAATAATAATGCTTAAAAAGGATGTTTAATACAACTTATTTATTTTTCCTTAAAGACATAATTAGATGTTTTTACCTTATGTTTGGTATTATTATTCACTTAAAATAACACCTTAAAAGGGTTAAAGAATTAAATGGGACCAGATTTAATGCCTTAAAAAGGGATCCTTAAGTGGTGTTCTAATCATTAAACCCAGTTTCTGGGTAGTTTTGAATCCTTATTGAATTTGTACTTGAGACAAAATGAAAGCATTTATATAGGCTTCTTCTTTCCTAAGTCTAAATCTAAATGATAAGTATTTAATCCTGGTGACCTTTCATAGGCGTGAACTCTTTTGGGTCAACATTCTCAGCTTCGGTAAGGGGATATACCATTTTACGTATCTCCCCAAGATCTCTATAACACTTGCTTGTTTTTTGCGAGCATTTTCTCTAAAGTGGTACTATTCAGGTCCATAGTCCCATGTTGGACTCTTAGTTTCTAAAACAACTCCCTTTTCTTGAAGGGTGGTCGTGTGTTGTTTAACCCTTTCCCTAAGTGTGAGAATTCTAAAATGATCAGTTCAAGAGGGATAAACATGCCAATGTCTTGTTTAAATTCCTTTTGGGTCATGTGACCCTTCCTCTCCTTCATTTTCAGTAAGGGATGACCCAAGAGTTTGTCATCTTATTCTATAGTTATACGAGTGATGCAAATCTTGTGTAAATCCTCCATATGGACCATAAGACAATTTAGTGTATACAAATGATTAGACTATGGATAGTATCAAGGATGTGTATTTTTATTATATAATCGCAAGGTAGTATATGTCGATATACGTGGTACACTTCATCTTTATAATCATTTATTGAACTGTTTATGTTCAGTTGTACTCATTCATGCTTTGAGTTATTATGTTTTAAACATCATTCAACTCTTGACTAGACTGACTAGGTAAATGATAAAGTTACTTGTTTATGCCAATGTTTATGATGATATTTTAAGAAGAATTAGGTGTTGGAAACACTGGTCGACTATCTTGACTTTACGCATAATGCCTTGACGGGTGGGAATGTGACTCTGAGAGGTATCTCATGCGTGACTTTGTGTTAATCTAATATAGTTCTCTTAAGTGTCTGATTATCTCTATATATTTAGTTAAATAATTTTTTAAGTGTGATGGACACATCTTAGACCGCGTTCAGTGGTCGATGGAGCATTTTCTAGGGAATGAGATCCCATTCATTATTGAATCTGATGTAATGGAAACTTCTAAGGAGGGGTGTGTTGCATCAACTTTGGTTTAATGTTTCCTTACAAGTAGAAGAAGAAAAACCTAGAGAATCATTTGAAACTGGTCCAAATTTCTCAAAATTCCCTATGGTTGGTACTCAACTCCATTCAAGTCGGTTCTTACATGAGATCATGAGGATGTTGGGCTTGGTGACCACATGATTCCTTGCATGGAAAAGGCATCATGGTTGGGTAATGATGATGCATTGGTAGATATAACTAAGAAATTCCAAGGAAGATTAACAGTAATGTCCCAAAAACCTTCCCCTTTTCTGTGGGAAAGTACTACTCGAAAATGTATTGAGAAATATGCCCTCTTTATAGAAAAAGTGTCTTGGATCCATTATGAAGACTGTTAAATGCCTCTTAGTGTACTCTCTAATTTAATGTGACCAAGTCCCTAATCTTGGTATCATCTGAATAAACTTAGAGAGCATAGTTCTTATGCCATGCTAAGGTTTTAAAATTTCATTGGGTTTGTTTGGGTGGTTTTGATCAGAGTTGTGCTTTGGTTGTGTGGTCACTCTTAAAGTCATGGTTAGTCCTGAGTGATACCTAGGTTCCCAAGTAGTAATTTGTTGAATGTACCAATGGACACCAACTATTTCCTTTGACTTGATTTCTAGACAGATGCCTCTTTGGGTTTAGTTTATGTTCTTCTTCTATGGATGTTCATATTGTAATGATATATCACTTGTAAGATCTCATTATAGATTACCTTGGATGAGCTCCTTAGATTACAATTGTTGACATCGAGGTTACCCCAGTTTGTCAGTCAATATTGAAAAGGGTGTTTTAACATGATGATCATAATATGTCAGATCGAGTGTTGTTCCATGTCTATTCTAAGGAACAATAGTTTAAATGATCATTTTTGGATAGTGGAATCACAAAAAACAGGTTTCTATTCTTGGTTATTATGCCAAAAGAAGTCACGAGGTGCCTTCATTTAGAGTCATAGGGTCTATATTTAGAAATTTAGCATCCCACTAATCTTGGTGACTCAAGGTTAGTCATTTGGGGATGGTGTGACTTGATACCACTCTATTTGTATATACAGTCCATGAGGAACCACTTCTTGACCTTGTAGGGTAATACATGTGCCTGTTTTGTTGGAAACAAGCATTTTGGTTTATTATAATAGAGTCTAGTTTGTGTTTTTTGTCGATCTATGCATGGATGACTAGGGAGTTTTCAAGGAATGTAGTCTTATGATTTATTCTGAAACAAATATTGAAGGTGGCACTGTTTCCTAATGTTTTCCAATCTTTAGGGTCTCAAAGATGGAAATATTAACATAGGAATATATGGAATGAAGAACGGTGAATTATTTCAGAAAAGGGAGAGAACCTCATGGCCCGAGACATGGACTGTATACCATATCCGAGAACAGTTCATGGACTGTGTGCAGAACAATGAGAATGGTACATGGAGAAGTTTTCAAAACTAAAATCAATTTGCGGCAAAGGTATGCAGATGGAGGCATGAGGTATACATAAGTATGGAGGATTGTGGAATAGTTGTGGTTTACAGGACAGGAGTGGTACATGGTGTAGGCTGTAAAAAAAATAAGATTTGGTAAATCTTGGTTTAGTGGATTTTTCAGATCTATTTTTTCCTATATAAAGAGAATTAATCCCCCTCATTAAAGAAATATATTAGAGTTTAAGAATTCAAGAATAAATCTGATGAATTTTGAAGTGGTTTACAGAGGAGAAGAAGGTTCCCAGAGAAAAAAACATATGTAAGGAAAAATAGTCTATGAAAGAGAGAACGGTTCACGGAGGAAGCTCTCGCAGTACGTAGTGGACCAGGACAGTACGTGGAGCTCTTGTGGTACGTGGAGTAGGAGTGGCCAAAGGTACTTCGCGAAGGTGGTTCATGAAGCAAGTTTGTGGCATTGAAACATGGAGGTGGTTTGCATAGAAGAGATCTGTATATCATACCCACTACTTAGTACACGTCTGATATAAGGTGGTATATGACACACCCATGGAAGCCTGAAAAGAGTTGAAATTGGTTTTTGAAATTAATTCCTATAACTGATCAATGTGCGGGAAAGTAAATTACATCTGTAGGTAAAAACATGACTTCAAAAGAGAATCTATTTATAGTTGATTATGCATGATTTAATGATAAACCATTAAAATGAACTTCAAGTCAATAAACTAAGTGAAGATTATTCCAAAATAGTGAGCAAGGAGGAGTCAGTGGAAGTGATCTGAGGGACGTAGCATGCTATACCCCAAACCTTGTAACGGTTGTGAATCTAGCATAGAGTGACTATGCTAAAATCTTGTAATAGATAACATTTGAAGATTTGTAGTTTTGGATGACCGACACGCTATTAATGTATTCTCCTTGGACATAACCCTTAGTGGTGAACTAATTAAAATTGATGTGTCATTAATTTTCATATTATTGTTTGTTTTCTGAACTTCTTCTTTAGACAGGTTTAATATGTTCCTATAAATTTTGGAACAATATCCACTAGTTTAGAAGAAAATATTGACATCCTGATTCAAATCTCCCCTTTGAAGGTGTTACGGGGTCCTTCAAGTGGTATCAAATCATAAAAGTTAGTGATGTTAAATCTTTCATGCTTCCTGACATGGAGAATATAGTTAATGTCAGGGGAGTTCCTCTATTTGATGGAAATAAATTTCTGATATGGAAGAAAAGGATGAGATCTCATATAAGATCTCTTGAAATGGATTCCCTTTTTCCACTACATAAGGAATATAAGTCACTGATCGAACATGTAAATCTATGATTGATACAGATAGAAAAATGATGGAAGATAATGCTAAATCATAGAATTCCCTAACTACAGCTCTCTCTGATAATATAAATCTGATGTTGATGTACTGTACATCAACAAAGTCTATATGGGAGAAACTGGAGAATATTTATGAAGGTGACAACAAAGTGAAGGAGGTGAAAATCCATGCTTTACAAAATAGGTTTAATGATATGAATATGCACTCGGATGAAAATGTAGATTCTTTCTTCAATCAAAATACTAATGTTGAAGGTGAAATTATAGGACTTGGAAAATAGATCAAAGTAATCTATATTATAAAGAAAATCTTGAGAAGATTTTTTCCCATTTATAATGCAAATGTTTCATCTCTTGAAGAAAGGGATCTTTCCAAACTTTCTCTCGATGATCTGCTAAGCATCCTAGTAGAATATGAGATGAGAATCAAACTAGAATATGTAATGACTCATGTAATCAAGGAAACAAAATCCAAATACATGAAAAAATTAAAAATTTCAGGAGATAGTGTTGATGAAGATGATGAGGAAAAAGAAATTATTTCCCTCATTTTCAGGAAACTGATGATGGAAACACGGAAATCTGAAAAAAATATACCTTTGGCTTGTTTTCGTTGTGGAAGAGTTGGGCACATTTCCTCTTGATTCACAATAAAGTTCAATGATGAAGAAAGAGAAGATGAAGACATTCAAAATCCTCAAAAAAGGTTTTTAAAAAATAGAGGCATCAAATTTGGAAATAAATTTCAACAAAAATGATTTGTCTATGAAGAAGAAGATGATAACAATGAACTATTTGGGGAAGAGGAATCAAAATTCAAATATGGGAACCATGCTTCCATGATCATTACAATTGAAAAATTAGAACTATCAAAAGATAAGGATGTTGATAATCAGTTGAAAACTGATGCCAATCCCAATATGCAACTTAATGATGTTATGAGATGCAATGAGTGGAAAGGAATTGTGAAAGAGTCATCAGAATATGTTGACCAGCTTGAACTAGAAATTGATCAACTTGATGAATTTGTGAAAGTGCACTCATCAATCATTGAAAGCACATAATATGTTGTGGAACTAAAGCACATAACTGAATAATAGAGAAAGTTCATCAATGACTTTACCTTAAGTCTAGAAGAGAAGTCTGAAGCTGTTTAGGGACTAGAAGAATAAGGTGTTACTCTATGCAGTAAATTCAAATGTGAATCAAAATCAAAATAAGCTAATAAAAAATACAATTAGGAAGGTTCTTGGATACTGATCTGCAGTAATGAGAAAAACGTGGTTCTGATGGTGTTGAAAATATTTTGAGTGATCAAAGACCCACATGCATGGGAAATAGTGGAATCAGTTGTAATGGAAAAACATCAAATGATACAAATAAAGTGACCCATAATAAAGGCAATATGAAAGTTGATCAAGTTGAAAAGGCACCAGAAGTGCTGAAAAAGAAAACCTTAAATAAAACATAATGGATAACTAAAGATTGTCCTCAAGCTTCCAAAAATTATAGGCATAAAAAATTTGTGCCTAAGGAAGGATACATGAGAAGGAATCATAATGAGAAGACATTTACACTTATGAAATGTCAATTTTGTGGCTATTTGGTCCATACCATGTCATATTGTGAAGAGGCAAGGATTTATATGAATGGGGAAGAATTAGGAGTTCAAAAAAGAAGAATATATTCATATCCCACTTTTTATTGAATAAATTTTTTCTGTGTATATTGTTTTCATTGTTCTAACTTTGGCCATAAAGTTGCATATTCTATGGATAGGTATGATAGAGAAATTCTTACAATGATTAGAAAGAAGTCAATACTTGTCATCTAGACGATGTAACTATTTTAAACAGGTTTTCTCCTTTGGAATAAGATTAGTAAATATGATGAACCTGTGTACATAGATGATAGAATTAAAAATCAATCTATTTCCTAAACTCAATCCAATATCTCAGGGAATGAAAGGAATAAAATTAACAAATATAACATTATAGAGGTATCTCTCAAAGCTACCAAGAGCAAAAATACTTGGATTCTTGATAGTGGATGTTTGTTCCATATGATGGGAAATGAAAACCTATAAATGAATATAAGAAAAAATGTCAATAGAACAGTGAGGTTTGGTAGTAATGGTTTTCTGAAGATCAAAGGTAGTGGAAATACTATATTGGATACTTCCGAGTTGCATATGACTGAAGTTCTTTAGGTAGATGGATTACATCAAAGTATCTTGAGTGTGAGTCAACTCTGTGACTCAGGTGTTATAGTGAATTTAAATAAAAAAGGATGCACTATAAAGGAAAAGAAATGGAATTCTCTCATGAAAGGCTACAGAACAAAAGGCAACTTGAATCAGGTTAATAGTAAAGAAAATATTTCCTATATGATCGTTGAAGTAGAAAACAACTTGTGGCATTGGATATTGGGACAAGTCAATCAAAAAGTCATGTAAAAGATATATTAACTGAATGTTGTCATGGATATTACCACCCTAAAGCATGAATGAGAAAAAGGCTTGTGATGTTACTATCAAAAAAGAAGAAAAGGAAATCAAATCTTCTGGATCTTATCCATACAGACGTATGTGGCCCAATAAATGATTCCAAAACTCATGTATAAATGAAATTTATTCTTTTTGAAGATTATTACAGTAGAATGGCATGTGTTATGGTATTCAATGGAAATGGAAATTCCTGATTGCATGAAAACATATCACCGAATTGCCAAAAATTATAATTGATGGACAATAAAAGTTCTGTGGTCCAAAAATAGAGGATAATATACCTCAATTGAGTTTGAAAATTACTTAGAGAAACATGGAATTAAACATATGGTGGCATCTATGAGAACCCCACAAAAAAATTGAGTAGTTGAGTACCAGAATCGATAGGTGAATAGTATATCTAGAACTATACTGATTGAGATTCGTATCTCTTTCCATTATTTGAAAGAGGCCATTCAAGCTATATTATATTTTCAAAATCTAATAGTTATTTACATGGATGAAACCAAGACACCCTATGCATTGTGGCATGGATGAAATCCCTCTTTGAAGTACTTCTATTTTTTCAGAATTAAATTATTTTTCAAAAATAAAGAAAAAAATCAAGGAAATTATGAGGATTCTGAAGATCAAGGAATATGACTTCTATTTTCAATGAATCGAAAATCCTATAAATAATTCAATAAGTATCTTCTAAAATTTTTGCAAAGCGGCAATGTAAAGTCATTGAAGATAAAACAAAAAATACCTCAAGGAATTATTATGCTGATACAACAGAAAATGAAGAAGAATGTGAAAATGGATAAGATTCATATACATAAGTAGAGGAAGGCATACAAAACTCTTAGGATTCACAACATTATATTGACTCTGAAGAAGAATTAGAAGAGGAAACCATTGCTGGAGATAATTCAATTGAACCTCTAAGGATAAATAGAAAAGCATAGATTGACCAATCCAATATCATCAAGGATTGGATGGCACCCACACAAACAAATAGAATGATAAATATGACACAATCTGCATTCTTATCAGATGTGGAACCATCCTCATTTGAAGAAGCTCCAAAGGATGAATCATGGGTTAAATCCATGAATGAAACTATGGATGATATTGACAAGAATGAAACATGGGATCTAGTTAAGAGACTTGAAAATCACAATGTGATTGGTACAAAGTGGAATTTCAAGAATAAATTTGATAAACATGGAAATGTGATCAGAAAAAAGGTGTGATTGGTGTGTAAAGGATCTTCACATATTCAAGACATCGATGTTGAAGAAAACATTTCTCTGGTGTCTAAACATGAGTCAATAGGGCTATTTCTTGCCATAGAAATATAAATAGGAAATAAAGTGCATCAAATGGATGTCAAGACATATTTCCTAAATGGTATTCTTGAGGAAGAAGTCTATATTGAATTAATTTTGTGTTTCCTTCTTGGAAATGATGAAATGAAGGTCTATATATTAAATAAATCACTCTATACACTGAAGTAGGCACTATGGGTATGGTACTCTTGACTGGATTCTTACCTCAAAAAATCGTGAATTCAAAAGAGTAGGAGTGTATGATAATCTCAATGTGAAGAATTATCATAAGGATCAATTCATGGTATTGGTGTATATTGATGATATTATTTTTGGTGAATGTAGGCATGGATCAATGGATGAATTTTCCAATCACATGAAATCAGAATTTGAAATGTTGATAATCAGTAAACTCACATACTTTTTTTGGGATGAAGGTGATTCAGAAGAAGGATTACACTTTCATTTTTAAGGAAAATATGCAAGAGAGATACTGAAGAAATTTAACATACATGATTCCAAAATAACTTTGACTCTGATTTTAGTTGGAAACAAAGTTGGAAATCATGTAGATGGGACTTCTATTGATCCCACAATGTATAGAAGAATCATTGGAATCTTACAGTACCTGACAGTGACACAACCAAACATTTCCTTTGCAACATTCTTATTGTCCCTCTTTCAGGGTAATCAAAAAGAAGAACATACGGATACAGTGAAAAGAATCTTGAGGTACATTCAAGGTACTCACAATTATAGATTTTATTTTTCTATAGGATGTGATGGTGAACTATGATTGTTTTCTAGTGCGGATTGGGCTGGAGATGTACTAGATAGAAATTCCACTAGTGGTGGAGTGTTTTATGTTGGAAAGAAGTATGTGGGTTGGCTGAGAAAGAAAAAAGAATGTACTTCTAATAGTACTACTGAAGTTGAACATATCTCCGCAAAAAAAGCTTGTACTCAGCTACTTTGGATGAGGTAGCAACTGACTGACATTGGTGATGAGGTTAAACAACCAATGGTGATTTACTATGACAACAAGTGTTAAATTGATATTATGAAGAATCCTATCTAGCATTATCATATGAAACATATTGAAATCAGATATCACTTCAACAAGGGAAAATTTGAACAAGGCGTGATTAAAATGGATATTGTGGTAACTAATGATAAAGTGGCTGATATTCTTACCAATCCATTAGTAGTGGCTGTGTTTGAGAAACATCGATTGAACCTCGATGTTCAACCACCTCCAACTACATAAGGAGGTCACAAAAATCCCCTCTCCCCAATTGTTTTAATTGTTTTAATCTATTTGTGGAAGTGATGTGGGTTTATGGGGAAGATATGATTCAGGGAGAGTATACTTTTAGTTCTCAAGCCCAAATTTAGTTATTTAGGTTTATATATAATGGGGGAGATTCGATAAATTAAATGGATCAATGAATGTGACTTGAATTTTTTCTTGATAAAGGATATATAGAGAATATGTGAAGTCAATAATGTAACTTTGGGGGATAAAATAAACACATGAGAACTCAATTCAGGTCCTCTATCTTGTTTTCTACATCGATCACTGCTCACATAGACTTAGGCTGATGACTAAGTTGTTTCTTGAGGTTTAAGTTTTTTATTATGGCTAGTGATTCTATGAATTTATCTGGAGATTTCCAACTAACCCAAATGGGTATATTGTTGGAACCAAGTCTATTTGTTGATTATGATGGAGTCTAGTTTGTTTTTTTGTCAATCTACTCATGGATGACCAAGGATTTTGTATGGAATGTGGTCTTATGATTGAAGTTGAAAGCATTATTAAAGGTGGAACTGTTTCCTAGTGTTTTTCAATTTTTTGGGTCTCAAAATTAGGAATCTATTCATAAGAATGTATGGCATGAAGAACGAAGAAGGATTTTGGAAAAGAGAGAGAACTGCTTGGCCCGAGACATGGATCACGTACCATGTCAGGGAACAGTTCACGGACCGCATACCGAACAATGGGAATGGTATGTGGAGTGATTCATGGAACTGAAATCAGTTCACAGAAAAGGTATGCGAATGGAGGCGTGTGGTACGCAGAAGGATGGAGGTTCACTGGATATCTATGGTTTGTACGATAGGAGTGTTATGCAGTGGAGGCTGTACCAAATCTAAGATTTGGTAAATCTTGGTTTAGAAGATTTTTCGGATCCATTTTTTACTATATAAGGTGCAGTAATCCCCTTCGTTAAGAAGATTGATTAGAGTTTAGAAATTCATGAAGAAATCCGGTAATGATTTAAGTGGTTCATAAAGGAGAAGACGGTACGCAGAGAGAACGATCCGTGTAAGGAAAAATAGTTTCTAAAAGAGAGTGTGATTCACGAACGAATATCTTGTAGTATGCGGTGGACCAGGGCTGTACGTGAAGCTCTTGTGGTACGTAGAGCAGGACTAGATGAAGGAAATTTGCAATGGCATTTTTTGGAGGAAGTTTGGAGAGGCAGAACATCGAGGTGGTTCGCAAAGAGGTGATTCACACACCATACTCACTACTCAGTATGTAGAGTATATTAGGTGGTATGAAGCACCCCCAGGGAAGCCTAAAAAGAGACCAAATCACTTTTCCAAATTAATTTACACAACCTATCAGTGTGCGGGAAAGTAAATTACATCTGTAGGTGAAAACAAGACTTCCAAAGAGCATCCATTTATATTTTAGGATGCATGAATTAATGATAAACCATTGAAGCAAACTTCAAGTCAATAAAAAGAGTGATGATTCTTCCATTGTAGTGATCTAGGGGGAGTTAGAGAAACTGATTTGAGGGATGCAATGTGCTATCCCCAAAACCATGTATAGGTAGTGCACCTGGCATAGTGTAACTTTGGTAAACTATTGTAATCCACAACTGGTAAAGATTAGTGGTTTTGGTATGACCAACACACTATTGGAATATGCTCCTTGTACGTATCCCTTAGTGCTGAACCAACTAAAATTATTGTGTCATTACATTTCATGTGATTGTTTGTTTTCTACACTTCCTTTTTAGATAGGTTCAATTGGAACCTACCAATGTGGGAACAATATCCATTAGTTTAGAAGAAAAAGTTGTCACCCTGATTCACCTGTCCCCTATGAAGGTGTTCTGGGGTCTTTGAATGTTGATGTCGATCATTTATTTTCATGGAAAGGTTGGTATGATCGGTTTAAATGGGTTTATTTCAGAGTATACCCTCTGATTGGACCATGTCTCATGTTATGAGTGTCATTGAAACACTATGGGAATGTATTTAAAAAAATTATAATGGTAGAGGTACCATTATTTGAATTTGGACCTTAAATAACTGAACCTATGTTGTCATAACCATAGATCAATTAGTTGAAGAGTTGATGGCGTAATTATATATCAGGTTATATGGGCTCAGGTAAGCTATGTCTCAAGATTTCATCTCAGAAACAAGCATTGTATTGAGTTTCTATGGTTTATGTTCCACATTTTATGGTGATTTGTAAAGGTGTATTGGGTGTTTGGAAGTGAAATGCGTCCATTTAAACAAGACTTCAGGACCTAAGTAGATTGAGTGATGTTCTCTTTGTTTTCCTAAGTCTTCTCAGGAATGAGAAGTTATAAGGTGAGGATATTGTAGCATCCCATGTTTTTGGAACATATGGAATTCCAAGGGATTTTGAATTTCATCATTTGTTGGATGGTCTATTTTATAAACCAATGTTTTTAATGGAATTACTAGAGTTTAAACACTTCAATATGTTTTTTTTTTGATTTTTTTTCAAGCCTTGTGGTGCCTTAGGTGTTCTTTCAAGTTTTGAGAGCATTGGGATCTGAAACCTCAAGTTAGGAGGACTTGTCTGGGGTGCATGGTTAGTCTGAAACTATGCATCATCTAGAAGAAAACCATATGATTTGACCTATGGTTGCATCAGGGGTCGCACAGTCTATGTATGGTTTACCCAATCCATTTTCCTAGACCGCATTCTTAGTGTCATTTAGGCAATGTGCATGCACTATTCATCACATGGTTGGTGCATGTTTTGAATAACCATGCAACCCAAACCATGTGAATAAATTTTTTTTAAATTAAATTAGGGAAATTAAAATTAAAATTTTAAAAAACCTAATCTACCCCTCCACCTCCATACTCGCATGATACAACCCCCTAGACCTCTTAGTCTCATGCAACACCCCTCCTCAACGCCCTCTCTTCAAATCGATTTTGTAGGTTCTGGGCGTCGCAGAAGCGCATTGGTGGGTGTACCCAGCTTTAATTTTTCCATTAAACATAATCAATATGAGATCCATCACAATAATAAAACAATGGATCATTGGAAGATAATGAAGAATGAAATAAAGGAAGGGTGTACTGGAACTATTTAGAGGATCATCATATGTTGGTTATAATTAATTTAATAAATATACAAGAATTACCTTGATGGAATTCTCTCTCCATTTATGTTTTTATCCATGATCCGATGTGATCCATTGTTGCATCGTAGAATCCAAGTGTAGGATTCCTCTACTGGTGATCCACTCATGCTCCACATATCTCTAGACATCACCGAAGGGATCTCCGGGTACTAGCATGGAAGAGCCTTCACATGCGATTGCCACCTACGATCACCTTGAGGTCCTCTTGTAAAGCGCTCTCCTTGATCCGGTGGAGGAGGATCTCTCTTGAAGCTTGAGAGAATTCTTGGAATAGAAGAATTCTCTCTTGGCTTGAGATCTTTCTCTAGATCCATTGTGGAAAGCTACCAAAATGCTAGTATAATGGGAATTATATAATTGAGATTTTAATTACTAAGAATAATAAAATGATTTAATTACCCAAAATCATTTATTCATTTCATTTAATTATTAGTGAGACCCCATGTATAATAATAACAGTTAACCATTATTATTACTTGACATGCACCCAGTGAAT
The DNA here is from genome assembly GCA_963277665.1 of Viscum album. Classification (NCBI taxonomy): domain Eukaryota; kingdom Viridiplantae; phylum Streptophyta; class Magnoliopsida; order Santalales; family Viscaceae; genus Viscum; species Viscum album. Next base: position 1,884,429,335 of record OY728163.1, read on the forward strand.
TACACCTAATATTTTTTAATTAAATAAATAATATTATTTCTCACAAATCCCTATAAAATTTACACGACGTAAATATTAATATACATGACATATACTTCTGTTTTTTTTCATTTTCTTTATTTAGTCCACCACAATAATTAGAACTTGAACAATGAATATTTATTTCTCAAATAAATATCACTGCATTACTTGCTAATAAATATATTATTTCACCCACAATATATTCTCTCAAATAACTAGTGTCTAAATAAATGCGATCATGAATCCTTGAATAATTATTAATCCAAAATCAGGAATAATCTTTATTCAACTCGTGGAAGTAATATTTAACTAAGATACTTGGACACACTTAGTGTGTGACCCTCTAGGCCTCTTTCTCAATGGAATTAGGTGGATCCTGCCTAAAGTCCAAGGTTGACATCTAGAAAGATGCCAAGGTACCCATAGAGAAAGAATTTAACACCGAAATGATGTGTCACCTCCTACGAACACATACAATGAAACGTAATATCTTTGTCTTGATATCTTGAATCAAGTGGATTGCATGATGGTGCCATCAACCCATGTGCTTGATTATTATTTATTTGAATTCTCAGAATTGAAATTTTCCATTCCATACCATGACCATGGATTTATTTAGATTATATGAGTTCCATCAAAGGGTTTGAGATCTCCAATTCCGTTATGGAACAGAAGGGACAAATCCTTTCTCACATTATCTATTAATGAATTATTACTCATGACACGCCCAACATATCCTAACTCACGGAGAACAGTGTTTCATCACAGTTTTTGTCAATATATCTAAGTGTGCGTGTTGTAATACCCATTAATAATAATCTTAATGTATAAGGACCAACACACACATCTGCAGATAGGAAAATCCAATGAAACTATGAAATGTGGATTTCCTACTAACAGGTCTCATTCTCATAATATCCTCCTGGATATCACCAAGGGCGCACACCATGAGAAGGTGCCTCATTGTTTTATGTGTCCTCACCCCTAATGGCTTGTATTTTTTGTGTCCCTCAAATAACATCATCCGGCCATTGAACATATATTCAAGAATAGTGTTATGAAACTTTTAGTTTCTCATCATAGCTAGGATCCTCAATGACTATTTAATGCAACATCTATCTTTTTGACATTATCACATGCATTATCATGAAGAAGAAAAATAAAGATGTGATATGGTATTTATTAATAAATAAAGTACAAAGTAGTTGGTTCTAGGCCACCAATTCTAACAGACTCCCATTTAGACTAGTGCTAACTGTTAAAAATATTTAACCTGCTAGCTATCACATGATATTCATGCTTCTTATGAGATAATCCTTTATTCATGGGGTCCACCATGTTCTTTTACATGCACAGACTACTCATTGCAACTTCACCCCTTTTATACAAATCCCAATAAAGATGATACATTCGGAGTATGTGCTTTGTCCGTTGATGTGACCTTGGTACTTTTTTAAGAGCCACAACTGCAGTATTATCATAATAAAATATGATAGGATATTTACTTCTAGGAACCACATCCAGATCCTAAACAAAGTTCTGAATCTTGACGACTTCCTTGGCTGCATCAGAAGATGTTATATATTTAGAATCCGTTGTAGAATCAGTGACAACTGGTTTCTTTGAACTCTTTCAGCTCATAGATCCTCTTTTGAGATAGAAAACATATCCATATTTTGAATTCAGATCATTCCGATCTATTTGAAAACTAGTATCAGCATACCGTCTTGTGATAATCTCCTCGTCTCCTCCATACACTAGAAACATATCCCTAGTTCTTCTCAGATACATAAGGATTGTCTTAATAGCAGTCTAGTGTTGTTATCCTGTATTTTCTTGATATATTCCTACCATGCTCAGTGCATAGGCAACACCAAGCCTAATACATAGCATGGCATACATGATGGATCCTATAGCTGAAGCGTATGAGATCATACTCATTATATCTTCCTCCTATTGTGTCTGAGGACACATTTTCTTAAATGTCGGCCATGTGTCACTGGAACCAATCCCCTCTTGGATTGTTTCATACTAAATATATTTGTTATCTGGTCAATTTATGTACCCTAACATAGTCCAAGCAGCCTCTTAGATCTATCATGAACGATCTTAATCCCTAGAATGTAGTCTAATTCACACAAGTCCTTCATGGAGAAATACTTGTTCAACCAGCCCTTAACTGACTATAAGACTGGTACATCATTTCCAATAAGTAATATGTGGTCCACATATACTACTAGGATAACGACCGCATTCCCATTAAACATCTTATAAACAGATGGCTCACATTTATTCTTAATGAAACCAAATTATATTAAGGATTCATTAAATTTAATTTTCCATGACCTGGATGCTTGATTTAATCCATAAATGAATTTATGCAACTTGAAAACTTGTTTGTCTTCACCTGTTGTCACAAACCCCTCTAGTTGTGTCAAATAGACATTTTCTTGAAGGTTACCATTAAGGAATTTTGTTTTTACATTCAACTTTTAAATCTCATAGTCATGGTAAGTTGCTATGTCAAGTATGATTCTTATTGATTTAAAAATGGAAACTGGTGAGAAGGATTCATTATACTCAATTACTTGATGTTGTCTGGATCCTTTATCCACTTTCCTTGCTTTATAGTTTCTAACTTGACCTTCCATGCCCAAATTTCTCTTGAATAACTTTTTTTATCCATTATGCTTTACATTAATTGGATAATTGACCAAAACCCCGACTTGGTTTTGATACAGGAAATAAATCTTAGAATTCATAGCTTCTAGCCATCTTGTATAATTTACGCTTTTTACCGCTTCCTTGTAGGATAGAGGTTCATCATTGTCCAACAATAATGATTCACCGTCCTCGGTTACTAGGAAACCAAATCTCTCTGGTTCACTTACCTCTCTTGGGATACTACACAATACTTGTGTTTCTAAAACCTCTTCCACAGGGACATGTGGAACTTGTTCCTATACCAACTCCTATGTATCTTTATCATCAACTTCTTTTAATTCAATGTTTCACCAACTGTCATTTTTAGGTTGTTCTCCATCTCAAGAAAGATGACATGTTTGGAGATAATCACTTTCTTTTCTGAAGGGTTATATAGGTAATATCCTTTTTTTTCTTAGGATATCCTAAAAAGATACACCTCATGCCACAGGGTGCTAGTTTGTTTCCTGATAAGGCCTTAACAAATGTCTCACATAGCCATACACATGTGTGCAACAAAATGGGTTTCTTTACATTCCATAACTCGGAGGGAATTCCATTTTCGGCCTTAGTTGGTACTCGGTTTAATGTGTATGCTTTAGTTTTTAATGTATATCCCCAAAAGGATAATGGAAGATCTACATGACTCATCATCGGAGTCACCATGTACAACAAGGTGCATTTCATCCTTTCACTAACACCATTACACTATGGTCTATAAGGAGGAGTGAGTTGAGATAGAATCCCAGAATCCCCTAGAAGATCGAAGAACTCTTGGTTCAGATATTCTCTACCTCGATCCGATTGAAGTTTCATTATATTCTTACCAAGCTAATTCTCTACTTCATTCTTGAATTCCTTAAATTTCATTAAGGACTCTAACTTATACCACATTATGTAAAAATTACCATATCTACTCAAATCATCAGTAAAATTAATGAAGTAAGAATATCCACCTCTAGATTCTACTAGAAATGGTCTACACACATTAATGTGCACCAATCCAAGAATCTATGTGGCCCTTTCACACTATCCACCAAAAGGCGGATTGGTTATTTTACCTTTTAAACAAGAGTGACATCTATCATGTGGTTTTAGCTTAGTAGAGTCTAAATAGCCATCTTGGCAGAGCTTTGTCAAGTGCATCTCATTTACAAGACCGAGATGGTGAGTACACAACCAGGTGATGTATGAGTCATGTGAGTTTGTTTCGTCATTGATTGCCAACATTTGGTTTTCATAATTTAATGCACACAAAGAATTACTTAAATGCACCATACCATAACATACATTGTTCTTATAAAAGAAGAAACCATTATTTCCAAAATTTAAAATAAATCTATCCATATCCAAAAATGATACATAAATTATGATTTTGGTAACACGAGGCACATTATAACAGTTATGTAAAACCAAAATCATACCAGTTGGAAATGAGAGGTGGTAATTGACAATGGCTAACGTATCTGTCCTCGTGCTATTGGCAGATCAAAGATCCACCTCTCCTCAAGGAATCTCTCTAAATCTACTTGGTTCCTATAGTTTAATATAGATATGAGCCCCAAAGGCTGTATCTAATAGCCAATGTGTATAATTGGATAGATTACACCCGATAACAAACACACCTTTATCATCCCCATGCTTCTGTGTAAAATTCCTCTTCTAGTGGTCTGACTTGCCACATTCAAAACATACCACCTCTCATTCCTTTCTCTCACTCTGGATCTTCCCCTTCTCATTTTTTCTCATGTTATAGTTGAAAATAAAGATAGAAAAGGTCTTGGGCAGTGATGATAGGATGAGATATATACGCAACTCATTTGGGAACTTAATCCCTAAGATGTACATGAATTCAATGTAGCCAATAATCTTGACTACATGAGGCCCAAACAGTACAGAATCTCTAAGCTTAGTTGTAAACAAAGAATTGTAGACCTCATATCTCTCCTATCGCGCCTTATCTTGATATAGATCCTTAAGGTGAGACATCATGCTATATACATCCATGTTTTCAAGTTTCTTCAAGAGATTATTAGACATGGATGATAGCATAAAACATAGGACATCTGTGGCATCATCCAAAGGTTTCATGTAGAGAGATATCTTCTCATCACTGGCCTCTTTTCCTGGAACAATTGGAATAATCTCTTCCAACACATACAATTTCCTCACTTGGTGAAGGATGATGCGTAAACACCTCTACCACTCTTGGAAATTGGTTCTAGTGAGAAGTTTTTCTTTCTCGAGTATGGTTCACAATGATATGTTTGAATTAATTTTTCTTTCAATTTATACAAATTAAGATGAGCAAAGTTTTAGTTCTTTATCATCAAAAAACTGAGACAAATAAATAAATTAATACTTTATAGTCTCTAACTATTTTATCAAAATCTAATATCAATCACCATTGAACTAGTGTTGGTCATGCAACTTGAAGGGTTTTAGGTAGGCATTCCAAATTCCAACTGCATTAACTCACAATTCCTTGATCCGTTGAGTGGACTCCTCATTCCTGAAATCCTTTTATTTTGGATTTTCTCAACCTTTTCCTCTTAGTCACACAAAGTCCTACGGTGGAATCAACCCTCGATGTGGACCAAGTCAAGTCATCCAAAAACTATGAATTAGAATTCCTCGATAATTGAAAGCACCCCAACTAGGGTTGGTAAACCACTTTGAACTATGGTCTGATTCTAACCAAGATTATGGAAGGCTATACCGACTTAATATTTCGTTGAGGGATTTTTTATCCTTATATGTAAATTTCTGTTTTATTATTTTTGATTACATGGTTTTTAATATTAAGTTGGATATACTTAATTGATTAACCTTGTCTAAGATAAAATTTACACATAATACAACTTTATTTTAGTCCCATATTGCATGCTTGTTTAATTCATTAATTGTGTGATCGTGAAAATACACCCACAACAAATAAACCATGAAACTAAAATAAATAATACAAACGGTATGATCATGAGCTTATTCTATTGGTTAGTTTATCTAGTGGTTTATAAACTAACAAAAGACCCAGGAGAAAAACACCTTGAACCTTTTGGGTTTGTGTTTCCAGCATTCCTCATGTCCACCTTTGTATCTCCTTGGATTGGTTTCACCTTGGCTTCTTACTTGAGCCGCCTCCTCTAGCATGGGAGCTCCATCCATTACATCTGATTTTTTCTCACTCGTGGGTGAGGGGTAAACAGGGTTTTTCATAATAGAAACCTTAGGCCTGAATGCCCTACATATTAATGAGTAGAAGGCTCACAGGACAACAAATTTAATTTAAATAAATAAATTAAAAGAAACCATTCACATAAAATGGTTTTGGTCTAGCTCATGATCATCCATATATGCAAATATATTTATGCATAAATAAAACTATCATTTAATTCTTTAATCATTCTTGTTTAACATAAATCATGCTTGAATCAATTAATTATATTTAATTAATCAATCCTCTCATCTTAAACCTTTTTTATGAATTTCCTTAAGATTCTCACCCATCATAATTTTAAGCAAATAAAATCATTTAAAATTATCTTTGTATGTATCTTTTACCTTGGAGGAAACCCGGTGAATTCATGTTCATATGTACCCAATGAGTAGAAATGAAGATTACCCATATATTAAATTAAACACACATATATAAAACACCAACCATGTGTTGTACCTCATTTTTATGCCCATACTATGGTACACGTCTCAAGGATATTTATAATATAATAATAAATTTTAATAAATCTGCATAATTTGGATGAGTGCACGATGTATAGTTTCGACTACATGATGTGTACCTTTTGTTCACCATCCATCCGAAGTACAAGACTGGGGACATGGTTTGTAGATGTACTTCAGAAATCTTTAGAGTACACAGTGTGTTCAGTGGGACACATGTCATGTAGTATCTGCGTTACACGGTTTCCAGCCAGGCAAGCCATGTATGGGGTACATGGTCCAACCCTAACCTGAAGGGACTACACATCGTGTCCAGTGGACCACACAACGTGTAATCTTGAAACTGTGTTCCACATTTTATTAGTAAACACATAGAGTCATTTAAGACTTAGAAAGACTCAAACACACAACCTAATTTGGAAAACCGGTCTGATGCATTGAATCTTGACAACACAATGTGTACTACTGAATACACTCCATGTGTTCTGGTGTTGTATGGACAGGAACGTTTGGCACCTCTGGATGAGATCATCTATTTTATTTTTAATAAAAATTAAAATAAAATGTTGTTTATGTAAGGTGAACAAGAAATAATAGAGGAGGAACAGATCTTGAAATTCAGATTTGCAGAACTATTAACTTGAATTGAAACAACTAAATTATTAAATGCATAAATCATCAATGAAAAAATAAAAAATTCTAATCAATGATATGACCCCACTAATACCACATGTAGATTCCGGCGCAGTAGAAGCACATTGGTGGGTATACCCAACTATAATTTTTCCATTAACTACTATCAATCAAAGATCCGTCATGATAATAAAATTTCGGATCTTCAGAATAGAACAAAGAATGAAAGAAAGGAAGGGAGTCTTGGAACTATAGAGTGGATCATCATATGTTGGTTATAATTAATTTAATTAGAAGACAAGAATTACCATGATGGAATTCTATCTTCATTGATGTTTTTGGTCACAATCCGATGTGATCCGTCATTGTGTCTTGGAATCCAAGGGTAGGATTCCTCTAGCGGTGATCCACACATTCTCTAAATATATTTGGACATTGGAAAAGATATCTCCTGGTTCTAGTATGGAAGATCTTTATCTTGCGATGTCTGTCTTCGATTTCCTTAAGAGCATCTTTCAAAGCACTCTCCTTGATCCGGTGGAGGAGGATCTCTCTCGTAGCTTGAGAGCGTTCTTGGAAGAAAAGAATTCTCCCTTTGGTTGAGAGATTTTTCTAGATCCGTTGTGCACAACCACCAAAAATGGCTAGGCTAATGAGAATTATATAATTAGGGTTTTAATTACTTAAAATAATAAAATTAATTAATTACCCGAAATCATTTATTCATTTCATTTAATTATTAGTAATACCCTATGTCTCATAATAATAGTTTACCCTTTTTATTACTTGACATACGCCCATCAAATTAAACCTAGTATTATTAAATTAAAAAAAAATTATTATTTCTCACAAATAACTAGAAAAATTACACGACATGTATATTAATATACACGAAGTGCAATTTTTTTCCATTTTCTTTATTTCCTCCACCATATTTATTAGACCTTGAATAATGGATATTCATTTATCAAATAAATATTACTACATTACTCACTGATAAATATATTATTTCACCGAAAATATATTATCTCAAATAACTAGTGTCAAAATAAATGTGATCAGGCATCCTTGAATGATTATTAAACCACGATCAGGAATAATCATTATTCAACTTGATAAATTAATATTTAACTGAGATACTTGGACATTGTTAGTGTGTAACCCTCTAGGCCTCTTTATCAATGGCATTAGGTATATCCAATTTAAATTCCATGGTTAGTGTCTAACAACACTCCAAGTCACCCATAGAGAATGAAGTTAATGCCACAATGATGTGTCACCTCCTACGAACGCTTACCATGTAATGCAATCCCTTTGTCTCGATATCTCAAATCAAGCATGTTGCATGCTGGTGTCATCAACCCGTGTTCTTGATTATTATTTCTTTAACTTCCCAGAATCGAACATTCCCATTCCTTACCATGGCCATGTATTTATTTAGGCTATACCAATTCCATCAAAGGGCCTGATATATATACTTCCATTATGGAACAGAAGGGACAAATCCTTTATCGCATTATCTATTAATGTAGTATTACTCGTGTCACACCCAACATATCCTACCTCACTGCAAAAAGTGTGTTGTCATACCTTTAGTCAATACATCTAAGTGTGTGATTTGTATTACCCATTAATAGTAATCTTAAAGTATAAGGCCCAATACACACGTCTGCATATAGGAACTTCCAATAACACTATGAAATGTGGATTTCCTACTAATAGGTCTCGTTCTCATAATATCCTCATGGATATTACCAAGGGTGAAAACCATGAGAAGGTGCCTCAAAATTTTATGAGTCCTCACCCCTAATGTCCTGTATTTTTTGTGTCCCTCAAATAAAATCATCCGGCTATAAAACAAATATTCAAAAACTATGTTATGGCACTTTTGGGTTCTCATCATAGTAGGGATACACTATGACCATTTAATGTAACATCTATCCTTAGGACCTTGTCACATGAATTCTCCCATAAATGAATAATCAAGATGTCATAAGGTATTTATTAATGATGACATAAGAAGTAGTTCATTCTAGGCCACCAACTCTAACATATTTCACCATCATTCCGTCAAGTTTCTCATTTGATTTATCGAGGTAAGATCCCTCTCCCATCCTTCTATTTATTTCTAATGTTTTTATCATATGCATGGCCCCATTCATTTAGCCAAATCGTAGGGTTTTGGGTGGGCTATTTTTTATTCTTCTCTTCTCAATAGGTTCTACAATTGGTCTCCCAGTGTTTCTTATTCAGTGTTTTGACATCCAACACTAAAGGAGAAGTGCTTTGGGTCATTTTGGTTCACCCAACATTGATTTTAGTGCATATTTGTCATCTTGGAAGTTGTTTTACGATCTTGTTATCATAGGCTTATATGTTTATGCATGGGTAGGAATAGATAGATTTAATTTTCCCCTTTATATATGAATATTAATACACATATAAGTGAAAAGGGGTGTATACACATATAAGAATGTATGTAAGGAACCCCTTATAAATATTTGGCCATGAAAATATGTACCTAGGGGATATGTGTAATTTCATTTAACCAAAGGTGAATATGCATGAAAGTGGTTCATGTTGTCATCGTCAAAAGCAGCACACCTTGAGTTTGATGTAGGATACCATTTCAATTTCCCTTTAAATTTTGGAATGCATTGATTGGTTTCCCTTTTCACCGTTATTTAATTCTAGATAGTGATATATGATTTTTTGAATAAAATTTTGTGGTGAATTGAGGTGATTTCCTATGGGTTTAATTGGTTGAAATTATTCTTTAACATGAACTCGATATGATTCTTAAAATGATGTTTAATTATGATAAATGAATTTTTGGTAAACAATGTCATGTTTTTATAATTAAACACCTCTATTGAGGTTTTATGTCTTCTAAATTACAATGTGAGGTTTAGTGAATTGCATCTTTCATGGATTGTTATAAATTAAGTGCTTGTACCAGGATTTTAACTTAGAGCTGAGGGTGAAATAAGGAGTTATGAATTAAAGATCCCTTGGAAAGAATCTCTTGCCTTCTTATTGGATTTCCAAATAGTTATTAAACACATTAGGGGTGATATAAACTATAATAGAGATATTCTCACCATGTATTATCTATTTTTTCCTCTAGACGAGTGACACCAATTTCCTTGGGGAGTCCCCATGGATGGGCTCGATGACACAATTAATTCTACCCTTCCTCAAGAGAGACTCGAACCCCTATGTATGATACTAGGTATGGACTCAAATGTATGATAATATAAGATATTTCACACCGTTCTTGGAGTGATACGTGGGACTTCATACTTGAGTCACCATGGATGGACTCCTAGGCATTGGATATGAAATGAGTCCCCAGAACGATACTTGGAAAGTCCCTTTATATTTCCATGGTAGGGATCTGGGTGTCTTGGTACTTTTTATAGTGTATTTTTTCTCAAATTAAATTAAAGAAAAGGTTAATGAACATTTTTAAAATAATTATTTATCCCCTTGGAATTATATAAGTAGGGATGTGTCCTATAAGACAAACCAGAAGCATGGCGTCAATCCATATCCTCTTATAATATCTCACCCAATTTACCATTTGAAGATTCTTTGGTTTAGATTCTATAATTAAGACTGAAGTTGATAGATTAGATGGGTGTCCAAGTGGGACCTATCCCAATGAATTGATTTATTTATTTATATGTTGCATATATTAACTATGTCACACTTCGTAATTTATATTGCATGAAATGGATTGGGAAAGACATCATGGGTGTCGTCCTTCTGAGATTGTATCTCACACCTTGTCCATGAGCCATTGGTACCCTTGTAGACTTTATTTCTATAGGAATTGATAAATGGAAGCATCTGACATCCAATGTTTTGATTTACATTACTAGTATGGAGTTGGGGAAGAGGACCGAGGTGGTTCTCAAGAGTCTCATGAGATAGTTATTAGGAGGTTATTATTTTATTAAATTGTATTGATTATTGTAATTATTAATAATTATACTTGTATCATCATATGTCTCACACACATTGTTTTTAAATTATCATTGGACACTTTTATCTTGCTATTACCTTCATTCTTTAGCAATTGTCTCTCTTTTATTTATGCCTCTGCAATTATATATTGATCTTAACCTAATATAACAATGTTTCACTCTGTTCTTAAGGGTGTAGTCTCCTTATCATACCACCATTAGATGATCAATTCTAGTCAGTATCCTCTAGTATATGGGGAGGTGCACTTGAGGCCATGTGGCGACCAGTCCGGCTACTAGTTTAGTGGACATTTAGGCCAGGATGTTACAACCCATACAAACTAAATTTAGAAGAGCATAGTTTGAGAATAATTCATTATGTTAAACCCTTATTAAATTATTTAAAATTTTAAAGAATGGATAGAATATATGATTTTTTATTTTTAAAACAATTATGAGAATTATATATTATGATTCATAATTTATTATGTTATCACCAAACTAATTAGTATGTGTCATTATTTAGAAAGGATTCCTATGGAAGTAATTGAAACAATATAAACAACCATAATCTTTGTTGGGATTTAACTTTTATGAAAAATAATTAAGCTGATGTTGGATCTTTAGAAATCATTACTATATTAAGATATTTTCCACAGGTTATGGAAAATAATATTCTTCATGTAGATAAAATAATTTCACCATAACAAGGTGTTACAATATTTGGGTGATTCATAATTTGGAAACCACTAACTTTTAATGAAACCATTAATCCATATATAGTAGAGAAAATTCTTATACATCTAGATCAAATATTCATCACATTGGGATATAATGTATGGTATAGGTTTTTAATTGTTATATATCTTATTAAAGGAAAATTTTGATCAACGGTGGTTATTATTTAAAAAAAAATAAGAAGGAATAATTAATAAAAAAACATACAATGGATATATTTTAAGGAATTAGTTATTTAGAAAGATTTTTCTCAAGTGAAATGAGTTGATATGAAAATTATATTATGGAATTTCATAAAAAATAAAAAGAAAACTATTCCTATGCATGAGGGTAACCTTAAAAAATAACCAAGAAAAATGTTATATTATATTTTTAATTCATAATCTAAGAATGATCACTTATTTTATGGACTAAATTAATTAATTTGAAGGGTATTAGTCTCTCAAGACTTTTCATCAAATACGGTGATAGTGAAAAGTCATGTCAGCACTGAGAAATATTTCTCTAATTCTTACAATATCAAATAGATTCATGATAGGAAGTTTGTGGTTGAGAAAAATATTGAAATAAATTTGGAAAATCATAATAAATTAAGGGTATAATTTTCAAACATCCAATAATTATGGAAAGAAAAAACCCAGGTCTTTCTTGAATAGATTGATAGTTGTTTTAATTGAATAGATAAAGTTCATTAAGCTCATGAGTGTGAAGTCAATATTTATACCATCAATGATCAAGGATTCAATTTTATGGTGGTGAGACACTATTCTAGTCAATTCACCAATGGTAAAGGGAATATACCTTATAATAATTTTAGGGAGAAATTCTATGTGATTACTCTGGAGGCATGATTACTTCCAAGTAAGAATAAATTTTAGAAAATTAAAAGACCCTTCTTTGAATCAATCACTATGAAGGTGTAATATAGCTCATGTATAATATAAAACCCATAGAGAAAAAGAATCAAAGTATAAAAAACCAATCTCAAGAGTCAATAATATTGATTTATGTGATTAAAATGTAATCTAAACTAAGTACAAATCATTGATTTATGAGTGTGCATCAATTTTTATAAATTTTATACCATAAGAAATTTTAAATTCTAATGATCTTAATGAGTGATTATATAGATATAAGAAAGGATCTATGTTATCCCATTTAAATTATCTACTCTCTAATCATTAAATCCTCTATTATTATGATCAAGCACTTATATTCATTTAAAACTTAGGCAATCAAAAATCTTCTCTTAAACATAGTTTCGTAATCTCAATATTTGGTCAAGAATAAATCTAATAAATAGTTCATAAGTTAAAAATAAATTCTTTAATACATCAGATAAATATCATTCTTAAATAAATGATAAAGTTTATAAAATAATTCTTGAAAGAAAACCCAACAAGTTTCACTATTAACAACAAAAGAAATCAACTATTCAGTAACAAATTATTAAAAAAATCAGCATGATTCATTTATAACCTCATGCATTCACAAAAATCTAATATTTTATCCATGATATACATAAGATAATATCCTAATATCCTATCTAAATAATTGATACATTTATCCTTCTTGCTCTAGTTAAGAACTCTAATAATTGATCCTCTAAAAGATGAATAATGATTTATGTTATAGTGTTGACCTCCTTTTATACAAAAAAATGATTAAAATATCTTCTTATATCTTACACATATCACTCAAATTTATTGGAAGAAAAAATATTTCAAAATATCACTAAAAAAGTGGTATATCCTCAATATATCAATAAAAAGATAGTAGCAATATTATAAAAAATGATAGGTATATAAAATCTTTAATTTTTTTCAATTTCAATCTCCATTATGTAAGTGTCTTTTTCATACTAAGATAATTATATATTCTATATATTAATTATATGATAACCTCAAAATAATTTTCCAAGAATTAAAAATTTTATATTTATTTCCAAAAAAATAATAATGTAAAACTTACCTCATTAGGGTGTAAAATATCAATGCATCTCTATTTCTACATTTTATTATTCATTATAGTGAAAAAAAATTCACACAGAAGCTCCCCACATTAAGGAAAAAGTTGAACCCCATGAATATTTTTATTCTACTATTTTTTTCAATTACCACCTAGAATAGGTTTCCATAACGCAACTCTTATGTGCCTCCTTAAACTTTTAATATTATGAATTATTCATTATATAGTCTTTAAATTTTACACCATATTGTATTACATTATTAATCTATCATGGTTAAATGAAATCCCATTGCACCAAGATTTAAATGTTCAATCATAAGGTTTTTCTAAACAATTACAACTTAATCCTTAACTAAAATTCACACATAAAATTATAAAAATGTTTTATGCAAGAATAACTAAAATATCAGTGAAATTATACATGAAAAAGAATATATATTTTATTTATAAATTCCCATTACATAAAAAATATTTCCTACCCAATAGCATAGATATCTCATTATCATAAATAAAATCCAATATATAAAATATTTAAATTTGATAATGAATAAAATAAAAAACTTATAAATATGAGATAAACATTAAAAAATCACATAAAAACACCTTTTCAACTGCTCACTTTTCATGAAAACTAATCAATCATGTTTTTTACTTTTCTGACTAAATTGATGTTAATTTATTCTCATTTATTCATATAATTAAAATTTATATTATTATTCATACACACTTATGATCTACATTACCGAAAAATATTTCTATCATAACTCAATACCATTTAATTGGAGTTGTACTTATTCTCATGTATATTTAATCATTTTGTAGTCTTAAAAGATATATAGATATTTTAATAGAAATGAAACCATAATAATCAATAGGTTTATCATTAAGTTTTTTTCTATGTGGTTAATGGTTGTTGTGTATTATTGTAAAATTTCAAGGTTTAAAAAGGAGGCTTATCTCTAGATAATAATACATGATATACAATCAAAGATCTATAAAAAATCCAACTTCAATTTTATAACACCCATCAATTATTTTTTCTCTTTTAAGATTTTCATAAATTATTTAAATGTAACTAATGTTGTATTTACTCAATTTCAAAAACATTTTAGTTTTCTCTCTTCTTTTGTAGGTAATCCATGAAAGTTTAATGAAAGTAATTTATAAACCTTTCCCTAAAACTAAGTAAAACCTTCACATTATCTATTTTTCAACAAATTTCATCCTATAAAAATAATTAAATTGTTATTCCCCAAAACTATTTTGTCATAAATCTTATAAAAACACTAATATAAATTTAGGATTGAAAATTGAACTTGTAATGAGTCTTATGTAACGCCCCAACCTGAATCACTCTATAATAATTGGATTTAAAATCCACCTAAAATTAAGTGTACCACGCCCTAAGCTGAGACTATCAACATACAATGAGGGTCTTAGATGATACTATCAGTAGACTATACCCTCATATTAGATTAAAACAAAAAATATAATTATCTTACAATCAGTTATCCAAAATACTCAATAGAATTAAAAAAAATCAAAATAACCAAGCAATCCTAAAGAATAAAAAAATCCACATGCAACAAAAAATTAACTATAAAAATTTTCACATGATTTAGGAAGGCAATAATAAGATCTATCATATAAAGATCATATATTCTATGACAACAAAATTAATAATATAAAACCAATACTCGGTCCTGAGTCCAAACCTAGTCCCATAAATTGAATTCCTTCAAGCTATCCATCTTAATCATCCAACATTAAACCACATCCCTACCAGTAATTTTGATTAAGAGGACTGCTCTGGTAATTAATTTATAGGATTTCCTAAGATAGGTGTGAATATAACTTAGTAGACCACCACCAAGTTTTCCCAAAAAAACCAGTATATATAAAACATGTACAATGTGAGATGATTAGAATAATGAATAAAAAACTAAATAAAAAAATTCTATCATTACCATGAGTACTATCCCAGTCACCCACTTGGGACCATACCTTATTCGTACAATGTTGGATGTCTCTAAACATGACGCATCAACACATTGGTGAAATATCTTCTCTCTGCAAAACCATATATATTTCCCATGGGGTTCAGAGGGGTTTAGGTCAGTTGGTGACCTGAACCTATCTATGGAATATCAGGGTGTAGAGTCCAGTGTTCGAATCCCACATATAGAATTTTCCCCAAAAAAATATTTTGCGGTAGGTTCTTTCCTGAAAATGTGGATGGAGGTATTGGTGTGTGGTTGCAGAGGGGTTTACGGTGTGAAACAGTGCAGGCCATTAAGAATTAATGGGTGATAAATTCACTGGCATGCGGTGGTGACCGATGCAGGATGAACTCTTCCTAGAGCTAGGGTGTCAGTGACATGATGAAGGATCTCTATGGGGATGGATGGTGGAGACCAATTCTCCATGGTTACATTGATGGGTTAATCATGACCATTAGGGAAGAAGTAGTGGGAATATTTGGTGTTTTTTGGTGGTGACTAGGTTGATGGATATTAGCTATAGGGAATCAGATATATAGTGATGATGAGTAGTATAGGGTGTGTGGGGCACTGACCATATTTCTGTAGTGATACATAATGGATCAATGGGAAGGATGAGACAGCTTCTGGAGAGGTGGAGATTCCTGAAGGACGTGGACAACGTGACATGCATGGATTTTAGAATTGAAAAGTTAGATGAACTATTGGGACTTCGGTCCATACATATGGAAATTAATATGGCTTGAAAAGTGCACTAACCCCTTGTTGGTGGGTGGGGGAGGCTATGGTCTACCTTTCCATCCTACGTGTGAGGTGTGTGTGTGTGTTTTTGATGTATTTTTACCCCCAAAGAACTTGATATATATATATATAACACCATAGACGGAATAACAGCCAATCCATTAAACCATGAAATATATCATAATCATTGGGGAATAAGAATCTGCCCAAGATATCATCATATTTTATAATCATTAGGGGGAAAATTCTCCTCTTAGAAATAACCACAAATTATAGTCATTTTGGGGATTATATATCCTCTTAGATGTCACTATATATCACAATCATTGGTGGTTTTTGAATCCCTACTGACTATAAATGTATACCATAATCATTGGGTGATTATCTCCCTCCCAAATATGTCTATATATGATAACCAACAAGGGGATTAGTTCCCCTTGAAAATGTCACCTTATATCATTATCATCAAGGGTTGACATCTCTCTCAGATATCAATTTATATCACAATCATCAGAGTGATAAAAGGCTAGGACAAATATCACCATATATCATAATTATCGAGGGGATAATAAATCCACCTGGATATCACCTTACTTCATACTCATTAAGGGGATTAATACTCACCCCAAATATCACCATACATCATAATATTTGAGTGGATAAGGGACCCAACCAAATTTCACTACATATTATAATCGCACGTGTCAAAAACTATCCCAAACCTAATATACATAACTTCTGTTGGACTCTCATCTACACAAAAAATTCATATCATTGAATTCATATTATGATACGAATTTGTTATCCCCTACCTGTAATTCTCTTTAGATTCATCCCAAAACGGGGGCACCCATTGTGGTCCCATAGCTCACATCAGGTCCAAATACCCATTGTGGGTTCTTTATCTTATTTCTATCTCAAGGGTCAAATATCATCACTCAAAGGGAATAACATCCCTCCAAATATCCATGATTATATCTAGGACTAATCATCTATATAGGTTGTAAAATTTAAGCACAATAGAAAAGGGATGTCATATCAAAACTCCCCACTCCATGTTAGTCTAGGTTAGTTATCACACACCCAACCTACACAAAAATCCTATCTATGGTTAAATATCTAGGTGGATTGTGTAGTCACCCTGAGGGGGGTGGGAGATCTTGGGTGACCAAATTTCACCATCTAAATTAAAATTAAACTCTTACTTATTTTAGGTTGATTGAAATTCTACTATCACTTAATATGTATGTATATTTAGAAACTTTATGTCGCCACATTTACCATATTCTAGGTAAATAAAATAAAGTAAACAAAACAAATTGAGTTTTAAAAGGTTTAGCCTTAATGTGACAACTTACTCCGTGTAATGTCGACTCCCATTGAGTCATGAATTATTAAAATTATACATCAATCAAATATTAAAATTGGTGTGGGAAATATTCAACATTAATATAATTGCTTCACTATATTAAACAAGTGAAGGATATTTATACTATGTCTTGTAGTTGATTTATCTCTTGAAAAGATCCACCAATCTCCAAATAGGTTAGTTTCAATTGTTTATACTAGAAACACCAGTTTTTTTATATTATTCACAAACTTCCTCATATAAGGTTATTATTATACTTCAATATGTTTTTTTCTACATAATATTCACATTAGTTTATCCTTATTATATTATAACTCTCTTCTAAATCTCTCACTCTTTGAGATCAGCCCATCTAGTAATTTTCTGCCTATTAGGTCATTTCTGACACCCCTCAGTCTGTTACAACTATGTATCGTATAAATTCTATCTAGTATTACTTTTTTTTGTGGATCTATCCAATATAATATTTTTGGTTTTTCTCTCTCTAGTATACCTTCTATTTGATACAATTATATCAGATGTGTGTCTACCCAGTGCACATCAGTCATGTTCTTCTCTATATAGAAATTCTTCATCTAAATCTCTTATCTTTGGTTCTTATCCTTCAACAAATTAGTTCTCTTAATTGGTGATTTGCAATGAAATTATAATACCTATTTCTCTCAAAATCTATGAGAAAAAACTCATGAGCTATTCCATTCTTTATATAAGCATGATTCTTCCGATTGAAGTAGAAAATCTGTGAGCATCAATTTCTAATTTCCCACTCAACTCAATTTTCATTTGACCTCCATCAAAGCTTCTAAAAAATAGAAGTAAAAATTATTCACTGAAGTTTCCTAAATTCATGGCATTAATGATATCTTAAAATCTTCCTTAAATCTAGGATATATTTATAAACCTTGAAATTATATCATAATATCATCAGTACTATTGACTTTATAATGTTTATAAAAAGTTACTCAAGTCACTTTCTGGTATACGCTCATGTTTCTTCATCTTGTAAAAAATATTTCTTATATATATAAATTATTCAAGATTTATCTGCCTAATCTTCTTGTTCTAATATTATCAATTATCTCATTAATTCTCTATCTAATGATCTTTTGAGAGTCTTTCTATTGGGAATTTTTTTCGGAGATCATAAACACCCTTTATCTATTATATCTTCATATATATTTTTCCCTAATATAGTATGTCCAATGGACTTAGTAAATGTCTCTATCTTATGTAATTTTTAAAAGTCTTTATCTAATTGACTTTTTAAAAGAGTATCTGATTATATTTAACATTCTTTGTTTAGTTAGATTCAAAAAAAAATCGATAAAAATGGATATGTCTCCCAAAAATCATCACAAGAATTCCTATGTCCGATCATCTTCATCTCATTAACGTGATTTTTTAGACTTAGTCTATATACTTCTAAAAAACATTATTATCTCTGGTGGAAAGTATATTTACTTGTACATGTCAGTCTGTTAACTTTTAGAGATTTATTATTCTTCTGGAGTTACAAAGTCTCTTTGAGATCGTCGATGTTCGATGGTATCATTCTCGTAACCTTCATACATCTCCATCAAATCATGAGATATACCTTTAATAATCCATAACTTGAACTTTGTACAACCAAATATTCTCTTGTTTTAAAAAATTTCCCTATAAAAACTTTATGACCTTTTAGTAATCATTATATTTGGAATCTTTGAGGAATATAAAGGAATCTATTAGATTTTTTCTTCTAAAACCTTTAATTTTTTAGTTTTCTAAGACTATCCTTCCTGAATCACCTTTCATTTTAATTCACTACATCACTTTTCCATATTTATGGTAGAAAATCTCAATATAAGGTAAAGGTCAACTTACATTCCTTAGTAATGAATCATATGAAAGTCATGAATTCTTTAGTGTGTTTTTTCCTTATAATAATCCTATCATTACTTTAGCTAGTTTTACTTTTGGGATTTCATTAATGAGTATATCTTTTAAATTTTCATGAGGTTCTTAAATCTCCCAATCTGATGTTAATTTATTCTTATAAATATTATGATTCCTATGTATTTCTCTTTCATCGTTTAATAACACTACCCATAATTATTCTTCATTAAATCTGGATATCTTTTAGAAATAGATCTTACATATTTAGAGATCCTTCTTCAATTAGTTCATCCCTCATGAAGAAGTTATCCTAGAGTAGTTTTTCTATAAAAATCATAGGTAACTTGTTTTTATTCAACTTACTCATTGACTTGACTACAAACTATTGAAAATAAATTCAATATATCACCATCATCATCCAATGGGCACTATAATCTTCATATTTGGATTTGTTTTCAATATCAAATTCTATTAAAAACAATTGGTTATAACATCACGTTCAATTCCCATTTTAATGAATCCTATCTAAAACATATGGGGAATAAGGTGTATTTTTCTTAGCTCTTTCTATGGTGGAACAAGGATGAATTTGTTTTCACCAAATAGATTCTTCCTTCACTTCAAATCCCTCTTTATTCGTGTTTTCTCCATTAGTTTTCCAATCATTTATCTTTATAAGATGCATGGGAGCCTTTCATTTACCATTTTTTTATTTTTGTGGATATATTTTTTGTCTTCAGTTAGAATGGTTAAAGTATTCTACTTTTCTTCTACTTACATATTATTTTCTTCCTCAAACTTTTTTATCCATACAACTATTCAAACCATTAAAATAGGTTCAAATTTATTATTGTGTTGATATTTTTTACAACAACACTTGATCATTATAAATATTTTTTATTTTTTATTTACCAACTCTTCCTATATTGGTATCATCTCCATGAATTTCTCAAGAGCATGGCCAAGATACTTTCACAACCCATATAGATCCCAATATTTTATTAAGTTACAATACAAAGGTAAGATATGATGAACTTTAACTACTATATTAGAGATGTCTTCCACCATTCTAATTCACTTATGACTTTCTCATATTTATTTATTTTCTTGTTTGAGATTTTATCTTTTATCTAGAAGTTTCATGGAATGTTTATAACTTTTCATAAGTTCCATTTCATCCATATAAGTAGAATTTTTTTCTTGGGCATGAAATCTTCCAAAAAATTCTTCATAAGATAACCCTTAATTAATGTTTCTATTTTTTTCACCAAATGGAAGACTTATAGTCTTTCTTCATTATATTTTCCTTCATATTTTGTGGCCTATATCTATTAGTAGTACCTATATTTTTCTTTGTAAAAGTAAACTAACACGTTTATTCACCATGACTACTTCTTGTGCAACTTCCACAAAAAAATCAACATACTCAAATATGTTGAATGTTTACTAATAATAAATTTTCTATGAGGGTTGGGTGTTCTTTTACAAATTTCCATTTCATTTTAATTTTATCCCCTTAATATTAGCTTTATTTATTCTTTATATCTTGGCATATTCTGCCAACAGTTGATAACCATGTATTTGAACATTCCATAGCCTCAATCGTATCCAACAAGCATTGGATTATTCTATTGGGTTTTATTTTGTCCTGTAGGGGAATCTTCAAAAAATTATTTCATCTAGATATCTAGAGGGGAACTCCTTCCTTTTAATTTTCTTACATCCACTCGTATAAAAGAGGTTGGTTTCTAACTTTTATTATCATGACCTGTACTCAAGGCCCGTGTCGTGACTACCCCAAACCCGCCTTCCATAGGCCAGGGGATGGCGACTAGCACCAAAGGCATAAATCCCAGTAACTGGGAAGGCATTGCCTTTATAAAACATAAACACATCTAACCAGAGTACAAGTGGAAGTAAAACACTAAGTAGAAAAGAAAGTGCTGAAAATAAAATGGGCCAGAATACAAACCCAACTAAAAATTACAACTACAACTGAACGAAAGTACAACAGAAAAGACAAATAGAGGGAAGATAGAAGTAGCTCATGGGTCATCCACCTCAGATCCTACCTGAAGGGTAGGTACAAATAGTCTCCTCAATGCTCTCGCCTGTCAACCTCCTTCGAGTACCGTCTCATCATGAGGTCCGCCTCCAGATACTGACTCATCGTGAGGTCGACCTCTAGGTTCCATCCAGTCCTCAAACACTCGGCCTCCATTTGCATTGTCCATCATCTGCATCCCACACAACGAGGTGCGGGCATAGCCTGTGTAGGGGTGAGTATAATGATACTCAGTAGGGACCCTGATTCCCTTAAGGTATCACTATATCCAACAAGGATAACCAAAAATCAGGAACTAAACAGATAACCCTTACTTATGTATAAGCCCATACATATACCTAAGTTATCAAGTAACCCATCTCAATCAAGAGGTATCACATAGATATGAAATCAACTGATAAACACTACTTAGGTATATGCCCATACATGTACTTAAGTTATCAAGTATCTCATCCCAATCATGAGGAAATCCAAAAGGTCAATGACTCAGCTCAAACAAGGATTTTCATTATCGAAATCGCAACTACTGAATAGATCCTCCTATATCGAGTACACTGATCCTATCACAACTCCAAGGTGCTACTCACTTACCTTAGGCTGTTGAGGTACTCCTCCTGTCGAGTACTGCGGGTCAGCCACTCAAACATTGTTGTTCTCCTCGCTGGGGTCTGCCACCCAAACAAAGTAGTACACCCCTCTTAATAGCCTGCAGAGGTACTCCTTCTATCGAGTACCACAGGTCTACCACCCAAACACAGTAGTGCTCCCCACCGTGGGTCCTCTACCCAAACACAGTAGTGCTCCCCACTAGACTATACAAGTCACTTCGACTCGAATCGGACAAGCAGTCATCATATCTTATCCAGCTACACGGTCATCGTACTCCATACACTTTTATCAGGGAGGGTCCGCTCCACAAGCTACTGGTCGATACTCTAAGTATCACAAAGTCCCACGAAGATGTATCTCAAAAGTATGCCACGTCATAGGGATCTCAACACAACAGACGGTGCATCAGTCGGATGCTCGGTCTGTGTGTTATTAGCCTTTTCGTCCTGGGGTCCCGGTTGGATTCATGTACGAACCAACCTGACCATATCATAATTGTACCCCGAACTCTCATGGGGTATACTCAAAGGAACCATTTCTCAACGACATTACCAACTCCACTGACGGCTCGCCAAACTGACGTCCTCTCTTAAAGTTATCGGCTTTTCCATTCCAGGGGCCTGGTTGGTTTCGGGTAAAATCCAACCCTACCTTACTCAAACTACATCCAAACCTAAATTGAAGTATGCCAAAATATCCGTCTCATCAAGAAGAATCCAAAAAAGTTGATGGCATGTCATTCAGACGTCCGGCACTAAGGTTATAAGTGTTACCGCTCTGAGGGACCGGTTGGTTTCGGTTTCGAACCAACCCAGTCGTACTTCAAATTACACTGGTAAACCAAAACGGTCACACCATTGCAATCCATACTGAAAAACACACGAGATGGACTACCCATTGGTCCAAAACGGATAGCCGGTAAAAAGGTTGCATTTCACCGCAACACGCGCGAACAGGGACTCATGGGGCCTCCGCCTTGACCTGAACTTAAATATCCAAAATTGGTCTTGAAACATCCATCTTTATTCCAGGGTTGCAACAACGCAGACGGTTCGTCATTATGACACCGTATGAGAGAGATATATCTGATACAAGATTCTGTATTAATAATAATATTATTATTATTCGGTGTTTCATGGGCCCGAGCCATGAACCAAAATTTAGTATCCAACATTAGACTTGAACCGACCATATTAAAGACCGGATTACATCGCCACTGATGGCAAGTCAATCGGACGTCGCACGCATGAGTTATGGCTAGTCAAAGATTTAATAATAATATTAAATCTATTATTTTCTGAGCGCTTCGAGTACCCGATCCAAAAACCCAAAAAATACATCCAATCATGGACTCAAAAATTCCGTCCTAAAGTCAGGGTCGCAATGCCGCTGACAGTTCATGAAACCGAGATCGCATGAAGAAGTTATGGTCGAATTATGGTTTTGAAAACCATAGATAATAATAATAATAATATTTTATTATTATTATTTCATTTGATTGGAAATTCTCTCTCCAATCTCATTTGAAATTCACGTTGCATGTGGGTAACGCCTCCCTTTATACATATCTTCTTCCTTCTCTTTTTATTTCCCTTTTAATTTATTTCTCTTATTTTCTATCCTCTCTCCAATATTATTTCATTCATCTCGATTCCTCATGCTCAAAAAAAATTAATAATAAAACTCCTTCGCCAAAATCACGCCCCCTCAATCCAAAAATTCAGCCGCGGTTGAAACCCAACCCGCCAAGGGTCTTGCGCACCCGCCGACTCCGGACAGCTGTGCCTCCTGTCCGCTCGATCATATTGCTGGACCGCCGTACCGACCGCCTACCTGCGATGTCTTGCTCGTGTTGTTATCCCGGCCTTTCCCTCGCATCGGCCGCCCCAACTCAGCGCAGAAATGAACAACCAGTGGAGGTTCGTCGGGCCATGTTTGTTCGGCCCGCACCCTCCACGTTAGGCGTTATCAATTGGAAACAATCAAACACTTTCTTTCAACTACGACAAGGGTATAATTTATTCAAGAATAAATTATACAAAAATCATATAAATAAACACTCATGATTGTGAATAAAACCACTTAAATGTGAAAAAAACAATATTCCCCTACCATGGTAATTAACGTTGCACGTCATTGATTCGTGGAATGCGGTGTTGCGGAAGATGGATGTCTATTCTGTTGACGTCAGGGTGTGTCAGAAGTAAAAACATTGTTTGAGAAATCCCTCACGTTCTTTGCGACGGAGTAGTTCTTCGTTGAAGGTTGGTGTTCTCTGTTGAAGGTTGGTGTTCTTCTTCAAAGAAGAACAATTCCTTCTAAGTCTTCTCAAGAGTTACTCCACCAATATTTCCAACCCCCAAAATAATAAAAAGGCTCTCCATAATATAACATGCCATGTAATTCAAACCTTTGATGGAATATTAATTAGGGAGGTGATGGGTTGTCATAATAAGGGGAGTTGTCACATTAAATTGGAGAGGTGTTAAAGGGGGTTAGAGAGAGTTAAGGAAGTTGAGAGGTTGGGGCTTGTGTGGGCCCTACCTCTCATTTATCCACACTTTGAAGAGTTTAGATTACAAGATATAAAAATAAAATTGTTCAACAATTTTATTTATTTTAAACTAAATCCACATATAATAAAATTCAACCTGCTTAAAGTGCAACTGCGATAAAGGTTACCTTAAGCAATTACCAACACTGTGAGTTCATCGGTGCCCTCGGATTTCAATTCCGAGCACCAGTTCAAAAGATAGAAAAACTCGCGCATCCGTTTACAGAACGTACCCAAAAAAAATTTAAGAAAATTATTATCAGTCACCCTCAACCTGCACTAGTCGAGGTTAGGCTCTGCCTAAGTAAAACATGCCCTAATGAACCCATCGATACTCTCGGATTTTCAATCTGAGTTACCATTTAGTAGTTATTAATTTTACAATAAAATAATTGCAACTTAGTTATTTTATTTTTGGCCAAAAACTAACTTTTTCTGGTGGCTCTTGCCGGCCATAGTTAGTATCTTCTTAAATAAAGCATACCCTCACAAGTTCAGCAGTGGTCCCGGAATTTTAATCCGAGCTACCGTTTGTGAGTTATAACCATTTTAAAATTAAAATAATTTATTTTATTATTTTACTTACGGTTATTCCATTTTTGGAATTTCTCACAGGAGGCTTGTGCCGACTAAACATAATTCACGCCTAGGGTAAACCCACCATCCTAAGCACAACGGTGACCTCAGATTTTTTGATCCGAGTACCTGTTTAAAAGTTATTCCACTTTTTCAGTAAAACTTTTTACACACATTAATTTTAAGCTTAAAAAAATTAGAAAATTATTCCGGGCACACCGGGCCTCAGAATCCGGTGCCGTCAGTAACAGCAGACTCGTAAAATTCCATATAAATTAAGAAAAAATTTCCCTTGAAATTTCAGGGTCTTTACATTACTCCCACCTCAGGGCTTTACGTCCTCGTAAAGCTACAACACACACTAGGGAAAACAAAAGTGGTACTGAGCACACATCTTAGCCTTCCACTCCCATGTGCTCTCTTGGAGGTTCCTGTGCTGTCATCGAATTCGCAGTAGAGGAATCGACCATCCACGTAGAACCTACTCATGTCGACCCTTGATCTCCCCTAGAACCTTCATGAATGTCTCCCCGTCATTGATGTCTAGCTTCCTGTGGTCGATGCTGTGTGAAGGGTCATGCACGAATCTCCTCAGCTGAGATATGTGGAAGACATCGTGCAACTAGTGCAACTGTGGTGGAAAGTCCAAGTGGTAAACCACCTCGCCTACTCTGCTGGGGACCTGGAAAGGTCTAATGAAACGCCGAGTTAATTTGAAACCTCATCCAATTCTACGTAGACCTCGTCGAGGTGAGATCCGTATAAAAATGTGGTCTCCATCCTCGAACTCTAGAGGCCTATGTTCCCTGTTTCCAACTGAAAACTCAAAAATCATGCTGCCACAAGGGTAAGGTTGGCCGACTCAAGAGTGATTGGCCGCACCCTCCTATGCATGAGTTTATCCTGTGCTACCTGGGGTTTCCTTTTCGCTGACCAAGGAAAACCCATCCCATCAATATAGGTGAACCACAACCATTTTTCCTAATACAGTCAACATGTATATGAACTTTGGTTGCCTAGTCCATACCCAAACTAACGTCGTAAGGCCTCGACGCTGCCACCAAGAGGTTACATCCGAAAATCTCGCCCCAAGGGTCATATCACACCATCGACGTAAGCATGATTATCAAGTCTCCCCCCAAAGGTATCTTCAGACGTGAGGGTCGAGTCCACGGTTTAACCAGAAACTCTAGGTCTGGAACCAGATTTGTGGAAGGAAGGAATGATCGGTACCTATGTCTATTGATATGGAAGCTCGTAGTAGACACAGACCATACCTCAAACCATTCTTAGAGCCCTTGGGTCACACTCCTTAACCACATATAGCTATTTTCTTCCCCAACCCTCTAGCTCCCTGAGCCTGGTGGGGACTACAACGGTGGGTGGTTGTAACATGTCGAAATGTACACCACCTCATGCTGCACTCCTAGCTCTGCTTCCACGTCTACTGCTCTGCAGATTCATCTGTCCTTAACACTTACTCTTCTTGAAACATTTTACACGCCCATGTCTCGGAGACTGGCGCCAATTCCATGCTCTTCCATTACTAACGTTCTCTAGCTGTATCCATTCAGCCAAAGAAAATTCAACAAAAATGGTCTTCTCTAGCCTTGAGGTCTGAGCTCTAATGCACTGATCTTATCATAGTCATCAAGTACCAGGAATGATCGGTACGCCGTGATGAATACTCAGCTACTGACATGTCATCTTGTCGAAGCTGTATAAGCTCTAGAAAACTCTCAGCCACCTCCTCAAGCAAGTCCTTAGCCGTCTGTGATTCGAGCTCGCCTTGGAACATCATGGATATTTGGTGCTGAAACATATGTAAGGCACTAAGCCTACAAGTAACCTCTACCGGTGCTGCCGGTAGTGCCTTCTGACCAACATGTAGTGATATTTCTTACACACTAAACTAAGTTACTATCTCAGGCATCGGTCCATGTACCGAAGCCTCATCACTATACAGACCAACCTCATGGTTACTCACTGGATAACACACGTAGCTAAGATCTCCATATGCTCTACCAATGTATAAACTAGGCATAGAACTCTAGAAATCACCTCCATCCAGTCCACTGCTTCTTGGGAATCTGCCTCACCTCGTAACCTCGGAGGCCTCTACTGCTGGAACTCGTGCAACGCACTCTGTCGGCGTGCACCGTCCGCTAGTATGGCAGATGGAATCTGCCACCCAATGGGTGGTGGTGCTGCTGGTACACCACAATAAGGTGCCAACATAGTAGAAAGGGCCCTGCACCGAAGCCTCGTCACTCGGTGGGCCGTCATCGTGTACTATCTCAGAACTCCAACTGACTGTCTGCATGGAGGCATCCTATACAAACTTGACATGGTCAAACGATTTAAACACGGTGAGCTGACCTGGTTGAGCTGACCTAAAAAAAACTTTAGAAAACAGACATTCAATAAGTGTTTTCGTGCACTGAGTTGGAAATCAGAATTTAGGGTCCTCGTGTATGGATACATCGGCCACCGCACCAACACTGGACTCCCTGAACTGGGAACCACACTCATTACCCTTAAAACTATTGCTTCACAGAAAGAAAAATTAAAGTCATTTCTGTGGTAGAACCGACTCCTCTGATACCAATTTTTCACGAACCGTCCTCAGGGCCCATGCAGTGACTACCCCAAACCCGCCTTCCATAGGCCAGGGGATGGAGACTAGCACCAAATGCGTAAATCATGATAACTGGGAAGGAATTTCCATTATAAAACATAAACACATCTAACCAGAGTACAATAAGAAGTAAAACACTAAGTAGAAAAGAAAGTGTTGTAATGAAAATGGGCCAGAATACAAACCCAAATAAAAATTATAGCTACAAATGAACAAAATTAAAATAGAAAAGACAAACAGCTGGACGATAGAAGTAGCTCCTGGGAAGTCCACCTCGGATCCTACCTAAAGGGTAGGTACAGATGGCCTCCTCAATGCTCTCGCCTATCAACCTCCTCTGAGTATCGTCTCGTCGTGAAGTCCACCTCCAGATACTGACTCATTGTGAGGTCCACCTCCAGATACTGACTCATCGTGAGGTCCACCTACGGGTACCGTCCAGTCCTCGAACACTTGGCCTCTGTCTGCACTATCCGTCATCTGCATCCAACACAACGAGGTGCGGGCATAGCCAGTGCAGGGGTGAGTATAACGATACTCATTAGGGACCCCGAGACCCTCAGGGTCTCACTATATCCAACAAGGATAACCACAAAGCAGGAACTAAACTGATAACCCTTACGTAGGCATAATCCCATACATATACCTAAGTTATCAAATAACCCATCTCAATCAAGAGGTACCACACATATATGAAATCTACAGATAACCACTACTAGGTATATTCACATACATATACCTAAGTTATCATGTAACCCATCTCAATCATGAGGAAATCACAAAGGTCAATGACTCAGCTAAAACCAGGATTTTCATTATTGAAACTGCAACTACTGAAGAGATCCTCCTCTGTTAAGTAAATTGATCATTTCATGACTCCGAGGCGCTCCTCACTAACCTTAGCCCGCTGAGGTACTACTCCTGTCGAGTACCGCGGGTCAGCAACCCAAACACAGTAGTGCTCCCCGTCGGGGTCTGCCACCCAAACACAGTAGTGAACCCCCCTAATAGCCTGCAGAGGTACTCCTTCTGTCGAGTACCGCGGGTCTGCCACCCAAACATAGTAGTGCTCTCCACTGTGGGTCTGCCACCCAATCACAGTAGTGCTCCCCACTAGACTATACAAGTCACTCCGACATGAATTGGACAAGCAGTCATCAGGTCTCAGCCAGGTACACGGTCTTTGTACTCCGTACGCTCATCTCCAGAAGGGTCCGCTCCACGAGCTACTTGTCGATACACCAAGTATAACAAAGTCTCATGAAGAAGTATCCCAAAATTAGGCCACGCCATAGGGATCTCAACACAATAGATGGTGCGTCAGTCGGATGCCCGGTCTGTGTGTTATTGGCCTTTTCATCCCAGGGGCTGGTTGGATTTGTGTACGAACAAACCCGACTGTATCATAACTGTACCCCGAACTCTAATGGGGTATACTCAAAGGAACCGTTTCTCAAAGACATTACCAACGCCACTGACGGTTCGTCAAACGGACGTCCGGTCTGAAAGTTATCGTCTTTTCCGTTCCAGGGGCCCGGTTGGTTTCGGGTACAATCCAACCCATCCTTACTCCAACTGCGTCCAAACCTTAGGTGAAGTATTCCAAAAGATTCAGATCATCAAGAGGAATCCAACAAAGTCAACGGTACGTCATTCGGATGTCCGGAGCTCAGGTTATAAGCGTTACTGCTCCGAGGGCCTGGTTGGTTTTGGGTTCGAACCAACCCACCCATACTTCAAATGACATGGGTTAACCAAACCGGTCACAACATTGTGATCCATACTGAAAAACACACAATATGGACTACCCATTGGCCCAAAACGGATAGCTGGTGAAAAGGTTTCATTTCACCGCAACACGCGCGAACCGGGCCTCATGGGGCCCACACCATGACCTCGACTTAAATATCCAAAAAATGGTATTGAAACATCCATCTTAATTCAAGGTTCACAACGTCACAGACGGTTTGTCATTCCGACACCATATGAGAGAGATATGTCTGATACAAGATTCCGTATTAATAATAATAATATTATTATTCGGTGTTTTGTGGGCCCGAGCCACGAACAAGAATTTAGTATCCATCATTAGACTTGAACTGACCATATTAAAGACATGATTACATCACCACTGGCGGCAAGACAATCGGACATCGCACACATAAGTTATGGCTGGTCAAAGATTTAATAATAATGTTAAATCTATTATTTTCTGAGCGCTTCGGGTACCCGATCCAAAAACCCGAAAAAGACATCCAATCATGGACTCAAAAATTCCATCTCGAAGTCAGGGTCGCACTGCCGCTGATGGTTCATGAAACTGAGATCGCACGAAGAAGTTACGGTTGAATTATGGTTTTGACAACCATAAATAATAATATTATTATTATATTATTATTATTTCATTTGATTGGAAATTCTCTCTCCAATCACATTTGAAATTCATGATGCATGTGGGTAATGCCTCCCTTTATACATATATTCTTCCTTCTCTTTTTATTTTTCTTTTAATTTATTTCTCTTATTTTCTATCCTCTCTCCAATATTATTTCATTCATCTCGATTCCTCACGCTCAAAAAATAATAATAATAAAACTCATTCCCCAAAATCACGCCCCTCAATCCAAAAAATCAGCAGCGGATGAAACCCAACCATCCAAGGGTCTTTCGCACTCGCCGCCTCCAGACAGCTTCACCTCATGTCCGCTCGATCATATCATTGGACCGCCATACCGGCCAGCTACCTACGATGTCCTGCTCGTGTCGTTATCCTGGCCTTGCCCTCGCATTGGCCACCCCGACTCCGTGCACAAATGAGCAACCAGCTGAGGGTCATCGGGCCGTGTTTTTTCATCCCATGCCCTCCGCGTTAGGTGTTATCAATTGGAAACAATCAAACACTTTCTTTCAACTACGACAAAGGGTATAATTTATTCAAGAATAAATTATACAAATATCATATAAATAAACACTCATGCTCGTGAATAAAACAACTTAAATGTGAAAAAAACAATATTCCCCTACCTCGGTAATTAACGTCGCACGTCATTGATTCGCGGAATGTGGTTTCATAGAAGATGGATTTCTATTCTGTTGACGTCAGGGTGTGTCCGAAGTAGAAGCATCGTTGGAGAAATCTCTCACGTTCTTCACGGGGGAGTCGTTCTTCGTTGAAGGTTGGTATTCTTCTTCAAAGAAGAACACTTCCTTCTAAGTCTTCTCAAGAGTTCCTCCACCAATATTGCCAACCCCCAAAATAATAAAAGGGCCCTCCATAATATAACATGCCATGTAATTCAAACCTTTGATGGAATATTATTTAGGGAGGTGATGGGTTGTTATAATAAGGGGAGTTGTCACATTAAATTGGAGAGGTGTTAAAGGTGCGTTAGAGAGAGTTAAGGAAGTTGAGTGGTTGGGGCTCGTGTGGGCCCCACCTCTCATTTATCCACACTTTGAAGAGTTTAACTTCCAAGATATACAAATAAAATTGTTCAACAATTTTATTTATTTTAAACTAAATCCCCAAATAATAAAATTCAACTCACTTAAAATGAAATTGCGATAAAGGTTCCCTTAAGCAATTATCGACACTGCGAGTTCATCGGTGCCCTCAGATTTCAATTCTGAGCAGCGGTTCAAAAGATAGAAAAACCAGCACATAAGTTTACTGAACGTACCCGAAAAAAAGCTCAGAAAAATTATTATCAGTCACCCCCAACCCGCGCTGGTCGAGGTTAGGCTCTGCCTAAGTAAAACACATCCCAACAAACCCATCGATGCTCTAGGAATTTCAATTCGAGTTACCGTTTAGAAGTTATGAATTTTACAATAAAATAATTGTCACTTAATAATTTTATTTGCGGCCAAAAACTAACTTTTTCTGGTGTCCCGTGCTGGACAAAGTTAGTATCTCCTTAATTAAATCATACCCTCAGGAGTTCAACGGTGGTCTCGGATTTTTAATCTGAGATACCATTTGTGAGTTATAACCATTTGAAAAATAAAATAAATTATTTAATTATTTTATGTATGGTTATGCCATTTTTGGAATTTCTTACAGGAGGCCCGCGCCAACTAAACATAAGTCGCGCCTAGGGTAAACCCGCCATCCTGAGCACAACGGTGCCCTCGTATTTGTGATCCGAGTAACCATTTAAGAGTTATTCCACTTTTTCAGTAAAACTTCTTACACGCGTAAATTTTATGCTTAACAAAACTTCAGAAAATTATTCCGGGCACACCGGGCCTCAGAATCAGGTTCCATCAAAAACTAAAGACTCGTAAAATTTCAAAAAAATTAAGAAAAATTTTCCCTTGAAATTTTCGGGACTTTACATTTATTCACCCATATTTTTTAGAACTATAACCTATAATAAAATATGGGATTTAGTGATGACAAAATCATCATAATATGGGGTTACCTTTTCATTTGTATTATTGGAAGATAATACTTCCAATAGTTTCATGTTATTTCTATCATTGGATTGAGTCTTTCCAAAAGTAATACTATCTATGAAATAATTGTTAGTTAATATTTTCTCAGTTTCCTCAAATGATTCAACTATATTAGTTTCCATATTTTTCAATCTTATCACCTTCACAATACACTATAAATTTAAGGTGTTCTTATTATTTTTTAGGGCCCTATATTTCTCTTCAAACTCTTTATTTACCTTTTGTATATTTTTTATATACATATTACTCACCAATTTCAATGAACGATCATGTACCTTTAAAACTTTTTACTTAACCTCTACTTGAGTATTCTTAATAAATAATTTATTTGTGATCATCTTTTAGTACATGGATATTTTCTTCAGCAAAGTTTTCTACACAAATTATTTACAAAAACTCCATTATAAATATTCTTCTATATAAGTTTAATGTTATATATAAGATATAACTGATTGATTCTTAATATCAGTGAGTTTAGTGATTGTTTTACTCATATTTTACTTCTAAAGTTTTTCTTCATGCATCTTACTCCCATCCTATAAATATTTTTCATGCTCTTTTATTCTTCCAGCTGAGATTTGTTGACTTCAACAATAGTTTTTATTTTTTGAAATATTTCCTTAAAAAACTTATTATATAAAATTACTTTCACAAAAACTTATTTTAAATGATTATTTTTCATGTTTTATCTTTTTTGATAATTTAATACCATTATATCTTTCTTTCAACCAGTTTAATGAGATATTTACTTTCTTGGAACTTCATTCCAAATGAACTCTCTTTGTCACCCAGTATCAATTTGATTTGGGATATTTACTCATTTTGTCTCTTGATATATATATGTATATATGTAATAACTTCAACTTGGAAATTTCACATGTATTCTATGATTTTAGAGTAAAAATATTCAATGTAATTCATTGAATTATAATCTTCACAGCTTAATCAACATTTTTTATGAGGATAAATTTTAGCAGATTCACAAGAATTCTTACCACACACTTTTACTATAGGTAGTTGTGGATCCTTCTAGTTTTTATTTTGAGAGTCAAACTTCTAATGATTCGGATAATCTTTCTTCCTTCTATCAATGTTATATCTGAAACCTCTATTTTGATGAAATTAGGAATAAATTCCTTATCTTCAATAGAAATACAATATTGGACTTCTGGAAGGCTCCACTTCATATAAAATGGTTAAACATTGTAACATCCAAGGTAAATAATGAATAAAACAATTTCCTATTTATTAATATTTACGAATTAAATATTAATTTTAATTAAAAGGGGTTTCTAAGTTTGATAGCGTACTCGATACGCAATGATGAGTTTCTTTGAAAACTTATGTTGTACACTAGTAATATAATAATATTATTTTAAATGGTAGTTAACATGTAGTCGTTGTATTGGCAGGAATGGATAGAAATGACTAAAATATGATTATATATGTTTTTTAAATGTTTTTACATTTATCCAATAAAATATAAAGGCTTAAAATATGGAAAGAATTCATTTTTAGGCATTTATACCCTAATTTTCACTAAAGGTTAACTTATCACCTTTTGATGGAGAACTGTCATTAAATATAGTTTTGATCACTCTTATACATTCTATTGGACCAAATATAACTCTTCTTTAGAATCGAGACATCAAAATTTACTTTGTGTAAATTTTTGGTATTTTTCCGATAAAGTTCATTTTTTAATGAATAGTGTATAATGTTGTATTTTAATTCAAAAACACTTTTTAATCTAATTTATTTATATGATTAGTTTATTTATTAATTGGTTTTAAAGTTAAATTAGAATATATTTTTACCATTTAATCCAATGGTAGTCATTGAATCAATTTCACTTTGAAATTGGACTTAAACTGGTGTCAATATTTTGATTGTTATTGTTTCATAAAAACACGCTATTTGTCATGATAGCGGGAATTAATTATTAAATTAATTAATGAAACTTATATGTTTTGAATTTTTTAAAATAGACATAATTTTTGAATTCGGAATATAAAATATATCTTAGGGTGATGTTTTGGTATTTTTCTGAAAAACTTCAATTTTTGATGAATAGTGAAATCACTAAGTGGTAGTTAAAGAAACTGATTTTTCGTTTAAATGAAACTTTGTCACTTCTGTAATTTGATTTTCAAAAATTTTAGGTCTACAAGGCTGAATACCCTGAGAGGGGGGTGAATCAGGGTATGAAAAATTTAAAATAAACCCCCGTTCTGATCTTGTTTCGTTGTTAAGCAAAACACTTTTCTCTCTCTTTCCTGTTGCACAAAGTAGACAGAAAGTAAAGCATACACAGGACACACCAATTTTACTTGGTTCACCACTAAGGGCTAAGTCCAAGGAGCATACACCGACAAGTTGCCAGTCGTACCAATTCCACTAAAATTCACTAGCTGTGGATTACAATGTTCGGGCTAGATCACTTCTATGCCCAGGCTCACTGCCTTTACAAAGTTTAGGGTCAGCTCACTGCCTTCCCAAGGGTCACTCCCTGTTTCTCTCTCTCTGGCACACTTCCAGTGGAGAGGATCACCTTCTTCCTCTTCCTAATCTCACTGCTCTGCGAAGGGATTCACTCACAGTTTATAGACCTGTAGGTCTCTTCATTTGCATGAAATAATGCATCTTTAACTGTTGATAGATTCTCTGTTGAAGTCCAACTTTCATCCACTGATGAATACCTCTTTGCCTCTGAACACTGGGCAATTCCTTTTGGAAACACCTTTGCAAATCACCCTACTTTGCGAAGCTCCCAATTTCGCGAAGCTCAAACAAGCCTTCGCGAAGCTCCTGCCTTTTCGCGAAGCTCTCTCGCGAAGCACCCTCGCGAAGCACTCTCGCGATGCTCAAGCTGTCGCAAATCAATGACCCTCGCGAATCTTAGTAAGCCAACGTGGAGCTCACAGGTTTTGCAGAGCTACAATAGCCGCCGCGAAGCACCTCTTTTGCGAAGCACACTGGCTCCGCGAACCACCTTCGCAAATCGAGAGCAAAGGATTTTCTCTGAAAATTCTCTCTGCTCCGCTCGAAGGGGTCGGCCTCTATTTATAGGAGATTCCACCGGCCCTCGTCCCTTCCACGTGAGGCCAATTCCACGTCATCTCAAATCGCGAAGCTCCAAATATTCCGCCGGAATTATGTCCAAATAGCGAAGCACCACGACACTTTTCCGTTCGCGAAGCTTGACTTAGTTGTGAAGAATCACCGTCAACATACCTTCGCGACATCACCGTGAAGCTCCCTCGCGAATCCCAACATTCCTTCCTGCCTTCTCCGTGAAGTTCCCTCGCAAATCCATTCACCGCCGTGATGCTCTTCAGCCTCTGCCGTTCGCGAAGCTTGACGTAATCGTGAAGACTCACCGCCTCCATTCTTCTGGTCTTCGCGATTTCCAAACCATGCATCCTATCTTCGCGAAATTCATGCCTATGCCATATTAAATTATGAACTTCATAGAAATCCTATTTTCGCGATGCTCACCAAACTCCAAATTTTGTCATAGTTCTTTGTCAACATGGAATGTCAACAACTTCTCGGGAACTCGACAATTCTCCAAAGAAACCTGCTTTGTCAACAAAGACAATCAACCCAAAAATAATGGAATGTTACCTTGGGGGATTTTTGCCCAACAAAAAATCCGACATACATGGTTGTAATTAAGAAGTAAAATGTGGTTCAATGATATAAAAATAATTTTTTTGGTGAATAGTAACTTATTAAGTTTTTAATCGCAATTAGAGGTAATTAGTGCAATTTAAGGAAAAAATGATATTATAATAAAATGAAAATACCTAGACACATGTCCTACCCTTATTGGATGTGTCATGGCCGACCAAAAAAATCAATGGGTAAACATGGGGACCCCATGGAGCCACATTGGTTGGGAAATGACATAAATAACTTTTTATTTAATGTTAAAGTAAAAATAATACAAACATGAGAGGTTTTACTAAAACAATTTTTACATGGGGTTATACAAGTCAGATTTTTTATTATAAATAGTCATTGGAAAGCTAAAAAGATTTCTTACATCATGATAGTTCTTTTATACTTTTTAGAATTTAAATAAATTAAATTATTTATGACATCATGATGATGCAGCGATTACCTCGTTAATAAAGGATTTAAATAAAATGAAATGATAATGTAAAATCTATGACCTACACATGTCCAAAACCTATTGTATGGGTGGATTTCGAACCCTTATCACCTTATCCTAGAATTATATCAATGTGGGACCTCTTAAATCCGAATACCATTTTAAAATAAAGTGACTTTTTTTACCTTCCAAGAGTGCCCCTCCTCTCCTCTTATAAAAGGCCCCCACCTCTACCTCCTTACCCACACTCCCAAAGCCTTTGGCTCGGCCAACCCCTGCGCATTTTGTCTCTCCACTTCCCTCTCTTACTACTTGAAGCCTCAATTTGGGCAGATGTCTTCCCAAGGAAGCCTTTGAGCTCAAACCAAAGGGAGTTACCCGATTTTAAGGTAATGTCTTCACTTGAGTCCTTTTGTTTTATTTTTCTTCTCCAACCCCCTAAAATCTTTTTATTCATTTCTTTTGTAACTACTGCAGTATCATAAATATACTAGGATGTTGTTATAAGAAGGATTCGAGATACACTTACACACACCTACATATAATGGTTAAATAACATACTGTTTCCGTGGATGGCGAATTTCTGCCTCCCGAAACGATGATTGTTCAACATTATTTTAACACCTTCAAAGGTGGACATTAAGATGACACTATATTTATATATGATATATAATATGTTTATGTTTTCCTTAAGATTATGTATTTTTCATTTTGGGCATACCTTTATGGTTTCCATTATGGGTAAACACGATATCTTCATTTATGGAAGTGCGGACTACCGCCCCCTCAAAGTGATTTGATTCGTTAATACCATATATGGGACGTATAAAGGATTAAGTTATGATATTATATATGATATTACACTGGGATTATAATATACCTTCATATCATTATGATTCCATTCTATAAAATACGAAATAGAAATGAAAGTAGCGTTCATGCGTACGTACGACTTACCGTCTCCATGAACGATGCATTTCATTTCTTACATCTAAATGATTATGGAATATTATAAATACATGTAAATTCTGGATATATATGATATATACGATATCCAAATATGGAATGTCATTTTGGATATGAAGAACCTTTGACCACACATGTAATTGTAAGAAGTCCATTTTTGACTTAAGAACCAAATATCGACAAAACAAACAGTATTAACTTAATGATTACATAATGTTTATAACATGGAAATAAGTGATATAAAAGTAATAATAATCTTGAAGAAGGGTCTTAAGAAAGTAGAAATTAACTCAAGTTTATTATTCAGGACGTTAAAGAACGATCGAGTCAAGTCAGACCTGAGGTAAGGGACTTCGTCTCAATCTCTTTTCATTGAGGCATATTTCGTTTTATACACAACTTTCTTTTATACGGTGTATAAAATCCTTCGACTTTTACTTTTATACAAAAGGAATATTTTTCTACAAATAATTTTACTAAACGACAAAAAGGAATGTTTTTTTAACGTACGCGGTGACGACGACCTTTTCCGCCGCCGCGAGTATTATTTGGTCTTTGGCTTCCTCAATAAGCTGTAATGTTTTTTTAAAATGAAATAAATACCATATACTCTTTTATTTATTTTGGTATTGAAAATGGTTTTTATAATGGATTTGTTATATCAATATATTTAAGTGATATATTGTGATCAAAGTGTGGAAATGTTTTCTTTCCATTATATTTTATTTATGTCTTATGATTTTTAAAATGGTACTTGGACATTTTACGGGTGGTTACGTGATAAACCATATGATGGGTGGTGTCGTGAATACCAGGACGGGTGGTTACGTTATAAACTCCAATGCATTGGGTATGGAAGTCAGCCGTATGTCTATTCCATTAAGTATGTATGGAAGTTGTCCGAATGGCTATTCCATTAAGTGATATGTGTCGAAGTCGACCGTATGGTTATTCCACATAAGTATGTTTATGTCCCAAGTTACCTTTTTATGTTATGTGTTCTTTATATGGGTTTTATGGTAATCCATTGGTTACAAAAAGGTAAGTAATGATATTTTATTCAGTGAAGATTTTTTACTACTTTATTAAGGTGAAGGCATTACTTTGATAAAGTTATACATGGTTTACTTGATGTTTGAAAAACTAATAGTTTTCATTCTTTGTGTATCCCTTACTGAGCTTTTTATGCTCATCCCATGTTTTTGAAATGTTTTTCACAAGACTTAACGTGGTATATGGTCAAGGATGGGATCAAGGAAAATTCATGCTACCTAAAACATGGAACTAGACATGTTTCATTTTAAGAGTTTTTATTTTATGGGAACTTAGTAGAAGTTTCTACTTTGTAATCTTTTGGGATGTAATAGTTATGTCCTAATTCTCTAAAACTCTAAACCTGAAAAGATCCTCAATTTGAATTATTCATTTAATTCAATATTAAGTAAGGTTTAAGGCTAGGGCCTTATAGTTGGTATCAGATGTCGGTTTAGACAACATTAGTAGTTAGAAAATTGTTAAATTATAAGTTAATTTATGGTATGATTGAAATGATATAGCATTTAAAGATTACCATGTTGCTTCGCCTAAGATATTTTTGTGTTCAGAATGGTTTTCCGCAGAGGAAACAAAGCAGCTATGTTGGGACGACATCAGGAGGAAGACAACCTTCTAAATCAGCAACCTGAGATGGTCGGAATTGGAACTGAACAGTTTGTTGCAGTGATGGCACGGTTGACTCAGGCTATAAATGGTGGTGGTATCCATGCACGAGATCAGCCAGATCAACCGTAGAGGAACATGTCAGTGGTGGAACATTTCATGAGGAAACATCCCCCATCATTCAGTGGATCATCTGACCCCGTGCAAGCTAAAGGGTGGATAAAAGCACTGGAGAATATTTTTGATGTCATGGGGTGTTCAGAACATCAAAAGGTTAGTCTTTCTCTTTACCATTTTGAAGGTGAAGCTGATCAGTGGTGGTCGATGGTGAAAAATATCAGGTATATTGATGAGATTGAGGATCTTCACTGGGACGAATTCAAAGGTATGTTTCTTGAGAAATATTTTCCTAAGGTGGTTCATCTTAGGATGGAAAAATAGTTCCTAGAGTTGAGGCAGGATGATGATTCAGTGGCTAATTATGAAGCAAAGTTCACTGATTTGGAAAGGTATGCTCCAAACATCATACGAGATCTTGATAGTAAAATAAACCGTTTTTACTCTGGGTTAAAGCCAAAGTATCTAAGGGCATTAGCTTCTCGTGAGTTCAAAAGTTATGAAAAACTTGTTCGTTGTGCGGAGAAGGTGGAAATGGAGTTGGCCGATGATCAGGTGTTCTATGACAAACAATAGAATAAGAGGTCCAGTTGGAAGGCAAAGGGGAAGAATTCATCAAAGAAGCAAGGAGGTAAGAAAACCAAATATCTATCCTATGAGAAGTGTGGTAAAATGAATCCTATGGAATGTTTATCTAAGTCTGGTAAGTGCTTTCGGTGTTGTAAGTCTGGTCATATTGCTCGTAACTGTAAGGAAGATGATCAAGCAGGCAATGAAAATCCAACGGTAAGATGTTTTAAGTGTAATGAAATTGGTCATTATGAAAACGAGTGTCCAACGAAGAACTCAACTGGGGGAAAGCAGCAAGACTACAAGTAGAAAGGGGGGTTGATTCCTTTGCAACAACTTCAGCATATGTTGGGCCATCAAATGAAGTAGTATCAGGTACACTGTTTGTTTGTTCAGATTATTCCAGTGTTTTGATTGATTCAGGGTCTACACACTCTTTCATTTCTGAGAGGTTTTCTAGTAAATTGGAAATTCCATCTCAAGATATGAATCCTGAACTTATGGTAAAAACACCCGGAGGGAACATTGAGACAAAAAGGAATTATAAGAACCTTCCTATCCTTGTGTGTGGAAAGAATCTACCAAAAACCTTATTGTTTTGCCTCTAGTAGAGTTTGATGTTATTTTGGGAATGGAATGGCTTTCTATTTATCATGATAAGATTGACTTCGGAGCTAAAATGGTTTCTTTTCAGAATTATTTTCAGTTTGTGTACAAGAATGAACCCTTTCTTTTGATAACATATCAGGAAGTTGAGAAACTAGTAAAAGATGGAAATGAATGTTACCTTGCACATATTGTAGAAAATAATAGAACTATTCAGATTAATGATGTTCCAGTGGTAAATGAGTATCTTGATGTTTTTCCTGATGAGTTTCCTTGTATTATTCATGATCGGGAAGTTGAATTTACTATTGACTTAGTTCCTGATTCAAATCCAATTTCAAAACCCCCTTATCGAATGGCTCAAGTTGAACTTTTAGAGTTAAAGAAGCAATTGAAGAGTTATTAGATAAAGGTTTCATTCAACCTAGAACATCACCATGGGGTTCCCCTGTCTTGTTTGTTAAAAAGAAAGATGGCTCAATGAGACTTTGCATTGATTATAGATCCTTGAATAATATTACTGTTAAGAACAAGTATCATTTGCCTCATATCGATGATTTGTTTGATCAGCTCCAGGGAGCTCAGTATTTTTCAAAGACTGACTTGAGGTTGGGGTAGCATAAGTTGAAAGTAAAAGAAGCAGACGTTCCGAAAACTGTGTTCCGTACTAGATATGGCCATTATGAATTTGTAGTTATGCCTTTTGGGTTAACCAATGCACCTGCTGTATTCATGGACCTTATGAAAATAATTTTCCATGAGTTCTTGGATAATTTCGTGGTTGTTTTCATTGATGATATTTTGGTGTTTTCTAAAAGTAAAGAGGAGCATTAAAGTTATTTAAGGGTTATGTTGAAAACCCTAAAAGAAAAGAAACTATATCGAAAATTCAGAAAGTCTGAGTTTTGGTTACAACAAATTTCTTTCCCGGGTCACATTGTTTCAAAAGATGGCATAACTGTTGATCCTGCTAAAACAAAAGTTGTTGAAGAATGGCCAAGACCCACAAATGTAACTGAGATCCGTAGTTTTCTTGGTTTGGCAGGTTACTAATGAAGGTTTGTTGAAAATTTTTCTCGGTTATCTAGTCCAATGACTAAGCTAACTCGGAAGGGTGTTAAGTTTCTCTAGACAAAATAATGTGCTGAATGTTTTCAGGAGTTGAAAAGATGATTGGTGAATGCTCCAGTTTTGGAACTTCCTTCCAGGAATGGTGAGTTTATTATATACAGTGATGCTTCGTTGAAGGGACATGGCTATGTCCTTATGCAGAATGATCAGGTAATTGCTTATGCTTCACGTCAGTTGAAAACTCGTGAGGTAAATTAACCTACACATGATTTGGAATTAGCTGCTGTTGTTTTTTCTTTAAAAAATTGGAGGCATCATTTTATGGAGTAAAGTGTGAAATATATACTGATCACAATAGTTTAAAGTATATATTCACTCAGAAATAATTGAACATGAGACAGAGGAGATGGCTGGAATTAATCAAGGATTATGATTGTACAATTCACTACCATCCAGGAAAAGCAAATAAAGTGGCCGATGCTTGAGTCGAAAAAGTAATGCTTCATTAACCATGCTTCGTTTGGAACGAGATCCTTTGGTTTTTGATTTGTTGAAATTTTTCATAGAAGTTGTTTGTGCAGGAAGTTCTTCTGTTTTGTTTCAGGTATCAGTGAAATCTTCTCTATCAGACAGAATCAAGCAAGCACAGAAGCAAGACAGTCAGTTGCAGAAAAAGGTAGAGTTGGTACAAAAGGGTAAGTTGACTGAATTCAACATTGATAATGATTGTGTTTTGAGGTTTGG
Organism: Viscum album; assembly: GCA_963277665.1. Lineage (NCBI taxonomy): Eukaryota > Viridiplantae > Streptophyta > Magnoliopsida > Santalales > Viscaceae > Viscum > Viscum album. Next base: position 1,884,471,779 of record OY728163.1, read on the forward strand.
GAAGTGATTGTGTGTGCCTTGTGATTCACTGTTGAAGAAAGAGTTGTTATGTGAAGCTCATAGTTCCCCGTTTTCAGTTTATCCGGGCAGTACTAAGATTTACAGAGATCTGCGGGAGTATTACAGGTTGGATGGAATGAAAAGAGATATTTCTGATTTTACTGTGAAGTGTTTGACTTGTCAGCATGTTAAAGCATAGCGGCAGTTACCGAAAGGGATGATTCAGCCTTTACCAGTGCCAGAGTGGAAATGGGAAAACATATCCATGTATTTTTTTGTGGGATTACCGAGGACATCTCGAGGTAATAATGCAATTTAGGTTATTGTTGATCGCTTGACTAAATCTGCTCATTTCATTGCTATACGAGATACTTTTTCCCTAGATCAACTTTCTCATTTGTATCTTAAAGGGATAGTCAGGTTACATGGAGTTCCTCTCTCCATTGTGTCCGATCGTGATCCCAAGTTTACTTCTAACTTTTGGAAAGGCCTTCAGAAGTCATTGGGTACTGAATTAATTTTTAGTACATCTTTTCATCCGCAATCAGATGGGTAGTCAGAATGAACAATTCAGACCTTGGAGGATATGCTACGAGCTTGTTCGATGGATTATCAGGGAAGTTGGGACCAACATCTTTCTTTGGTTGATTTTTCTTATAATAACAGTTTTCATTCAAGTATAAAGATGGCACCATTTGAGGCCTTATATGGGAAGCAGTGTCAAACTCCAGTATTTTGGGATGATGGGACCAGAATTGGTAGAAGAGATGGCAGAAAAAGTTCAGTTGATTTAGAAACACATGAGAACAGCTCAGAGCAGGCAGAAGAGTTATGCGGATAACCAGAGGAAGGATCTATCTTTCGAGATGGTGATCATGTTCATTTTAAGGTTTCTCCATGGAAAAGTGTGATGTGATTTGGTAAGAAAGGAAAGCTGAGTCCAAGGTTCATTGGACCATATGAAATTCTGGAGAGAGTTGGATCAGTTGAATATCGACTGGCTTTACCTTCAAGTTTATCTCAGGTACACAATTTTTTCATGTTTCGATATTGAGGAAGTATATGCCAAATTCGTCTCATATTTTGAGCCCATAGGTAGTTCCGTTGGAAGAGAATCTCTCTTATGAAGAACAACCAGTCCATATTCTAGACCGAAGAGAGCAAGTGTGGAGAAATAAGGTAATTCACCAGGTAAAGGTTTTGTGGAAAAACCAAATGGTTGAAGAGGCAACGTGGGAATCTGAAAATGCTATTAGGGATAAATACCCCCACTTATTTTGATAAGTGAATAAAATTGCGAGGACGCAATTCCCAAAAGGGGGGAATGATGAAACATCCAAGGTAAATAATGAATAAACATTTTTATATTTATTAATAATTATGAATTAAATATTAATTTTAATTAAAATGGGTTTCTACGTTCGATAGCGTACTCGATACACAATGATGAGTTTCTTTGAAAAATTACGTTGTACACTAGTAATATAAAAATATTATTTTAAATGGTAGTTAACATGTAGCCGTTGTATTGGCGGGAATGGATAGAAATAACTAAAATATGATTATATATGTTTTTTAAATGTTTTTACATTTATCCAATAAAATATAAAGGCTTAAAATACAGAAAGAATTCAATTTTAGGCATTTATACCCTAATTTTCACTAAAGGTTCACTTATCACCTTTTGATGGTGAACCGTCATTAAATATAGTTTTTATCACTCTTATACATTCTATTGGACCAAATATCACTCTTCTTTAGAATCGGGACATCAAAATTTACTTTGTGTAAATTTTTGGTATTTTTCCGATAAAGTTCATTTTTTAATGAATAGTGTAAAATGTTGTATTTTAATTCAAAACCTCTTTTTAATCTAATTTATTTATATGATTTGATTATATTTGTAATTGGTTTTAAAGTGAAATTAGAATATATTTTTACCATTTAATCCAATGGTGGTCATTGGAATCAATTTCACTTTGTGATTGGACTTAAACTAGTGTCCAACTTTTGATACTTATTGTTTCATAAAAACACGTTATTTGTCATGACAGCGGGAATTAATTATTAAATTAATTAATGAAACATATATGTTTTGAATTTTGTAAAATATAAATCATTTCTGAATTCGGAATATCAAATATAGCTTAGGGTGATGTTTTGGTATTTTTATGAAAAACTTCAATTTTTGATGAATAGTGAAATCACTAAGTGGTAGTTAAAGAAACTGATTTTTCGTTTAAATGAAACTTTGTCACTTCTGTGATTTTATTTTTAAAAATCCGACATACATGGTTGTCATTAAGAAGTAAAATGTGGTTCAATAAGATTAAAATAATTTTTTGGTGAATAGTAACTTATTAAGTTTTTAATCGCGATTAGAGGTAATTAGTGCAATTTAACGCAAAAATGATATTATAATAAAATGAAAACACCTAGACACATGTCCTACCCTTATTGGATGTGTCATGGCCGACCAATACAATCCATGGGTCAACTTGGGGACCCCATGGAGCCACTTTGGTTGGGAAATGACATAAATAACTTTTTATTTAATGTTAAAGTAAAAATAACACAAACATGAGATGTTTTACCAAAACAATTTTTACATGGGGTTATACAAGCCAGATTTTTTATTATAAATAGTAATTGGAAAGCTAAAAATATTTCCTACATCATTATAGTTTTTTTATAATTTTTAGACTTTAAATAAATTAAATTATTTATGACATCATGATGATGCAGCGATTACCTCATTAATAAAGGATTTAAATAAAATGAAATGATAATGTAAAATATATGACCTACACATGTCCAAAACCAATTGGATGGGTGGATTTCGAACCCTTATCACCTTATCCTCTAATTATATCAATGTAGGACCTCTTAAATCCGAATTCCATTTTATAATAAAGTGACTTTTCTTTACCTTCCAAGAGTGCCCCTCCTCTCCTCTTATAAAAGGCCCCCACCTCTACCTCCTTACCCACACTCCCAAAACCTTTGGTTCGGCCAACCCCTACCCATGATTTCTCTCCACTTCCCTCTCTTACTCCTTGAATCCTCACTTTGGGCAGAAGTCTTCCAAAGGAAGCCTTTGATCTCAAACCAAAGGGAGTTACCCGATTTTAAGGTAATGTCTTCACTTGAGTCCTTTTGTTTTATTTTGCTTCTCCAACCCCCTAAACTCTTTTTATTAATTTATTTTTTAACAACTGCAGTATCATAAATATACTAGGATGTTGTTATAAGAATTATTCGAGCTACACTTACACACACCTACATCTAATGATTAAAGAACATACTGTTTCCGTGGATGGTGAATTTCTGCCTCCTGAAACGATGATTGTTCAACATTCTTTTAACACCTTTAAAGGTGGACATTAAGATGACACTATATTTATATATGATATATAATATGTTTATTTTTCCCTTAGGATTCTGTATTTTTCATTTTGGGCATACCTTTATGGTTTCCATTATGGGTAAACGTGATATCTTCATTTAAGGATGTGCGGACTACCACCCCCTCAAAGTGATTTGATTCGTTAATACCATATGTGGGACATATAAAGGATGAAGTTATGATATTATATATGGTATTACACTGGTATTATAATATACCTTCATATCATTATGATTCCATTCTATAAAATACGAAATAGAAATGAAAGTAGCGTTCATGCGTACGTACGGCTTACCGTCTCCATGAACGGTGCATTTCATTTCTTACCTCTAAATGATTATGTAATATTATAAATACATGTATATGCTGGATATATATGATATATATGATATAAAAATCAGGAATGTAATTTTGGATATGAAGAACCTTTGACCACACATGTAATTGTAAGAAGTCCATTTTCGACTTAAGAACCAAATATCGACAAAACAAACATTATTAACTTAATGATTACATAATGTTCATAACATGAAAATAAGTGATATAAAAGGAATAATAAGCTTGAAAAAGGTTCTTAAGAAAGTATAAATTAACTCAAGTTTATTATTCAGGATGTTAAAGAACGATCGAGTCAAGTCGGACCTGAGGTAAGGGACTTCGTCTCAATCTCCATTCATTGAGGCATATTTCATTTTATACACAACTTTCTTTTTTACGGTGTATAAACCCCTTTGACTTTTACTTTTATACAAAAGGAATATTTTTCTAAGAAGCATTTTAAAAAACGACAAAAAGGAATGTTTTTTTAACGTACGCGGTGACAACGACCTTTTCCGCCGCCGTGAGTATTATTTGGTCTTTGGCTTCCTCAACAAGCTGTAATGTTTTTTTTAAACAAAATAAATACCATATACTCTTTTATGTATTTTGGTATTGAAAATGGTTTTTATAATGGATTTTTTATATCAATATATTTAAGTGATATATTGTGATCAATGTGTGGAAATGTTTTCTTTCCATTATATTTGTTTTATGTCTTATGTTTTTTATAATCGTACTTGGACATTTAACGGGTGGTTACGTGATAAACCATATGACGGGTGGTGTCGTGAATACCAGGACGGGTGGTTACGTTATAACCTTCAATGCATTGGTTATGGAAGTCGGCCATATGGTTATTCCATTAAGTATGTATGGAAGTTGGCCGTATGGCTATTCCATTATGTGATATGAGTGGAAGTCGACCATATGGTTATTCCATTTAAGTATATTTGTGTCCCAAGTTACCTTTATATGTTATGTGTTCTTTATATGGGTTTTATGGTAATCCATTGGTTACAAAAAGGTAAGTAATGATATTTTATTCAGTGAAGAGTTTTTACTACTTCATTAAGTTAAAGGTATTACTTTGATAAAGTTATACATGGTTTACTTGATGTTTGAAAAACTAACAGTTTTCATTCTTTGTGTATCCCTTACTGACCTTTTTATGCTCATCCCAAGTTTTTGAAATGTTTTTCACAGAACTTAACGTGGTATAGGGTCAAGGATGGGATCAATGGAAAGTCATGCTACCTAAAACATGTAACTAGACAGGTTTCTTTTTAAGAGTTTTTATTTTATGGAAACTTAGTAGAAGTTTCTACTTTGTAATCTTTTGGGATGTAATATTTATGTCCTAATTCTCTAAAACTCTAAACCTGAAAAGATCCTCAATGTGAATTATTCATTTAATTCAATATTAAATAACGTTTAAGGTTGGGGCCTTATAAACATAACTAAGAATCAACATATAGATCCAAACATATGGAACCTATTCTATCATACCAATTAAAATTCCTAGGTCGATCATTCAGTCACCTTGAGAGGAGGGGTGAGCTAGGGGTGACCAACTCTTATGAACTAAATTAAAATTAAACTCTTTTTTATTTAATTTGATCAGATATCTATTATCGGTTAGGAATTATGGATCTTTATAAAATAAACCACACCATTTTTCCATTATGTTATCCGGATAATATAAAGTAAATAGTGCACATGTTTTTTACATGGTTTGACCTATGGGAGAGAACCAACTCTTTCCGTGTCAACCCCCATCATGTCATGGATTCTTCCACTTATATATAAATCATAGATTAATCGTTGTTGGGGAAAGAATAAAACTTAATAAATTACATCATTATATTGAAAATGTGAAGAATATTTATTCTATATACCACAATTGATATATATTCTAAAAAGATTCACCTATCCCTCAAAAGGAATGTTGTTGTTTTTAATACTAGAATCACCAGTCATCAAGTTATTATTGCAAAATTCCTCATGAATGGTTCTTCAACTACTTTATGATCTTCTATTTTTTTCAATATGAACGTGGTTGAATTTTATTTTGGAGTGATAACACTTGGGGATCTATCCATACAATACTTCATTGTATGGTATATTATATCTAGTACTCCTCAGTCCATTACACTACCATCTTGTATAAAATGTTTTATGTCTCTATCTGATGTGCCTCTATCTAGTAAAATCTGAATGATATGCCTCTATATGGTATAAATTATGTTTACTAAACTTCCATCCAATTTTAATATTCCTGGTCCATTTCTATGTAATTTATCTTTTTCAGGAACTTCATAGTTTGGACCTCTTTCATCTGATTCTTCTCCTTCAACCAAGTAGTTTTATCCACCATTAAATCACACAAAAATTCTAATAATTATTTATCGAAAATTAGTTATAAAGAAACTCATGTATTATTCCTTTAATTATATAGACAAGAAATATCCTATAGATTTTATGAATACATAGGCTTCAATTTTGAATTTCCACTCAACTCAATTTCTATTTTACTGACTTCAAAGCTTCTAAAACATCAAATTAAATATTCTTCATTGAAATTTACTCAAATCTGAGAAAAAACGATATATTTAAATATTTCTTAAATATTTCATAGAATTAAAAATGTTGATTTAATATATCAACATCATCATTATTATTTAATTTACAAAGTTTATGTAAATTTCCTCATGTTTCTGTCAAGTATACACTCTCACGATTCTTTATACAGTAATAGAGAAAAGATTTTCTCTTTTAGAAACATCTTTAACACTTCTCTATGCATTATTATTTATCTGATTATCATGGTTCGATAATCTTAGGCATTCACTATAAAATGATATTTTGAGAGTCTATCCATTGAGATTTTATTTTGGAGATCATATGCTATCTTTATATGGTACATCTTCAAATAGTTATCTATCAGATGTAGTTTGTCTGGTGGAATTGGTAAATATCTCTATTCGATGTAATTTGAAAATTTATCTATCTAATAGGATTTGTAAACAATTATTTGATTATGTTTAAATTTATCTTTCCATTGATCATTATAAAAAGTTTCTTGATAGAAATGGATAACTCTGTTTGAAACAATCACATGTATTCCTCTATCTGATTGTATTTCTCTAATTATCTTGATTTGTTAGACCAATTTTGGATACTTCCTCAAACATTTATTTTATCTAGTAGAATTTATATATATTTATACATATCTATTTGGTAAATTTCACTGATTTATTCTTCTGGTGGAGTTACAAAGTCTAGTAATGATCATTTGTGTATGATATAATCATTCTAGTAACCTTTATGCTTCTCAATACGATCATTTGTTATACCTTCAACACTTTTTAGTTTGAATTTCTTATAGGCGCATCTTCACCATTTTTACATCATTTATATATCCTAAAACTCATCTAGAATCAATATATACTTTTAGTAACCATGATTTTAACGAATCATAATAACATTATCAATTATTTTTTGTGAATTTTCCATCTCATGATCCAAGATTTACCTTCAATGGTTTTATCTTTAGACATTCATTCTTCAGTCGATCTTCTTTTGAATCTTCGTTAAGGTCTTTAATCTTACCATTTTTGTTAATCAATTATTTAGATATTAAAATTTCTATTTATTTTTATTTTATCCATTAGTAGTACCACTCTAAAGAAGATATTACATGAATGAGACTCCTCCTTCCAATAGTTCATCCATTAGAATTAAGTTCTTACATGAGACTTCTTATGAAACATACATAGTCTACTTATTCTCATTTAACTTAATCATTGTCTTTATCCTAAAATATAGATAAAAATATAATATATCATCAAAATCATCTAATGGGAGCTACACAAGGTATACTTTTAATCTAACCATTACTAATCTATCATAATCCACTCATTAAAGGGAAATAAAAGTACCTATTCCAAGGTCTTATATGATCATTCATTGAATTAATACCCCTATAGGGTCTATATATAACATATAACATATTTATGGTCAATACCAAGGCCAAAGATAAAGGAAGAATTATGATTATGGTTCAAGGGTATGTCATGGATGAAGAAACATCCAATCACATCATGTAAATTTTAGGGGAAAATCCATTTTTAGTTCAAGTATTATCAGACACAAGTGGAAAGAATATATAAGATACTTTACATAACTTAATTCATAATCCTTGGGGATTTTTTTACGAACCACCTACTACAATCCAAAGACATATTCTTTAACCGAAGCTCAACCACCAATTATGAGAAATATCAATCCAACAACATAGACTATCATAAAACCATATGAGGCACTGAATCCATCAATACCACTTAGAAAATTAATAATAAATTAAGTTAAATTAACAAATTAAACAAATATTAAATAAATAATCAATAAATATGGAATATTGAACAAAATACTCATTAGGAGATTTTTAGTGGCTTAAACCTTGATAAAAGGGTGCTCACTACACTTAGTGTCTACCCAAAACGTGAGTAGAAAAAACCCCTAATTTATCATTTCAACTAACCTATAAATTTTACTATTATAAAAGAAAATATATAAATAACTATAGTTATAAATAAACCTTAATGAAAATTCATAAAACCTAGTGTGTTCATTCTCTTGGAATCCCCTCTAGATGACTTGATAAGAACCTTCGTGTATTGTGATGATTCCATAATGAACCTATGTAATTATTAGTCAATATATTTACTATAGATAGAAAAATCCACAAATAGAAAATGAGAACAATAACCAAGGAATAAAAATAAAATAACACCTTAAATGAAGATGGAAACCAATGTTAATCACCATAAATCAAGGAGGTTAAAATGGAGAAGAAGAAGGGGAGAGAGGAACAAGATCCCCCTATTTATACATCCAGCAAGTAAAGAACCCTAAAAGGGGTTTTCAATTTAATGTCCCAAAAGACCATCATTTAATTAGTTAAAAATAAACTATGCAATTGTCCCATTGTGGAATGATCTATAAGGATCACAACGCATTGCCTCTTCTAAAAAACCATCACAGCATGGCCCTTCAGGTCACAACATTTCCCTATAGTTCACAGCGTGGCCCTTCAGGTCAAGACATGGGATAACCCATCCCCCCAACTGGTATTAAAAACATGAAATCACTACCTAGGGTCATGTTACTATGTACCCTTAACCTTGATGATAAAACCTACCACTAGGAGTGTCCTGATGTTACTTCCTCTTGAGGGCCCTCCACAACATAGTGTACTCGAAAAAATGTAAGTCTTTTCACTAAGAAACCCTCATAGTATAGGCCTCATTCTCATTGAATTTAGTACATCACACTAAATTTGGTAAATTATAGATTTAAAATTAATTATCATAGTTACCCATATATATCATAGAGTAACCATTATGTATTATTATAGAGAACCTCACATATTAGGTACTCTACCATTTTCTAACCCTTACATTATAGAGTAACCCTTACGTATCATATGGAATACTTTGGTTACCCCTATGTATAAAAAGCGTCAATTTTTTCTTTTACTTTTATTTATTATAAGGTAACTATTATTTATCATAGTTTGAACCTTACAAATCATAATATAGCTCAATACATTTTAAAATTATCAATATTTAAGGTTTGGGAAACCCTTATGTATTCCATTTTCTACATTGAAACCGTTATGTATTTCCATTGTTGTAGGGAAACCCTAATGTATTTCTTATGTCATAGATAAACCCTTATATATTAATTTATATACCTGTATACATGTTCTAGATAACCCTTGCATATTCAATGGAGATTTAATACTTTTACAAATTCTCATTTTGACTTCTAAATACCCTGGTGTTCGCTCCATGAACACTTACATATACTATTAATGAATTATATAAAACCTTACATATTTAAACCATATCATATCACATAACATATAATATAATACATTAAATCCCATGTATCCCCCAGAAATACTCTTACATAACACACTTTGCAGGGAAACCCTTCGATTGTAAAATCACAATTCACACATATACACCCCCACCACATGAAGAAATGCCTAGTTTGTGATGCGATACATCATAGGTCTCATAAATTCAATAACATGTAGAGAGTTCATCACATAGTCCCCTTACTAAAAAACTTGACCCATTTTTATCCTATAAAAAATTTAATAACACAAAAAATATACTATGCCACAATACACTATGGTTGCAGTGTTACTTCCACATGTTCCAAAAATTACTTTCAAGGTCACCCCCACCTTGATCCAACATTCACTTGACAACATGATACATAATTTTTTAATTCAATCACATACAAAACCATAAAAAATATATGTTTCAATTCATAAAATTCCAATATGAAATCTGATTCAGAAATATCCACTACCATGGAACCAAAAATTCAAATTTACCCTGATTTTCACCAACCCATAATGACATCAATTTTTATAATGTTCTAACCATAATTCTTGTCATACCTAACAAGTACACTCATATATCATTTATAGACCATCATGGTCACTATGATTCTAAATCATTTCAAACATATAAACTTTACCTGATCATCACTGATCATTACCCACATATGGGTATTTTGTATCATCAATTTATAATCTATCTTCTTTGAACCAGACTCTGAAAAAAAAGCATAAACTTATATAGATTGGGTCTAGTAACTCATAACACTTGAATATTATTTAAAACTACTTGAAATGGGTTCTAATTTATGAGATAATCCATGGTGTTCTCCTCACCAAGGAATTAACCTCATCATAGATACATGATCAAAAATCAACCAAACTTTCCACACCAATCGAACACTAACACTCACAAGACTTTCTCATATTTCTCTAGGTTCCAATGATATTATGGTATGTCATGAAACCACATTCCAAATTTATAAATAATACAATATTGTACACCTAGACCTTATGGATCCAACTCAAGGTCCATGACCATTCTCACCATCACACAACACCTATAATCCATCCCACTAGCGGTCCCACCTAGTCCCACTAGAAACTAAAAATAAATCTGACACCCCAGTCATCATAGCTAAGTCACTCCTCTAAATACTTAGAAATCACACTGAACCACTCAATATAGTTGTATTTCTAAAGGCTTAATGGTTATCATATCACATTTCACATTTTAGAAAATATCAACCCCCATCACACATATGTGTTGAACTACTTGACATATCCAAAATTTCATGATATCTCAACCATTCCACTATCACATGGAAAGGAACTCATCACACACAATAGTCATACCTTGATAAATATAATCAACATGACCAAAATACACCAGACCATACCATGAACCACCCCTATCCTAACCGACATATGGAATTTCATCAAGGTTCAACACCATTTTTTATTTCTCGATCATAACAAGGTCTCTCACACCTTCTAACTATTATTTCATTTTTTACCACCACTCATGCATAATAATCCACTGAAACTATCAACAACCCATGACCAAAAATTATACAATAAAGGAAGTGAGGAGTTTTATTCCCCATCAAAATATACTACCACCATTTAGGTACTATGAACCATAAAATTATCAAGGAACCATAAAAGTATATCCTAAAATATCCTACCCACAAACTAGAAAGGTATCACATTCAATCACTGTAATAACCCAACCTTTAGGATCTTTAAAATTAATATTATCTTCAATATCATGTGTCACATGAAACATTGAACTAATGAAATAAATGACTAAAATGAATCATGATATTTTAAAAATACATGAATAATATAATTATTAATATATAAAAGGATAATAATCAATTAAAATAATTTTATATTATGATTCTCATTGATTAATATTTTAAAAAGGGTTTCTTTCAAAGAACCACTTTAAGAAAGGGTATATTGAATTAAATTAATAAATTAAATTGATCACATATTAAATTTTATTATTATAGGTAATATTTATATTTTTAAAACTAATATTTCAATATTAAATTACAAGAAATAAAATTAAACACACTTGAAGTTTAAGAAGTCATTTTTTGATAAATACATTTTTTTCATCATATTTTGTACTTTAATTTACATAATTAAATATGTTCATTTTATGATTTTAATTCAATAAGAAAACATTATTTATTAATTTATAAGGTCAAAATTATCTTAGAGATATTTTTTGGATTTTTTAAAAATAATTAACATTTTAAGTGAATATGAAAAATAATGTTTTTGAAAATACCATGGATTTTACGACATCACATGGATATAATCATTAAATAAAACATATGAAACCTTTCTATTTTTTTAATATATGTTTTAAAAGTAACATTATATATTTTAAAATATTATATTTTAATTAAAAACCTATATTCTATAATTTAGAACATAAGTAATATTTTCACTAATTTTTTTAATATATTATACATTAGTGTTTTAAAATTAAAATTAATCAAATTTATAAATTGAATAAAATAAAATGGATTTAAAATTTATATTTTTTGGGTCCAAATTATCTAATAAGGACCAATTTTTTAGGCATAACTAATAAATTACCTTAGTAAAAACTAATTACCAAAGTGAAATCTAAAATGATAAAATTTATGAATCTAAGAATAAAAGACCAAAAAATGTTTAAAAATGTGTTTAAATTAATGGAGGATGTTTGGATCAACCTCATATCTTTCCCAATCCATTATTTCCCAATTTTGGATACACTTTACGTGTTTAACATTTTCTCCCTTTATATAAAGTTGAAATATTTATAAATATTCCATTCTCACCACTTGTAAAAGTGGACTCTCACCACCCCTTCAAGGAACTCCTAAAAATTCAATTTCCCCCTAAAAACTTTCATTTTTTCCTTCTCTTACATTAAAATTCACTCTCTTGTTATTCTTTTAACAAGAGATTATTCTATTCTATCCATTTCAAAGAGATCTTACAAGAAAATCTCAAAGTGCTCAACATGAGTAATTATTTTTACTTAATTTGTTTATTTTATGTTTTTGAAACTATAATTATAAAATAAATATTTAATTATATTATAATTGGTTATATAATTAATACTATTATTATTTTGGAATAATAATTAATCCCATTTTCCCTATTCTCTTAAGAAAACCATTACTGTAATTTTTACATTTTGTGGACTACTTCCTATACAACACAACATGTTTCATTTTCCTTCAATCTCTTGTAGGGATTGTATATAATGGTAATTTGATAAATAATTATGATATTTATAACATTTTTATCATTATGAATAAATAAACCATATTTATCCTTTCTCCAATTATATGGATAATGAAATCGTCAACCATGCATACGTGTTGACTCCCTCCTCCACATAATGATCGATTTCAGTTTTTCATTTCTTCACCTCCTTAAATAGATGGTCATGAGGATGGGATTAAAGTAAAAACATGTTTTTAAGGATATCAATATGGTTATTTTATTATAAATTGAGAAACTATAAATTATAAGATCAATAAATGATTATTGTTAATTTAATCATTTAAAATAAGCGAACTAAGGGGAAAATTATCTCTTATTTTTTTACACATTATTGTTTATAGGGAGGTGTATATATATATATAGGTGGTTCGTTTTTCAAAAAAACACGGCACATTTATTAATGAAAGAAAGGATTAAAAAAGTCTAAAAGATGAGATTTTTTTACACTCTATTTCATAAAGTGAGAGAAAATCCAAAGGAAGGTCATCCAACCAACTGATGTCACAATTGACTAAATAATTGGAAATACCTATATAAACCATGTTTTATTCATGAAATGTATGTTTAATAATGTGGTTCATATTCAATAGTGAAAGGTATAAATCCATCCATTGAGTTGTGATTCGCCAATAAAGATACACTACTCTATTACAAAGATCTTGCATGTTGGTGGTTAAATCACTTTTTATCCATATATTGTTCCATACTTTCAGCCTTGTAAAGGTAATGGCATGGATAACACTCAACATTTCTGCCTCCGAAGATGTGGTGCTGCCACAAGTGTTATAAAAAAACCTAGAATCTGCCCAAGGTGGTTCTTGTACACTGACCCACATACCAAGGGTCCTGGGTTACCTTTAGAGGCACCGTCAACAGGAACTTTAATCCAACACAGGAGAGGGTTTGACATAGAACTTTGAAATTGTGTCAAGGATAATTATATATTCCTTCACTGCCATGGTTATATATCATTCTGAAGTAGGATACAAATTTTTTCCAATGCCCCTATTGGATCGATGTAGCTTCATGAATGGAAATAAAGATCCTCAACTAGCCTGCATGGAAACTGAATGAGATATTATTATATAAATACTAATTTCTATCATACTAGATCACTTGAAGAATCTCAATGACAAAAACCAAAAATAGGTTCTTGATTCGCAGAGATGCATCTATAGCATCACAAAAATAAATTTGAGAACTGATAGTGTCCAAAAGTAATAATCTATACTCAAAGATATCAAGAATATATTTTCAAAGAGCATAATTAGTAGGAAAATAAATAAAAATATGTTTATTTTCATTTCTATTCTAGTTGTATAGACAAAACATAACGAAAAAATAGACCCTAAAATATTAGAGATAAGTATCCGTGGGGATATTCTTATGAGTAGTTCTTCAAAAAATGATTTATGAAGGTTTTATCCAAGACTTAACAAAATTTTTTAGCCAAGAAAAATCATTATCTAAATTTTTAAAAAGATGATTTTAAAAGTTGTAGAGTCAAAAATTCCATTATTAACATGATCTAAAAATAAAGAAATCATCATATTTTGAAAAGGGGTAATTTTCAATGACATGGTTAACATTTTAAGGAATATCAAAACTAGGGGAATTTTAAAGAAACATTGATAGAAAAATTAGTGTGTTCATGTAAATGATTGGGATGAACAATAGAAATCAAAAGAGATCTAGTCCAATTATCTATCAAAAAATTTATAGAATAATCTATAATAACGATCTATCTAAAATTAGACATAATGTAAGGGAAAGAGTGTTTAATGGAGGACCTGATAGAGGAGTCCATATAATTTAAATTTGCTTTTGAAATATTTTCAATGAACATATTTTTATGAAATGTAGGAGTTATAAAATAATTATGACAGATATTTCAAGAAAGTCAAGCTTGTAATACATAATTGAAAAGTATAAGGTTTTTGATTCCAATGTCACCCTTGGTTAAAGGTTTGCAACCGATAAACCAGGGGATAGTCACTAATTTTTTTTCAATAGTGCTTCCACTCCAATTTTTTTCGATGAATATGTTTTTTGAGAAGCCTAATCGGTTATTATTAGACCAACAGATAAGTAACCATTTTAAAACCAATTGTGGATTTGAAACAGAATATTTTACTTGCCCTAAACATTGATTTTCCATTACAAGAATAATATTGATTTTTAAGTTGATCAAAAAATTTATAAAAGTAAAAACATTTATGTATACACCAAAATATGGGGACACAAAGATAAGTTAAAGGGAAAACTCCTTCTTTTAGGCCCAAATAACTAATTACGATGACTTTTCTATTAGCTAAAAACCTTTTTCTAATTAAGATAAAGGATTTACTCTAGGTAATGGATTGAATAGATATTTCCTAATAATACGATAGATAAACCTTTATATTTTGAATACTTATTTTTAATTCCTTGAAGTAAGAGGATTATATCATACTAATAGAGGAAGAGATTGGGAACAACTAGATTTATAGAATAATTGATAGGCTTATGTTTACCATGATTTACCAGATGAGTGAGAAGTCTGCTTAAGTAGTCTTCCACAATATAGAAAAGGATATCAGAGAGGGGATCCCCCTCTCTAAAACCTTTGGTGGAGTTAAAGTACCCTTTAGGATAACCATTAATAATAATGGTGATGTGGATAGAGCTAAACCATCTCATAAACATCCACTAATCATGGTAGGTTCATGTTCGTGTTAGTTTAACCAAATTCTTGAAAAATATAGTCAATTTATATCATATACGACTATGTGAACTTATTTAATATTATAATATGATATATATATATATATATATATAATTGTTTTCTTGGTAAGGATACATGAATATTTAACTAATTAATTTATAAAACAACATGTGTAGGTTCAAAATCACCAAAAAATGTTCATTGTTGATTTCATCTTCTAGGATAAATTGTAAAGTATTCATGAAAGGAAATATATACTTAATAATTAATAATGATTAATCCATTACATTAACTAAAATGGACTTGTGATGATGTTTTTTTAGAATAATTAATAATAGAATTTCTTTTATGAAATGAGTACAAAATAATAAAAATTTCCCACACCCAACATCATAAAAATATAATAACTGACTAATTTAAATGTAGAGAATAATTACAAATTAATTTCATATAAGGTTAGGTTTATGAATTTTATTAGAATATGTGATTTAATATATTTATGTTTTTTATACATTATCTCATATTTCATTCAACTAATTGGAGAAAAAAGATAATGGTTTTCATGTCAAATTTATCTCTCTGAGACATGTTTGGTATTATGAAACTAAATTCATTTATTTGGTGTATATAGTAAATATTTGAGATATTATTTCACAAATTATTTTTCAATCTTGTAATTTTTATGTTAAATTATAAGAAAAATATTTAAATTAGTTTTCATTAATGTGTTACTCAATCCAAAAGAGTTTTCTTGGTCTCAATTATAATTATTTGAGATATATTACATGCTATGCACCATGTTTCCTTTTTATAGCATTCTATTGATTAAAGATTACATTAATGTTATATATATTATTTAATTATAATTCTTGGTATATACTAATAAAAATCAAGTTCTTTTCTTCAAACGACTTTTTAATCAAGTGTTACCCTAGTCATAGTAGTTTTTGGTAATGAAATTTTCATTCATTGAGTTATGAACACTTTCTTGAACAGATTTCATAAATGTGGGTAACATTCTTAAATTTTATTTTATTTTATGATAATCTCACATTTTTTAATTTTTTAATACATAAAATAATTTTCAAATATTTCATGCTTCATAGTGTAACTTTCCCATAAGAGATTTTAATAACTAAAATCTCTTTTATTTGAGTTATAAGGTTTTATCTTGAACTTTAATATTCCTTGATTGTGTTACCCCATTGTAATATTATATTATATGGTATTTATAATCATATATAGTAATTTTGTTAATTAAAATAATGTTTTATTATTCATTTTTCATTGTGGGTTTTCAACAAAAGAATTTTCAAAGTATTAAAAGTGTTCCTTTTCTTTCATTATAATGTGTTTTATCTTTAGCTCCATATCCCCTATAGAAAAAATTATTTCATTTTCAAATTTCCATTATTATATATTCTCTTTTTTAGTATTATTTTTTAAAAATATTTTAATTTACATATTCAAAACTTACTTTTTAAAGTGACATATAAATTTTCATTTTATGTCGATGTTAATTTATTTTTCTAAAAGATATAATAATTTTTCACCAACATTTTACATTTTATATTAAAAAGTATTTAAACTCATGAAATTTATGTTACATGATTTATTATTTTATAATTTTTGGAATTGAACTAATGGTATCAAAAACTTCAACACTCGATCCCTTCTTGTGTGATATTGTTTGAAGAATTCTTTTACAATGATTTTTTCATATATGTCAAGATATTTATGAGTATACTTTGTTACAAAGAGGATATATTTTTTTTAAATCATTCAAATACTTTCTTAGAACGGTTTATGTAATAATATTTTCAATAAAAGTTATGATTTATCACTACCCTTGTCTATCCTAACCATCCACCATAAAATAGACTTAACTTTTCTTCCAATGAATTTTCTTGGTGAACACTCTATAATCCTTACATTTATTGAAGGGTGTTCACTAATATTCTTGATACAATCATATTTGATGCATTATTACCACATCAATTATGGTGTAATAATTTTTTTATATTGTGAAAATGTCATTATAATGGATTGTTATTAACCAATTGAAAAAATGTTGTCAAAATTTTAATTTTATTAAATAATATTAGGGAATGAGATTTATTGTGAATTACCTAATTTGATGTTCTATACTTGGTATTTACCATAATTTTCCTAGATTATAATTTTGTTTATAGTTATTAATGAAATTTATTCTAGGATCTTAGTGGTGTCAATATTTTTATTTCCTTTAGATTTCTGTGAATTTTTAATTGATATTTTTTTATTTAATTTTCATTTAATTCATTCAAATTTGTTTGCAATTTTGAAAATTATAATTTATAATGTTAAATTATTTTATAAGTACCATGTATTTATTGTATTATAATATTTATTTATTTCACTACTTATTAGACCACATGAAAATAATTTACATAAAATATTTTTAAGCCGTTTTCTAAGATAATTTGAAGAAGCACTGAAGAGTACATGTAAGATTAATTAGACATACAAACATTTGATGGTTTGAAGAATTTTTCCATGTTTGATAATTTTCTGTTGCATTTTCTGAAAAATAAAATCAAGTAAGATAATTTTTCTATTCCCATAATAGAATTCTCATCCACAAAAGAGAATATCTTATGTGCTTCCTTCCTCATAAAATAATTTATATTTCCTTCTTAAGAGAATTTATTTTACATGAGATTGAGCAAAACAAAGTGGCCAATCAAATATCAAATTCAAGTGAAACTGTGGATCCCTTGATTGAATTAAGGAAAACTATCACTGAAATCCATCCTTTAGAGGCCTCAAGGTTGAGTTGATCTTGAAAAATGGAAACCAGGCCCAAGGTCCTATCTTTTGGATATGATAAAGTTTATATTGAAAGGAATAAATAAAAATGTCACACCACTCTCAAAGATGGAGACCAAACCCCGTTCATGTGAGATGTCGATTTATGGTTAAAGAACATATGTAGACACCTTCCAAGCTACATGAATTAATGAATCAAATATTGAAAATTTATCGATGCACTGATTTTTAAAGGAAGCTTGAAATTTAAGAAGATAACTATTTGATTTTGAAGACCATGGAAATATTGTTACCTCTTGCATTTTGATTTCGAGTCTATATTAATCCCTAAGAGTTCATGTGAATCTGTGATTGAATAGAGTTGACGTTATCTGTGGCTAAACCAAGTATGAATTTTGAAGATAAACAAAGTTTGAGGAATATCATGATATGAGTGTATTGAATCGAGGTTTTCAACCCATTCAAGTACTGTAGAAAACCAAATCGTTGAAATTGGGAATATGAACCAAGTCTATTCTATGTTTTGGACAAATATGGATTGAATACATAGTTGGGAACAATTCAAGACCAATAACTGTGAATAATGCAGCTTCCAAAATTGAGCTCCACCTCATATCGAGTAAATATCAAGGTGTTTTGTATAAATGGAGTTTCTTGAGTCGAATTTAGCCTAAGGTATGTCTCATGAAGCTTCCTATGATAATATAATTGAATATTTGAGATAGGAGGAGTGTTTAAAATTAATTAAGTTGATTAATTTCTTTAAGGGAAAATTAATACTTCTAGGTTATCTACGTGCATGTTCAGTTAGATGCACATGCATGAGAATTGTTTTTTTGAATAGGATTTTTTTTGTCACATGCATGTTAGAAAATAAATTGATGTTGGAAAACCATGAGTTTCCACCTGTAAAATAGGGAGATGAGATATTCTCAGTGATAAAGAAAGAAGGGGAAAAATTAAGTAAATAAATATTTTCAATGGGAAAAGTATAACACATTTTTTATATGAAAAAGTGGAGCATTTAAAGAATAATTTTATAAAGAATTATAGAAGAAGTTTTTCTTCTTATTTAAAGGTTGTTTAAGATTAAAGTCCTCTCTCATACCTAAACCATGTCCGACTATGTAATTTTATTGTTCATATGTAGTGGTTTTGAATTCTGACATCTTTATAGGTTTTCTTCTACTAAATTTCATAATTTTAATTTTCTGCAAGTTATTAAACATTGAAATGTGTTCATTGATTGATGTTCAATTATTCTCTCACTTAGTTAATAATTATCTTACATTATGATAATGTACCATTAATGAGTGGAGTGTTTCAATTTTTCAATTCACATTTTAAGTTCAGCCTGAGTAATAGTATGAATTTGATCATCTTTTTTAAAATTTCTCAATCCTCAATTGAGGATTGTGAGTAATGATCGAAATAAATTTACCATTGTACTCAATAATCATTGAATTCATTGATCAAATATTAATGAAAGGATATAGAAAATATATACCTTTCTTATGAACCTAAATTTAATAATATAAATTAAATACATGATTAAATATGTCAATATATACACTAAGAGAGTTATAATTGTAATGTTATTTTAAAACAATGAAGAGAGACTGATCCGTGATAATTTTTAGTTTTATCCCCAACTTTTATATTCTTTTAGATTCACTATTAGCCTATTTACTACTTTATTCTTCAGTAATATTAAAAAAATAAATGTTTCATTATAAAAACAAAACCCCCAATAGAAATATAAAATTGAAAATATTATAAAAACCACGACAAAGAAACTTTTAAAAGGAAAAATCATTGGATACAAAAATTGGGTCTTTATTACTGCAGTACTATGGGGAAAACTTAAGGATGGATTTTAAAATGACTATCATAAACCTGATCCGTTCAATTGGTACCAATTTTTTGGAGACTACCAAGGATTTTAAAAAAAATAAAAGGTCAAATAACATAATCAGGTTTTTTAAAAAGAAATTAATTAGAAAATAAAATAATAAAATTGTAATTTTATGTTAGATAATAACCTTTGAAAATATTAAATAGAAATTTTATAAAATCTACGATCTAGAATAATTTATGAATAAAAAAATAAAAAAGTTTCTAAATTTTAAGGTCTAAAAAAAGATGAAACATCAAAAAAATAATCTACAAAATAAAATTTCATAAAAATATAATAAATTAAAAATATATAAAAAATGAAAGCATAAAGACCCTTTAAGTATATCACTACTAAATATTATGAAAATAAACAAAATTATTTAGGATACCCTAAGATAGATCTTGTATCTAAACTTTGATGAGGAATTATTCACCACTTTTCTATATTTTATCGAATTCAATGAGATGATCCCCATAAGAACATATAATAATTCCACATGTTGTGTATATTAATGAAACCTAGAGGAGTTAGTGTGGACTAGATAAAAATGTGGTGCTTATCTTTTCTCTTGATAGGGTAGCTAACAAGTGGTTTTACTACTCCCAATCTGCTAACACATATTGTTGGCATCAGCTGAAAAAAAAATCTTAGAAAACATTTTCCCAACCACTTGGACTACCTCAATTGGAAAAGATATATATTGGATTAGAAATTTATAAGGGAGAAAAATAATGAGTATTGAGAGAGGTTTAAGAATTTTAATTCAAGATTCTCTCATCATAATATTTTTGATCAAATATTAATTCAAAATTTCTATAAATGTTTAGTCTTAATGGATTGAATCATGATAGATGGATCTGTTGGAGATTATTTAGTATATAACACTGCTCTTAATTCTAGAAATATGATATAAAATATGGCCTAAAATTTACATCAGTTTGGTATTAGATGTTTAATTATTTTCAAACTAACAATGGATGTATCCATTTTCAATTCTAAATATTTTCTTTTTGAGAGTAAATTGAGGGTTTTAACTAGTATGATGAGATAAATTAAAACTAACTCTCTCCCTTCATAAACTAAATCTGAATTAGTTTTTACAATCCATATGAATTTTGGGATTTTCTTAGCTTCTGATCATTTTAGTGATTAATTTCTTCAATTAAAAGAATAAATTAAATCTTGTAATGTGATCTTCCTTGGAAATACTTTCTAGAAATAACCCAAACAATCAATTTTCCAAATAAAACATCCAATATAGGGTTTTCAACCCTACTAGAATTTAAATCATGGTTATAATTACTAATAGAAAAATATGTTTTGGAAACTAGGACAAAAAAATAGTAATTTCTTACCCCAAAAATGTAGTCAACAACCTAGGAATGGTAACGATCAATTCGATAACCAAGATAGTAGGAATTGAAAAAAAAAAATATAATCAAGATAACCAAAAAATAGAAAAAAATATCAACTAAATAAATATAAGCTTTAATAAATGTTTAATAAACCCCTATAAATTTTTACAAATAACAAGTTTTGTTATATAATATAGTAACTAAAATGGGTGAAATGGAAACTAAAATTTTTAGTTTAAAAATTCAAATAATATTAAGTTTTCTATCACATGATAAAGTGAGTCGAAGGGGAATGAATAATGTTAGTTCCATATTTTTAAAAAATTGAACTAAAATTAAAAATAAAAAACATAAAATCAATTAACAATAACTTAAAAAGGATAGAACCACTTTTTAAATAAAATAAAAAACAACTTATTGAATTCACAAAACCATCCATTGATCCAAATATTGATCCTACTGAATCTATCATTGAACCTGATGTAAAAAAAATCTACAGAATAAGATAAAAAATAAAATAAATAAAAAATCAAGATTGAAATAACGTATAGATATATTATGAATTTTATGGGTGAATAAAATTAGAAGAATAGATTTTAATATGACGTGAAATTATAGAGAGAGTCAGTACCTTACACAATTGGTATTCCTCCTGTTAAGAACACTGTTTAAATTGAAGTAGACTAAGAGTGTTTAAAAAATTTAAGAATGTTAAGGATGACATTCCTTTTTTAGATGCTATAAAATAGAAACCTTGATATTCTAAATCTCGTAAATAAATTTTCACCCACAAAAGGAAGTTCAAGGGAGGTGAGAATGTCAATTTCGGGAATAATGTTTCCTCTATGATCCAATGTTCTCTCGTTATTAAATGCAAGGATCTGGGTATGTTTGTTATTACTTATATTTTCTGAAATATTTAGTTTGAAGATACATTCATAAATTTAGGATACCGCGTAAATATTATTCCATATTATAGATTTTAATATATAGAGTTTGGATATATAATGAAATCCAGAGTAGTAATCCAGCTGGATAATAGAATTTTATCTAAGCCAGTTGGATTCAATAAAAATATTTTTTTATTGGTAAAAGATCTTATTTTAACACTAAATTTAATGTTCTAGACAGTGAGGATGAAATTTTTAACACATACGCATATATGATATTAGGGAGACTATTTCTTAAAACTACAAATTCAATTATTATTATGAATTAAGGGAACCGTTCTTTAGACTTTAGATGTAATGTGGTAATTTTTTCATTTTTTAACCAATGAAACACCCTATAGAAATCCATTATAAACTACAATATTATGTTATATTGGATTTATAAATATTTATTTCCTAACATTTTTACAAAACAATCTACCACTAAATCACTTTAAAAATGAACCCTTGTTTATAAAGAAGTTTTTGTAACAAATGTTTTTGAAACATACTATTATGAAATCATTAAATCTATTTTTCTTAGAAAAACATTATACTATTTTCAAATTTATATACATGATGTGTATGGAAGTATTTAATAAAGTGATATAAGAATAAATGAGTATGTTGTTTTTAAATTCTTAGAAACATATTAGACTACTAAAAAATCTTATATTTTGCGTGTGAATAAGCATAGAATTGACGAAAACTAATTGAAATATTATATATGAAAATTACATAGATAGTATCCATTACTATGATCATACATTATTTAATTACACTTTGTTAATCTTAATAACCATTCCTAATATTATTTAAGATTCACCTCATGTTTGTGAACTTGAATATGGAATTTCTTTTGAGGATGAAACAAATTCACTAATTCAAAACAATTCATATCCTTATTTAGAGTCGTATAAAAATGTAGTGATTGAGAATGGTATAGAAGATGAATTTTAACTCAAAGAACTCAATTTTTTTATTTTATAATGGTTAAATCCCATATATATTATAACATAAAACTTTACCTGAAATATGGAAGAATTCACACTTGGGAGATGAAAAACATTTCTAGTCATAATTTTAAATGGGTTGTCTACTGAATAAGATTACTAACTCATAAAGGACCTTAAAAATAATATAAAGGTCATAATATTTTTTAGATGAATTATAAGGAATTATCCCTTATATGTGTATATAAATGTTAATTTTAGAGGGTAATTAAAAAATTGTTAGTTTATTCAAAACCTTTTATAAAATTCTAAAGGATATTGAATCCTACACTTATTGAAGTGGTAAAAAAAGTGGTGACTTCATTATTGGATGATGGCATAATTTTTCCATTTCTGATAGACAATGGATAATCCTAGTCTAGATTATTCCTAAAAATAGAGGGTTCATAGTTTTCAAGATTTAATTTAGAGAATTAGTTTCCTCTAGGTTGTACACTATGTTTAGAGTACGCATTGATTATAGGAGTTCGAACTTAGTGACAAGGAAATACTACATTCCCTTAACTTATCTTGGTACAATACTTGAAATTATTTCTATTAATCCCATAATTACTTCTTGGATAGTTTTTAATGAAACTTTTATAATCATATATCCCTAGAGTAATAGGATAAAACAAACCTCACATGTTCTTTTGGGAACTTGTTTTTAGTATAATTCAATTTGGACTATATAATAGGCCTAACACCTTCCAAATATAAATTCTTATCATTTTATATGAGTTTATATAGGAATATATTGAGGTGTCTGTGGATGATTTTATAGTGTATGCTCCATGTTTTATGATCTTTCTAAAAATATTTGGAGGGTTTTCTTAGAGTATGTATTGAAATAAACCTTGTTTTGAACTACAATAAATGAAATTTTATGGTTTATAGTGGAATTTTTCTTGGCTATAAAGTGCCAAGAAATTGAATTTGGGTGGGAAAGTACAAGGTTGAAATTATATATTCCCTTTATTTACCAAATATTTTGGATGATATTTGACCTTTTCTTGGATATGTTTGACTCTATAGGAGGTTTATAAAATATTTTATCCGAATTTATTTCCCTTTTAAAAGACTTCCACATAAAGAAATTCCTTTTTTATTTGATATGAAGTGTAAGGAAGACTTTATTAAACTTAAACAAAATCTAGTGTCCCCACCAATACATAAACCACCTAATATGGACTTTCCTTTTGAACTAATGATTTATACTTTAAATGTTTCTTTAGGGTTTTTTATTGGGTAGTGTAGAGAGAGGAAATCACATGTTGTTGTTATCCTTCTAGAAATCTAGATGTTTCCCAGTTCAATTACTCCATGTAATGTCCCAACTTCTATCAAAGTTACAAACCATTTTTTTAATTCCCTAAAATGACCCATATATTGTTTCCCAATCAAGTCAAAGAGGAATCAGGTGCATTCAAGGCTCATTCGAATCCGGGATCCTTTAAATGGGAAGAAAAGAATAGGTCATACTATTAGTAGAAACCATTATGCCCAGTCTGCACAATTTCTATAAACCTTGTAGTTGAAAATAGTGGGGTGTTGGGGGACACAAAATTATAATGCAACCATACAACCCCATGATCACAACCATGTAATGAAAAGCATGTTTTGAATAGAGTGGAATCACAAAGCTTATGCACTGTTAGGTAAACTATTCACCTAACCATGTGATGTTCTCCTTTAAATTATTGAATGGCACACATTTGGTGCAGAATTTGGCCAATTGTATTGCCAAACCATGCACCGTTTTTGGATGAAATTAAAAAACTACCCCTCTTAAATGATTTTAAATATTTTCATTCCTTACCCCAAACATATCCAATGCGGTTTCTTCTTATCTCCCATGCATGGAGTTTCCTCAACCCTCTTCACAGGGTTTGTGATATCTCCATCATCTGGCTACTGAATCATCCTCCTTCGGAAGAAACAAATTTCTCTTAGTAAGATCCTCCTTTACCTTGCTTCTATTTCAAAATTTATCCTCTATATGTTGTGATATTTAACTATGACTATCATTTCCCTATTTTTAGGTAATTTGATGAATCCTTATATTTCATCCATTCTAAGTTGAATCAAGCCTCAACAATGTATGAGTGGATTATTACTATATCAAGGTAGGTGGTATATGTATATCCTGTACATTTCATTTAATTTAAATTGATGCATCATTGTGCTACTCGCTAGATTTACATCTACGCCAAAAAAATTTAAATAAATAAATTAAATTTGTTTTCCATTACCCTTATGACCCTACCATATGGTGAAACCCATTCATGGTGTGTTCTCATTGCCATTGGCCACCCCTTTACTAGTTCCCACCCTTGTAGACTATTTTTCCTATACTTTAAATTGATAAACACCATGTGTGTGAGTGTGGGAAATTGTGATTAATGACATAAATAGTGAATTGGATCAAGATTAATATTTTTCCATGAGATAGGTCCTTGATCTTTATTCCTTATACCTTATATGTAAATTCTTATGCTATATTGATTATACACATTGGTTGGATTATCATTCTTATCACTTTATGCCATTTCTTTACACATGTTCCATGTTGTGCATCTAATGATTGAGCTTGTGATTATCCCCTTTGTGTCTTGTTCCATATTTCATGATTAATGCTTATACCTTGTTCTAGTTCATTGTGTCCTATTTACATGGGATTCCTCATGCTTATCTCCATGTATTTGGTCCCTTATTAGATTATAATTAATTGTATAGATTCGATAGCTTTATAGCTTGTGATATTATAATTCCCTTTCATGAAATGGAATTATATATATGCTATGTCTTGTGAGATGTGATTTTATTTCTATGATCACATACTAAGGGTTGGGAGAGTACATGGGTCTTGGATTAAGAACATCATGGATGGAATCACCATGTTCGATTGGATTCACTTGATGTTCCAGGATGGATACATTGAATTTTCCTATATGAACTCTTTTGATATATTTTTATTTGCTTGTGAGTAACACTGGTTCCCTAGGGGATAAATCAAGGATAGATCCATTGGTAATATGGATATTCCATTCCATGAGTGATACCTAGTCCCTATGTGAGATAATTGGTATAGACTCAGAGTCACCATGTCATGTGTGATACAAGGGATGCCTATATAGGTTAACATAGACTAACTCGATGGAATTTTTTCTATCATAGACACCTATAGTGACCCTTGAGATTCAATATAGATCGCTTGGGGTAGGCTCATGTCTCTATCACTACATTTGAAATATTATTTTCCTGCTTCATTTGTGTTGAGATCATTTTTATTATGAGCATACTAGTTTTTTTTATGGTGATGTGACCCCAAACCAATGAATGTGATTGGGGTATTCCTACCTTGTTTTATTAGTTCAAAATATCCCTTTTATACATATTATAACTTTCATAGGTACTTATTTTCATAAATCCTTCTTAGGCCAAAGAAAGTGGTATTTGTTGGGTGTCCACCTAGAAACCCATACCAAGTGGTAACATGTTTATATATTGATTGGCCTATATTTTATTTATTATTTTGAAAAACTATCATTATTTATTACATGGAATGGTTTGGCCTAGAAACTATACTGAGATTATATCTCATGCCTTTAATGGGACACCCTTAGGCCCCAAGAATATTTTATGATCATAGGTATGGACAATGGGAAGTGTTCATCTTCTGATGCTTGATTTATTTATAGCTTTAGGATGGATTTTGGGGCCATAGGACTGAGCCTATGCTTGATATGATTTTTTTAGTAGTTTTTAGTCTTTTTGTTGTTTTTTTATAGCATTAATTATATTCATGTATCCCTTATACCCATGTACTCTCATTTATTATAGCACCATGAACATCATCATCATTGTATCTATTATAGTTTTTTAGCTTCTTCTTGGTTATTTATTCTTCTTTGATTTTTTCATTACTTAAACTCTTGTCTGTTTCCTATTCATGTTTCCACTATTTATTACCAATCATTTCTTACTACGCATACTCTGATCAATAAGGGCATAGTCTCCCCATAGACATGCACTAGGATTTCACTACTAGTCAGCATCCTCTGGAATTCACAATAGAATTCATACCCACCGTCTTTGGGAAATTTTGATTAAAAACAATGGTGAGATGTTATTAAGTTGTATTAGATATATCATTTAATTTTATCTTACTATTTGGATTAGACATGATACTATGACAATTAAATTTGGTAATGTTCTTCTGCTTGGAAGTAGCTAACCCATGTATAGGGGAAACCCAAATTTCTTGGGTTTGGTAAATGTTCTTATTTCTTATGCTATTATAGTTTCATTGATTTCAAAATTTGGGGTGACACAATTGATTTTTTTTGTTAATATTACTGATGGAACATTTTGGTAATTATGATATTTTCTTTCCATATTTTTATGATATGAAGTCTTAAAAAAACATGAATCATACCACATATAATATGATTAAAATTCCATGCATAATCTCATACCATGTTTACTTTTTTATCATGCATTTCTAATTTTTTATGTAATTTCCATTGTTCTTTGTTTTGTTGTGTCGTTAAGTGCCTAATTTTTTACATTAATAGAAACATACCAATTATTCATGGAGGAATGTGTTATGATTTAGATTAAGTGGACACCCAATTTCTATTTATAAGGTGTATGAGTCGTTATAAATTGGAATGTTGATCCATCTAATTCAACCTATTAAAAGGGGATTTAACTAAATAAATGGATTCAAATTAATACAACCTTTAAAATGAAATTAAGACTATTCATCATAATGGTGAGACCTTGATCTGGGATTAATAATAGCAATGGGCAATTGGCAATGTTTTCTATCATCTTAGTGATTCTTCTATATTTTCCTATCATCTAGACTTGGCTCTAGGGGAAGGTTGTTGATTATGTTGCGATTATAGGAAGAATTTGTGTTTATACTTTCTTTAACTACTTTCCATATCTACTATAAATCTAGTCTGAGGACTGTGCATAGGAATTGTAGATTTATTCCACCCAGATGTTCTCATGTTTTAAACCATGAGAGTGGCTATGAGCACACTCTTGAGGTGGTGGGACCTAATCCATCCATAGTACCTCTTATAGCACCACTAGAGGCACCACTTACTAATCTTACACTAGGCACCGATGATCAGTTCCAAGATAATTTACTCAGGTTTATGCAGTCTATTTAGGATGCTCCCTCGCCTACTCCTACTATGGTAGTGCTGGAACAAGACTTTCAACAGTAGTATCCTCCCACATTATTGGGGTATAAAATACTACAAGCTACTAATTCATGGATATAATTAATGGTATCCATCTTTGGCCATCTTGAGATGCCTAGAGAGTAGATGTTCAAACTCGCTACCTACATGTTACGTAACTCTGCCAAGTAATGGTGGGAAGTCATATCTCAGCCATAGAGTTATTGATATATGGTATAAGAAGACTTCTAGATGAATTTCTAGGAACACTTCTTCTCATAGAATCTAAGGGTGTACCTCTCTAGGGAGTTTATACATATTTAATAGGGTACATTGACTATGCTTGAGTATTCTGCTTGCTTCATCGAGATTTAGAATTTCAATCCATCTCTGACTGGAAATGAGTTGATGTCTTTAAGGAACATTGAGGAAGGTATTGGGCATGTAGTCCACTCATAGGGGAATGTATTTCAGTTTACATCCATTATAGAGATAGTAAAACAAGCCCTAATTAGAGAATGAAATCTTAGAGAGGATAGTAGTATGAACCAGGGTGGTTCAGTTTCGAGGAAGGAAAATGATTCTACTTGTAGTAGGAAGTTCCATTTCAAGGGTGTATGTGGTAGAAGTTATAGATAGGTGTCACGTATTTACTCTATATTGTGTCACTAGTGTGGAATGCCAGGTCATAAGAATCCTTAGTTCACAAGAAACCTGATTCAGTGTCAAGCTTATAACAGGATAGGTCACCTTCAGTGTTTATATTAGTCTTTCCCTCTAGAATCCAGTGAGTGAAGATCCATACTAAAACCTCTATATAGTATAGGATTTGTGACACCATATTAGGATGGAAGCTGGTCTTTTACTAGATGATATGGATGTGGTGGTAATGGTCTTGGCTGAGGTTGTCAGGCCCCTGAACATCAGTGCCAGTAGAGTGGATCTCCTCAGGCTTGTTAGGTAGTTTCTGAGGGATGTGGTTTAGACCTTATATATGTAGTGTCACCATCACTAAAGGATTAGAGTCCAGGGCCATCTACGATGAGATGTAATATTCAGGTAGCCTCTACTCTAGTTTTTTCCCTTTTTTATATAGGTGCATCACAGTTTTTCATATATTCTATGGTTGTGGAAATTTAGGGCCTTGTAATTGAGTAATTATGTGGAATCATGTCTCTCTACATGAAATTTGGTGTCAGAACATAGGACATCTACCAATTTCATGGGTTCCCCCTTGAAATAGGTGGGTTTCACTTCTTAAAGATTTTCTTAGCCTTAAGATAACTAGCATCGATGTCATTCTCAGTATGGATTGGATTATTCTATATAATTCCCCAGTGGATTTATATTATCTCCAAGTGTATTTTACATTAACCTAAGGAAATACATATATTCATAAGGGTGAATGGAATATCTAGGAAATCCAAACTAGATGCAAGCGTACTAGGCTATGTGGAGTGATATCTCAGTTGGTGAGTCTCTTTATAAGAAATTAGGGAATAGATTTAGTACTATTCTCTCCTGTTATGGATTCTTTCAGGGATTCATTCCCTAAATATTTCTTAAGGTTACCATTAGAGTGAGTGGTTGAGTTCACCATAGATCACATGCTAGGTGTGACCCCAATGTCCATTTATCTTTATAGGATGGCACCTATAGAGCTCTAAGAACTCAAAAGGTATCTTGAATATCTAGAGGATAAGAGTTTTATATGACCCAACACATCACCATGGGGTTCACAAATCCTTTTTACAAAGAAGGCTGATGGTTCACTCAGACTGTGCAGGGAGTACAGGCAGTTGAACTAGAGTACTGTGAATAAATGTTATCCATTTCATTGTATAGATGACCTCATAGACAAGCTCCAAGGAGAAACTATTTTATCTATGATTTATTTAAGGTTGGGCTACCATCAGTTGAATATGAGACCATCAGACATAATGTGTATAGTATCCCATAGTAGGCAAGACATCTATGAGTATCTCGTAATGCCTTTCGGCTTGGAGAATGTGCTTTTAGTCTTTAAGGTTTTGATGAATCAATTTTTCCACTAGTATCTTGATTCCTTCATGGTATAATTCGTAGAATATATCTTAGTTTAATCATGCACTGGAAATGACCATGCCAATCATCTTGATATCGTGCTGAGAACACTAAGAGAGAACCACATATATGAAATGTTTATTAAATTTAACTTTTGGATTAGAAAGGTTCATTTCTTGGGGCATATTATATCTAAAGGAGGCATATATTTTGACCTAGAGATGGTGCGGTTATTGGTTTCCTTGGAGCATCCTAAGAATTTGTTTGACATACATAGATTATTAGGGATAGTTGTCTATTACAGGTGATTCATACAAATCTTCTCATGTCTGGTAGTTCCTATTATGGGCTTCACCAAGAATGGGGTGAAATTTGTCTCAAAAAAAGCTCAGAAAATTGCTTTAATAGAGTAAAAGGGAAGACCCACATCCACATCGATATTGATTCTTCAAGATTTAGGTATAATTTATACAATAAATTGTGATTCATCGGGTATCAGTTTGGGTGCAGTTATGATGCAATGTGATTGAGTTGTGGCATGCGGGTCCTTCCAGCTGAAGCTGTATGATCTGAATTACCTTATGAACACACTTGATCTAGTAGTCGTCATTTATGCTCTATGCTGTTGGAGGAACTATTTATTGGGTGAGAGATTCATTATCTATATGAATCATAAAAGTCTCAAATATATCTTCACACATTGAGACATAAATCAAAGTAGGTTTAGGTGTGTTTAATACATTTATTCATTCAACTTTGAGATTTATTACACACCAGTAAAGGGAAATATCATATCTAATACCTTGAGCCAGAAAACATAGAATAATGTCTTTAAGGAAGAAAATAGTGAGTAGAAATTTTTGGATCTATTCTCCAAGACGCATCTTGAGTATTAGAAACAATATGTGAAAATAGTTTTAATAGATCTACTAGTTACATACTCCCTTATAGAGTGGTTTTAGATGGGATAATTATCAGATTCTAAGGGCCTCGTTTTGAGGGAGAGTGTCATAGGAGGAAACCCACCTTCTAGTTGGGTCATTGATGGTAGTGAAACCCTACACTTCTATGGTCGTGCATGGGTACCTTAATATTTATGAGAAGAGATGATGAGGGAATCACATGAATCTATTATCATAGTTCATCATGGGATTACCAAGATGTAAAATTATATACAACATTAGTATTGGTGACCATGTAAGAAGAGGTAGATAGTAGGTTTCATCGCACGATGATCCAACTATTAGTAGGTGAAAGCATATCACCAATGACCAGATGGAATTCTACAACCTCACTCCATTCCTAAATGAAAATACAATTACATCAACATAGATTTTGTGACAATATTGCTAAGATCACCTTGAGGTAGTGATGTAATATGGGTGATTGTCAATAGGTTCTCAAACATTTCAAACTTTCTTCAAATTCTAAAAACATTCTATGTGGATTATCTAGAAAGTATTTACATCAATAAAATAGTGAAACTTCATGGTGTACCCTATTATATAATTTTGGAACAAGACACCCACATCACATCTCAATTCTGGAAAGGGTTAAAAAATTCACTATGTTCTTAAGTTATCTTGAGTACAACAAATCACCCTCAAATCGATGGGCAGTTGGAGTGGAAATATGGGTGTTAGAGGACATTCCCATGGCTTACATCCCTGCTTTTTTAGGTTTGTTGGAAAAGAATATACCTCTGGTGGAGTTTTTGTACAACAAGACAATTTGGTAAATTATTAAGATGGTTGTGTATGAGTCCCTCTATTTTAGATCATGTTTTTACCTCTATGCAGGCATGTAGTCGGTTATGTAGCTCTATTAGGTACTCAACTCATTCCAGAGAATTCAGAGCAAGTCCAGCTAATTCAGAAGTGTATGGATACATCTTAGTCCAGGAAAGAGTCTTATACCAATCATCTCTGTAGACTTCTAGAGTTTTAGGTAGGACATCGGGTCATTCAGTGTGTGTCACCTATATTGGGTCACAAATGAATCAGAAGATAGGGAATGTTACCACCTCAGTATGTTTGTTCTTTCAACATAGTGGAGAGAGTTGGACTAGTAACCTATCAGTTTCTATTACCTCAGAAGTACCATTCTTTGAATGAGGTCTTCCATGTATCACAGCCTTGATAGTATCATCCTGACCCGTATCATTCGTTTGACCATAGTGATTTAGAGTTAGAAGCATATTTATCCTTCAAGGAGAATCAGATACCTATCATTGATCGGAGCAAGAAGGATATCTGAGGTAGGTAGTTTCTCTAGTCTGGGTTCTATGGAATAACAGATGCTTAAAATATTATTCATGGTAATGGGAGGTTGATGTACATGCATAGTGGCCAGAACTCTTCTTAGATGATGTCATACCACACACAGAAGGGAAACATCCGGATGAGTTGTCTTATGAAGGGGGGCTGTAACAAATTACATACATAAGTTTATCATTACAACATGAAGGGAAACAAAACATTATTTTATTCCACTAGAAACATCACGTCTCCTAGTTTATGATTGAAATCATTCATAATTTACTTATTCATGTCCAAAGAAAATGAAACATAATAAAGGGGTGAGCTCAAACGCCCAGTAAGAGTAAGAAATATAGCGGAAGATAATATAAACATAAGACATGGTGAATAATTGAAAACACATGCCTTTAATAATGAACTTGGACACATTATTGCCGAAATATGAGCTGAATAAATAATGCCATAATCGTGGGTATTCTACTAGTCGAATAACCACATGAACTTAAAATAATAGCATCATAATGAGGGAAGTGCATATGCCAGAAATCATAACCATACTGTCCAAGCCTCATGCTAGGAACATAAAATAATCATTTTGTCAAGGTCTCGTGCCAAGACCATAGTTTGTCTCATGAGACCTACCGATGCATCAAGGGGCTATAGCGGGCCCCAACCGTCACATAATAAGTCCAAATTTTTTTTCATAAGAGTGGTGATAAACATAAACAACATATACATTCATATTGAAACTATCATATGAAAGGTAACTATCTTTCCCCAATCACTAAACATAAAACACTAACCATTCCGAGTAATATGGTGAATGGTTTTAGGATAGATCATCCACAATAGAGTTATTCGTAAACTATTAAATAAAATATGGTAGATGTCTTCATAAATGATTAAACCCAATAATACCATGGAATCAACAAGAGTGTTAAATTATATGAAAACATTCTTATAAAATCATTAAGAAATTCGGGAGATAAATACTCCTTCATTTTGAAAAGAAGAGTTATTTTGAAAAAATATTTGTATAAAACAAGAATTAAATTAATATAGTATTGTAAAAATAAAATCATTGGTTTTATAAAGATAATGGTTTCCAAAAACAGATTATAGAGTGCCCTTGAAAATTGGTAAGAATTTGAGAAATTCCCTTGAACCGGGCTCGTATTCTTGAAAAAATTTTGAATACTACTTTTAAAACAAGTAACTATCCATAAAATAAAGAAGGATTATGGTTTGTAAACATATATATGATACTCACACAGAATATATGAGGAGTACATAACAATACATAATAGTTTCATTGAGGTGTTTAGCAATGAAAGTATCCCGAATGAAAATGGAAGTTCGGGTGGAAAAACCCTTACCATAACTCCAAACATGTTCCTCTCTTTAACATAAGATCCTGGAATATGAATGTATACTTATTAATAAATTATTTAAGAACCTATTAGACATGTATTTAGTTTACCATAATTCTTTTTAGTTCATTTATACCCTTATTTCTATGTTATTATATTGAATTTCATTGTTCCGGGGTGTTCGTTTTCATTATTTTTATAATCGGATCACTTGCTTTTAGGTAATGGAGTTTATGTGGAAAGGATATAAATCTCCAGGAATGGAATTATATATTATTTATTAACATAAATAATTGTTAATGGTCGTTTATATCATTTAATTACATGGAATGCGGAAGAATCATTAGATGACAACCACTTCGATTATTCGGCGGTATTTGGATTATTATGAACTAGTTTTGTCATATAACTTAATTATATGTACATATTCTGGTTCTTGAATATTAGTTATGTTATAATACATATTTTATAGTCTGGTTCAACCATAAATATGGTTTCATGACAAGTAATGTAGAAGAAATCGAAGAAAGATACTTCGTCATCCACGAAGGCTATAAATTGGAACCTCATGGACGTTGATTCTGTTTATAAAAAATAAAAGGGAAGGAGTAAGAATATTTATGATGGTCATTCTATTAACATGATATAATTATAGTATATAGATGATACTAGAGTTATCATGATAATTTGGATAGAGGAGGTTAGGAGAGAAAAATAAAAGAGATGAACTTGAAATTAAAAGAAAAGTTAAGGGATCTATTATGAAAATTCGACAGCCTAACGACGTCACTTAAAATTTCATAAAATAAAATGATGAGAAAAAAAGGGTATCTCATCATATTGAAATAAAAAGGATAGTAAGAAGAATAAATAAAATCAAACCCCAACATATGAGAAAGGAATTCCAAATTGCTAACATAAAGGAAGTGTCGACTTAAAGAAGAGAATGAAGGATTCCCTTACCATGTAGAATAACTCCTAGATCTTGAAGGATGGGACCTTGGGGGATCAGGGACACCTTGGGAGGACTCCTAGAGAAGTAAAACCACCAATACTCAAGAATTAGGGATTTTGAAGGAAAAAAATGAATGGATGAGTGGGTATTTATAGAAAAAGAAAGGTAATTTTTTAAAAATTTCAAAGTGACACCTCATTAGAGGTTTTTGCGAAACCATGGGCTTTCCGATGGTATTTGCCCATGGTTTAAGCCACTTGGGACACCTCATGTCATATGATACTATACCCAAGTCGACCATACTTTTATATTTAGTTATTACATTATTATGATGTCATTAAACTACCAAAAACTCAAAACTATATTTTTACTATTCCTAAAAAATTCATGTATTTTAGAAAAATCCCAAAAAATTCACCCATACCATTTTTTGAGGTGTAGAATTCAAAAGTAAATTCCATTTTTGAAAAATAATTTTTGAATTATTATTAATTTAATTTTTTTAAATAAGGTCACAGTTAATTCGAAAAATAACAATCTTAAAGTGCAATTAGTTTTATTTCTCATTGAAAAACTAATTAAGATACCATTATCTTATTGCCTTTAGAAAATAAAATAATATTATTATTTACTATTCATAAGGGTTATATTACGATTCATATCACTATTCATAAGGGAATGTTACTATTCACCAAAAATCATGTTTGTTCTATAAGATTCCAAATGACTTACTGAACACAACACTAGATGACCATTTCTTGAAATACAAAACATAGAAGAGGTAAAGTTGTGTTTAATGGTTAGATTATACAATTTCATTCGATATTTAGTTTCAAAACCATGGGGGTGTCAAATTATCCCCTCCTTACAAAAATTTCATCATCGAAATTCAGAGAATATTACCTAAAAAGATTTGGGTTTGTCCTTAACATAAGCTCCTCAGGATCCCATGTCGCTTCCTCGATCTTATGGTTCCTCCATAGAACCTTCACCAAACAAGTTGTCCAATTTATCAATCTTGTTCTCTAGTATCAAGAATCTTGATAGGTTCTTCACATTAAGATAGATCGGGCTCAAGTTCCAATTCTTCATATGAGAGTACATGTGTTGGGTCTGGCATGTACTTTCTTAAAATTGACACATGGAACACATTGTGAACCTTGGAGAGACTTAGAGGCACTGCCAAACGGTAAGATACAGCTCCAATTCGGTGCAGAATTTCAAAAGGTCCGACGTACTTGGGACTTAATTTTCCCTTCATATTGAATCGTATAATACCCTTCCATGGAGATACCTTTATGAAAAGGTTATCACCTTCTTGATACTCCAAATCCTTCCTTCGTTTATCTACATAGCTCTTTTTCCTACTTTGAGCTATTTTGATATGGTTCTGGATAATCTTCAACTTTTCCATTGTCTCTTCAATAAGTTCTGGGCCCACAAGCATTCTTTCACCAACATCATCCCAACATGTTGGAGTACAACATCCCCTCCCATATAATGCTTCATAGGGTTCCATCTGTATACTTGAATGGAAGATATTGTTGTAGGAAAATTCTACGATAGGTAAATAATGATCCCACGTGACTTGAAAATCAAGTGAAAAAGACCTCAACATGTCTTCCAATGTTTGAATAGTCCGTTCTGATTGTCAATCAGTTTGTGGGTGGTAGACAGTGCTCAAACAAAGTTCAGTATATAGGGCCTTTTGAAGACTTTTCTAGAATCATGATGTAAAACGTGGATCATGATAAAAAAAATCGATAAGGGAACTCCATGAAATCTCACAACTTCATTAATATATAATCTTTCTAGACGTTCAAGTGGTATATCTTCTATTATAGCAAGAAAATGTGCTGACTTGGTATGACGACCAACAATGACCCATATTGCATCGTTCCTTGTAGGAGTCTTTGGTAGTCCCATGACAAAGTCCATTGTGATTTTATCCCATTTCCACTTAGGTATGGGAAAAGGTTGAAATACTCTTCCAGGTTGTTGCCTTCCAGCTTTCACTTGTTGAAAAACCATACATCTTGACACAAAATCCACAATCTCCCTCTTCATGTTGTCCCACCAAAAATGTTCCTTCAAATCTCTATACACCTTAGTGCTACCATGGTGTATAGAGAAATTGGAACTATGAGCATCATCTAGAAATTCCCTTTTTAGATCAGTCATTTTGGGAAAACAAAGCCTTTTCCAAATTTCAAAATTCCATCTTTATATACGAAGTCACTCAATCTCCCATTATTCATAACATTAATCATATTTTGAAACTCCTCATCAGTAGCCTAATAACATTTTATCCTTTCTAGTAAATATGGTTTTTCAACCATTTGAAAAAGCATTGATGTTTCACCTTCCATGGTTATTCCCATATCTATATTTTCTAGATCCATGAAAATAGGTTCCCTTTAAAATATCATCTTGTTCAAAACTCCTTGATCCTTTCTGCTCAAATAATCTTCCACATCATTTTCCTTCCCCGGGTATTAGTGTATCGTGAAATCATAATCCTTGAGTAGTTCAATCCATCTCCTTTGCCTCATGTTGAGTTCTTTCTGTGAGAAAATATACTTCAAACTCTTGTGATCAGTATAAATCTCAAAATTTTCACCATAGAGATAATATCTCCATATCATCAAAGAAATTATTACAATAGCTAACTCAAGATCATGAGTAGGATAGGTTTGCTCATGAATTATTAGCTGTCATGATGCATAAGAAATAACCCAAACAATTTTCATAAGGAAAAAACCAAGTCCTTTCTTTGAAGAATCACTATAAATAAAAAACCATTCATTCCCTGATTGTAGAGTCAATATAGGAGCATTGAATAATCTTCTCTTCATTTCTTCAAAACAATTTTCAAAATCTTTTTTCCAAACAAATTTAACCCCTTTACGTTTGAGCTTCATTAGCGGGTTGGCCAGTCAGGAAAAATTCTGTACGAAACACCAATAATAACCTGGTAAGCCAATAAAACTATGTACCTCAGTTATGTTTGTTGGCATTGGCCAATCTTGGATTTCCTTTTTCTTTGCAGGATCAACTAGGATTCCATCCTTAGAGGAAATACGGCCAAGAAAAGAAATCTCCTGAATCCAGAATTCACACTTTCTAAACTTCCCATATAATTCATGTCTTCTAAGAGTCTTTAGGATAATGCACATGTGATTTTAATGATCTTCGCAGATTTTGGAGTATACCAAGATATAATTAATAAATACCACTATAAAATCATCGTGATATTCAATGAAAACTCTATTCATTAGATCCATGAAGATGGAGGGTGCATTAGTCAATCCAAAAGGCATTACTGTAAACTCGTAATGCCCGTACCTAGTTTGAAATGCTATTTTTGGAATGTCTTCTTTCTTCACACTCAATTGATGATATCCAGATCGAAGTTCAATCTTTGAAAAGTATTGGGATCCATGTATTTGGAAAAATAAATCATCAATGCGAGGTTGGTGATACTTTTTCTTTATTGTTATAGCATTGATCTCCCTGTAGTCGATACATAACCTCATAGATCCATCTTTCTTCTTAACAAAAAGGACAGGGGCTCCCCATGGAGAAACACTAGGGCGGATATATCCCTTATTACTCAATTCCTATTGTTTTTTATTTAGTTCCACTAATTCTACAGTGCCCATTCTATAAGGGGTCTTTGATATGGGCCTCGAACCAGGAATTAAATCAATGGAAAATTCAATTTCTCATTCTGGAGGATGTCCAGGTAAATCTTCTCTAAATACATCAACATATTCTCTCACAATAGGTACATCCTCTATTTAAAAATTCCTTTCCTCACCCTCAGTTATTTCATTATCTTCCACCCCAATAATTGAATTTAGTATAGCAACTAGGGGTGGATCTTGATAAGAATTTGGTGGTCACGATTCTGCTCTAAAGATAAGGTGTTCTTTATCATCTTCATCAGAAATCATAACCTCCTTCATCTTACAATAAATTTTTGCATCATGGTCTGAAATCCAATCCATACCGAGGATTATATCAAATTAAATCATGGTTATTATGCTGAGATCAATAGATAAAGAACATTTATATGCCCTAATGGGAACTGATTGACAGAAATTTGTAGTAATGATACTTTCTTAAGATTTTGGACTGACAACTCCATTGTTAAATCAAATTGGACATATCTCATTTTCTTAGCGAACTGGGAAGATATGAAACAATGAGATGATCCAGAATAAAATAACGCATTGGCTAAACTTGAGGAAACAATTAAAGTACCTACCACCACGTCATTAGGAACTTCAATGTGGCATCTCTCCTTTTTATAACATAAACGTTCATTACATTACACAAAACTGAGGATCATTATGGTTTAGTGTCTTGGAAACCAGGAACATAATACCAGAAAACAACATAAAACATTCTTCTTAAAAACTTGAAAGGATTATCCTTAAGTTCATCCTATGTTCATTACTGCATCTCATAACTTGGGGACATACATCAAAAGAAAGGGTGAGCAGAAGGCCCAGTAAGGGAAACAAGAGAAACATTTTACATGTGAACTTGAGATACTTCAATAAGGTCATGAAAAGAACTTTAAGGCATGAGAAAGAAATCATGAGGCATATCATAATAAAAATAACGTTTTTCATAACTTGAATATGTGTCTACAACATTTAATATTGACAATAATTTCTATTTCACCAAGGTCCATCCCCAAGGTGTCATTAAAAATTACCAAGGTTATTCACCAAGGCGTCGTTAAAAATAGTAATCTCCAGAGATTAAGTATTTACCCAATGCATTGGAGTGCTATCAGGGAGCACCCTTGACATGTATTTATTATCATGTGAGACACATATATCATCATAAATCATTTTATAAACAACCCATATAGCATAAAAGAAATTTGTTTCATTTCATAATCATAACGTTTTAAAAACTGCTTTAAAGACATGATCTTTGTGTCACATTAAAACCCACCGAAAAGGAAGGTTGGTCCCATGTATGTAAATCCCATAATTTAAAATAGAAAAAAATGGTATATATGTGAATACCCCTATAGAAGAGAGAGATATTTGAGTATTCACTTAATAAAATAAAAGAACTTTAGAAAAAGAGAGAGACATTTTGAGACGGAAATTCTGTAGCATAACGGCTATGTTACAAGGTTTTAGAAAAATTGAAAAGAGAGGGGACATGGGTCACCCACTCATAAATGATCCATAAAATAGTAGGGGAACATAATATAAAGTATTTAAGAACATGGTAATGAAATTTTAAAGAAATACCATTTGAGATGAAAAAAAATTAAAGGAAGACAAAAATTAGATTTCTTATGAAAATTTGGCAGCCTAACGGAGTCACTTAATCTTCAACAAAAATGAATTGACGAGATCAAATAGGGTATCTCATCATATGAAAATAAAAGTTATGTATGATAGATAGAGAGATCATACCCCAACATAATAAAAACGAACTTGAAAGACATGACATGAAAGTAGAACTTTGAAAAATGAGAAGGGTGAAAGAATCCCTTAAAAATTCGGCAGCCTAACGGCGCCACTTAAACATTCATAAAACGAATTGATGAGAGAAAGAGGGGGTCTCTCATAATATTAACATGAAAAGGGCAGTAAGATGAATATAAAAGAACATCCTCCAACCTAAGAACACGGACTATAAATGAAATGACATAAACGAGATTACTTGAAATGAAAGAGAGAGGTCAGATCCCTTACCCTAAATGTAACTCTTAAAACTCAATTGTTGGGACCTTGAGAGGCTTGAGGGCACATTGGGAGGGATCCTTGGGAGGTAAGGAGACCATAACTTAGTTGAGGATGGTTTTGGAGTCTAATGTATGAGAGTATGGCTTGGTATTTAAAGGGAAAGTGAGGGGATAAGGCATTAATGGCCGAGGGACACCTCATTGGTGGTTTTGGAAAAACTATGGGCTTGCCCATGGTATTTGCCCATGGTATTGGCCACTTGGGACACCTCACACAATACTTCATCCCCTTTAGTCTAACATCCCTTAAAATATCTCATGACATCATAATGACACAGTTATGATGCCATTTAACATACCGAAACACTAAAACTGCATTTTTTACTATTCACTGAAAATTCATCTTTCTCAGAAAAATCCCAAAAAATTACCATAACATAATATCGATGCTCTGAGTTCAAAAATAAAGTCCATTTTATAAAACTAATTTTCTAAATATTTTTAATTAAATTTGTTAAATAAAAAACACTATTCACCCGAAAAAACTAATGCTTGATTAATAATTTAAGAAACCGTTATTTAACCATTTTATTGAATCACATTACTTAATAAAAGTGTCTAAATTAAATTAAAACATTCTTTAAGTGATATCACTAATTCTTTTGGTCACATTACTAATCCTAAGCGTAAAATCACTATTCATAATTTACTATTCATCAAAAATTATGTAGATCTTATTAGACTCCAAATTCCTTACTGTACACTTTTTTAGAAGACCATTTTTTAAAATCATTACACATAATTAATTATTTAACGTTTACATAAATATTTTGAAATATCCTTTTTTCAAAATTCATCAATAAAATACATCCTAAAATTATCCGAACATTTGAAATTTCACAAACATCACTAAAGGAAGAAATCTCAATTTATTAATCCAAAAGGATTACACAAAGAAGCTATGGTCTCATCACATAGCCCCTTATAACACCAGCATATGACCTAAGTGTAAGGTGTTCTATGATGAGAGAATCTAAGGGAGGCCCAGATAACATTTCCTAGTAGTAAACTCTACTAACTTGAACTTCTCCCATAGGTGTTTCCGTTCAAGCTTGACATGCTGGAGTTCGGCTTGGGCTTGGTCCAAAGTGAAGCCCAAAGATTACACCTCCTTCCCAAGATCTGATAAGTGGGCTTCATAAGGTTTTAGTCTACTGGATGAAGCCATCGACTCCACTTTCTACATTAACCATTAACATCTCTAGTAAATTGTTAAGAGTAAGTTAATATACTATTCAAAATGTTTGGGTCGTTACATACTTCCCCCCTTAAGAAATTCCGTCCCCAAAAATTTATACTTGTGGCCTTGTCGAAAAGGTGAGGGTACTTTTGCTTAATTGTTTCCTCAGGCTCCCAAGTCGCTTCTTCATAGTTATTAATCCTCCACGACAATTTCACAAGGTGGGTAGTCTTGTTTCGTAGAACCTTGTCTCTACGGTCTAAGATCTCCACTGGCTACACCTCATAAGAGAGGTCATGTTCAAGTTGTACCACCTCTGGGTTCAGTACATGCGAAGGGCTGGGTTTATACTTCCTCAAGAGAGATACATGGAACACATCGTGAACTTGATTTAGGTTCGGTGGAAGGGCTAGTTGATAGGCCACTGCTCCTATGCGATCAAGGATTTCATAGGGGCCAATGTACCTAGGGATGATCTTACCTTTCTTCCCAAACCTCATGACTCTCTTCTATAGAGAAATTCGAAGGAAGACTTTGTCTCCCACCCCAAACTCCATGTCCCTTTGACGGTTGTCAGCATAGCTCTTCTGCCGACTCTGAGCAGCCTTTATGTGTTGTTGGATGGAATGAACCTGTTCTATCATCTCTTGCACAAGATCAGGCCCAAGAAGCTTTCTCTCACCAGTTTCATCCCAACAAGTATGTGTTCTGCAATGCTTTCCATACAGAGCTTCATAGGGTGCCATCTGAATACTCTAATGGAAGAAGTTGTTATAGGAGAACTCAACTAATGGGAGGTGTTGATCCCATCCACATTTAAATTACATTGAGAATAATCTCAGCATGTCTTTGAGTGTCTGAATAGTCCTTTCAGATTGGCCATCATTTTGAGGATGATAGGCCGTACTAAAATTCAATTCAGTATTCAGAGCATGTTGAAGACTTCTCCGGAATTTTGATGTGAATCTTGGATCACGATCAAACACGATGGATAATGGTACCCCATGCAGCCTTACCACTTCCTTTATGTATATCTTGACAAGTTGATCTAGAGAGAAATCTTCCCAAATAGAGATGAAATGGGAGTTCAAAGTGAGATGGTCCACAATAACCCATATCTCATTGTTTCCTTTGGATGTTTTCGGGAGACCTGTTACAAAGTCCATAGTGATATTATCCCACTTCTATACTGGTATGGGTAGCGATTGTAATACCCCCTTAGGAAGTTGTCGTTCTGCCTTTACTTGTTGACACACCAGGCACCTTGTAGTGTAATCAGCAATCTCCCTCTTCATGTTATCCAACCAATAATGATCACGAAGGTCTCTATACATTTTAGTGCTTCCCGGATGTATAGAGAAAGTAGAGTTATGAGCTTCATCCATCGGTTCTTTCTTTATCTCCGGAATATATGGAACACATAGTCTTGTATGAAATTTCAATACACCTTCTTGATCAATATTGAAAGCAGGGAACTTCCCATCCTTTACAGTCTCAAACTTCTCCTTCAGCAAAGGATCATCTTTTTTGGCCTTCTTGATCATATCTAGTAATGAAGGTTGAGAAATCATTTGGGATAAGGTTGATGTTGTCCTTCCCTTAAAATTCCCATGTCTATTTTTACTAGATATTTAATCAAGGTATCTCTTAGAATCCTCATTGTTACCAAAACAACAGGATCATTCCTGCTTAAAGCATCCGCGACTTTTTTTCTCTTCCAAGGTGATAATGAATTGAACAATAATAGTCTTTAATAAGCTCCAATCATCTCCATTGTCTCGTGTTCAATTCTTTCTGTGTGAAAATATACTTTAAACTTTGGTGGTCGGTGTATATATCCCATTTCTCCCCACAAAGATAGTGAATCCAAATATTTAGAGCAAAAACAACTGCCACTAGATCTTGATCATGCGTAGGATAATTCTGCTCATGAATCTTCAACTGTCGAGATGCATAAGCAATTACCTTGTCATTTTGCCTGAGGACACACGCAAGCCCTTTCAGAGATGCATCGCTAAAAATAACCAATCATTCTCCGATAGAGGGTAGTGTTAACACAGGTGCAGTAACCAATCTCTTCTTCATCTCTTGAAAACTTTCCTCGCATTCCTTTCTCTAGATGAACTTAACCCCTTTTCGAGTCAACTTGGTTAGCGGATTAGAAAGCCGTGAAATTTTTTTCACAAACCTCCTATAATATCCCGCTAAACCAAGGAAACTATGAATCTCAGTTACTATTATGGGTTGAGGCCACTCCTCCACAACCATTTTCTTTACAGGGTTAACCGAGATACTTTCATTGGTTACGGTGTGCCCCAAGAAAGCCATTTGTTGTAACCAAAACTCACACTTGCTGAACTTTCTAAAGAGCCTCTCCTTCCGCAGAGTTTTCAAAATAACCCTCAGATGATCTTCA
The DNA here is from genome assembly GCA_963277665.1 of Viscum album. NCBI lineage: Eukaryota > Viridiplantae > Streptophyta > Magnoliopsida > Santalales > Viscaceae > Viscum > Viscum album. Next base: position 1,884,516,601 of record OY728163.1, read on the forward strand.
TGCTCATCACGACTTTTTTAATATATCAAAATATCATCAATAAAAACATCCACAAAGTTATCAAGGTTGTCCTTAAAGACTCTATTCATCAAATCCATGAAAATGGCAGGAGCATTAGTCAAGCCGAAGGGAATAATAGTAAACTCATAATTCCCATATCTTGATCGAAAGGCAATCTTTGGAATATCTTCCTTCTTGACCCTCAGTTGATGATAACCAGATCGAAGGCCAATCTTGGAGAAGAATTGAGCTCCATGAAGTTGGTCAAATAAATCATCAATTCATGGAAGAGGGTATCTGTTCTTCATTGTGATCCTTTTAAGTTCTTTATAATCAATGCATAGTTGCATTGATCCATCCTTCTTCTTTACAAAGAGAACAGCTGCTCCCCAAGGAGACACACTCGGTCGGATAAACCCCTTCTCCAACATGTCTTGGAGTTGTTTCTTTAACTCTTCTAGCTCCACATTTTCCATTCTATACGGGGTATTTGATATCAGTTGAGATTCAGGTATGAGTTCAATGGAGAACTCTACCTCTCTTTCTGGGGGAGGTCAAGGTAACTCTTTAGTACATACATCCATGTATTCCTGAACAATCGGAACATATTCTATTTGTATACTCCCTTTTCCTTCTTCATCATCACTGATTAACTCCATAAAGAAATCTATAGGAGGTGATTCTAGATAGGGATCAGTTCGGGATATCTCTCCTTAGAAGATAATTGTAGGTAGTTCATTCAAGACTACTGATATTTCCTTACTTCTGCATTTGATCTTAGCATTATACATTGAGATCCAGTCCATACCCAGTATAACATCGAATTCCAACATGAGAATGACTACTAGATTTGCGATAAGAGTGTGCTCACTGAAGTAAACACTAGAGTCTCTAAACACTGTTGATGCAAGGATAATCCCACTTGGAGTCTTGACTAATAATTCTACCTCAAGAAGTTCAGGGATTGATTCTATATTCTTTGCAAACATGGAGGAAATAAAGGAATGCGTATAACCAGAACCAAAAAAAGTACATGCTAGTTTTGATAGGACAACAAGAGTACCTACTACCATGTTGTTCGGAACATCAACATTAGTTGTTGTGATAGTGAAAGCACGACCTTTCTCCCTTGGCCTTTGCTGAGCTTGATGGTGATTCCCCTCCACTACCCTCAGATTTGGACAATGATTAGCAAAGTGCCCAATCTATCCACACTTGAAGCATTTGACTTCGGGTAGGGCTGGAACCATCTTTCCTCTGTCGTCAGTGTTGGGGAGTTGAGGCTTCACCTCAATATGAAAATTCCGAGAAACATGGCCTCCACTTCCACATCTGTAGCACTTGCCACTTCCGATCAAGCAGTGCCCTGGATGCTTCTTCCCACATTTATTGCATGTGGTAAGTTGCATTTGCCTTCCACCTCTTCCCTGATCAAAATTCTTCCCTAAACTGGGCTCCAACGATCTCTTCCTGTCATTTTTTTTATGAGACCACTGTGTCTCACCAAACTCTAGCTCGACTTTCATTGCACTCCGCACGATCTTCTCATAGCTATCGTAGTCCCGGTTGGCTAGATTCTTCCACAGATGAGGTCTCAGTCTACCGAAAAGTCTATCAACCATCCCACACAGATCCATGACAAAACTAGAGGTATATTGTGAAATTTGGGTGAAGTTCATCTCATAGCTTCTGAGAGATTTGTTCTCCTTCTGCTTTAGCTCGAGAAACTCTTTCTCCATTCTCGTTCTCATGGAATGAGGGAAATACTTATTAATGAATATTCCCCTTAACTCTTCACACTCCATAGCTTCCACCTCTCCTCTAGGATTCATATTTTTGACCAGTGACCACCACTGATTAGCTTCTCCCTCTATGTGGTAAACAGTAAGGGTGACTTTTTGTTGTTCTGAACAAAGGATTACAAAAATTATCTTTTCGGTGGAGCTTATCCATTGTTATGCAACCAATGGGTCAGTAGATCCACTGAATGTTGGTGGCCTTTGACGCGTGAAGGACTCAACAATGTGTTGTTCCTTTCATGGTGAGATCGGCCTCTCAGATTTATTCAAGATATTACTCATAACATGAGTCAGTTGGTTCATCATTCCCATGAATGATTCCATTCCGGCTTCCATCGGAGGGCCATCCGCACATGGTGCATTGTAGTCACCATCTGCACAGTTCCTCTTTTTTCCCACCATTTTCTAAAAGGATAAAACCTTAGTGAGAATCTTATTTCATTTATGAATCTTCTAACTATGACTTCATGCTTAGACAATTACATTTCTCTATAATTCCTTCATAATGATTCATAAAAAACTTGTGATTAACCAAACATATCCCTCGGGAGTGCCGTAACCAAGAGTGCAGCAAGGATCTTTATTGTGCACTAGTTCCCATTTGAGACTTGCTCAAAACAGTGTTTTCGGGGTTTACCCCTATGTACATATGAGCCAGAGATGCCTCTACCTGCTCATATCCAGACCGGGATGTATTTGTTTGATAATCCACTTACTCAATACTTACCAAAATACAAGGAATTTTTCCTATATTTAAACTTTTATATAGGGTTCTTACTAAAGTATTCATATCCAAATTTCCACAAATAACTAAACCATCCTTTGATACCAACTGTGGCATCCCTCCTTTTTATAACATAAACATTCATTACATTACACAAAAATGATGATATTTAAGGTTTAGTGTCTTGGAAACCAGGAACATAATAAAAGAAAACAACATAAAACATTCTTCTTAAACACTTGAAAGGATTCTCCTTAAGTTAATCCTAGGTTCATTAATGCATCTCATAACCTGGGGACATACATCAAAAGAAAGGGTGAGCAGATGGCCCAGTAAGGGAAACAAGAGAAACATTTTACATGTGAACTTGAGATACTTCAACAAGGTCATGAAAAGAACTTTAAGTCATGAGCAAGAAATCATGAGGCATACCATAATAAAAATAACGTATTTCATAACTTGAAGATGTGGCTACAACATTTAATATTAAAAATCATTTCTGTTTCACCATGGTTCATCCCCAAGGTGTCCTTAAAAATTACCAAGGTTATTCACCAAGGCGTCATTAAAAATAGTCATCTCTAGAGATTAAGTCTTTACCCAATGCATTGGAGCGCGCTATTAGGTCGCACCCTTGAAATGTCTTTATTATCATGTGAGCCACATATATCATCATCAATCATTTCATAAACAACCCATATAGCATAAAAGAAATGGGTTTCATTTCGTAATCATAACGTTTTAAAAACTTCTTTAAATACATGATTTTTGTGTCACATTAAAACCCACAGAAAAGAAAGGTGGGTCTCATGTATGTAAATCCCAGAATTTAAAATATAACAACGTGGTATATATGTGATTACCCCTATATAATAGACAGCTTTGAGTATTCACTTAATAAAATAAAAGAACTTTAGAAAAAAGAGAGAGACATTTTGAGACGGAAATTCTGTAGCATAACGGCTATGTTACGAGGTTTTAGAAAACACTGAAAAGAGAGGGGAAATGGGTCACCTACTCATAAATGATACATAAAATAGTAGGGGAACAGAATATAAAGGATTTAAGAACATGTTAATTAAATTTTAATGACATACCATTTGAGATGAAAATTATGGAAGGAAGACAAAAAGTAGATTTCTTATGAAAATTCGGCAGCCTAACGACGTCACTTAAACTTCAACAAAAATGAATTGATGAGATCAAATTGGGTATATCATCATATGAACATAAAAGTTAAGTATGACATATATATAGATCATACCCAACATAATAAAAATGAACTTTAAAGATTTGACATGAAAGTAGAACTTTTAAAAATGAGAAGGGTGAAAGAATCCCTTAAACATTCGACAGCCTAACGGCGCCACTTAAACATTCATAAAACGAATTTATGAGAGAAATTGGTGGTCTATAATAATATAAACATGAAAAGGGAAGTAATATTAATATAAAATAACATCCTCCAACATAAGAACATGGAGCACAAAAGAAATGATATAAACGAGATTACTTGAAATGAAAGAGAGAGGTCGGATCCCTCACCTTAAATGTAACTCTTAAAACTCAATGGCTGCGACCTTGAGAGGCTTGAGGGCCCCTTGGGAGGACTCCTTGGGTGTTAAGGAGACCAGAACATTGTTGAGAATGGTTTTGGAGTCGAATGAATGAGAGGATGGCTTGGTATTTATAGGGAAAGAGAGGGGACAAGGCATTAATGGCCAAGGGACACCTCATTGGTGGTTTTGGAATAACCATGGGCTTGGACATGGTATTTGCCCATGGTATTGGACACTTGGGACACCTCAAAAAATAATTCATCCCCTTTAGTCGACCATCCCTTAAAATATCTCATGACATCATCATGACATAGTTATGATTTCATTTAACATACTGAAACCCTAAAACTGCATTTTTACAATTCACTGAAAATTCATCTTTCTCAGAAAAAATCCCAAAAAATTACCATAACATAATATTGATGCTTTGAGTTCAAAAATAATTTCCATTTTATAAAAATATTTTTCTAAATATTTTTAATTAAATTTTTAAATAAAAAACTCTATTCACCCGAAAAAACTAATACTTGATTAATAATTTATGAAACCATTATTTAACCATTTTATTGAATCACATTACTTAATCAAGGTGTTTAAATTATATTAAAACATTATTTAAGTGAGATCACTAATCCATTTGGTCACATTACTAATCCTAAGCGGAAAATCACTGTTCATAATTTACTATTCATCAAAAATTAAGTTAATCTTATTAGACTCCAAATTCCATACTGAACACTTTTGCAGAAGACCATTTTTTGAAAATCATTACACAACATTAATTATTTATGGTTTACATAAATATTTTAAAATATCCTCTTTTCAAAATTCATCAATAAAATACATCCTTAAATTATACGAACATTTGGAATTTCACAAACATCACTAAAGGAAGAAATCTCAATTTATCGATCCCAAAGGATTACACAAAGAAGCTACGGTCTCGTCACATAGCCCCTTATAACACCAGCATATGACCTAATTGTAAGGTGTGCTATGGTGAAAGAATCTGAGGGAGGCTCAGATAACATTTCCCTAGTAGTAAACTCTACTAACTTGAACTTCTCCCGCAGGCGTTTCCGTTCAAGCTTGACACGCTGGAGTTCGGCTTGGGTTTGGTCCAAAGAGAATCCCAAAGATGCCACCTCCTTCCCAAGCTCTGATAAGTGGGCTTCATAAGGTTCGAGTCTACTAGATGAAGCCATCGACTCCTCTTTCTGCATTAACCATTAACATCTCTATTAAATTGTTAAGAGTAAGTTAATATACTATTCAAAAAGATTGGGTTGTTACATTCAACCTCTGCAGTTGTGATTGCATAAGCCTATCCCTGATCCCCATTTTTTTCATATTTCCTTGACGTTTTGGACAACCATTAGAATAGTGTCCCATCTCTCAACAACTATAGCATTGAACATCATTGACTTCCTTCTTTCATATGTTATCACCAGCAAGATGGCCTTTCTTACCAAATTTGTAACATACCCCCTTTCCATTTAAGCATGCACCAGGGTGTTTCTTTCCACAATTGTCACATAGTGTAAATTCAACTCTTCCCTTCTTCCCTGTTTCCTTATTTCCATTCCTGGGGTTTTTAGCAGCCCTCTTATTTTCTTGCTTTCCCTGGAAGTCATAAGACATAGAGAATTCTTTTTTTGGATTTATAGAACATGAAACTGTATCCTTATATGATGAAAAAATTTGGGAGACCAGTGCCCGTCGGAGGAATGGATTTAGGCCATCAAATAATCGATAAATTTTGCTCCTTGGAATTAGTATGTAGTCTACAACATGTCTTGATAATCTTGTGAAGTTAGATTCGTACCTTGCAACATTCTCATCTTCCTTCTGTCTCAGATTCTAGAATTGTATCTCTATATCTGCCCGCTGCTCATGAGAGAAATATTTTTCTATGATTTCCTTAAAATCCTTCCATTCCATGTATTCTATCTCTTACTCCTCCTTTGTGTTTTGGATTAATTACCACCACTGATCCGCATCTCTTGATAGATGATACACTGACATGACAACCTTCTCTCTTTCATTACATCCCAATGTGAGAAATATCTTATCAAGGGAACATATCCACTACTCTTCTATAAAATGGTTTGTAGTCCCATTGAATGATGGAGGTTGTTGTCGCATAAAGCGATATAGCCTGGCTCTTCCACGTGGTGGATTCGGATGCTCTATATGGGTAAGGTTATTATTCATAACCTGAGTAAGTTGTCTCAGTATAGTTATGAGTTGCTCAACACCATTCACAGCACCAGAGCCAACATCATTGTCTTGCATTGGAGGAAAATCCCTAAAGGGGACACGTGCATTCGTGCGATTACCATTCCGTCCACTAGGTTCCATATCTAGATAATGACATACACTATATTAGGTTATGAATCATAATGTATAATCTTAACTTAAAAATACTCAGAAAAATTGAGATCTTACGCATGGCTAATCCCATATTCACAAAAATGGTTTCTTTGAGAAATATTTACATTAAACTCCTTTATAATGTATTTTAGGGAAAATGTGAATTATCCTAAGCATATCCCCCAGGAGTGTCGTAACCAAGAGTGCAGAAAGGCCCGTTGTCATGCACCATTTCTTGTTCGAGTCTAGCTCAAAGCGGTGTTTTTGGGTTTTACCCCTAGATACATCTGTGCCAGAGCCGCCTCTACCTGCTCATATCCAGATAGGGATGTATTGCTTGAAATATCCACATAATATATTCCTTACCAAAATACCAGGACTTTATTGTATGTATATCTTCAAAGACTAACTTAGGGACTCTTCCCTAATTCTAGTTTTTCTAAATCTAGTTTCCAAGTATTCTACTAAACTTCGTTTCATACCAACTGTAAGGACCCGACCCTAGTTTCCCAGAGCTGGTGCCTTATTTTATTATGTTGGCATACATACAAGGAATACGAATCCCAAAATACTGAGTAGTTTAGTATTATTGGAAACAAATTACATACATAATTTTATCATTACAACATGAAGGGAAACAAAAAACTATTTTATTCCACTAGAAACATCACGTCTCTTAGATTATGCTTGAAAGTAATTCATAAATTACTTCTTCATGTCCTGTGAAAATGAAACATAAGAAAGGGGTGATTTCAAACGCTCAGTAAGAGTAATAAATACAGCAGATGATAATATAAACATAATACATGGTGATTAATTGAAAACACATTCCTTTAATAATGAACATGAACACATTATGGCAGAAATATGAGGTGAATAAATAATTCCATAATCATGGGTATTCTAATAGTCTAATAACCACATGAACTTCAAATACTAGAAACATAATGATGGAATTGCATATGTCGGACATCATTATAATACCATCCAAGCCTCATGCTAAGACCATAAAATACTCATTTTGTCAAGGCCTCCTGCCAAGACCATAGTTTGTCTCATTAGACCTACCGATGCATCGAGGGGCTACAGATGGCCCCACCCATCACATAATAAGTCTAATTCATTCCTCATATGTGTGGGGATAAACATAAACAACATATACATTCATATTGAAACTATGATATGAAATGTAACTATCTTTCCCCAATCACTAAACATAAAACACTAGCCATTTTGAGTAATATGGTGAATGGTTTTAGGGTAGATAATCCACAATAGATTTATTTATAAACCCATAAATAAAATATGGAACATGACTTCATAAATTATTAAACCCAATAATACCATGAAATCTATAATAGTGTTTAATTAGATGAAAACATTCTTATAAAATCATTAAGCAATTCTGGAGATAAATACTCTTTCATTTTGAAAAGAAGAGTTCTTTTGGAAAAATATTTATATAAAACCAGAAGTAAAGTAAGAAAATATTATAATAATAAAATGAGTGTTTTCTAAAGATAATTGTTTCCAAAAACATATTATAGAGTGCCCTTGAAAATAGGTAAGAATTTGAGAAATTCCATTGAACCGGGCTCGTATTCTTGAAAACATTTTGAATGTTCCTTTTAAAACATGTAACTATCCATAAAATAAGGAATGATTCTGGTTTTTAAACATATATATGATACTCAAACAAAATATATGAGGAGTACATAACAATACATAATATTTTCATTGGGGTGTTTATACAATGAATGTATCACGAATGAAAATGGAAGTTCCGGTGGAAAAACCCTTACCTTAACTCCAAACGTGTTCCTCTATTGAACTTAAGATCTAGGAATATGAAAGTATACTTATTAATAAATTATTTAAGAATATATTATACATGTATTTAGTTTATCATAATTCTGTTTTTTACATTTATACCCTTATTTCTTAGTTATTATATTGAATTTCATTGTTCCGGGGTGTTCCTTTTCATTATTATTATAAATGGTTCACTTGTTTTTAAGTAATGGATTTTTTGTGGAAAGGTTATAAATCTCAAGGAATGGAATTATATATTATTTATGAACATAAAGAATTGGTAATGGTCATTTCTATCATTTGGTTACATGGAATGGGGAAGAATCATCAGATGAAAACCACTTCGATTATTCGGCGGTATTTGGATTATTATGAACTAGTTTTGTTATATAACTTAATTATATGTACAAATTCTGGTTCATAAATATTAATTATGTTATAATAAATATGTTATAGTCTGGTTCAACCATAAATATGGTTTCATGACAAGTAATGTAGAATAAATTGAAGAATGAAACTTCATCATCCACGAAGGCTATAAATTGGAACCTCATGGACGTTGATTCTGTTTATAAAAAATAAAAGGGAGGGAGTAAGAATATTTATAATGGTTCTTCCATTAACCTGATATAATTACAGTATATATATGATACTGGAGTTATCATGATCATTTGGATAGAGGAGGTGCCGAGAAAAAAATAAAAGAGATGAACATGAAAATAATAGAAAAGTTAAGAGATCCCTTTTGAAAATTCGGCAATCTAACAGCGTCAGTTAAAATTTCATAAAATAAAATGATGAGAAAAATAGGGTATATCATCATATTGAAATCAAAAGTACAGTAAGAAGAATAAATAAAATAAAACCCCAACATATTTGAAAGGAATTCCAAACAGCTAACATAAATGTTGTGTCGACTTAAAGAATAGAATGAAGGATTACCTTACCTTGTAGAATAACTCCTAGATCTTGAAGGATGTGACCTCGGGGGATTAGGGACACCTTGGGAGGACTAATAGAGAGGTAAAACAACCATATATTTGTGTATGAGGGATTTGGAATTAAAGAAAACGAATGGATGAGTGGGTATTTATAGAAAAAAGAGGTAATTTTTTAATAATTTCAAAGGGACGCCTCTTTAGTGGTTTTTGCAAAATCATGGGCTTGACCATGGTTTAAGTCACTTTGTACACCTCATGTCATAAGTTACTATACCCAAGTCGAAAATAATTTTATATTTATTTATAAAATTATTATTATATCATTACACTACCGAAAACTCAAAACTGTAGTTTTTCTCTTCATGAAAAATTCATGTATTTTAGAAAAATTCCAAAAAATACACCCCTACCATTTTTCGACGTGTAGAATTAAAAAGAGAAGTCCATTTTTGAAAAATAATTTCCTAAATATTATTAATTTAATCTTTAAATATGGCCATAGTTAATTCTAAAAATAACAATCTTAAAGTGCAATTAGTTTTATTTTTCATTGAAAAACTAATTAAGATATCATTATCTTATTGCCTTAAGAAAATAAAATAATAATATTATTTACTATTCATAAGAGTCATATTACTATTCATATTACTATTCATATAGCTATTCATAAGTGTATGATACTATTCACCAAAAATCAAGTTTGTTTTATCAGATTCCAAATGACTTACTGAACATAACTCTAGATGACCATTTCTTGAAATTCAAAAAATAGAAGAGGAAAAGTTCTGTTTAATGGTTAGATTATAAAATTGCATTCTATATTTAGTTTCAAAACTGTGGGGTGTTACATTCTCCCCTCCTTACAAAAATTTCATCCATGAAATTCAAAGAATATTACCTAAAAAGATTCGAGTATGTCTTTAACATAAGCTCCTCAGGCTCCCATGTCGCTTCCTCCATTTAATGGTTCCTCCATAGAACCTTCACCAGACAAGTCATCTGATTTCTGAATAATTATTCTCTAGTATCAAGAATCATGATAGGTTCTTCACAGTAAGATAGATCGGGCTCAAGTTCCAGTTCTTCATAAGGGAGTACATGTGTTGGGTCTGGCATGTACTTTTTTAAATTGACACATGGAAAACATTGTGAACCTTGGAGAGACGTGGCAACATTGGAAAACGATAAGATACGACTCCAATTCAGTCCAGAATTTCAAAAGATCTGATGTACCTGGGACTTTATTTTCCCTTATTATTGTATGATATAATACCCTTCCATGGAGATACCTTTAAGAAAACGTGATCACCATCTTGAAACTCCAAATCCTTCCTTCAGTTATCTGCATAACTGTTTTGCCTACATTGAGCTATTTTGATATGGTTCTGGATAATATTCACCTTTTCCATTGTTTCTTCAACAAGTTCTAGGCCCACGGGCTTTCTTTCACCAACATCATCCCATCAAGTTGGTGTACAACATCGCCTCCCATATAATGCTTCATAAGGTTCCATCTGTATACTTGAATGAAAGTTATTGTCGTAGGAAAATTCTACGAGAGGTAAATAATGATCCCACATGCCTTGAAAATCAAGTGAACAAGACCTCAACATGTCTTCCAATGTTTGAATGGTTTGTTCTGATTGTCCATCAGTTTGTGGGTGGTAGACAGTGCTCAAACGAAGATTAGTATCTAGGGCCTTTTAAAGACTTTTCCAGAATCATGAAGTAAACCGTGGATTAGGATAAGAAAAAAATCGATAGGGGTACTCCATGAAGTCTCACAACTTCATTAATATATAGTCTTTCTAGACATTCATGTGGTAGATATTCTCTAATAGCAAGAAAATGTGCTGACTTGGTAAGATGATCAATAGTGACCCATATTGTATCATTCCTTCTTGGAGTATTTGGTAGTCCCGTGGAAAAGTCCATTGTGATATTATCCCATTTCTACTTAGGTATGGGAAGAGGTTGCAAACTCCTCCAGGCTGTTTCCTTCCAGCATTCACTTTTTCACAAACCATACATCATGATACAAAATCAGCAATCTTCCTCTTCATGTTGTCCAACCAAAAATGTTCCTTCAAATCTCTATACATCTTAGTGCTACAAGGGTGTATAGAGAAATTGGAACTGTGAGCATCATCCAACAATTCCCTTTTTAGATCAGGTATATCAGGAACACAAAGTTTCTTCCCAAATTTCAAAATTCTATCTTTATATACGAAGTCACTCAATCTCCCATCATTCACAGCTTTAATCTTTTTTTGAAACTCCTCATCAGCATCCTGAGAACTTTTTATCCTTTCTAGTAAATATGGTTTTGCAACCATTTAAAAACACATTGATGTTTCACCTTCCATGGTTATCCCCACATCCATCTTTACTAGATCCATAAAAATAGGATCCCTTTGAAATCTCATCTTGTTCAAAACTCCATGATCCTTTCTACTCAAAGCATCTTCCACCTTATTTTCCTACCTCAGATGGTAGTGTATTGTGAAATCATAATCCTTGAGTAGTTCAAGACATCTCCATTGCCTCATGTTGAGTTCCTTCTGTGAGAAAATATACCTCAAACTCTTATGATCATTATAAATCTCACATTTTTCACCATAGAGATAATGTCTCCATAACTTCAATGAAAATATTAGAGCAGCTAACTCAAGATCATGAGGAGGATAGTTTTTCTCATGATTTTTTGGATATCATGATGCATAAGCAATAAACCTATCATTTTACATAAGGACACAACCAAGTCCTTTCATTGAAGCATCACTATAAATAAAAAACCTTTCATTCCCTTATGGTAGAGTCAATATAGGAGAATTGACTAATCTTGTCTTGAGTTCTTTGAAAAATTAGTCATAATATTTTTTCCAAACAAATTTAACCCCTTTACGTGTCATCTTCGTTAGTGGGTTTTCCAGTCAGGATAAATTCTGTACAAAACGCCGATAATAACTTGCTAAGCCAATAACACTACATACCTCAGTTATGTTTGTTGGCGTGGGCCAATCTTGGATTGCCTTTGTCTTTGCAGGATCAACTAGGATTCCATCCTTAAAGACAATACAACCAAGAAAATAAATCTCCTGAATCCATAATTCACACTTGCTCACATACCATATAATTCATGTCTTCTAAAATTCTTTAAGATAACGCACAAGTGATTTTCATGATCTTCGCAGCTTTTGGATTATACCAAGATATCATCAATAAATACCACTACAAAATCATCGAGATATTCCTTGAAAACTCTATTCATTAGATCCATGAAGACGGAGGGTGCATTAGTCAATCCAAAAAGCATTACTGTAAACTCGTAATGCCTGTACCTGGTTCGAAATACTGTTTTTGGAATGTATTCCTTCTTCACACTCAACTTATGATATCCAGATCGAAGGTCAATCTTTGAAAAATATTGAGAGCCTTGCTGTTGGTCAAATAAATCATCAATACGTGGTAGGGGATACATGTTTTTTATTATTATAACATTGATCTCCCTGTAGTCGATACATAACCTCATAGATCCATCTCTATTCTTAACAAAAAGGACAGGGGCTCCCCATGGAGAAACACTAGGGTGGATAATCCATTATTACTCAATTCCTCTTGTTGTTTATTTAGTTCCACTAATTACACAGTGTAAATTCTATAAGGGGAATTTGATATGGGCCTTGAACCAAGAATTAAATCAATGGAAAATTCAATTTCTTGTTCTGGAGGATGTCCATGTAAATCTTCTGGAAACACATCAACATAATCTATCAAAATAGGTACATCCTCTATTTGAAAATTCCATTCCTCACCCTCAATTATTTCATTCTCTTCCTCCCCAATAATTGAATTTATTTGAGCTACTGGGGGTGGATCTAGATAAGAATCAGGTGGTGAGGATTCGGCTCTAAAGATATGGTGTTATTTATCATCGTCATCAAAAATCGTAACCTACTTCTTCTTACAATAATTTTTTGCATCATGGTCCGAAAGCCAATCTATACTAAGGATTATATCAAATTCAATCATGGTTATGACGATGAGATCAACAGATAAATAACATTTATATGCTTTAATGGGAACTGATTGGAAGAACATTGTAGCAACGATACTTCCCTTAGGAGTTTTGACTGACAACTCCCTTGTTAAATCAAATTGGAAATATCTAATTTTCTATAAAAAAACATGGATGATATGAAACAATGCGATGACCCAGAATCAAATAAATCATTGTCTAAACTTGTGGAAATAATTAAAGTACCTGCCAACATGTCATTAGGAACTTCAACCTCTGCAGTTGTGTTTGCATAAGATTGAACCTAATCCCTTGGCCTTTTCTGCTGCATATTTCCTTAACGTTTTAGACAACAATTAGCATAGTGTCCCATCTCTCAACATCTATAGAATTGAACATCATTGGATTCCTTATTTCCTTTTAAATCACCAGCACCATGGCCTTTCTGACCACATTTGTAGCATACTCCTTTTCCTTTTAATCATGCACCAGGGTATTTCTTTCCACAATTTTCACATGGTGGAAATTCATCTCTTCCCTTCTTCCATGTTTCCTTATTTCCTTTCCCAAGGTTTTTAGTATCACTATTCTTTTCTTGCTTTCCCTTAAAGTAATAAGACATAGAGAATTCATTTTCTATCTAGATAGCACATGAAACTATATCCTTATATAATGAAAAACTTTGGGAGACCAGTGGCCACTGGAGGAATGGATTTAGACCATCAAATAATCGATAAATTTTTCTCCGTGGATTTATTTTGTAGTATACAACATGTCTTTCTAATCATGTGAAGTTATCTTCGTACCTTGAAACATTCACATCTTCCTTCTACATCAGATTCAAGAATTGTCTCTCCATATCTACCTACTCCTCACGAGGGAAATATTTTTCTAAGAATATTTATTTAAAATCCCTCCATTCCGTCTCTTCTATCTCTTCCTCCTCCTTTGTGTTTTGGATTAATGACCACCACTAATACGCATCTCCTGATAGACGATATACTGCCATGAGAACCTTCTCTCTTTCATTACATCCCAATGTGAGAAAAATATTCTCAAGGGAACATATCCACTACTCTGCTATAAACAGGTTTGTAGTCCCGTTGAATGATGGAGGTTGTTGTCACATAAAGCGATCTAGAATGGCTCCCCCACGTGGTGGATCCGGATTCTCCATACAGGTAAGGTTATTATTCATAACATGAGTATGTTGTCCCAGTATAGTTATGAGTTTCTCAGCACCAGTCACAACACCAGAGCCAACATCATTGTCTTGCGTTGGAGGAAAATCTCTACAAGGGACACGTGGATTCGTGTGATTTCCATTCCATCCACTAGGCTCCATATCTAGATAATGGAATACACTATATTAGGTGATTAATCATAATGTATAATCATAACATGAAAATACTCCGAAAAATTGAGATCCTACGCATGGATAATCCCATATTCACAAAAATGGTTTCTTTGAGAAATATTTACATTAAACTCCTTTATAATTGCCTATAAAGAAAACTAAAATTATCCTAAGCATATCCCCTAGGAGTTTCATAACAAAGAGTGCAGCAACGCCCGTTGTTGTGCACCAGTTCCTGTTCGAGTCTAGCTCAAAGCGGTATTTTCGGATTTTACCCCCAGATACATCTCTTCCAGAGCCGCCTCTACCTACTCGTATCCAAAAATGGATTTATTTCATGAAATATCCACATAATCTATTCCTTACCAAAATAATAGGACTTTATTGTATGTATATTCTCAAAAACTAAATTAGGGACTCTTCCCTAATTCTACTTTTTCTAAATCTAGTTTCCAAGTATTCTACTAAACTTCATTTCATCCAAACTGTAAGGACCCGACCCCAGTTGCCCAGAGCTGATGCCTTATTTGATTACATTGGAATATATACAAGGAATATGAATCCCGAAAGTCCGAGTAGTTTAGTATTATTGGAAACAAATTACATACATAACTTTATCATTTCAACATGAAGGGAAACAAGAAACTATTTTATTCCACTAGAAACATCACGTCTCCTAGATTATGCTTGCAAGTCATTCATAAATTACTTCTTCATGTCCTGAGAAAATGAAACATAAAAAATGGGTGAGCTCAAACACTCAGTAAGAGTAAGAAATAGAGCGGAAGATAATATAAACATAAGACATGGTGAATAATTGAAAACGCATGCCTTTAATAATGAACTTGAACACATTATAGCAGAAATATGAGCAGAATAAATAATTCCATAATCATGGGTATTCTACTAGTCAAATAAGCACATGAACATCAAATAATAGCATCATAATGAGGGAAATTCATATTCTAGACATCATAACCATACCGTCCAAGCCTCGTTCTAGGACCATAAAATAATTATTTTGTCAAGGCCTCGTGCCAAGACCATAGTTTGTCTCATGAGACATACCGATGCATCGAGGGGATATATCGGTCCCCAACCATAACATAATAAGTCCAATGCATTCTTTATTTTAGTAGGGATAAACATAAACAACATATACATTCATATTGAAACTATCATATGAAATGTAACTATCTTTCCCCATTCACTAAACATAAAACACTAACCATTCCGAGTAATATGGTGAATGGTTTTAGGATAGATAGTCCACAATAGATTTAGTAATAAACCCTTAAATCAAATATGGTAGATGACTTCATAAATGATTAAAACCAATGATACCATGTAATCAACAAGAGTGTTGAATTAGATGAAAACATTCTTATAAAATCATTAAGAAATTCTGGAGATAAATACTCTTTCATTTTGAAAAGAAGAGTTCTTTTGGAAAAATCTTTGTATAAAACCAGAATTAAAGTAAAATAGTATTCTCAAAATAAAATGAGTGGTTTTATAATGGTAATGGTTTCCAAAAACAGATTATAGAGTTCCCTTGAAAATAGGTAAGAATTTGAGAAATTCCCTTGAACCGAGCTCGTATTCTTGAAACAATTTTGAATGTTCCTTTTAAAACCTGTAACTATCCATAAAATAAGGAAGGATTATGGTTTTTAAACATATATATGACACTAAAACATAATATATGAAGTGTACATAACAATACATAATATTTTCATGGAGGTGTTTATACAATGAAAGTATCCCGAATAAAAATTGAAGTTCGGGTTGAAAAACCCTTACCTTAACTCCAAACGTGTTCCTATTTTGAACTTAAGCTCATGGAGTATGAAAGTATAGTTATTAATAAATTATTTAATAACTTATTATACATGTATTTATATAATAATAATTATGTTTAGTTCATTTATACCCTTATTTCTAAGTTGTTATATTGAATTTCATTGTTCCGGGGTGTTCGTTTTCATTATTTTTATAATCGGTTCACTTGTTTTTAAGTAACGGAGTTTATGTGGAAAGGTTATAAATCACCAGGAATGGAATTATATATTATTTATTAACATAAATAATTGGTAATGGTCCTTTATATCATTTGGTTACGTGGAATGGGGAAGAATCATCAGATGACAGCCACTTTGATTATTCGGCGGTATTTGGATTATTATGAACTAGTTTTGTCATATAACATAATTATATGTAAATATTATGGTTCCTGAATATTAATTATGTTATAATAAATACGTTATATTCTTATTCAACCATAAATATGGTTTCATGACAATTAATGTAGAAGAAATTGAAGAACTAAACTTCATCATCCACGAAGGTTATAAATTAGAACCCCATGGACGTTGATTCCGTTTATAAAAAATAAAAGGGAGGGAGTAAGAATATTTATGATGGTTCTTAAATTAACATGATATAATTCTAGTATATAGATGATACTGGATTTATCATGATCATTTGTACATAGGAGGTGGGGATAGAAAAATAAAAGAGATGAACTTGAAGATAAAGAAAAGTTAAAAGATCCCTTATGAAAATTCGGCAGCCTAACGGCGTCACATAAAATTTCATAAAATCAAATGATGTGAGAAAAAGGGTATCTTATCATATTTAAATTTAAAGGACAGTAATAAGAATAAATAAAATCAAACCCCATCATATGAGAAAGGAATTCCAAATACCTAACATAAAAGAAGTGTCGACTTAAAGAAGAGAATGAAGGATTCCCTTACCTTGTAGAATAACTCCTAGATCTTGAAGGATGGGACCTTGGGGGCATAAGGACACCTTGGGAGGTCTCTTAGGGAGGTAAAACCACCATAGATTCTAGGATTAGGGATTTGGAATGAATGAAAACGAATGGATGAGTGGGTATTTATAGAAAAAGAGAGGTAATTTTTTAATAATTTCAAAGGGACACCTCATTAGTGGTTTTTGCAAAACCATGGGATTCCTCAGGGTATTTGCCCATGGTTTAAGACACTTGGGTCACCTCATGTCATAATTTACTATACACAAGTCAATCATACTTTTATATTTATTTATTACATTATTATGAGGTCATTAATCTACCAAAAACTCAAAACTGTATTTTTCCTATTCATGAAAAATTCTTGTATTTTAGAAAAATCCCAAAAACTTACCCCTACCATTTTTCGACGTGTAGAATTAGAAAGTGAAGTCCATTTTTCAAAAATAATTTTCTATATATTATTAATTTAATTTTAAAATAAGGTCATAGTTAATTCAAAAAAAAAACAATCATAAAGTGCAATTAGTTTTATTTCTCATTGAAAAACTAATTAAGATATCACTATCTTATTACCTTAAGAAAATAAAATAATAATAATATTTACTATTAATAAGGTTTATATTACTATTCATATTACTATTCATATCACTATTCATAAGGGTATGTTACTATTGACCAAAAATCAAGTTTGTTCAATCAGATTCCAAATTACTTACTGATCACAACTCTAGATGACCATTTCATGAAATTAAAAATATATGAGAGACAAAGTTGTGTTTAATGGATATATTATAAAATTGAATTCTATATTTAGTTTCAAAACCTTGGGGTGTTACAATTATTCCCATGCTTTAAATTGATAACCAAAATGAATGTGAGTGTGTGAACTTGATATTAATTACATAGTTAGTGAATTGGATCAAGATAAAGGTTTTTACATGAGGTAGGTCCTTGATCCTTATGGCTCATAACTTATATGTAAATGCTTATGCTTTATTTCTTATACACATTGATTGGATTCCAATAATTATCACCTTATGTCATTAATTTACACATATTTCATGTTGTGTGCCTAATACTTGAGCGTATTACTTCGCCCCTTGTGCCTTGTTCTATATTTCATGCTTAATGATTATAACTTATGCCAGTGCCTTGTGCCTTATTTACTTGGTTTAACTCATGATTATTGTCAATTATTTTGTTCTTTAGTTGATTGGAATGAATTTCATAGCCTTACTACCTTGATATCTTGTTATATTTCGATTCCCTTTGATGACTTGTGGTTATATGCAAGCTATGTCTTGTGAGATGTGCTTTGATTTCAATTCCCACCTACTATAAACCAGAAGATAACATGGGTCCCAAATTAAGGAATCCATGGATGGACTCTCCATGTTCAGTTGGATTCACCTGATACACTCGGAGCGATGCATTGGATTTCCATGTATGGGATCTCTGAATGGATTTTTATATACTCATGAGAGATGTTAGTTCCCTAGGGGATCAAATGAAGATGGATCAATTTAAAAAATGGACATGTCATTCCTCGGGTGATACTTAGTCTCTATTTGAGATACTTGGTACAGACTCAAAGTCACCATGTAATGAGTGACACAA
The DNA here is from genome assembly GCA_963277665.1 of Viscum album. Taxonomy (NCBI): domain Eukaryota; kingdom Viridiplantae; phylum Streptophyta; class Magnoliopsida; order Santalales; family Viscaceae; genus Viscum; species Viscum album. Next base: position 1,884,535,580 of record OY728163.1, read on the forward strand.
GGGACTCCTATATGGGATACCTTGGATAGACTTGGTGGCATTTGTTCTATCAGAGACACCTATTGAGACCCTTTGGACTCTATATAGATCACCTTCGATGGGATCAGGTATCTATCATTTAATTTGAATGCTTGTTTTCCATCTTTATATGTGTAGATATCATTTGTTTTATTAGCATAATACTATGTTCTCATGGAGATGTGACTCCTAGGCAAAGAAGAAACTTGGGTATCCCTACAATGGTTTCTTAGTTTATAATATACCTTGTATACATGTTATGAATTGAACATGTACTTCTTTTCATACATCTAGATTTGGACAAATAAGGTAGTATTGGTTGGGTGTACAATTTGGAACCTACAATGAGTGGTTATTATTTATTTATAAATTTCCTTACATTTTATTTATTCTTATGGAACACATTCATTATTTGTTGCATGAAATGGATTATCCTAAACCCCATTGGTGGTGGCCTACTGAGATTATATATAACACCCTACTTGGGATACCCTTATCACCCAAGAATATTTTATGATCACAGGAATGGAAAAAGGGAAGTGTTTGACTTCAGATTCATGATTGATTTGTATCTACATGATATAGTTTGGGGTCATAGGTCCAATCCTATGATTGAGATACTTGTTTTAATAGTTTTTTTTCTTTTGGTTGTTTTGATATATCATGCAGTATATTACCATATCCACAGTACCCTTATACTCTCAATTTTTATTGAATCATGAGCATCATAATCATTGTATCTATTATAGTTATTTAGCTTCATCTTGGTTATTTATTATGCTTGTCTTATTTCATTACTTACAATTTTTATATTTCTTATTCTTTATTCATCCATTTATTGACTATCATTTCCTACTATACATACTACAACATATGAGGTAATAGTTTCTCTATGGACGCACCCTAGTCCCTCATTACTAGTTGATAACCTTTGGTATTTCAGGAGGTGAACAAAAGGTATTTTTGCCCACTATCTTGGGGAATTTTTGTGTGGAAACTATGGTGAGATGCTACACTCCATAACAAAAAAGGAATTATTAGCCATTGTTTTTACCCTTTATTAGATTAGATTCTATCTTTTTGGGTCTAATGTTGTGGTTTTCACTGGCCATTCTGATATCATATATCTTATCAAGAAACAAAAATAAAAACTTTGACTAGGTAGATGGATCTTATTACTCCAGGAATTAGAAAAATGCATCCAAGATAGAAAATGAATTGAGAGTATTGTGGATGACCATTTTAGTTGGATACCTATTGATTTTTGTCTAGAAAATTAATATTTTAACCCATTAAATAGTTTTTACCTTTTGATAGGCTGTATTCTTCTTCCATATATAAGAGATTGTGGTTTTAGAAAATAGGTAATTTTATAGCTATTGATATTAATCCTCACTTGTTTTAAAAAGAGAAGGTCTCAAAATTCATTAGTGAGTCATGATAATATTTTTGGGATGATCCCTAATTTTTTATATGGGAAGTGAACTTATTTTTAGGATATTTATTCCAAATTTTGAGATTTCTTCAGTGTTTAAATTATTTCAGAGTTTGAACATTGGAGGTTACTTTGGTCAATAGAGAATAGTAGGAAACCTGTTTGATTCAGGATTATCTTGGACCCGCATCTTTTGAGACTCTCCTGAGTATTTATGAACTATAAATCTTATCAATTAAAAGGAAGAATTTATCAAATACATGATATTACATAATAACATTTTTTTGTGATATCTTTGATGTTTGGTGAATGGATTTTATGGGTCCTTTTGCAAATTCATTTTGATATTATAACATCCTACTTACTGTAGATTATGATTAAAAGTAGATTGAATCAATATCAAATAAGACTACTGATAATAAAGTGGTATCCCTATTTATCCATAGTAATCTATTTTTGTAGATTTCGGATGAAGAAGGTTCATTATTACTAACCAAGGAACTCATTTTTATAATATGAAATTGGAATATTTATGAAAAATATAAAGGGTTGGTCATAAAGTGTATACACCCTATCATCCTAAAACAAATGGTATTGATGAAGTTTTAAGGGGTGATAATAATTTGTGAATGTATTGGACAACCTATAAAAATGTTATAGGGATATCATCATACTGGATTATTTTTTGGAAGAGCCTTTCATTTTCCCATGGAGTTAGATCATTGATATTTTTGGACTATTAAGTTACGAAATTATAATATTTTTTAATCTGGAAGAGAAGGTATTTTGTTTTGTATAGGAATTATAATAAATATAAAAAAATTATTATGAAAATTCAAATATTTTTAATGAGAAAAAAATATGTTCATGAAAAATTGATTTTGAATAAGGAATTATTGATTAGAGATAATATTATATTATACAACTCCAAGATTATGCTCTTCCTATGCAATTTTTTTTCTAAATGGGTTGATTATGTTATTTTAACTCATGTTTTCCCTTTTAGTGATGCACAAATTAAAGAACCTAAGAAGGATGTTCAATTAACTGTAATTGAACATAGTATTAAGATATTTGAATAATAGATTAACATACATTTGGGATATTATAGCATTTTGTTAAATGTTAAATACCAATGAATCATCTAGGTTACATATTCCCCAAGTTTTTATCTATTTAGAACAAGTTTGAGGGAGGTAATAAACTTTTTTAGTGTTATATTTTTCTTTCTGTTTCATATTGTTTCTTTGTAGAGTGTAAAGTGAGTTTGATAGGAGGATATTCTTCCCATTGTTCACCATAAGAAATTTTCTTTGGGTTTATCTCTACTTTATAAAACAAAATATTTACAATTTTCACAGATCCAGAGAATCTACAAGATAAAGTAACATAATTAATATGCTTTACTTTATAAACATTGTAAAATTTTTACTTGATTTGGAATTTCTTGAATATATTATTAATTTATTTCTATTTTTAATATCATATATATAACCAAAGAAAAATTTTCAAAGAAAATAAGGGGTCGAATTTCACTGAATAAAAAAGATGATATATCAACATATTTTTAGTTTAAATTTTTCTCATTTTCATATAGTTAAAATCTTCTTGTTTCCAAATCCTATTTAGAATTTAATTTATTAAAAAAATTATTTGGATGAGATTTTTCTTTCTAAAATCAGTGATGAAATAGACTGGTTAATTATTTTACATTTGTGGTTTTAGACTATTTGTTAATGTCATGTCATGTTAGATATTATTTTCTTGGTATATAATTCATTTCAAGACTTCCTTAATAAATATCTAGTATAAAAATCTTACTTTAAAGATGACTTTTTAAAGTGGTAATATGAAACATTTTTTCTTATTGTGATTTGATGATTGTTTGTGTTTTATTTAGAAAAATTTTAATGATATTTCTTATTACTTTCATTACAATAATTTATTAATATAGTTTTGAAAATATCTCTGATACAATCTTTTCTTACTTTGTTATTTCATTTAAAATTTCAACATTATAGAAAGTATTGAGTGTTAAGTGGGGGGAGAACTTTTAATTGAGATAAACTATAATTCCCAATTAAGCTGTCAAAACCAATAAATTTTTTTTACATATGATTTTTTAAGTATCACATAGAAAATTTTCATTCGGTGAAAATACGTCATAAAATTAAAATTTGAGATACCACTTTTATGAAATTAATCTTTATTACCTTATGGATTTAATTTTGTAAGTCTGTTTTCTTTCCCTTTTGAAATAGTTACTTGTATTAAAATTTCTGTAAAATGTTATACAATAATTATTGTCTTTGATTTTTTAAATTTTAATTTAACACAAAATATATGAATCCAAATAGATTATGAAATGAAAATCCCAATCTATGTTGAGCTTCTTATTTTTTATCTCTAAATTCTGTATTCTTTTAGTTTTGGAAGGGGTATTTATTCCACTAATAAATTATCAATTCATCCATTTAAATAGTGTGTCTATTTATTTTATCTTAATAAATTATGTGATTCTTTTCTCATGGAGTTAAATATGACTTTTTAAATCCATATGGATGATAATTGAATTATGTTAAATTCACTTTAAATTTTTTAATTTTTATTTTTTTTGTAAAATAATATTTTTTTCTGAAATAAGTGTATTCATTTTGAAAGGGAATTCAAATTTATCTTCCTGAGATAATACATGAGTAAAAACATTTTTAAAAATTAATTCTTTATGGTATTACTATTTTTTCAGTTTTAATAATTATTTTCTTCTACTATGTTTAGTTGGGTGATTTATCAAGGATAAACCCATCTTACTGGGGGGGAATATGATGAATCTATAATTAATACAAGATTACCATGATAATTATCATGTATTATTGTGTTTATATGGTGAAAATATGATTATCAAGAAGTATTATTTATTAACTTATTCTTTATTTAAATATTTATATTAAATAATATTTGGAAATGATATTTATTAGAGATTAGTTGATTTGATGTTTTGTTCATGGTTGTTCCCTTAAATTTCTAAAATCTTAATTTTTTTTGATATTGTTTGTGAAATTTATTGTATGTTATTAGTAATTGTAATCTTTTTATTTTCTTTAGGTTTTTATGATTTTTTATTAACATTTATTTTTATTTTATTTTCATTTATTTCATTTAATGTTTTTTCTCATTTTGAAAATTTTCAATTTATAGTGTCAAATTATTTTGTAAGTATCATGTATTTATTATATTTTATTATTTATTTGCTATATTACTTATTATAACACATGATGATAATTTATATAAGTTTTTATTAAGCCTTTTCTTAATATAATTGGAACAAGTAGTGAAGTGTGAAAATTAGATTAATTAGATATGTTGTTATTTGATTATTTGATGAATTTTTCCACATAAGATTAATTTTTATGCAATGTTTATAAGATAAAATCAAGTAAGAGAAATTGTATTTAAGTATAAGAGAATTAAAATCCTCAAAAGGGAATCTATTACATTCCACCTTCCTCATAATATAATTAATATTTCCTATATAAGATAATTTATTTTATGAGAGATCAATAAAAATAAAGTGTTCGAACAAATTTTAAATTTGAGACGAACTATGGATCCCTAGATTGACTTAAGGTAAATCGAGTCTAGATTTCATCATTTTTTGGATGTAAGATTGATTTAATGAAGAATAATGGATGCTAGGCCCGAGGTCCTATATTAGAGATGGTCATGTGTAGATTAAAAGGAATACATCACAAAGTAGATCCATGCCTAAATATGGAGACCAGACACCCATCATGTGAAGAATTTGAGTTATGGATTAAGAACTGCTATTAAAACCTTCCGAGTTTCATGAATTAATGAATTTAATATTGAAAATTTACTAATGAAATGATATTTCATGGTAGTCCTAGATTAAACACAATCAATTCAGGATTTATAAGACCATGATTTTTTTGGACTCCTCAGCTTTGGAACTGAGTCGGTATCAAGCACCAAGAGTGTAGGTGCAACCATAATTGAATAGAATTATAGTGATTTCTAACAAAACTATTTTGAATATTAAATATGATATGAGTAATAAGAATATTGATCCTTGAGAGTGTTGAACTTATGTTGTTGATGAATTTAAACATTGAAAGAAACTGAATGGTTCAAATTGGGAAAATTGTCTGAGGATGGTATATGTTTTGTAGGAAGATGGATTGAATATTCTGATGAGAAGTGTTTGAGCCCATTTTGTGTGAAGATTATTTCCACTAACATCGAGATCTACCTGGGATCGAGTATAGATAACTGTGTAAATGAATTTGGTTAAGTATTTTATTTTTTAGGTTTGATGGTTGAATATGGAAGGGGGTTTCATTCAACCCTAAGGTTTCGGTTTCATACTTGAATGGTGTAAATATCTATGTGTATAAACTTTTTCTTAAGAAAAATAAGGAGGATATGGTGACACTATTTGGGAATATATTTATCCAAAGACCCCTTTCTCAAGTTTTTATAATGTGAGTTGCGTTAGTGCAAGATGAATCGATCGTTTGTCTCATGAAGTTTCTTATTCTATAATTATTAATGATTTCAGATAGGGGGAGTTTTGCAAATAGATGAAGGTGATTAATTTTTTGTAAGGATTTATAAAGGATTCCAAGCTGTCTAGGTGAATTTTGATCTAGAATCTCATGCATGATAATTGTGTTTTTATGTGGGAAGCTATTATAAAAGGTTAGCTAGACAGAAAATTAATGAAATATGACCAGGAGATTCCACTTTGAAATAAGGTTGGTGAGATATTTCTTGTGACATATAAAGAATGAAAAAAATTACATAAATAAATATTTTTAGTAGAAACAAAAAAATAAAATAAACTATTTGGATGATAGAGTGAAACATTGAGAGAATAATTTTATGAAAAACTAGAGGAGATCCACTTCTTCTTTGAAAGGTGATATAGATTTTAGGATTATCTCATACCTCAACCATTCTAGACTCAGTCATTTTTGTGGTCATAGATAGTTAATTAAAATTATTATTTCTTTCTATTTGTTCATCTATTTTGTTTACAAATTGTAATTATCTCTATATTATCAAACATTGAAATTTTATGATTGATGCTGTTTGATTCTTCTATCACTTAGATAATCGTTATCTTCTATTTTTAGAAAGGCACATTACTGATTAGAGTGTGTTGATATCTTAATACAATATGTAAGTTCATGCCAATTAGGAGTTAGAAGTTAATACACTTTGTTTAAATTTCTTAATACTTGATTGAGGATTGTGAGTATAGGGGTAGTTTACTATGCCGGTGTATGTAGTGATTATTGAGGGAATTGGTTGATTTTTACCGAATAGAGATCAGTGGGTGATTTCTTGGCTTTTGAACTCAATTTAATAAATAGAAATAAATTCATGAATATTGATTTCAATCCATTCACTAAGAGATTTATAATTTTAAATTTCTTTTAAAATAATTAAGATACAATAATCCATGAGAAATTCTGGTTTTACGGAGTGTTTTTTATTCAATTAGATTCACTATTATCTTATTTGCTTTTAATTTTTTCATTAATAGTTTATAAAATTAGTTTTTTTCTAGTAAAAAAAATTCTCCATAGAAATATAAATGTAAAAATATTATAAAAATAATAACAAATAAAATATTAAAAAGAAACCTCAATAGATTCATCCTTAGGTTCCACTTTACTACAATATTTAGGGGAAAATTGAAGTAATGTTTTAAAATGACTATTATGAACTAGATCAGTTCAATTCAATTGAACAATTTCTTGGGTAAATTGTTATCTTGGATGTATACCCATTATCTATATAGTTTAAATAAAATAATCTTTATTATCTTCATTGAATGGTATTTACTAAGGAAGTTACATGCTTTCATTGAATACCAATTTATTTTCCATGGGTTTATCATGTTATGATTATTAAAAGAATTATGATTGTTTTCCTTATGTGGTTTATTTAAAAATGATATAAAATCCATTTTTTTTCACGGGATATTTACTATATAATGATTGTTTTATTTATTATGGAACATGTATGGATATATGATGGAGGGGGAGTCATATAACTCCCCCAATGTATTATTTAAGAGTTTATATCTCATGTGTAAGGTATTCATCAGTACATTTTAGTTTCTTATAAGAATGGTAAATGATGGTACGGGTCATCAAAGTTGTGTTACCAATTATAATTTATGTTTTATATTCAATTATTGTTTTAGAGTACTATGATTATTCTCATGATGATGTGATGATTTCATGGAAAATATCTATCAACTCACTATTTTGATTCATGTCATATATCATGTCAATATTTATTCCATGATTTGAAACATAATATTTATTGGGTATTATTTTATTGTGTATCTTGATTATATCTATATGATCTTCTAAGAATTAATTATGATCTTTGACTATTATTGCTTTTGTTTACCCCTAATTACCATCAGATATCACACCATTATTATGTTTCCTTTTCCCCAAGTTATGAATAAATGTATTACTCAATATTATTCTAGAGGTTAATCTTATGAGAAGAATTTGTGGGAGATGTTGAATACTTTTTGTGGATTATAAGTATTTTATAGATAGAGAAATATCCATTATTTTAAAAAAGACATGTTTTTTTGTAATATTTTTTATCCCAATTATCTAATTGTATAGCCCTAAAAGGTATAGGGTTTGTATTATAATGAAATATTTTTTTAATTCCATATAATTATAAAAAGATTAGATTCAGAGAACTATAGTTAGTATCAGAGAAGGGTTTAGATCACTTTAGAGATTAAGATGTCAATCGAGGATAATTTAAGGGTTGATATGTTAAGGTTGATCATAATTTTAATGGAATAGATAAACCTATGGTATATTATATGATTTAAAATTAAAGTTATAATGAAAATTTTATCTATGAATTTGAATAAGATAACTTTTGTGAAAAACTAATGGGTAAGATTAAGATAGAATTCAAAGTATAGCGTAACATCCAGAAATATTGACAAGTTTTGAGTATATGGGTTTTTACAAATACATCCCAACCTATATAATACAATTGGATTTAGTCTTTAGAACATATCTACCTAGGGGTAATAACCTTGAAAAGGGAAGGTTGGTATTCAATAGATCATTACTGAGTGCATGAAAAAGAGGCCTAACTACAAAAGTATATTGAAATTCCTGGGGGATATACTTTGGTCAAACAGATTCTCTTTATGAACCATTATGAAGGATTTATTTCCTAACTACATTATGAGATTATGTTATGAATTATTATATAAAACAACTTAATTTAACCAAATTATATCCAAGATAATTATATTATTAACCAAGTATGAAATAGTTGAAATTAAAGGAAAATGTCATTATAGAAGAAATCTTAGATTTAATCTTTCATATTCATATAGTTAAATTCTTTTAGATATTATCATAACCATTTTTGTTTTATTATTTGGTAGAAACATTATCATGGGGATAATTGAGAGAAATTTTTGTATTAAGTAACCATTATTTATTAATAAGGGAACATACTTAAATGATTTATAATCATATTATATTCCTATTATTATCGAAAATGTGAGTTTTTGAGCCTTATCTAATGAAGTGAGGATGACACCATAATAGAAATTAATTCTTGATAATCATAGGCATTTTCATTAGTTAGTGATATTTAACAATGGTATTCTAGTATATTCTTATAAGGGATATGCGAAACATATAAGTATTATGATTTATTAGTTCTAGTTTAAATGTTTAGAAACACATATTAAAGGGAAAAAATATCCTTGGATTGTGATATTATGAAAAGTTTACATTTTTTGGAACAAATATTGAAGAACCTATGAATGAGGTAAAGATAAAACTAAGGTTTAAAATATTCTTGATGTTGATGTAATAAAGTGTTTATTTATTTTGAGAGAAGTGATTTAGATGGTATTAATAACATTGTAATTGATTACCTATTAAATTATAATGTTATCCATAATTTTTTTGGTGAATTTTTATATCACTTTTGGGATTATAATATATATTAACTAGTTTATGACATTATAAACTAGTGCTTAATACATTTAAGGATAGAATAATGAGTTAATTTTCGTAAGAATATATGATTTCCTTATATTTTATTAGCCTGAATATTAAAATGTTTTTTGGAATATTATACTTCGTAAAATATATTATTAGGGTACAAACAATCAATGTTATTAGAGGAAAGATTAGTATGTTGACCTAGCTTAAGATTATAAGGTAGATGTCACATTAGAAATTATATCTATGATAATAATAATGTTAAGAATTCCCTATCTGAATTTCATCAGTGGGTAAATAGTAAAATTTTGAGGATGAAATTTATTTAAGGGGGTAGAATTGAATGACCCAAAATTTTAGACCTTTTAAATAAATACATTCTTAAATAGCTTGTGTCACAAGAAATGTAAAGTTAATGAAAAACCCGGCTAAATTGAACCACGAAGTATTAAAAATACATGAATAATATACTCATTAGTATATACATGGTTAATAATAAATTAATATAATTATATAATATGGTTATCTTTGATTAATATTTTAAAAAATACACCTGTTGAAGAGGTCATTTTTCAATAAAATCAGTTTTTCTTCGTATTTTTGATTTTTTAAATAATTAAATATATAACTTTTATAACGTTAATTTTTATAAAAAGAACTTAATTTATTAATTTTTAATATAAATATTATCTTATAGTGAATTTTTTTATAATTTTTTAACATAATTGTTTTTTAGGAGAACATGGATAAATACCATTTTTCTAAAATAATGTTGATTTCATGACAATCACTTAGATATAATAATAACTGTAACACCCCAAGACTTTATAATATTTTCCTTTTTGAATAAATTTAAATTTTTTTCTAGTTATCTTTATATGAAATACCAAGTTATGCTTACTCTAAACACAACAATGATATTATTTTTTTGGTACAAAAAACACTAATTTTTCTTGCGTTATATACAATAATGAGTTCCTTTGATATATTGCATTAAATGTAACAATGAATTTCTTCAATGGCTTGCATTGTATGCAAGACTAGGTTTAACTGAATACTATTAATATTATTATTAAAATATTATGATAGTTATAAACTATCCATTGTAATGACGTGTAGTAAAAGTATTAAATAAATTTGGAAAATATTTTCTACATATTTTTATATAATTATTTTATGTTAGAAATGAATATATAATTCAATTGAATACAAATGAAAAGTTCTTATAAGAAAACTATTTGATGAACCCAAAAGAGTTTTGTCTTAATAAATTAAATTAATTTCTGTTATTTAATGATATTAATGATATATATATATATAATATTTTTAATCAATAGATTTTTATATTCATCCAATAGGTTTTATAGACATAATATAAGAACAAACATGATTTTATGTATAAAAAAGGTATATTTTTATAAAGGCAGTTTTTTTCCTTTTAATGGCATACCTATTTATATTTTTTTGGAAATTTTGGAAATTTTATTTTAAAAAATAAACATTATATTTTAAATTAAAACATAAAAATTATCTTAGGGTTATTTTTTTATTGTTATGAGAAGTTTCATTTTTTGATGAATAGTGAAAAATATTAAATTTTATATGAAAACTTCTTTTTCATATCTATAATTTATATTATTAAATGATATGTTATATTTAATTTAATATCTAATTAGTTCAATTTTAAATCTATTAATACAATTTAGGTCATTGGATTCATTTTTATTTTGAATTTATATATAGAAACTTAGTGAAGTATTGAACATTTTTACTTTAAAACCCTGATTTCTTGTCGTGTATGCATGACTAATTTCAAATAAATTTCTACCCCTTACATTATTTGACTTTTTAAAAACGTATTTAATAGTTTTAATAACAATAATTTATAATGAATAGTAAGGTAATATTAGTTTTTAAACAAAAATATTAGTGAAATCAACTAAAATTAATTACATCGGTTAAGAGAAAAACTAGCTTAACAATGGACCAAACCATAAACATAAGAGAAAAAATGACCTATAAACTTTAAAAAAATACATTTTATGTACATATTTATACGTTAAACTCCCTTTTATATAATTTGGTTCATTATGGGAAGAAAGGGAGACCTATCAATAGTGTTTACATTTTTATATTTACAAGAATGCCATTACTCCTCCAATATAAAAGACACTCACCCCTCCCACATATTTACACATCTCAAGCCCTTTGAATAATCAAAACCTACCTAAATAATCTATAAAAATTCTTCAGCTCATCTTAGCAGCATCACTTAGGGAATAAATCAAACCAAGTAATTCTTTTAATATAAACTAAAAGGAGTTACCTAAAAAAGAGGTAACATTGTTCAACAATCACTTTTGTTTTATTTCTTTATTATCCCATTAAATTATTATAATTTATTTATTATATAATAAGATAATCATCATAAATATAATTATGTTTTTTTATATTTATTTTACTACCTACAATTTCACACACTTCCATTAAATGGGATACACAACCATCATTCGTGTGTACGAAAGACTAATGCCTCAAGAACCGATGTCGTTGCATCTCCAACTACTACTTTTAAAGGATAGTAATAATGATGGATTTTCAGTTTATATTTTATATGTATTATATTTAAAATATATTTATTATTTTTATAATTTTTAAATAACCCATCCATTCCCGATTTCCATTTTGTTGGAATACGATAACATCATCTGTGGACGTGTGAACTACCGCCTCCTAAAAGTGATGTGATTCGTTCAAACATAACATGGACTGTATTAAGGATGGTTTTAATAAAAAAAATTGATATATATGACATAAATATTACACTATAATTATAATATAAATAGATATAATTTAATTTTAATTCTTTTTATATGCCAATAAAATGGAAACAATGTTTATGTGTACGTATGACCTACCATCTCCATGAACATTGTATTTTACTTCATATGTATAAACATTATGGATTAATATAAATACATAAAATATGAATATATATGATATAAATAAAATCATTATTATATTAATGACATAATTACCTTTCTATTAATATAATAATTTTTTTATTTATTACCCTTTCACACACTGAAAAAGTGATAACGTCGTTCGTAGAAGTGTGGATCACTGCCTCCTCAAAGAGATATGATTAGTTTTGCATATAAATAATTATATATAAAAGTATATATCATTATAAATTATGGTATATGATATATAATTATCATTTTTTAAATATAAACGTTACTTACCTTCTTTTTATAATGATCACTTAAAATTGGAAATATTAATCATGTGTATGTTCGAACTATCGTATCCATAGTCCTAACGTAAGTTAATTTTTTATAACCATATTCGATAATTGGTTTTAAAAGTATATTTTATATATAAATATTATAATTATTTCATGAGAATTTTTTTTATAAGATTAAATAATGACATTTTTTCCATAGTCTACCATTTAAAGTAGCTTTGGATACATAAACCGAAGATGGTCAAAACACCTGACTTAAACATAATTTATAAAGTAATTTCATATAACTTGTTAATTGGTGAAATAAAATTAATAATAAAATTTAGAAGATTATAAAACAATTAAATAACTAACATAATTTTATTATTCAATAATATAGAGATACACGTAACAAGTTAGACTCAAGGTAAGTGATTTTCATCTCACTTTTTACCTCTTTGAGATAAATGTCATATTCCCCACTTGATCCTTTTGTGTGGTGTATATACTTCCCATTTTGTTATATTATATCATGAATACTTTTATCTTCATATTATTTAATGTTTTAAATTTTATTATATTGTCCAATAGGTTTTAACTTGAAAATTACCAACTGGTAAAAGTTATATTACAATCTCATTTTATTTTGTGATTGTTAACTTTCTTTTAAAAAATCACTTTCCCATAAAAGTTTCATTGAATATTATATTTTTTTATATGTATATTATTTTATGATTTATATGATTATTTCCTAAACCATATACCATATTTACATATGGTATTTACTTTGAAAATTATTGATTTAATTGGGAAATATTGATAAATATGTATCCCTTACACAATATAGATATTTGATAAGGCACTTTGTTCATGAATTTTAATTGATTATTAGATATACAAGGAATGATTTAAATATTCAATACACTAGTTAGGTACAAGTTAATGGAATCCCCTTATTCAATTAGTAGTCTCATGGGATAAATTCAATTAGACAAACCCTTCACCTATGTAACCAGTTTGTTTGAAACTCTCTTGTAAAAGTTATTCCTTGTAGAGTTAAGGTTGGACAAACCCTTCGTGTTTGTAACTAGTATGTTTTAAACTATATTATGAAAGGTATTGATAGTATATTTGTGGTTGTCCACACTAGAACATTTTGTAACTAGTAGGTTTTAAATTATCTTGTGAATGGTCATGATGATAAAGGTTTCATGTACTTGGGAAACATGGGATCTAATAGTTAATCATTACCTCAATTCAATATTCATTTATTATTATCTAGAGTATTTTTAATATGAATAAAATATATGGATGAATTTCATTATTAGTTTATTGATTAAATGGAATGAATTTTCATTTATTTACCTTTCCATATTGTTTAATCACTTCCTTATTAGTTATTGATTACATGGAATGTGTTCTTAGTTGTTTACATTTTAATATTTAATATTATCCTCGATTCATTATTGATTCCACTGTACTTATCCCTTTCTGATAATTTGAGATCACTCTTTTTTTTATTCTCCCCAGGATTCTATGAAGTGTGCTAAAAAATATATTCAAGGATATTCTAGATAGAATAAATTTATTTTCCAAAACAATTATGTTTTAATTTGTGCATTCACTATAATATAAGACTCGTGTATGTATCTGATTTCAAAAACTGAAAAACGTTTCATTTATTTGGGATATTCTTCTTGTATCTATGCCGATGTAATAATATTAGGCACTGGATCTGGGATTTTTGGGTTTGAGAATATATATATGGTATTAGAGAAATTTTTTAGACACCTTGGAAACTAGATTTAGGAAAAAATAGATTAGGGAACATAAACCTAAGATACACTTTGAAGATTATCATAAAATCACATATGTTATCATTAAATTAAGTGTTACGGATACCATCATAATATTATGAGATTAAGTTATATAATTATTTCTATGTCTTAAACATCTCATTTTTTAGGTTATATGTGATGCGATTCTACCAAGAATAATGAAATTTTGAGAGAAATTTAGTAAAGATATATATATTTTAGTGGAAAAAAATATTTGAGGAATAATTCCTTTACATTTTATAGAAATAAGTTTAAAGGTATTGATAAAATTTAGGGTTGATAGTAAAATAAGAGTATTAGATTTTCTCAAAAAACAAGTTTCATTGAAAACCATGGTAAAAAGGTAATTTAATGATTAATTTCATTTCAAGGTTGTTCATCATAATTTTTTGATTCATTTTAGGAATTATATTAATGTAGTTTAGAAAAAGGATAACCCACATACATGATGACAACTCATAACATCTGGGAAGGTGGTGGGGCTTAAACCCATGACCGAATGATGATATGTGTTTTATACCTACCACTAGACAATGTGGTGTCCTGGCCAATATGTCATTATTTTTAGGTAAACAATTTCATGGAAAATATTAAGGATAATCCAATAGTATAAATTTTTATGTTTAAAGATTAATGTATTAAACATAATGGTTTTGAAAAATATTTAAAAATAATGAAAATATTTCCCACTCTTTTATGGATCTTACAATCTATAAAATGTAAATTTTAGTACTTCAATCATAAAAAATTTTGGGTATTAATTTAATGGATTAAAGGGTTAAATTCACAATTTATAGAAGCATAACCAATATATGAAATTAATTTTATGAAATAGAGATATGTCAAGTAAGACTATTTCCATATATACTTTGGCAGTAAAATAATTAATAAAATTTTGGAAAGTGATCTAAATTTTTTTTATCCCAATACCTTAATTTTTTTTGAACCAATAGTCTTCTAAATCATCAAAGATTTATAGTTTTTAGGCTCTCATCTTTACTTTGGTCATTCACTTATTTTTTATCAATTACCTTTCTAACACATTTGGTTTATGTATTTTTGGTTAAAAATTTTCTTATGAACATGTTCTCTATCACTCTCCATCAGAAAAAGATAGTTACATTTCTCTCTAATGTCCATGTTTTCACTAATGTTCTCCTGTTCAAAATCCTGGTTTTGTGATGACCTTCAGATTTCCCTCTCTCTTATTAAGATAATGTGTAATTAACCCTTTTTAATATGTGAGGTTTTTCAATAATAGTTTATTTTCAAATATAAAACACTAGATTATTGAGATTAGTTTTGAATTATGTGGATGCAATTTATTTAATGTGGGGAGAATGAAACACCCCTAGACATTACAATATTTTTCTTTTTGAATAAATTTAATTTTTTTGCTAGCTTTATTTATATGGAATGAAAAGATAAGATTACTATACAAACATAAATGATATTATCTTATGGTACACAAAATAAGAATTTATCTTATGTTACACACAATACCAAGTTCCTTTTATAGATTTCATTACATGCCATAATGACTTTCATTGATGGCTTGTATTGCACGCAGGACTAAGTTTTATCAAATACTATTATATTATTATTAAAGGATTATGATATTTATCAACTATACATTATAATGAAATGTATTAAATGGGTTAACAAAATTTGTAAAATATATTTTTACATATGTTTATAAGTTTTTTTTGGGTTAGAAACAAATATTGAATCCAAATGAACGTAAATGAAATGATTTTATAAGAAAAAAATTTTATGCACCCAAAAGAGTTTTTTATTAATAAATTAAATTAATTGATATTTGGGAATTATATTAATTAAAACTATATATGGTATATTAAATCAAGAATTTTTGACATTTTTTCAATAGGATTGACATACTTAAGATAAGAACAAACCGAATTTTACACATAAAAAGCTATATTTTTATAAAGGTATTTTTTACACCTTTTAATGACGCACCTATTTTAAAACTAAAATTTAGAACCTTTATAAATTTTAATTTTAAAAAAAAAAATTAAAATTGAAATGTCAAAATTATTTGAGGTTGATTTTTTTTTTTTTCTAAGAAGTTTCATTTTTTGATGAATAGGGAAAAATAGAGAATTTTAATTGAAAACTTATTCTTTTTATATAATTTATAGTGTTAAATTATATTTTAAATTATTTTTAATGTTGAATTAGTTCAATTTTACATCTTTTAATAAAATTTGGTTTATTTTAATCAAATTTATATTGAATTTATATATAAAACATATCAATATTTTTAACATTTTCACCTTTAAAACTTATTTTCAATCTCATTAGTGGGATTATTTTTAATTAATTTATACCACTTATATGATTTGAATTTTTAATAATTGATTCCATATTATTAATCATAATAATATATATTGTTTAGTATGGTAAAATTAATTTTTTTAGAAAAATATTAGTTATATCAATTAAAATTAATTTCATTGATTATGAGAAAATCCAGCTTAACAAGAGACAAACCCTTAAACTTAAGGTCCAAAATAACATGAAAGTTGAAAAAAAAATACATCGTACAAATATATTTCTATTAAATAATCCCTTTTATGTAATTTTTTCATTATTTGAGGCATATTATGTAAGGGAGACAACTCAATAATGTTTACCTTTTTAAATTTATAAGAATACCACTCCTCCGTCAATATAAAAGGCACTCACCCATCCAACTTATTCACACCTATAAATCCACTTGGATCATCCAAAACCTACCCAAAAAATCTCCCAACATCCCTCAACTTATTATTTAGTCATAAAATTGGTCATAATTCCAACCAAGAATGTTTATTGGTATAAACTAAAAGGAGTTTCCCAAAAAAAAGGTAATGTACTTCAACGATCACATTTTTTTATTAATTTATTCACCGATTGAATTATTATTATATCTTGATTATATAATAATATATGTATCCGAAATATAAATATATGAATTTATCTTAATGTTATGACCTAATATTTCATACACTTTCCTCAAATGGGATACATAATCATCATTCGTGTGTACGACAAACTACTACCTTACGAACTAATGTCGTTCGTTATTCCATTACCACATTTCAACGTTTGAAATAATGATGGATTTATCATTTATATATGATATATAAAATATTTAAATTGACTTTATTCTTATTTAATTTTTATATAACACATACCTTTATACTTTACATTTTTTGGGAATACGATAACATTGTTTGTGGACGTATAGACTACCGCCTCCTCAAATGGGCATGATTCATTCAAAAGTTACATGAAATGTATTGAAAATGGTTTTAATAAAAATATGTCATATATATGACATTAATATTATACGTTAATTATAATATACATATATATGATATAATATTTATTATTTTAATATGACAGGATAATTGAAATAGCGTCCATGTGTACGTCTGAACTACCACCTCCATGAACGGTGTATTCTATTTCCTATCACTAAAGATTATGAATTAAAATAAATACATATATAATAAATATATATTATATAAAAAACATAATTATGATATTTATGAAATAATTACATTTTTGTTAATATCATATATATTTTTCTTTATTACCCTTTCACGCATAGGGAAAGTGATAACTTCGTCCGTGGAAGTATGGACTACCGCCTACTCAAAGTGATATGATTGATTTTTGTATTATTAAATAATAAGGTATTTATTATATAATAATAATTATATAATGATAAATACTACTTACCTTCTTTCTAGAATGATCGTTCAAAAATGAAAATTCTACTCATGCGTACGTATGACCAACCGTATTCATTATCCTAACATCAGTTCATTTTAAATAACCATATTCCATGACTGGATTTAAAAGTATAATTTTTGTATAAATATTATAATTATTTCATGATTATTATTCTGTATATTTTTATAAAATGATCCCTTTGACCATATTCTACCTATCAATGTTGTTTTTGACACATAAATCGAATATAGTCAAATCATTCGACTTAAACTTAATTGATTATTAAATTTTATATAACTTATTAATAGATGAAATAAAATTAATAATAAACATTAAAAAGGTTTTAAAATACATAAATAATTAAAATAAGTTTATTATTCAATAATATAGAGACACAAGTGACAATTCAAATTCAAGGTAACGGATTTTCATCTCAATTTTTAACTTAGTGAGATAAATATCATATTCACCACTTTATTTTGTTATGATTTATCTACTAAAGGTTTTTATATATTATATCAAAAATAAATTTATATTCATGTTAATTATTTTTTTTTTACTTTTAATTATCTTATATTAGGGGTTATAACATGAAAATTACCAATTGGTAAAAATAATATTTAAATCTTACATTATTTTTTGATTATTAACTTTGTATTGAAACAAACACTTTCTCAAAATCATTTTTCATTGAAAATTATATTAATTTTTTATATCCAAATTTTTGTATAATGGATATGATTATTTCCTAAACCATATACCATTTTTACATATATTTTTTACTTTTAAAGTTATTTATTACTGAAGAAATAATATTAAATATTTATCCCTTAATCAATAAGGATGTTTGATAAGTCAAATTTTTCATGAATTTAATTCAATTATTTGATATTTGAGGAATTATTTGGACATGAAAGAAACTATTTTGGGACTGGTTAATGCAATCCCCTCGATGCATCTGTTGTCTCATAGGATGAATTCAGTCAGAAAAACCCTTCATGTTTAAAAAAAGTATATTTTAAACTGTCTTATGAAAGGTCTTGACTATAGAGTTAAGGATGGAAAACCCTTCAAGTTTGTAACCAGTAGTTTTTAAACATTCTTATAAAAGGTATTTATAGAATATTTATAGTTGGAAACACCAAATCTATTTTTAAATATTATTTTTATACAGTATTGTGAAAGGTCTTAACAGTAAAGGTTTTGTGTACCTGGGAAACATGGAATATGATAATTAAGAATTTCCTTCATTAAATATTAATTTATTATTATCCAAAGGATATTCACTATGAAAAAAATACTTGGATTTATCTAATTATCAGTTTATTAATTATATGACACGTGTTTTCATTTATTTACCTTTCTATATTGTTTACTCACTTTATTCTTTGTTATTGATTACACGGAATGTGTTCTCAGTTATTTACCTTACCATATCAATTATTCTCATGATTCATTATTTATTAGGTTGTACTTAACCCTTACTAATCATTTTTTATCACCCTTATCTTTTTTACTTTCCCAAATATTATATTAAGTGTACAAGGAAAGATATGGAATGATATTCTAGATGAAATAATGTAATTTCTAAAAAAACTTTTAATTTGTGTATTCACTGAAATACAAAACTCTTTTATGTATCTGGTTTCAAAAACTGCTAAAATTTCTAGTCCTTTGATATTGGATTCATGTATCTATTTCAATGTAATAAAATAAATCATTGGCTCTAGGCTTTCTAGGGTCAGGGTTCTACAATATCCTAAAACTAATGAAACCATTTTATTGATCAAATATATACTTTAAAACTTTAATTATTTATTTTTAAAAAATATAATTTAATTAAAACCCAATATTTTATATTTTATAACATAAGTATCAATTTCTCAAAATTTGTTTTAATACATTATATTTCAATAATTTAAAATATGTTTTATCACTTTTATAAATTGAATCAAATGAAAATGTTTTTAAATATAGAATCGGTGGATCCAAATTATCTAAAAAATTACAAATTATTTTTGTGCATAAAGGATAAATTACCTAGTTAAAAATATTTACCAAGGTATAAGATAAAATGGTAAAATTAAAGAATATAAGAGTAAATGGCCATAAACATGTTTCAAACATGTGTGGGAATGCGTGGATAGGGTTTTGAACGACCTTAAATCATGTAAAATCCCTTATTTTTTGATTTTGGAGATATTTTACCTATTTGACATGTGTTCCTGTTATATATAGTTGAAATATTTATAAAAATCACATTCTCACCACTTATAAAAGTGGCCTCACACCACCCAATCAAATTAATATTAAAAATTTGGTTTCCTCCTTAAAACCTTCAAATTTTTTCATAACATTGAATACTATTTCAATATTTTGAGATTCTGGTCATAATAGAATATCACATGACATCCAATTCCAATGGATATTCTAAGGAAATCTCCAAGTTCTCAAACCAAGTAATTATTTTTACTTTAGTTTTTTATTTATTATTTTTTCCAATTATAATTTTCAAATACCTATATAATGAAATAAATATTATATATATATATTGAATTTTATTATGCTATGCGAATTTTAATTTATATTCTTTTCCCTTTTCTTATTTAGAAAAATGAAATCGTAATTCATGCATTGTGTGGACTACCACCTCCACATCGCAACATGATTCATTTTCCTTTACTATATTAAAAGGATGGTAAAAATGGTAATTTAATAACTAATTATTATATTTATATCATGTTTAATATTCTTAAAAATTAAAGCATATTAATCTTTTCTCCAATTCTATGGAAAACAAAATTACCAACAATGAGTACGTGTGGGATACCGTCTCCATAGAACATTTTATTTCTACTTTTGATTTATTCACCACCATAAATGGATGTAATGAGTACTGTATTAAAGTTTAAATATGATTTTTATAATTTCATTAATTTTTTATTAAAATATGGAGAACATATTAATTATATTATCAACAAATGATTATTGTTAATTCAATCGTTTAAAATAGGAAAACTATGAGAAAAATCAACACTTGTTTCTACATAATAAATTTATATAAATTATATTACCATTTTAATTATTTAAAATTATAGTATATAAAAAACATAAAAACCAAATATGATCATTATGGTTTTTTTAATGTTATTTAAACTAAATAATCTCATAATCATCCATTAATCATGGTAGGTTCATGTTTGGGTCGATTTAACTGCCTACTTGAACAATACTATAAATTTATTTCATGGGTGAATATGATAACATATTTATTTTTATAATATTATATAAATATGTAAATATTTATTTTTGTGTTTGTTATGTTAAGGATATATTAATATTTAACTCGTTAATTAAGAAAACAGGCTTCGTAGGTTCAAAATCACTGAAAAATGTTCATTGATGATTTCATCTTCTAGAATAAAGACTACAGTACTCACAAAAGGAAATATAAAATTCATAAATCATTATAATAAATACATTTTAGCAACTATAATGAAATTTTAATTATAACAATTTGGGAGAAGAATTAATAAAGACACTACTATTACAAAACAAGATCAAAATGATCAAGATTACCCACCCCTGACATTGAAAATATATAATAACTAACTTATATAAATATAGAGGATAATTATATATTATTTTTAAAAAATTTATAAATATAATAAAAAATATTAATTTTGTTTATTAAGAAATTATGTTTTTAATACATGACATTATTGTACATTTTACTAATTGGGGAAACATGGTAATGTTTTTTTTAATCTCAAATTCCTCTATTTGAGATATGTTCAGTATTATAAAATTGATTTCACTATTTTGGTGTATATAATTCATATTTGAGATTTCATATGATGAATTATAATCTAATCATAGTATTTGAATTTCAATTATAAAACTACTCTTTCAAGGTGTTTTTATTAAAGTGTGAATCAATCCACAAAATTTCTCTTGGTCTCAATTTTGATTTTTTAAGACATGTTACATGTTATACACCATGACAATTTTATATGATTTTATATTGATATTATATCCCATGAATGTTTTATAGATTATTTACTTGTAATTCGTTGGATATACTAATCACAATTAAGTATTTCTATTCAAATTTATTTGGAATCAAGTGTCACCCTAGTCGTAAAGATTTTTTAGTAACTCAATTTTCATTCATTGGATTTTCATCATTCTCTTGAAATTATTTCACATATGTTGGGAAAATTCTACCCTTTTATTATATTATTTTTATTCTCTTATTTTTTTAATTTGGTCCATATAAATCCCTTTTCAATTATTTTATTCTTCATGGAGTATATTTCCCATAAGGGATATTGATGACGCATATCTTGTTTTATTGAGCATTAAATTTTTATATTTAACATTTTAATTTCATGATTGGGTTCTCAGAACCTAATATTCTATGATATGGGTATTTATAATCCTCTTTAGAAAAATAATTTTTTTAATAAAATAAGTTTTCATAAATATTCTCATAATGTGAGTTTTCAATAAAGGTATTTTAATAGTATTGAAAGTGTTAATTTCCATTAATTATCAAGTATTTTATACTTCTATCCTTGTTTAATATAGAAAACGTTATGTCATTTTCAATGTTCCTTTATTGGAGAATATATTTTTTAAAAGTAAATTATTTTAAAAATAGTCCACTTCTTCTTCTCAAAAGTTAATTTTAATAGTTACCTATAAGTTTTTATTTTTTTCAATGTTAAATGTTATTTCAAAAATCTCTTTTAAATTTTCTCCTCTATTTACCGTTTTATATTCAAAATGATTTACACTCATGGGATTTATTTTATATTATTTACTCTATTTTAAATATATATATTTATAATTTTTGGGATTGAACATGTGTTATCAAACAATTTCACTATGGATCCCTTCTCATGTGATATCATTCAAATAATACTTTGGAAAGGAAGTTTCTCATACATGTCAACATAATTTTGAGTTTCCCATGTTAAACTAGGGATATATTATTTTGAAATTATCCACGTTATTTATTTTTATGGATAATGTTATGTTCTCTTAAATAAATGATATGATCCATCAGTACCCTTTTATTTCCTAACCATACACCATGAATATGCATAAATTTACATCTACTTACATTTCTTTGTAAACACTCTATAATCCTTCCTTTTATTGAAGGGTGTTCACCTAGATTCAATTCATCAATTGATAAGGTAAATTATTATCTTATTCAAATATCATTTAACTATACATTGTCAATACCATAGTATTTATTATCTTTATTGAATGTTATTGACCTATAAAATTAGTTTATTTCATTAGATATCCATTTTTTCTCAATGGGGTTATCATGTTATGATTAATGAATGACTTATGATTTTTTTCCTTAAAAGGATTCATTTGAAAATAATATGAAACTCATTTAATTTCCATGGTATATTTATGATATGATGAAAGTTTTATTTCGTATTGCACATGTAAGTATATATGATGATGGGTGGAGTCCTATATCACTATCCAATGCTTTGGTTAAGAGATTATATTTTATGAGAAACATATTCATGAGTATATTTTATTTTTTCATAATCATGGGAACTATTTGCGTGGTTTTTGGAAATTATATTCCCTTACTAAGGTTTTTTATATATTTAAAAGTTATTTCAATGTTTTATACATATTCTCATTATTGTGCTATGATCTCATAGATCATATTTATTAAATCTACCATTTAATTATATTTGTATTTCATATCATGATTTATGCCTTGATTTATGGCCTGATATTTTTTGTGTATGATTTTATTTTGTATATTGATCATACCCACATATTCACTTATATTCTTAGATTGTCTTCTCTCATATTTACCCATACTAATATTCTAAGCTCACCTTTTTATTTTGTTTCCTTTTACTCATGTTATAAAGTAAAGTGTTATGTAATATGATTCCAGAAAGATATCTTATGAGATGAATTTGTAAGAGATGTTGAAGACTTTTTGTTGATTAATAAATAGTTTATAGACTGGGAAAATGTCTATTAGTTGAAAAGTACGTTATTTTTTTGTTATTTTTATCGAAAAATTTTAAAACTATAAAACTATAAGGTCTTATGAATGTATTGTAGTGAAATATTTGTTTTATTTAATTAAATTACTATATGATTAGGTTTGGGGTGCTATAAATATTATGTATTTTTATCCATAATCATGACCTCACAACAAAGGAAACATGACCGACAAAAATGAATCTCTTAATCATACAGATTTCCCAAAATCCACCCATAGACATGTGTCACCTTCCCTACATGAGCAATTATGCCAATCCAAATATCTTACCATGCCTCCCATGCATGAAAGACTCATCCCACATATAAATTATCATAAAATAATTCAATTACAATACTATAACTGAGGCATCCCACGCATGCCTATTCTAATGTCACATATCACCTTCAATGCATAAAGCTCAAACACAAGAAATCTAACCATGCTTTCCACATCTAAAGTCGCTTATAGGCCTAAGCTCACCCCTCTCTTAGGTTACCCTCACACATCCTAGATCATCTCTAATAATAATAAGAAATAATTATAATACTCAATTATAAACCAATTGAAAAATATCTGGAGTCACATCTCAACACTAATAAGCTATATCAAATAGACCAAATGTCATATCCAATACAGGTCAGAACACATAGAGAAATATTCATGCTTACATCTCATATTCCACTACACAACTCATCGGTCACACCCCTCACTCTAGGGTTTACACACACACACACACATATCTGGAATATCATACTCAAGTAAACTATCCACTATAGTGTACTGATCGTCACTGGCCATCTATATTCCATACTACACAATTGAGGACCAATGTCACATCCATCTGTATATAATGACATCACTATATGACTATCCATATCTGGAAAATCATAACCATCATGTTTGGTTAAAATTAATACAACCAATAGGTTATTTAGGAAAACACTAGATAAGTTATTATTGATATTTTAAATAACCATAATCTATTTTATTTTCAGAACTAATATTACAAGAACACACAAGAATACACATTTCATGTGAACTTATGTTCCTAATATAAATAATGGAATCATACCTATTTCCTCATTGAGCTGAGGGAAAAAATCAATAAATCCAAAATATTTTTCTTAGAAAAAATCAACTAAACTTATTATTAAAAACCATGAATAGAAAATCCTAACTCCCTAGAAATTAGTATTTTAGATTATGTAGGTGCTTCCAGGAACATGAAATAATATCTATTCCAAGTTTCAACCAATATTATCTCCTATCTAACATACATAAAATAGTATTTTAAATAAAACATGGATTAAATATCACCTTTTAATGTATTTACCTGATTTATTTTACATAAACTAGATTGAATCTCTACATGGAAACAATCACACCACCAAATACACCAATGGTTGATGATTGATAGTTAAGGTCTAAGGAGATATTGAGGGAAGACTATAACCTCATAATATATTAATAAAATAAAAACAAAAATATAATATATCTTCTTAATAATAAATATAATAAACACAATGAAGATATATAGGCTAGTTAAAATAATAAAATACACCACATACTATAAGAAATAAATAATAAAAAATTACATACAAGTCATGTAAACATAAATAAGATATCCTTTGTATAGCTTATAATCATCTAATAGTAAAATTAAATAAACTGAATCCATGACTTGGTCCTGAGTTCCATCTCAGTCATATATCTTGACTCCACTCAAGTTATCTTGTTCAACCAAAAAGCATTGATCATCTTCTCTACCTCTACCACTAATGAAGAATTATTCCATGGTAGTAATATGTTAGTGTCTCTCAATAATTTAGTGAGTATAATATAATATTCCATCACTAATGGTTTCCCTTACATAATGAGTATATATAATTTATTTAAAATTTGATATGGTCGGAATAATAAATAAAAAATTGTATAAAAAATATCTGTCATGAACATGGGTACAATCTATGTCACTCAAGTGTGATAATGTCTTCTTTAGTCTATGGTGGTTCTCTCTGAATATGATATATCACAACCTGTGGGGAATGTTATACCTCCCTATAACCATCTCATATATAAATATGAACACCTTGGGGGAGGATCATAACCCTAACTTATAACCATCTCATATATCATAATCCTTATAGGGATAAGAGTCCACCATAGATATAACCATAAATCATAATCATCAAGGGGATTAACACCCTTCCTATATATCAATATATATATCATACCCATTGGAAGAATTAGAAAATCACCATAATATCTCTATATTTTGTAATCATTAGGGGGTTTATGACCCCTCACATATATGACAATATATCATAATAATTAGTGGGGGGCATTGGCACCACTCTTAGATATCATCATATATCATAATCATCAAGGGAATTAGAACCTTTCCAAGATAGATTCCTAAATCATAATAATTATTAGAAACATGGGAGTATAGGATATCACCTTATATCACAATCATGAGGGGAATAATCATCCCACTAGGTTATCCCCCATATAGAATAACAATCTAGGGTAAGCATCCATCCAAGATATCACCATATATCATACTCATTGGGAGGATTAACACCATTCTTGGATATAAACATATATCATAATTATCAAGGGATAAATGAATTGTCTGATTATAACCATATATTATAATCATCAAGGGGATAAGTGTCCCACTTGAATATAAACATATATTATTCTCATCAGGGGGATTATGACCCACCTTGGGTATCACTATATATCATTTTCATTGATGGTATATAAAACCATCCTTGATATCACCAAATTTTATAACAAAATGGCTTGAAAAATCCCCCAAATCTAATATACATTACCTAGGTTGGCCTATCATGCACAAAAAAACATATTCAAACTATGATACCATATTTTTTCCCACTAATTCAAATTATCTTTTGAATCAACACATATAAGGGGAACCCACTTGGCACATATGTTTCAAAAAGGTCCAAACACCACTCATCGGTTCTTTATCTCATATCTATCTCTAGGGTTAAATCTCATCACTCAAATGGGATTTTGTACCTCAACATACCCATAAGCACATCATGGCCTAATTGGATACATAGATAGTACAATGTAATCATAATAAAGATTGGATATCATATCATCCCTCTCACATCTAATTGATGATTTTTTGTCCTCACACACCTAGATTATACATAAATACTCTCCATGGTATAAAAATAAGAAAACCATTCCCAATACATGACACTGATCTACTTTGATGTAACTTAAGGCACTTATTCCAAGGTATAAAAGGTTAATTCATTGAATTTATATGCCTCAAATGTCTACACATCACATAAAAAAATTTATGGCCAATCCAATGACAATCACTGTCTTAGGAATTAATATTTTTATTCAAGGGTTCGTTGTGGAACAATAAATGTTAGTTCTTATTAAGGGGATTTATAGGGAAAAAATTCATTTTTTGTTTAAGTAAAATTTCACACAAGTCTCTAATCACATTCAGTACTATTCAAAATTCTCAATAATCAATATCTAGTAAACTCTTATAATCTGGATTTGCAATAGATAAATCATTAGGTGTTATCTTTACCATAGGGAAAATCATATTCATTTAATTTTATACAGTCAAAACATTACATTTTGGTTTTTTTAACCTTATACATGCACTAGATAACCCTTTTATATTCAATGTTTATTCAATATTTTTTCAAAATTCACAAATAATAATTGATTACCCTTACATATGATTTATTCACACTTACATATCCTCTTAAAGACTAGATCAACTATTACATATTACAACGCATATGTATCACACACCATCTACTAAAAAACATTAAATCTCACACATCCACTAAAAACACTTCATGGTGCAGGACTTTGGTTTCAACACATTAGTTCACATGCAATTATCCCCCCATGGAATAATGCCTAGGTTGTAGTGTGATACATCCCAGACATAGAAAATTGAATATCATGAAAAGGGTTCACGAAATTGTACCCTTCGTATATAGAGTGACCCTTTATCACCCTTTACAAAATTTATCCATGCATAAAATATACTACACCCCAACACCCACTAGTTTTGGTGTCACTTGTCACTAATTCACAACAAGGCCAAAACCACCATGATCCATCACTCACTCAATATCCAATAAACCTTCCAAGACTCTAATAACATTCAAAAACACCACTTATATTAGTTTTAATTCTTTTAATTTCAATTTAAAATCCAATTCTCAAAACATCTCTCACTATATAACCAAAAATTCAAATTTCTATTGATTTTCACCAACCTGTAATGATGTGGGTCATTAAAACTTCCCTTTTAAATTATTAAATAAACTCAATTACATAAAATATTATTAAATGTAGGTTAGAAATTAATGGATGATTGAGATAAAATAATAAACCAATGGATTTGAAAATTTTATTTTGTTCTAAATTCATCATGTTTCAAAAAAATATTAAATTGAAAGTTCTAGTATTGTTATGTATCCTAATAACCTATCATGAAATATATAATAAAAAAATATATTACCATTATTTATAATACCTCCAAAAAATGTGAATTAAAAAAATTTTATAATAAATCAGGATCTGAATAATAACATTCCATTAATTGACATAAACATAAGAAAACCAAAGATTATTTTTTTTAAGAAATTTAATTTACATAAATAAACCAATCATCCGAAATAATGATTCATAAAATAATTAATCACTTAATTAAATTTAACAATCCATCCATAATCTTAATAATTCAATATTATCAAAAATGAAATTTAAAAAAAGGTATGATGGTTTTCTTAAACAATTATTTTTATCATAGGTAAAAAATATAGATTGAATTTATGTGTGAATTGAAATTTCTATAAAAAATAATAGCAATTAAAAGAAATGATGGATTTAATAAAATTATCCTCGATCCATTGAATCAATTTTTAGGTTACTTTATCTTGTTTCACCAATAAAATCATAATACACAAGTGAGATTATGATATCCATTACATTAAAGTCTCAAAAGACAATGTTGATTGAAATGTACTCCCCAAATCATCCTAAAAATTTCATAAAGACTAATTATTTTTTAATAAATAAAAAACTAAGGTTTCCCCTCATAATTTTTGTATTTAAATTATTTTACCTATAGAAGAATGGATGTAATTTACTAAATCTGAATTAATGAATGGTCTATATTGAGATTCTTCTATATAGACGGGTCTTCTCCCTTTCTCTAAAATTTACTTTACTATTCCTTGAGTCTGAATCTTATCCTATTCGATACAACCAATCCATTATTTTTCATTTACCTCTAAATAATCAAATGTTAACTCAAGGAATAACCAAAACTGCTTTCCATCTCTTATCTTCTTTTTCCAAGTATTTTTTTCTAATATATTTTATCCATTTAATCATTCCCTATACTTCATATTTACATAATTTTTCCATATTTTTTGTTCCTCATAATATTTATTTATTTATGCTCATCAACTGCAGTAACATTCTAAAATTATAACTTGTTATCCATATTTAGAAGCTTAACTTTTTCATTAAAAATTTTCATTTCATGATAATTGATAAACAACACATGCTCACCACTATATCATAAAGATAATTCCCTAATTTTATTATCGACGGTGGACCTTTTAATTTATAAAAATGGAATTTCTAGGAAAATGGGTGTTTTCTCTTCATCCATTTAAAAAAACCCCATTGCAAAGTAAAATTTACCCAATTTATCCAAAACATCCTCATTCATACCCCATGGATATGTCACTATTGTATCCTCTAATTTAATAAAAAAAATTATTGGGATTTGTCTCCACTAATAACATGCTTTTGAATTTTGAGTATGACATGATGTTCTCACTCACACTTAAATGACACAAATTTTCCAGAAACTCATAATTTTCAATATTAACAATATTTAAAACCACCTTGATCATATTTTTTCACTAGTAGAATCTTCCTTTACCACCATTGAAAATTATCTCTTATGTTTTGTTGTACCCATCTCCGTAATATTCCATTAATTTGAAACTAACTCTTTATTGAACTTTTTATATATAGAAATCATCACTAAATCTTATATAAGTTTTATATTAATGGAATTAATCTGAAAAATACTTGAAACTTACTAGTTTGATGCTTAATTTTCCTTTATTTAATTCCTATCGGGAATGGTCTTTGTGGTTTCTAATGTTGTGTCTAATATTCCTAAACTTCATTATTTTCTTATTTTATTTTTCTTTACTCTTTTACTCAAATTTCATATCATTTTCCACATGATTATCTTATAATATTATCATTATTTCAACACTTTATTCCATGATTTACCACTCATAGGGGTGATAGACTTTAAATTGAAAAATGGGTAGATCTATATGTCACCTTTGATATCTCCCATTAAATTATTCTTAAGTTTATTTAAACTTTTTTAAAAATTAATACACAATATTTAAAATAAAATTTATTTGGTCATTTTAATCCCATTTCACCTCACTTATGGTATACCTAATTCTTTTCATGAATGTTTCTAGAGTCTTTCATATAAAAATTATTTAACTCTAAAGGGGTGGCCTTTATATTTATTCTTTGAACCTCAAATCCCTCAATTGAAATGATTTATTTCAATGTATTTTATATCCCTGAAAATTATTTTAGAGATCAAAATTAGTACAATTCACATATTAAGTATAAATAACTTAGGTTCAGATTATACACACCATGGTGTCCAAGTTCTTCATTAACATCTACAATTATATAGCAACCCATCTATTATAATCTACTATGTGAATTTAGTTTTTTTATACCCCTTATTTACCTTGAATAGTATTATTAGATGTGTCATCCAATAAGTTATAACTCTCTTTTATAAGTTTTTTTATCAAGGATCCCCTAGTTAAAGCATCACCAATTGTCCTATTATATTGGCATAAAATAACACAGAAAATTTTCATCACTAACCTCATCTCTTGAAATTGTGGGAAAAATTTATTAAAAAATTCATAAATCTGTCCCATGATATATAAAATGTCTCTAATCCAGATAGTTTTAAATTCAAGATATTGAAGTAGAGAATCAAGGTTTTATATGGGGAAATAATTAATTAAGAAACAATTTTATATCTTATTAAATTTTATAATTGAATATGTTTCCATAATTTAAATTCATTTGAATAACTTAAGTCATTATGAGTCATCAAAAACATCATTTTATTGAAATGTGTTACATAGTTCAATAAATTACCCAATTTTGTGTTCAAATATATATGTGGAGTCCTAGAGAATTTATGTTAATTTGTGACCATTTATTTATGACAAAATTTATCTCAACGTTATTTTCAAGAACTGGAGTTAGTATAATAATTTTTTTTAAACCCCACACTTTAACGTAAGATATACTCCATTAGAGTATTTTTCCTTTAGTTTTCTTCCTTGCACAACTCAATATTTATCTTATACTCAATTTACTCCAACTATATTACATTCCTTTTTATATCTCCCAAGGCTCCTATATAACTCAAGATCATACTTATAAAAATAATTCTATGGATTTTTTAAACTTATCCAAAGTTAGGTACTAATGCATCAACAAAATGTGACCTGAAAAAGAAAAACACGATCACACAAAGTGAAAAACAATAATAAAAAGAAACAGTTAAAAAATTATTTTATAGATATATTAAAACCAGGATCCTACTTAGTTCTCATCTCCCTAGTTTTAGTGTAATTTTTTTTAAAATCCCATGAGGCATCTTTACTTCCCAGAATGATTATTATTTAGAAAATAAAAATACATATTTTGAAAACTAATACTATAATGGTATATTATAGCTCAAAACCAATGTATAACCCATATATATAGTAAATGATAATATTAAAACACTATTTCTCGAGTTAAGATAATATATTCATGCAATTTAAATGAATTAAAAAATTAGTAATATACATATAAATGATTAATGTTAATTGAGTTTTTATAAATCCAAGATCATGAGATAATTAAAACAATAATGTCATTAATGAGTGAATACATTTCTATTGGAATTTGATATATATATATATATATATAAACCCATGATCAATTATCAACTATCAAATCATGAAAATACTATTATTATGATTAAATACTTGATAAATTAAGCAATTACTTAATTTTAATCCCATATTTATACACATTGTATTAAATCATATGTATAGTCAATAATAAATATAAACATTATTTCATGTATTAAAAATTAAATTCCACAATATCATAGAGAGATATCATTCTTAAAGAATGAATAAAGAATATTGAGTAAAATTTGAATACCAAAATCCAAAAAATATCACTATTAAAAAAAGAATCTTTTATTTTTTCAATAATCATTATAAAACAATGAGGGAAATATTTACCGCATCATTATTTCATAAGAACTAATTATTTTATCTATTCTTGACGTGATATAAGTTTCTAAAATCTTATTTAAACCTACCAAATCCTTAATCTATCTAAAATCCATCCAAATACACTAGCAAGTGAACCTATAAATGTTTAATGTTGAATTTTGTTGAAGTAGAGACCTCCACATATAGATAAAAATCTATCCAAATATCACCTTAAGTTTTTAATATCTATCCCACTTTTATTGTGACTCAAAATCCATCAAAATAGCCCTTAAAAATGACTTGAATATAAATAATATCTAAATAAAAATATAGCTTCAATTTTTTAAAATTAATATAGATATAATTTTTTTAATTTTTTTAATTTATATCACCATGCTACTAGGGTTTTTTTCTTTCTATTACACTCATTTCTCCCACATTTGCCGCTACAACCCAAAAATCATTTGTTGTGAATTCCAAAAAATTATCCATTTTCAAAATAATCACACTATGAAGTATTCCTCATTTTATTATTAAATTTTGGATCATCTATATTTCCTCACCCCATTCTCCATCATAGTGAAAAACAATTGGCCACCTAAAATTTGTTTCTATGACACAACTAAAAATTCATATTTATGTTTTTAATCTTACACGGATTTCACGGTCAATTATAATACTTTTATGTGTTATTATCCTATAACAATCATCATTCATGGAGTTTTAATATCATTGAACTCTAGTATTTCTATGTGATATCCTTGGAATGTTCCAAACTAATAAAAATACATACTTAAGGGAGAAATCACCATAAAAAATTAAACACACTCAAATTTAGGCCAGAATGAGACATTTGTAAATAAAACTATTCATGAAAAAACACAAATATTTTTTATCTATCATGGGGTTTATTGAAAAAAAATATATGATATGGTTCTAATTGGAATAAATGGAATTCATAAAGAATAAAACATTTTTATAACCCTGTTTTAATTTGATATAATTCTTTGGATGGATTGGATCTTAAAGTATAATTCAAGATTTTTTCCAAATAAATATGGTTTATAATCTATGATGCTAGCATAGATTATATTATTTTTAAAAGGGGAAACTTTATTTCTTATGTCTTGTTTGAATCCATATCTAGTGGATTATATTAATAATCTTTTTAGGGAAGAAAAATTTAAAATATAATCTATAAAAGAAATTAATATCCTAATAATTCAAGATTTACTAACTTTCTAAGATTATAATGATGTAGTCTATTCGGAGTTACCTTGATTTCCACTTGAATATGAAGTTTACTTATTTATTAAACTCATCTGTAATCAAAAATATATATATATATGAGATATAATAAAATAAATCCATTGGTATTATATGAATTAAAGAACCAACTACAAGTGTTGTATGGTTAGGGATCCATACACCCTAATGTCTCCCCATGGGGAGAACCCGTTATTCTTGAAAATGATAAGTTTGCATCTATGAAGTTACACATTGATTATAGGGAAACTAATTCCTTTAATTTTAAGAAAATTATAATTTTCCATGAATTGATGATTTATTTGATCATTATCAAGGAGATCAATAATTCAAAAATTGGAAAACATTGAGGTGTCATCAATTAAAATAAATGTGGGGTGATATAACAAATATTGACTTTTATATGTGGTTAGGGAATTATTAATTCATAGTAAATCCTTATATACTAAAAAATACTTCCTCATTTTTTGTTGATATGAAAAATAGGGTACTATAGGAATGTCACAACAAAAATTATTTTTCAATTACATTATCCATTGAAATTGGATAAATTTCATTGAATTGGTGATCTTTCACATGATTCATTTTCCGTAATACATGAGGATGATGTGTTTTGTTTTTAATCACATGTTAAATTATCATTAAAATATATTTATATTTAACAATTTAAATATCCCCTTGTTAGACCACTCTATATTCAGGATTTTAATTTTAAATTTCATGATTAAATTATAAAATGTTTTGGAATGATTGTTTCACTAAAAATATTTGAAATATTTTTGGAAAGAAAATTATGATATATTATTGTACAAACTAATCAATTATGATGGAAAAGTATTTAAACTAACTCTTGTAGGAAATGTAATTACAAAATAATTCTTTTTCTAAAATATATTTTGTTAAAATTACAAATGGTTTCTTCAATAGATATCATACCCATCGAAAGAAATAATAAAAATTATTATTAGATAAATAATTATATTTCCATAAGAAATTATTATTACTGATGGACATGGCATAAATTAATATTCATCACAAATAACCATTTCCAATGGAAATTTAATTTTGTATTGAAAAAAGACAAAAAAGAAAAAAGTTATATTATTTTCTTAAAAAATTAATAAATTTTTAAAAATTCATATATTAATTAATAAACATTTTTCATATAATATGTGAATATAATATTATCATAATATTTTATTAAAAAATCACCGATTTCTATGATGGAGGAGGATCGGCAGAAGGATTTGGTGGAGGGTGCATCATCCCTAATCTATGCACAAATTGTCGCATGTTCTCCATCATCTAATCAACATGTTGCTCATTCCATTAAAATTTATCCTCCAACCTTTGCTCCTATTATTGATATTACTCATCATTCTTTCTATTAATGATTTATGTCAACCCATTTTGACCTCAAAAACTCTCCCCATACCATGTATATGATGATTTCTCTTTATGATCCCCCCTTAAGATAGGCAATGAAAATGAAATATTACTATAATAAATGGAATTATTGAATTTAGAACCAATAACAACCACTAAAAAATTACTGATAACAAATTGGGTCACCTAAATCCATGCCACCTCATCCAATGATGACTTAACTGGTTTCCTGACAATTAGTCCTGGTTCTCAGGTTTGCAAGAAGTTGCAGCCACATGTGCCTCATTAAAATTTCATTATAATTTAAAATAGTTAAAATCTTAATTTAAGTGAATTTAAAAGATAAAAAAGTATACTAACCATAATCTAACATTGTTGGTCAATAGTGATCACTCTATTTGTAGGATCAGTTCCTATATTATTATAAAAATTTAATTCCATAACACTAAGAGGCTCGACTATCTATATGATTATAAAATAAATATTTTATATTATATATATATAAATTATTAAATAAAATTATTTACCATATATCATCAATGAATAATAATGGTATGAATCCCAACTCTCTGTGTGACATCCTATATCCCCTGGTTTAATTAACCTGATGATGTTATCCTTTGAAAAATATCTCTTATCAAGTAGGAAAAAAATCAATCCAAATCCTGATATGATATATAATTATGTCTATGACTACTATAGTAATGGTAAAAAATTGTGTCTAAAACTCTCTTCATGGCCCTCTTTCTTAGATTGTGTAAAAATAGATCATAATGATCACACATAAAAATCTACTAATACTCCAAGATAGAGACTCCCATGCTATCATCAATGAGAAACCATAAACCCTAAAAATAACTAACAATATAAAGTTATTAATTAAAATAATATCCAAATAAATAATATTTATTTATATACCATCCAGTGATAAAACATTTGATTATGAACATCATTGGTAATTTGATCCCATCCCAAACACGATTTGAATTAATAATTATGTAGAATCACACCCGCCTATCCAACATCTATTTTTGAAAAACTATAGAAAGAATGAAAAAATACTCAAAATATTATTGCATAAATAAAATAATGAAAATTAATTAAAATAAAAAACTAAAAATACTTATGAAAATATGGATTGAAATCAAGAGGTGGACATTTTTGGGGAACATGGTTTGGAATTATCAATCTATCTACACCACGACAACTTCAAGTAATTGATGTAGTGGAATAAAATCATATGATAAGTGATATTTCATTGGTTTGATCACTAGGATGGTCAACATCCACAATGTCATGAAACAAATCATTGATACCTTCTCTCATCATCTAAAACATGATAATAATATTTTATAAAAATAGTCAAAAACTGATACAATATTATTAATTATAACCATAACAAACATGGGATTTCTTCATTATTCATATTTATCCTCATCTTAATATTCGTTAGTTTCAATATATTACTTTCCTCCTTTCCATTATCAATTTACATATGAGATTCAAATTTATCATTCCTTTCAATGTCATATTCATCGGTTACATTTTCAAAATTAATAACACTAATGGCCAATAACTCTGGGGATTAACCATTGGTATTTTTATATCTTATAGTAAAATATGTATTGGGTGATGTATCTTGAAAATTTTCAATTTATTTCACTTAAACATAACCACTTTCATTTTATATAAATAAATTTTTAGGATATTTCATTTTTATGATACTCCACTAGTTAATCAAACGAATAACATCTAACCATTGTTACATAATTCAGTCTCATATAAAATAAATCAATTATTTAATCCATCATTCTGTATAAGTAAACATCACATTCTTTATGATGATATACATTCAAGAAAAAACTATTCATTTTTTATTTACTATATTAATGTATGAAATCAAATTCCATTAACCACATATGAATTATAATATTTAACCAATTTAGATGTTGTATCACACAATGTACATAATCAATTATCAATTTTATCTACATGCTATGATACATGGGGAAATAAAAATATATAATTAATTATATATCAAGTAATAAATTGATTTAATATTTTCAATCATAAAAATTTACTAGTACCAGTCTTCAAAAATAGTCTGAAAAATTACATTTTTGCATTCTTCAAGAGAATTCAATCTAAGTTGTGTGAATTGATTATTGATATGATTATCATGCAATTTTTAACTGAATTAATAGTAATTTATATTCAAAAACATATAAATAATGGCTACAAGTATTACTAAACATAAAAATTATGTCATTTCATCTGAATTGAGCAGAACATATATATGATCTTTGGGTTGTTAAATATCTAAAAACTATCCTTCAAAAACTCAACCAAAACCAATTTAGGCAAATTAAATATTGATAATTTATGGTTCATTGAATCATTAACATTTATTACATTAAAACCCATTCTATTATATTTTGAAGGATATTAGGATTGAAAATAATTTTAGTGGAAAATCAAAATTTCCACTTATAAATACTCGAATGTAATTGACACGTCAAGAGAAAGGTTTTTACATTCAATTTCAATATATTTAACTAATATGGGTAAATCCATAAGAACTATATTAGTCCTCTATATTTTTCATCATGTGAATAAAAATATTTCTATTGAATAAATGAAATTTAACAATTTTCTTCTAATTTACTTAAAATTAAAACAACATATTATTATAGTACACTTATTTCATCATAGTATAATGTTTCCACAAAAATTTATTATAAAAAATATGATATTTCTATTCGGATATCCCAAATAAAATAATTTAATAACCCGCTAAGGCCAATCAATGATAATATTTCTATTATAACATAAAAATCATGAATTTTTAATTCTCTAATAAGACAATTTATAAAACATCAAGATAAATTGAAGACCTAACCATTTGGAATCTATAAATTTGTAATCCACTAATAGAATAAATAAAATTCCATAGAAAGTGCATAATATTTTTTTTTGATTCATTAAATTTTGTGATAAATAATTTCTAAATAAATCATGTTTTGGATTCCTACAAATTTGGGAAAGATCTAATCGTGACATTAAATTATCTTTAGTATTATTAGGAATTTCAAAGAATATATAAAATATGGTTTCATAGAATTTTTCCTCATATTCGTGACATCTCACATATGACATAATAATAAATCATACCAATATAGCAGGTCCAAAAAATAATTTTCATTATAAAATTGTGATCTTTCCTTAAAATATATTTTTTGTTGGTTTATATCTAATATGAAGATAATTTGTGTTAATGAAGAGAAAATAGATTTTATATCAATTCCTGATATCATTACTAGAGGTCAAGCTCTTTAAATTATACCTTTTCAAAAATTATTTTTTTTCCTTCAGAAAGAATGGTCTGTAGGAAGAAATGTGCGATATTAGTAAAAATGGTTTTCTTCCATTTACAAACATAAATTATTTGCTATCACCCATTCAGTATAGACATGAATTTATAAATGTGTAGTTCATCTATATAACATTTCTTATACTAGGAAATCACTAATTTTTCTTTTTAATGAAACTTTAATTAAGATTTATTTGAAAATACATCATATGTATTTACACAATTACTCCATAATAAATTTAACTTGTCAACAAATAGATTTGAATAAACATAAATATTATTTTTTAGATGTCCTAGAATTAGTAATGTAAAAATGATATATGGTTCCTTCATCAACATCTAGTGATGTAATTTTAATGGAGTTATAAAGATAAGTGAACAAGAATATTTACTACCGTAAGAACAAAATAGACAAAAACCACTAGTAAAAATACATAATCACATGTTATGAGGTTATCAAATAAAATATGGATTCACTTGATAAAAATGTTTCATTGAATCACCAATACAAGGATGATATAATATTTTTCTGATAGAAATATTTGATATGAAATTTCATAAAATAGGACTTGTTGTGAGAGATAAAAAATGTTAAAATCAAGTTTTAAGTGGGTGATACCTCTAGTTTTTAATAGGAACAAATCTTGAATTTCCGTATTATACCTCTTGGTACCTCATTTATTCAAAAGAAGGAAAATTAACTAAAAACTCATATTCACCCAAATATAATATACAATCATTTCAATGTGTATTTATCTTTTAATGAACAAGGCATAAATTATAAAACAATCTCTTTCTTTTATATATATTTTCAATTAAAAAATTTCATTAATCAATCAATGACTTAATAAAAATATATAATAAAAACAAATTTTTTACATTCCATTATTTTATTTAGTATCTATAAATTTTATAACATATTCAAATTTTCTTATCTGGTAATCGGGATATCAGACCTCTTCAGTAGATTTTAACAACTCATACAATTATGATTGTCAAAAATCAGGATTTGAATTATAATTGTGAGTTTATATTTATTGATAATATTGGTATACAAACTTGTGTACTATTGTTTTAAATTGTGAAGGATCTAAAACCAAATTTGTGAAATGTGTTCACCATGTTGATACCAAAAAACATAAACTTTTCGAAAAGAAAAATTTTATAGATGAACCCCAACCTTTTCAAAAAAATTAAATCCCCAATAATCACATTTCATACATGGAAACTTAATTATCCCTTATATAATAAATTTTGAATTTTTTGATTCATATGATAAATTTTTTGACACCCTCAATATATGAAAGATTTATATGAGAACCATTTGGATTTATGAAATGATTTGTCCAATTATAATCTCATAATAATTTTTTCCTTTATTTATTAGATAATTTTATAAAATAATAATAAAAATTATAAATATTGATTATAATTAATATGATAGAAGGAATGGATTCTCTGAGAAAAATAGAAAATTAAAAAATTGTTAATTACTTGTCATTATTACCAATTACTAGTAGCTACTAATTATTACTAATTAAGAGTAATTATCGGTAATTATTTATATGTCTTGTTATATATTTTAAATTATTGATAATTATAATTAATTATTGGTAATTATTGATAATTATTAAAAATTATTAATAACTACTCGTAATTATTACTATTTATTAATAATTATTAATAATTATTTGTAATTATTAGTAATTAATTGGAATTATTAGTAGTTATTTCTAATTACTAGTATTTATCATTAACTAAAATAAATTACTGGTAATTATTACTAATTAATAGTAGTTATTACTAGTTACCATTAGTTGTTGGTAATTATTGGTAGTTATTTCAAATTATTAGTTGTTATTACTAATTATTGGTAAATATTACTATTTAGTAGTAGTTATTTCTAATTAATAGTATATATTTCTAATTATAAGTAGTAATTTCTAATTACCATTACTTATTACTATTTATTAGTACTTTTTACTATTTATCAGAACTTATTACTAATTATTGGTAATTATTACTTATTATTGGAATTTAATCAAAATAACTAATAAATATTTCTATTTTTTATATTTATTGATTATGATTACAAATTTTTACTAATCATATAATGTTATTACTAATTATTTGAAATTTTTTGTGCTTATTATTAATTATTTGTAATAATTGGTAATCATTGTCAATTACTAGTAATTATTACTAATTATTAATAATAATTTTTAATTATTAACAATTAATGGTAATAATTACTGATTACCTCTAATTATTATTATTTTTAATAATTATTACTAATTGTCTTTAATTATGACTAATTTAAAGTAATTATTTATAATTACATGTAATCACTAATTATTATTAATTATTGATAATTATTTACATTTATTAGTAATTATTTATATGTATTAGTAATTATTTATATGTATTGGTAATTATTGGTAATTACTGATAATTTTTACCAATTATTACAAATTAATGGTAATTATTACTAATTATTGGTAATTATTACTAGTTATTTGAAATTATTGGTAATTACAAGTAATTTTTGCTAATTACTACAAATTGCTGGTAATTATCACTAATTATTACTAGTTACTAGAAATTTTGACTAATTTATGATAATTATTGGTAAGTACCGATAGTTATTGTGAATAACTAGTAGTTATTCATTATTACCAGTAGTTATTGCTCGTTACTGGTAGTTATTTCCAATTACCAACACTTATCGCTAATTATTGATAATGATTGATCATTATTATTAATTATTGATAATTAATGATATTTACTATTAATTATTACTTACCAATTATGGGTATATAAAAGTAATTGTCTCTAATTATTGACAATAATTTATAATTAATGATAATTATTCCTAAATATTGATTATTATTCATAATTTTTTAATTACTGATAATTATTGATAATTATTACCAATTATTGGTAATTATTACTAATTATTGGTAATATGTGTAATTAGTACTAATTATTTGTAATTTTGGGAAATCACAAGTATTACTCATTGTTGATAATTATTCGTAA
Source organism: Viscum album (assembly GCA_963277665.1). Taxonomy (NCBI): domain Eukaryota; kingdom Viridiplantae; phylum Streptophyta; class Magnoliopsida; order Santalales; family Viscaceae; genus Viscum; species Viscum album. Next base: position 1,884,577,347 of record OY728163.1, read on the forward strand.
TTATTACTAATTAGTGGTCATTACTGGTAATTATTGAAAATTAATTCTAATTATTACGAATTATTAGTGATTGCTATTAATTATTACTAATTATTGACAATTAAAACAAGGTAGTATTAATTATTACTAATCATAACTAATTATTACTAATTATTAATAATTATTACAAATAATGAATAATTATTACTAACTAGCAACAATTATTACTAATTATTACTAATTATCACTGATTATGACTAATTATCACTGATTATGACTAATCAATACTAATTATGACTAATTATCTGTAATTATTTCAAATTATTATAAATTAGTGCTAATTTTTACTAATTATTTGTGATTATTCATAATTATTCATAATTATTACAAATTATTTGTAATTATTACTAATTATTGGAAATTAGTAAAAAAATTACTAATTATTTAAAATATTACTAATTATTTCTAATTACTATAAATTAATAACATTTATTCATAATTATAACTAATAATTTCTATTTATTCTAAATATAAAATAGAGTAAATATAAAATATTGTAAATAAATTAATAAATACAAATACTTAAAATAAATACTTTAAATTGATGCACGTACTAGAATATATATGTTGTTGTGCTTACGAAAAAATTCATTAAAAAATTAAATGAATGTAATAGAGAAAAGTGAAGTGGAGAGGATTTCAGAAGTTAATAGTGATGGAAGCGATGTTTCTTGGGAATTTATATAGGTTAGATTATTTGTGAAAAACAATTTTCTTTGGATTTTCTATCATAAATTATCCCCAACATAAAAATTAATGGTGGAAAAAAGGCATTTGTGACAGATATAGAGATCAGTGAAAAATTCTACCCACCGCATTTAATTTTCATTTACTCTACTAACAAATTATATGTGATAAACAACATTCTTCATTATAAATAATGCCATTTACGATGGATGTATTAATCTGTCATAATATTTTTTCTACAGATTAAGATTATTTGTGAATAAATTAGGTTTTTCTTTATAAATATAGTTTTCCCGCCATATGACATGTGTTTCCTCCAAAACTAATTGTGATAAAATGATAATTCTACAGGAAATAACTCATGATCTAGAGTTATTTGTGATAAAAGTATTTATTCATCGCAAATAGGTTAATGTTTTTTATTATTTTCAGTGGGTACCCATTCCATCAAAAATAAACCATCATAAAAATTAGTTTATCATGTCGTGTGTTCTTATATAGTTATAAATGACTCACAAATTAATATGAACATATTAGGTCACAAATAACAAAATGGAGAAGAAAAATGGTCTTTATTCCACTAAAATAGATGTTTCTCCCACAATAAAAGTATAATGGAGAATAAACTTTGTATTTGGTTATAAATCATCATGGATAATTTTTAATTGAACCATGAACTAAGCTAATTAAAATATTTGGAAATTGATTATGGAAACACAATTTGAAGATTGAATTTTGGCCCATATTTCATGTTCTAAAACTTCATCCAACCATTTTGGATATACATTAATAAAATATTATCTTATTTGGATGAAAATTTACCATATATTATTATGCATATTAGGCCATATTTTCCACTTCTATGATCCACCATAATTCTCTCACCATGAAGGTCGTTCGAACGCGTTAATGAGGAGAGAAAAAACAAGAAATCATGCAACCTTGGGAATGAGAGAAATTCATTTCACCACTGATTTTCCACTGATTTTCATTTCACCACTCAACTAGATAATTTTAAAATTGTTTCCTCAACCTAAGACTCCAAAATTTCTATTTATTGTGGATTTTTGGAAGTAAATAAGGGTATTTTATTGCTTGTTCTTCATGTAATGTTATGTTTTAATTTTTTTATCTATAGATATCCCAACCAATACTTTAATCAGGGAAGTTATTCTAAGAGGGATATCTATAGAGGTCAATTCTCTAAATATTAAAAATACTTAGAATGCAAATAATTTCAATAACTGTTATAACGAACAAAATAGATTTCACTGGAGATATTATCGACAACCTAGTTACTCATAGGGTATAAATCTATATTATCCACAACAATTTCCAACTCATATCAAATTTAAATCTTAGGGAACCCAATTCTAACATCCTCTAGTTTATAAATCCATCCAAAAACCTAAATATTATCCTTAGATAAACCAATTAACTCAACCTCAATGTCTAACCTTTTCCAAAACAATTTGTTGATATATTGTTTAAGAAAATAAACAAAATTATTTCTCTAGTTTAATCATTAAAATTATAATTACAAATAATTATAACTGGTAAGGCATTCATGCCCACTCAGGTTGCCCTATCCCAAAACTTAAGGGGAAGATTTAGTTATATGCAATCCTCTCCCGAGAAACTCAAATTTGTGACTATCTTAGGGATTATAAAACCATCGTAAATCCTAAAACAACAACTCTTATACCATCAAGGATTAAAATTGACATTATAATTCTAAGGAAAAAACCTTAGTATCTAATAAATTTGAGAATACCATCATGTAATCCATACCTCCTAAAACAATCCAACAATCTACTCCATTCCCTCAAATAATGATGGTAAACCCCAAACCTGAGATATATGAAACCTTAAGGTAATTATTATCTCATGTAAAACTCAATGTCCCCCTTCTTGATGAATTCAAAAAAAACAAACCTACAAAAATTAAGTTAAATAAATATATACTTTTAAAATAAATTTCTCTCAAAAAAGATCAGTATTGTTTAGATTCTAATATAAAAACTACTATCAAGAAAACCATGCCTCATAAGTTAAAGAAGGTAGATTGTCCTCATATTAATTCGATCATAGAGAGAGAGAGAATAGTTTTAAAAGTCTTATGGGATCTAGATTCTAGAGGTAACCTCATTATAGATCCCGTATATTATCAGTTAGGTCTTAAAGACTTATACCTCATATCTTTCACTCACAGACATTCTGATCATAGTGTTCAAGTTTCAAATGGTATCTTAAAGGATTATTTGGTAAAATTTGAAAATTTATTTTTCCTTGTTGACTTCCATGTCCTTAATAATCACCCAATCATAGGTCCAAATAAAAAAATCCAATAATCTCTAACATTTTCCTCTTATAAACAATCAACTCATCCATTTGAGTTAAGAATTGAAATATTACCATAACCATTGGGAACACGAGCCTTGTTCTCAATATCTATGGTGAAAGGTCTCAAATTTTTGATGATGTGGTGGTTCACAAGATGAATTGGATAAGAAACATAAACACTTTTTATGGATATTTACTTTAATAGGATGTCAATATACTTTATTTATATGATGTATATTTTCTTTTTTTAGCTTATAACTCGGTAATATTGATCCTTTAATGATTTTTGGGATCAAATATCACATAAATCTTAGTAAAAATCTTGTAAATAGAGTCTATAATCATTATTAACACTGATTTATCCATTTTTTGATGTTGAAAACACTATTTATAATGATTCAATTCTTCCCAAAATTCCCAAAAATATTGTCAAAACTGATTCCAACTCCTAATATTTTCTAGGTAATTCTAACAAACCTGAGCATAAACTCAAATTCCCACCTTCAACCCTAAAGTATGAATTATTAGTGAATAACCAATTTATTTTTTCTTCTCTTGAATAAAACCAAGAGGTAATACCTCTTTAGTTTCTAACTATGTATAAGAAATTAACTCAAAATTCCCTTTATGATATTCATGTGATTAACCCACTAATAGAGACACATAGGATAGTTCTTAAATAATATTATAAACCTTTATTCTTACACAAAAAAATAATTAATCCCAATTTAGGAGAATTTGTAAAAACAATCCTCTAGTTGTTAGAAGATGGTATCATCTGCCCCATTATTGAGAGCTATTGGGTTATCCCAATTCATATGTTTCCTAATAATGTTGAAATTATTGTGACAAAAAATGAAGATGAAAACCTCCTCCAAACAAGGATGAGTAACAGATAGAGATTATTTATAGATTATATAAATTTGAAAATTTTTTCTAATAAATATCATTTCCCTTTACCGTTAATTGATCAAGTCCTTAAATTACATTACCTTGGGTTGTATAATACCTTTGAAAGGTCTTGACATTAAAGGTTCCTTTTACTTGGGAAACATGGCATCTGATAATTAATCATTTTCTTCATTACATATTAAATTATTTTTATCTAGATGAATTTCACAATAACAAAATCCATAGATTTATTTCTTTATTAGTTTATGAATTAAAAGATATGTGTTTTTAGTTATTTACCACGCCAAATTATTTACTCACTTCCTTCTCATTTATTTATTTCATGGAATGTGTTCTTAGATATTTAACATAACATATTGATTATTCACATGATTTATTATTTCATCGACTGTACTTAACCCTTACTAGTCATTTTTTCTCACGCTTATCTTGTTTACTTTCCTTAAGATTCGATGACCTTTACTAAGAAAGATATGTAATGATATTCTCGATGAAATGAAGTTATTTAAAAAAAATTAAGTTGTAATTTGCGTATTCACTTTAATACAAAACTCATGTATATATATGATTTCCAAAACTATGAAACTTTTTAGCCCTTTGTGATTTGATTCTTGTATCTATGCCAATGTAATAAAATAAAGCACTAGTTATGAGCTTTCTAGGGCCAGGGTGCTACAATAACCAAAAATTTATGAAACCATTTTATTAATCAAATATATATGTTTAAAATACCATTATATATTTTGACATTTTATATTTGAATTAGAAACCAATATTTTATATTTTATAATATAAGTAATATTTTCTCAGAATTTGTTTTTATTATTTTATACATTAGTATTTTAATAATATTTTTTATCACTTTTATAAATTAAATCAACTGAAATTTATTGTAAATATAGAATAGATGAGTCCAAATTATATACTAAATTACACATTATTTTTGTGCATAAATCATAAATTACCTAGGAAAAATAGTTATGAAGGTAAAATCTAAAATGTTAAAAAATAAAGATTATGTGAGTAAATGACCTTAAACATGTTTCAAACATGTGTTGCAATGAGTGGATGAGGTTTTCATTAACCTTAAATCCTCTCCAATAATTTTTCTTTTTATTTTGGAGACATTTTACCTTTTTAAAATGTGTTATATTTATATATAGTTGAAATATTTATAAAAATCACATTCTCACCACTTATAAAAGATGCCTCTCACTACCCAATCAAGGAACTCCTAAAATTTTGGTTTACTCCATTAAATATGATATTTTTACACCTCCTTGAATACTATTTCGCTATCTTGAGCTTATATTCATAAGATAATATCCCATGACATTCATTTCCAAGGGATCTCCCAATGAAATCTCAAAGTGCCCAAAGCGAGTAATTATTTTTACTCTAGTTGTTTATTTATTATTTTTATTTTCCAATTATAATTTTTAAATCCTTATTTTATGAAATCAATATTATATATATAATTTTATTATTCTATTGCAATTATCATTAATATTTTTCCCCTTTTATATTAATAAAAATGAAATTGTTATTCTTGCATTGTGCGGATTATCACCTCCACATTGCAACATGTTTCATTTTCCTTCACCATATTATAATTATGGTACAAAAGAGTAATTTAATAAATAATTATTATATTTATATCATAATTATTATTTTTTAAAAATAAACCATATTACTCCTTTCTCCCATTCTTTGGAAAAAAAATCATCAACCATGTGTATGTGTAGACTACCGCCTCCAAAAAACAATTGATTTATATTTTTGAATTCTTCACCACCATAAATGGATGGCCATGAGTATGGTATTAAAGTATAAATATTATTTTTATGATATCATTGATGTTCTATTAATAATATTTTGTGAACCAATTAATGATATGATCAACAAATGATTATTGTTAATTTAATCATTTAATACGAGAAAACTATGAGAAATATGATCACTGGTTTTTAAGTAATAAATTTATATAAATTAATTATATTTTTAATTATTTAAAATTATGATTTATAAAAATATTAAAAACTAAATAAGTTAATTATGGTTTTGGTTTAATGATATTCCAACTAAACCATCTCATAATCATCCATTAATCATGGTAGTTTCATTTCTGTGTCAGTTTAACTACCTACTTGAAAAGAACAATAAATTTATTTAATGGGTTACTATGATAACATATTTATTGTTATAATATTATATAAACATTTATATAAATCTTTGTTTTTGTTTTATACACGATACATTAATATTTAACTAGTTAATTAAGGTAACAACCTTCGTAGGTTCAAAATCCCTAAAAATGTTCATTGACGATTTCATATTCAAGCATAAAGACTAAATTACTCACAAAAGAAAATAAAAAATTCATAAATAATTATTATAAAGACATTTTAGAACCTATAATGAAATTTTAATTATGAAATTTGGGTGAAGAATGAATAGAGACACTATTATTACAAAACAAGTTCGAAATGATCAAGATTACCCACTCATAATATTAGAATGTATAATAAATAACTAATATAAATATAGAGAATAATTATAAATTAATTTTTCAAAAGTTTATTAATATATTTTTTTTGAAATTATATATTAAGAAACTATGTTTTTCAAATAGGTGATTATTCTGCATTTTATATAGTGGTTAAAAAAGGTAAATTTTTTTGTCTCAAATTCCTCTATTTGAGATATGTTATGTATTACAAAATTTATTTAATTTATGTGGTGTATATAATAGATATTTGAGAAATCATATCATGAATTATATTATAATCATATTATTTGAATTTTAATTAGAAATATACTCTTTAAATTTATTTTTTTTAAAGTGTGACTCAATCCACACAATTTTTCTTGGTCTCAATTTTGATTTTTCGAGACATGTTGAATGTTATGCACCATGTTTCCATTATACGATTTTCTATTGATATAATATCCTAGGAAAGTTGTATTAACTATTTACTTTCATTTATTTGGGATATATTAGTCCCAATCAAGTACTTTTATTCAAATGTCTTTAGACTCAAGTGTCACCCTAATTGTAAATATCTTTTGGTAACTCAATTTTAATTCATTATGATTTCAAAATTCTCTTGAAATTATTTCACATATATTGGGAATATTATTCCATTTTATTATATTATTTGGTATTATCTCATTTTTATCATTTTTACTATATAATCCCCTTTTCAAAAATTTTATTCTTCATGGATTGTGTTTACCATAAGGGATATTGATAACTAACATATTTTTTCTTGGTGTTATAAAGTTTTATCATTAACTTTGTCCTTTCATACTTGGGTTCTTATAAACTAACATTCTATGATATATTTATTTATATTCTTCTCAATTAATATTATTTTTTAATAAAAGATGTTTTAAAATATTTTAAAAATGTGGGTTTTAGACAACGGTATTTTCATAGAATTAAAAGGCTTAATTTCATTTAATTATCAAGTGTTCTATATTTGGATCCTAATTTACATTATAAAATGTTATGTAATTTTCAAGGTACCATTATTGGAGAATAAATTTTCTAAAAGTAAACTTTTTAAAAAATATTTCACTTCACCTTCTTAAAAGTAACTTTAATAAGTGACCTATAAGTTTTAATATTATTTCAATGTTAAAAATGTCTTCTAAAATCTCTTTTAAATTTTCACCTCCATTTTCATTTTCATATTCAGAATAATTTACACTCATGGGATTTATTTTATAATATTTTCTTTATTTTTATTATATATATTTATAAGTTGGGGTTCGAACATGAAATATCAAACAATTTCACTCTTAATTTTTTATTGTGCGAAATCATTCGAATAATTCTTTGGAAGGAAAGTTTCTCATACATGTCAACATCATTTTTAGTTTCCCTTATTACAATGAGGATATATTATTATGAAATTATACACTATATTTATTTGGTTATATTATTTTATGTTCTTTTAAATATATAATATGATCCATAAATACCATTTTCTTAACTAACCATACACTATGAATTGGCATAAAGTTCCTTCAAATTTCATTTCTTTGTGTACACTATATAATCCTTACTTTTATTGAAGGGTGTTCACTTAGATTCCATTTATCAATTGATTAGGGAAATTATTATTTTATTCATATACCCTTTTACTACACATTGTAAATACCATAGTCTTTATTATCTTGATTGAATGTTATTTACCTATAAAGTTACTTAATTTCATTTGATACCCAAGTTTTCTCAATGGATTTTCTATATTATGATTATTGAAGGACTTATGAGTGTTTTCTTTATATGGTTTCATTTCAAAATAATATGAAACTCATTTATTTACGTAGTATCCTTAGGATATGATGAATGTTCTATTTATTATTTTACATGTAAGTATGTATGATGACAGGTGGAGTCCTATATCAAAATAAAATTATTTTGTTAAGAGTTTATATCTCATGAGAAACATATTCACTGATATATTTTATTTTTTAATATGCATGGGACCTAATTGTGAGTTTCACTTTTTTTGAGTGTTAATTAATGGTATATTGACATAGAAAACTAAATGGTAATGGTAATAATATCCTAGTTCATAAAAACTAAATAAATAAATAAATCCATTTGGGACATCAAATACTGTTTTTATGATGTTATCCTCTAAATATTTTGTCTAGAAAAATGTATTATAGGACATATTCTTGATGTTAAGAAAACGTTTGTTATCCATTTTTACCACAAAGAGCCATATAGAGGGTACTTTTCCAAAAAAAACCACTACAAAGTCTTTTTTAAAGTAAACTATTTGGGAATACTCTCTCTATAGATTCCTATAAATTCTTACAATACTATCCTCAATTTCATTAACTATGAGTTATTATTAAAAGAAACCAAATAAATATTAATCCAGTTGTGATTGTATATATATTTTATTATTGGGGAATTGATTTTATGGAAACGTTATTAAAATCTAGAGTATATCTATAAATTATTATAGTTATGGATTATGTGTATAAATTGGTTATATACATTCGCACCAAGTATAACGATCATTAGGTTATGATTTTCCTCATCAATAAAAAAATAATTACAGGATTAAAAATTATTTGGGCTATCAATAGAGACCATTGAACATATTTTTGTAATTGTATCTTATTATATTTCATGTCCAATTACAGGATCTCTAAATAAATTTCATAAACTTAACACCCTCAAACCAATGGTCAAGATTTGTTGAAATATATCAAAATAAATAAAATTATTGAAAAAATATCAAACCCTCTAGTAAATATTAGTCTATAAAGATATTGATTTCCCTTTATAAATATTTTACCACATAAAATTCCATCATATGCATGTAACCAAGTTGATTTTTTATGTAAAATCAATCAATGTTCAAATTGAAAATTAGTATAAACCGTTCTAGACTATGAAAAATGTTAATTTTGTTCTTTATTGGGAACAAGGGAATAAGAAATTTTGCATTAATGAACTTGAGAAACTTATGAAGTAGGATTGTAAAAATGTAAGGATCAATAAATCTAGAGTTAAAGTGTTCTAATATAAGAATATTAAAGTTAAATACTTTCAACTAGGAAAATACATGCACATTTATACTTCCAAATTTAATTTTCACCTAGTTAAGTTGAGATATAGGTGATCAGGGACGATCATTGCGCACAATGTCTATCCTCATAGGGTTATTAGTACCCAAGATACCATAAATGGACACAAATTTAAAATCAATATTCATAAGTTAAACTCATTCATAGATCCACACAATAAACATGAATCTATAAAAAAAATTGAATATGAAAATCTATAAATCAAGTAGTATTTAATAAGTTGGGGGGTTCATGTAAAGCGAATGAATCTAAATTAATCACATTTTTTAGTGGAAATCTATTTTATTTTCAATTTTTTTACCATTCAATAAAAAATTAAACAAAATTATTTTTAATTATAACTTTAGATTTAGATTTCGTTTTGTTAACGGAACCCCTTATGGTTTTCATGGTTCTCTATTTTTTTGTGAGATTTAAGAGCTGAAGAAGTTATAGATTTTTAATTGAACACCACTAATTCCAGAGATAAAACATATTGACCAGTCATATATGAAGAGTCTAACTATGAAATGTATTTATAATGATCAATAATTTGATATTGGGTCTTCATATTAAAAAAAATGTGATTTTGTTACATGATTTAATTTATAATATCATTATTGAAATTCTCTTTTCAAGTTCCTTAAAAACATTGAACAATATTTTCTCTTCCGTTTAAAAACTAAGGGTAGTCTCATTCTAACTTAGGAAGGGGCGATAATATTGAATTTATCAAAAAATGGCTGCTATGAAAAATTTAATTTATTTATCCCCACATGTGATAATATAATTTTTGAAACATGAAAATTTAATGTCTAATTATTTTTGATGTGTTGATTTTAATCTTTATACATGCTTAAGCTCATGAGTATATATTATGGTAAGAATGTTTGTTTGAAGTTATTTTGTACCATTTAAATTTTCATCCATTTAAATAAAAACGTAATAATGTGAATACTTTATATTTGGGGGTGTGAGTATTACTTCTTGGGGACCATTAATTCTATCATAGGTGTTATGATTATTCTAAGATTAATTTTAGTATCAAAGAAAATTAAAAAATAAAAATAAATAAAAAAATGACATAGAAAAATGTATTGACAAAATTTGTGGTCTATAGAACTTCGGGATAGTGACTCCATATTTTTCATTCCCATATTCATTATTCACATGTTTATTTTAGGGAAGAAATTGACAAAATTTGGGGTGTCCAACACATGGGGATAGCAAATGCATAGTTTTATTACCAAGACTCAGTATTATCAAATTTATTAGGGTTCAAAAAATAACGTAAAAAAGAAAAAAATGGATAATAATCATATGCTTGAAATTTTTCCCCGAGCATTTATATCATTTTTTCTCTAAAAAAAATTAACCTTCATCTCTTTTGTGATGAAAAGCACTTATTTGTGCTTATTTTGAATTTTCTGAAGGGTATCATCGAATTTTAACAAAGTAATGGGATTTGTATTGTGATATTCGTGTTTATTTTTCTGGTTTTAAATGATTTATGGGATTACTAATTGTTTTAAGTGAGTTCATTATGGAAAATATTGTATCTAATAATGTGCCTAGAGTGTGGAGTTGAATATTGATCGTTGATTTCAAGTTATTTTATAGTGACTATAAACACACAAGTTATGGGTGTGATTAACCATTGAAATTGTATAATTTTCATAAGATTCAAAAGATTTTTTATATGGTTTATTTTTACTAAAATATGATGACCATGTTATTTATAATTTAAACACAAATTCTCAGCATATGTGTAATTCTTATATAAATGTATTTATATCTCCCCAAACATAACTTTATGGAACACTCTATATTCATGATTTTGAATTTAAATTTTAGGAATATATTAAAAAAATTGGGAATATTTTTGCTTTTTATTATGATAGATGATTTAAAATGGATGGTGAACATATTGGTCCTCAAATAGAAAAATTTCTTGGAAAATAAAATTGGACCTTATTCCACCAAAATAGATGTATTAAACACATTAAAACTCTAATGATTATGATTCATAATGTGAATAGATATAATAATTTTATATTTTTCATTAAAATGTGAACCATGATAATTCATACATATGAAGGTGATTTAGTATTCCCAATTTTATGTTTAAATTAATAGAAATATTTCATTTCCCTAAATTCCCTACCACTATTTCAACAATAATAATAAAAATAGATAATCGATTTGGGATAATATTTTTCCATTTATTAGAATGAATTATGTGAAATATTTTAGTCCTAAATAACCCATATAAATTTACATATCATGAAGTTTTCACTAGCATATCAATAAGGAGATATAAAATAAAGTATGTAACTTAGGGAATGATGGAAATTCAATTATCAACCCACATTCCCCCAAAATTTCACTAAATGTAGTCAATTTCATGAATTTAAAATGTTTTCTAGATATAATCCACAGTAAATAACAATTTCAGGTGGATATTGAAGAGTAAATAAGGGTATTTTGACTCCAATTATTCATGTAATGTTATGTTTCCATTATCTTCTTGTATGATTGTTCTTCATTTATAAGTTTTCCCAAACCCACCCTAGTTTTCTAATTAAAATAAATCATTCATCTTAATTATTATTATTCTCAATTCTATAATTGTAATACTATTTATTTTAAGGTGTGAATCTATTCACACAACAGTTTAAGTTATCATTTTTTATTTTTTATATACTTCAATCCACCTTCTATGAGTCAGATTTTTTATTCCATTGATAGATTTGAATCAATGGTGGTAAAACCATTTTACGGGTTGATTTTGGGATGTTTCATGGTATATATTGGGTATTATTTTATATTATTTAAACCTCCAATTTTATATATAATTTTAGAGTACTATTCAATGTTTTATTTTCTTTTTCTTGTTTGTGAAATTTAAAAATAAAGATATTTTGAGTGCTAATATGATATTGTACCTTAGAGTGATCTTGAATGTTATATTAAAAGTGATCCTCTAAGTTAATAAGTTATTATTATTTGAATTTTATAAGGACTAAATCAATCAATTATGTGGTTTATTTTTATCTCATTAAATGGATACTTCCTTAATTGATGAGCTAAAATATTCTATTAAAAAATTCATCCAATATAGCCCAAGTAACAACATTTTATTGACCCATACTCATTAATAATTTTAATTAAAATTATTTAGTATTATCTTCTTAAAATAAAATTGACCCAAATATTCTTCCAATTCATATCCAAAACACTCAACAACAAATTTGTGTGTGTTAATATCACTTATTGTGTCTCAATGAAACTAAATACTCCAAATTTTCTATACGCAACCACTTTAAAAAGTAGAGTAATTTTGGATAAAATAGTATTTATTAATGATATATTAATATAATATAACATCGAAAAGATTATGAGAACCATTTTTGGTTTATTCTTAAGAATCCAAGTGAGAATTAGTTGTACATAACATTCAACAAGTGTGAATATTGGTCTGACTAAGACTATTTTAATATCCATATTTTCTCCAAGGATAGAATATATATTGACTCTTCAAAAGATATGATAGTTGAAGAATTTCCAATATAAATGAATTTTATTAAAATATATATCATTATTTACTTAACCAGTTACTATTAGTGATTTTTCAAAAAAAAACTTTCCCAATTAGGTAACTTGTTATTAAGTTAGACTTGTAAAGGAGGAAAATTTACTTTATAAAATAATGCGCTTTTTTAAGAATGAAAGAGTATACTAATCATTGAACCCATATAGACTTTACTAGTGGGGTGGAAGGGATATGTTTTATTAACTAATGTATTAAAGAAAGGAACTGGGTGTGTTAATATGCCAAATGAGAGTGTTTTTCTAAATATATAATGGAAATTAATTACCCATGAACAAAAATATAAAAATTATAATATAGAGTTAACAAGTCTAATATTTGATCAAAAGTTATGGAGGAATTATATTTATGGTAAAATATGTGAAATATATACATATCACTAGATTTTGATGTATATATTCACATATAAAGAGATTAACATGAGGAAAAGGAGATAGGTGGTAGTACTCAAGGACAATGATTGTATGATATGCTACCACCCTTAGAAGGGATAACAGGTAGAATATGCCTTGACTTAGAACAAACATATAATTTTATGCATGATAAAAATGGAAAAGGATCCAACATCATGGATTTCATAAAATAGGACATGAAATTTATTAAGGAAAAACATGAGTCTATTTCAAAATAATCCCCCAACCATATTTACTAGAGAAGTTAAAAATTGATAATAAGAGGAAAAAGGTCTATAAAATCCCGTTAATGATTGAGAATATGGAAAATTAAAACACTTCATTTATAAATAATTGTTTTTTATATTTGGAAATAGATTCTTTATATCATCAAAACTAGTGATGAAAAAAAAGAATTTCTATATGACTCTCAAATATTAAATTTCATAGTATAAACAAGATGTATATTAATTTATAAGAACACTATTTTTAAACAATATATAGTAGGAAAACACTATTTATATGTCATGATTATTGGTGTGATAATAATTAAATATTGAGAAATTACTATCAAAAGTTTTCAGGAAACATATCTCTATGCTGATGTTGAAATCGGGTAATAACACCATAGACTGTGTCACAAGTCTTGTTATGAGATCCATAAAGAATGAAATAATATGTCTTATCATGGATTACCATATAAATTCATCTCACATTTAAAAAATAATGGAGGATATAACCTATAATAAACATTAAAAACATTATATTAATTAATTTTCAAAGTCTATATAGGGAACCTCAATCAATTTTATCTGATCATAATTATAATTTCACATAAATTTTTTAAAAGAGTCTTAAAAATTCATTGAACACTAAGAAATAATTGAGCACCACCTATCATCCAAAAACTTATAGGAAGTATAAAATAACAATACCAACATTAAAGGATATACAGAGGTCATTATCACTAATCATTTAAGGAATATGAGACTAATACCTACATTTTGGGGGATTCACATGAAAAAATGGATTTCATACGAGCATAAAATCGGAATTGTGTGAATCATTTTATGGAAAAAGATGTTATACTTTAACTTGTTAGGATGAATTCAGGGAAAGGAGGATAATAAATCATGAAATAGTCAGGTATGCTACTATGTAAGTCCAAGATGTGCAAAATAATATCAAAATAACTTATAGAAAAATAATGATTTATATTGATAAAAAAGAAAAGTTTAGGAGTTCCAAATAGAGGATCATTCCTTTATATAGCTATCTCCTTGGAAAGTAATTATATGGTTTATTAAAAAGGTGAATCTAATTCCACATTACATTTTCCCTTTTAATATTTTAGAAATAGAACCAAATTAAAGATATGAAAATTGTGTCCACCTCTATAATCAATGTTAGGATTTCTATAAAGACCAGTCCAATGAAGCAGGTTTTGGAATTGAGAAAATTATCAAAATATTAGGGTTGTTAGACCAGGTAATTATAAATAATATTTCCCATATGAAGAAACTGATCTAACCATAATAAAGAATAAATATAAGAATTAGATTCTATAAAAAATTATAAAAATTTCATTAGAAAATACAACCTCTTGTTTTAATGAAATTTTATAACACAATAAGAAAATTACATTAACCACACAAGACATAATTATGGCTTCAAGGCATATAAATAATATAGTTACTATATAATCTTTAACTTTTGGGATGATACTCTAAAAGGGATAATAATAATAAAATATATAATGATATTATGAAAAAACACTGGGAAATATTTTACAAATTAAAATATTACAATAAAAATGAGAGGAAAAATGTTTGAGGGTAGAATAGAGTGTATTTATAGTGAGTAGTACTATTTTCGGAACAAATTGTGGACCATTGGTACAATTATGTGATCATTATGTGTTAT
Source organism: Viscum album (assembly GCA_963277665.1). NCBI lineage: Eukaryota > Viridiplantae > Streptophyta > Magnoliopsida > Santalales > Viscaceae > Viscum > Viscum album. Next base: position 1,884,592,848 of record OY728163.1, read on the forward strand.
ATAAAAGTATCATATAAAATTTATAATAACAAATAGTAATATTATAATTGTTAAATAAAAATAATCGGTACTAATCAATGGATCAGAATGTAAATTATATTCTACTGAAAATTAAGTATTTATTATAAATATATTTTTAATATTTTGATGTAAAATGGATTATTTTAAAATACAATAAGAATTTATATTTAATAATTAAATTTATGTGGTATGTAAATTATTTTTATAAAAGGGATCACATTTTTTGGAATCAAAACAACAAAATTAACTTAAGGTTTAATTTTTAATCATTATTTTGAAAAGGATGAATTTTGGGTGAATAACAAAAAATGTGCTTTCTGTATATATGATAGGTTTTTTTACCTCCTTATTATATAAGTTTTAATCAATAAATAATTAAAATTTCTTCAATATATAAAATTTATTTAATGTGTAAAATTATTTATTTAAAAATAATAAACTTAATTTTCAAAGATATAAATAAATTTCCAAATCCTGGGTTATATATTATTCAAAAAAATATATTAAATTCTTTAAATTGAATAAAATATTTCTAAGATTATATTAATTTTTAAATTTTCTTAATTATCATGAAAATATGTATTTTTTAATCAAATTCCTTAAAAATTTATAATAATCAATACTATTTTTTGTCTTGGTTCTAAATAGTAAATTAATCAAGATATTTTTCATATATATCTCACCACTTATCTCTATAAACACCCCTTCTACAATAATTATTTATCATTCCCAAAACATCTTCTATTAACAAATATCTACAAAATATCATTCTAAACCTTTATAGACGTTTTATTGAGGCCTTTTTCCAAAAAAAAATACCATCTTACAAATGATTAAGCTCCATTCAAAAGGTGATGTCTCAATGAGAAAGGTAAGAGTTAAAAATACCACATATTTTCATTTCAATTATCCTCTAACACCAAATATAACATAATTTATCATAATAATAAATTTTAAATATTATTATAATTCTACTATAATATTTTTGTAAATTTTTAATATTTATTAGTTTTCCCCTTCTTGAAAATTATCTTAAAAACAAAGTTAACTCAAAGTAGGATTATACTACTTATCTGAATGATGAACATTTATTTTCAATTATTGATTTCATGTATTATTTAAAAAAGTTAATGTATAACTATATAATTAAAATTTAATTCACACCTTGTTTAATATTATACATTTTCAAAAAATGATATTATTTATATTAAAAGTAAACAATAATAATTAATTTAATTTCTTAAAAGAAAGCTTACTGGATCATGTTTCTTAATCTATAATTTTTTTAAAATTATTGAATATGGAAATTTTATACCATTGTAAATGCATGAAAACTGATACCTTCAAAAATTATTGATATTATAGAATCATTTGGAAAGCACTTTAGACCATTTCCATTATACCACACCACAACATTTTTGGAATTATGGACTAAACATCTCCGATTTCCTGACATGAAGAACATAAACCTAATAATGTTAGAATAAGTGAATAAAAAGTTATAGTAGAAATGAGAAAAACATGTTAAATGTTATAGATTAAGTAATTAATAAATATAATTTCACTATTTATTATGTTTAAGGACATACAAAGAGATTTTGGAATCAAGGTTAGGGTTTCTCTTTCAAAAACTCATTATTTCAATTTATTATTTCTAAATTATCTATGTCATCTTCCATGTATTACATAAATTGTATTAAAAGTATAACTTATTATTTTCCCTTTATTTTTGAGTTGTTACTTATATCCTTTATACTATTATGTATTGAAAATTGATATATCACCTTCAAAGTATCATATTCTTATCTCAATTTATTTTATTTGAGACTTTTTTAGTATTCTCCAAATATTTTCATTTATAAATTATATATACTACCCATTTATATATTTTATTTTAATTTACTTTTTATTCATTGGATTTAAAATTCAAATTCAGGTTCCTGATTATTTTCCTTTTATTGACACATTACCTATAACAACAATTGAAAATATGTGGTGCCCATAATTATGTATCCTCTTAATACATAGGTAGGTCTCATGAGAAAAAATTACATTGGGTAATGGGACCTTCCTTACCCTTTATTTATGAAGTCTTGACACATGGCCTCAACAGTATGGTTATAATGTCTAAAATGATGTCTCCCATCATTATGAGATCTATTTTTATTATCCATATGATTATCTATTTCAATTAGTTTTATATACGATACTTACCTATTCATTTATAAATAATTTATTCATTTATTTATTCCAGACATATTATTTAAGGTTTGTTATTCTATGATTATATTTAAAGTATGTTACCCCTTACTAAATTTAATTACACACCCTTTACATTGTTTACCCATTTCCCCTAGAAACTAAGAATAATAATACATATGAACTAAGGTTAATAAATAATGGAATATTAATGTTGTATGTATTTTTTTGATACTATATGATTAAAATTTAATTTAAGGATCATGTTTCTACTCCCCTATGGATAATATCTTTTCTATCATTTTTATTTTCATCTATATATTTTCTTTCTAAAGTAATAAATTACAACTGGATCTGGTTGCTAGAGTCAAGGTTCTTACAATAATAATGTTGAATCATCCCCCAATACATGAAGGATAGGATTGTCTATTAAAACACCACATGAACATCTTATAACAATAAAAATCTATTTTGATGTTTCCATTATAATTATTAGTGGGTATCTATTTACAAACATATTTGTTATAATAGAAATTTAATCAAAATTAATTCTTCTGAAGGTTTTTCATTCGAAGTATAATGCAATAAATTATTTCCCATGATATGTAATTATGGAAAAGAATTACTTGTTTTTAGAAGAGGGTTATCATTACTTGAATATTATTTGAAACCACCTCTAATGGATTATCATAATTTAATAATTAGATAATAAGAATATCAAATAAAATAAATGAATGAAAATGATATCCAAATAATAGAAAACAATTATTATGAATGATTACATTGATATATCTTCTAAGGAATTATATATATTTTCACATAATCATGAAGGTAAATTATATATTGTCCTTATCTCCAATGATATTACCATATATAACCTAAGAATTGATTTAATTAAAGAAACAACTACATGATTTTTGTGAAAATGTATTTATATTCTCAAGTGTCTCACCTTGGAGATCACCTTTTAAGTATATAAAGAATAAATATGGGTCTATGAGGTTGTGGGTTAATTATAGTGAAATTAACACCATTACTATTCTTAAATTAGATCATCTACCATGCATTGATGACCAATTTGATCAACATAAAGTGGATAATTACTACTTAAAGATTGATTTTCATTCTGGTTATCATTAATTAAGAGATAAAAAGGATGATATACCAATGGTAGATTTTTATATAAGGTGTGGGAATTATGAGTTCATAGTAATGATTTTTTTATTGATAAATTCAACCTTAATTATTAGGGATTAGATGAACATAACATTTATGGATTATCTTGATAAATTCAGAGTTATATTTTTTGGTGATATATTAATATACTATATAATATATGAAGATAATTGTAATTTCATATACCTCTCCAGTCCTTTCATTTGTAAAAATCTAGTGTTTGAGGTGTCCGGGGAACTCAAGTTGACTTATTTATAACATTTCTCAAATTTATAGTTTTGTGAACAACGTTTCTATAAAGATGAGACATCCAACGGTAGTTGTACAGTGTTTCTAGAATGGTGAGACATCCAATGGTAGGTTTATAGTATTTCCAAAATTTTGAGACATCCAATGGTAGGTGCACAATGTTTCCATAATTACGATATATCCAATGATAGATGTATAGTGTTTCTAAATGGTGAGACATCCAATGGTAGGTTTATAGTGTTACCAAATTGGCGAGACATCCAATGGTATGAGTATATTGTTTCCAAAATGGTGAGATATCAAACGGTGGGTGTACAGTGTTTCTAGAATGGTGATACATCCAATGGTAGGTGTACAGTATTTCCAAAATGGCAAGACATCCAAAGTTAGGTGTATAGTGTTTCTAGAATGGTGAGACATCCAGCAGTAGGTGTACAATGTTTCTTGAATGGTGAGACATCCAATTGTAGGTGTACACTGTTTCCGAAATGGTGAGACATCTTACAATAGGTGTATAATGTTTCTGGATTGGAGAGTCATGCAACGGTAGTTGTACAGTGTTTCCATAATTGTATGACATCCAATTGTTGGTTTACAGTATTTCCAGAATAGTGAGACATCCAACGGTAGGTGTACAATGTTTCCAGCTTCCTACCGTTTAACCCCTTTGAAATTATCATTGACGTAAAATGCTTTCAAAGCCTTTTTTAAGGTATTTATGTTTGATTCAAAGAACATAACTCCTAGATAAATTTTTCTAAGTGTCTGGGAGCCTTTACACATTCAAAACATGTAATATTGACCAAATCCACCTTTAATAGCAAATGTCAACCATATCTTAAATTGTTTCTGCATTATATTTTCAAAAGGGTTGAGATACCCTCCACCCTTATTCTTCCTTATTCTTTTCCTTGGTAGAGGGCCCCCATATTTCATCCTCCCATAGGATTTTTTCGATCAGACTACAATCTTTGGATCATGTTCCCTTAGGTTTTTCCGACTACATGCACACACCCTATTTTGGTACAACCCAGAAGTGTTGATCCATCATCGATATAAGGTATATTCTTTCACTATTATTCTAGGTTCCTTGATATATTTACTCACATTTTTATTTTCCATGTGATATCATGTGATCTCCATGTTTATAATGTAGCATTATTGGGTGTTGGTTTATGCAGTTGTGTCGCAGCATCCTCAGGTGGATGAAGTCGTTGCGGGAGAGGTGATCGTGATCTGTTGTGTTATCCCATTCCCATTCAAATAATGTAGTAAAACTTTTTAGGTAGGGGTTTCATGGATTCTCTATTCAATTTATTTTTCTTCATATAGTTGACAAATTTTTTCCCACTGGATCACAATGACATTTACATAATAAATATTTTAACCAGATTAAATAATTGTTATCAATTTCTTAGTGATGTTATTTCCTCTTGATTTTCTAGATAGTGTGAGATCTATTCCCTGTTTATTTAGCATGTCGTTCTTGAAGGAAATTGGTAATGAATGTAATGTTTGTATTAATTTTAAATTTATTGGCTAAGAAAATAAATAGGAATGTTACTGAATTTGGTTGTTGTTGTTGTGATTTGATGATAATAAAATGGATGTAGTAATTTATGTATAATTGAATCAGTTAATTCAAGTGTAATAAAGAACTCATTGTGTGTTAATAGATAATTCCTTGTTTCTAACTTCCAATAACCTTATTCTTTGGAGTTATGAGTGTTTGATGTGTGTGAATGATGAATGTCTTGTTTAGGGCCAAGAGACCAGTTGCTATGTTGTTTGTTTCCTGCTATATGTGTTGTGGTGTGATCCTGGGATGGTTAAACCAAGAGGGTTGTTTTGGTATGTGGGGGCAGGGATCCATAGAGGTTTTGGAAGAATTTGGTGCATAGAGTGGAGAGATTAATCGTTTTATTCTTTTGGGTGTCAGGGAGGACACTAGGGATGATGGAATGGGTTGAATTTAAGATTACCCATTGATGTGAAAGTTGTTTCTTTGAATCTGTTTTTTTATCTGCTTTACATTCCAAGATTCTTGGGGCATATTAACTAGATTACACTCCTTTATAATGAGGAAATGACATATGATGTATGCCACATTTTTCTATATTTTTCTTCTTAAGGATTGATGGCTCTATGCTCTTTCTATAGGTGGAAAAGACTTGACAAGTAGTTCATCCACTCACTGTGTTGAGCCCCTTACATATAGTAGCTTAAAATAATTTCTTATAATACTTAGAAATATGGAAAATTTTAATGTTGTTAAATAAATGAATAAATGATGTTCAACACATGGGGTTGGATCTTACTAGAATTAAATGCCAAGGTTATTATTTTGAGGAACTATATAATTAGTTTGGTTATGCGTAGAAGGTATAGAACTTTGTTGGGATTCTAAGGAAATTTAATATGGAATTTGACAATAGTTAATTAATGGTTAAATAATTAATTAATATAAATTTTAATTGATAAAAAGTGATATGAAACTTAACGTATATCTATAAATGGTTGTGTTCTTATAGAATATCTAGTCTTAGTTGTGGTAGTCAACAGTCCAAGAGACAATAGCTTCAGTTGTTTATAAGACTAGGTTTTTTCCACAGTGTTGTTGTGAGATCTATTATATCATGTAGTTTTTTGTATCCATATGATACTCCACCTTATCGGTTAGGGAGACTAACACCCCGGGGATTCTGAGCCCCGGGGGTGTTTTCCCCAACATCTCGGTGGGAGGATGGATGAGTGACTACCCCCTTTGGCCCCATTCTCTTCTCTTGAAATTTAATAGTGCTCATATGCCAGATGGTTATTTTTCCCCATACATGTGGGTAGAGGGATGTAATGTCTTGTGGTTATTTCACACACATATAATTTGGATATAGTTTCTTATGGACTACTAATGGTGTAATGAGTATAGGCTCTAATGGCTTGAGGGTCCTTACTTAGAGTATGGGTTGTAATGGATTGAGGTATAATACCCGAGGTATGATACACGCTATTCAAGCTATGGTGGGTCCTGGAAAATAAATGGTTACTTTTGATTGAGTGGTTGTGGTGGTGAGTTTGATGAAGTGCATGTTGTGGTGCTACTCCTAGGTGTCTTCTAGCTAGCCTTTTTGGAGAAGAATGCTCAAGATGTGTGGCATTGGGGAAAAGTAGAAAACTAGAGGGGAAGTGGTAGTGGGGTACCTATGAAATTATTTATTATGTTATATACTTCAGTATGTGATTCTAGGTGAGAGTGACTACGGTTAGGATGGGAACTTAGAATACCTTTTTAGGTGATAATTTGGTGTCACTTATCTTTTACTATGCTTTATCATAATTTCTTTACTTTTTCATGTGTGGATTTGAGGAGGATCCCACTGATTATACTATTATAATCACCCTAAGTTATATAAGATATTTTTAGGTCACTTGGAGAAGGTTGAATATCATGCTGGTTACTATTATCTTGGGGGTTTTGTAGGAGTTTTTTGGGCTTTATGGTCGCATTCGTTTTACTTTCTTTTGGTACTTTCAGTTTTCCCCTTTCAGTAGTAGTAGTTTTTCATGACATTATTTACATGTACTTGGGATTTATTTTATATTTTAGTCTAAGTAGGAGTTAGTTAGTTCATATCTTATCTCCCTCTTCTACTTTTTTTCTCTTAGATGGTACTTCCTATCATATTTGTGTTTTTTATACCCTCGGTGCTAGTCCCCAACCTGGGGCCTACTGTAGGTAGAAATCAGGTGTCATTATCTCTATTTTCAAATTTCTAGACCATGAGGGGTACACTTTGTGGGGAGAGGGTCATGATAGAGTGGTATCATAGGTAGGTTGAGGGATTGGATGAATTTTGGATTTAGGAACATGTTAGGTTGCATGGGTTGGTAGTGAAAAGTCTGAGCTAAGATTAGTAAGAACTATAAACACAGGAGAACGGCTGAGACATAGGTATTTAGGGACCACTATGATCTGATGCATGAAACCATTAATCTTACAGTGGCAACTAAATTTGGTGTTACCAGTTGTAGGTTAGAGATATAGGAAAGGATTATACATCATTTTTCTTTAAACATGTGTTTGAATGGGTAAACCCCGGGATAGGTTAACCATAAATGATTAAAAGAAAACAATTAATTAATGTTAAGTATTCCATATTCTAGGTTTATAATCTATAACTATTTTTTCCTTTTACATTTACCTCTCCAAGTTGACATCCTCATCAGGTTTTCATAAAATAAGTTCAATAGGATGTACTAGCAGATCGACATAGAGTAGAGGTTGACAAGGAAGACACTTGGAGGAGGACACTTTGAGATTTTTAGCGCTAGATTCTGCAGAAATACAATGGATTGGTTTTAATGCATTCATATAATACTGGTTAAAGGGGATTGATATAGCCTTCAGTTTGATTCTTTGTTGAAATGAGCACTAGGTATAGTTGGTTTTCATGATGTAGAGTGGGGAAATGTGGCCATGGTGGTTCGTGTTCCTTGGGGATCTTGAGGAGTCGACAGTCACCTGGGAGGAGATCCGAGATTAGTTCAAGGCCAAGTTTCTTTCTTTAAATATGAAGGTGGATATTCTCTAATAACTTCTTACCTTTTAGTAGGGGAGATCCAATTTGAAAGATTTCATGATCCATTTTAGGAATATTCTGTGATAGGATTTGGATCCGTTTCCAGATCAGGAGCTCAGGGTGAGGCATTTAAAGGATGAATTTTATCCATAGATCTATCACCAAGTCACACTATTTATAATGAATACATATCTAGAGGTGTGATAAAGAGAATGGGTTATTGAGATGACATTATCCAGAACTAGTTCATCATAATAGAGGATTCATCAGGATTTATCATAAAGAAATGTTGTGGTCTGGGGTTCCTGGTTTTTAGGGAAGAAGAGTTTCTGTTCAGCAAGGGTAGGTCATAGCCCTTAATATCTCATATCTCTAGAGAAAACAACTCTTAGAACTATGATAAGGGATCAGGTGCTTGTTTTTTCTTATAGAGGTTGAGGTCATCAGAAGTAAGAGTGGCCTAATTTTATGAGTAATCAGTATGTATTAGGAGTTCTGCTTCATGTTCCCCCATTAAGATAGTTACAACCGAGGTAGCACGAGAAATTTTCTCCATATTTACGTTATCAGAGAGCAGATGGGGTAGGAAGAGAAAATTCTCGGTATACTCCTTTCTATAGAAGATCAGATCGTGGCCATGGAGGTGGTTTTCAGTAGGGTCAGAGAGGTCATAGAGTACGTCATGGTCAACTTCATGCATTAGCGTTTCCAACTCAAAGTGAGCAATATTTCATTTGGGGTAGCCTTTTCTTGTGTTCTAAATGGGTTCATTCCTTATTTTATTTATGAGTGACACACTCCTTTATATCACCTACCATTTTCCATGGCATGGGACTTATGGTAGAGAGGCTTCCAGTGCCCTTGGTGTTTACTACACTAGTTGGAGGTCTAAATGAATTTTTTGAAGTCTGTAGAGATTGTAATCTAGTGTTGTGGAAACACCGATCTTGGAAATATTTCCTATTTTTATGGATACAACCATATGATTTCATCCTAATCAAGGATTGGTTATATTCAGTGCAGGATATCATGGTTTTTTCTGGCATAAGGTCGTGTTCCTCGATGCTGATGGAGATCTAGCAATGTTTTTTGGTGATTGAGACCCTCAGATTCATCAGAGGATTATTCCATCTATATCATCTTGAATGGATGATCTGATGTTGAGTTTATTATAGGTTCAAAAGTTATCATTTATGAGGGTCATAGAAGATGACCTTGATGTCTTTCTAGAATAGGTTGTATCTTCAGCCCCTCAACGGGAGATCCAGTTCAGGATTTAACTATAACCAGACGTGTCTCCTATATTGATCTCTCTATATAGGATGGCACCTTATATGTTTTGGGAGAAATGTGGTCTATTATAGTGTGGTTTTGTTCCTCCAAACTTTTCACTACGGGGTTTAATATTTTTTTCATCAAGATGGCTGATGAAGGTTTGCTGTTGTGTGTTGATTATTGTCTCTTGAACCACGAGATAGTGAATAACTACTATCCTTTTCTGTGTATTGATGATTTATTCGATCAATTGAATGGTGTAATTTGGTTCTAAAAGATTTAGTTTTGGTCATGATGTCATCAAATTCATTTGAAGGATGAGGATATAATAAAGACTACTTTTCATTCTCCTCATGGGAATTATGAGTTTGTGGTAATGTTTTTTAGTGTGAAGAATTCTCCAGCTATGTTCAGGGGTTTAATGAATGATGTGTTTCTTGAGTTCCTAGATATGTACATGTTAGTCATCATTGATGACATTCTTGTGTACTCTATGTCCGAGCAAAAGCATATAGACCATCTACAAGACATTGTGGGAGTTCTTCATCGACAATAGCTATTTAGGAAGTTGTTGAAGTGGTATTTTTGGGCTTGATAAGTATATTTATTAGGTCATGTAGTGTACCAATAAGTATAAGTTGTGTATTTGTCAAAGGTATAAGAATTTGTATCTTGGGATTCCCCCAAGACAGTGGTAGCGGTGTGAATTTTCCTTCATCTTGTAGGCTATTACAGGAGTTTTTTAGCTTACTTCTCTCAGATTGCAACTCCTTTTCCAGCATTTAAATGAAAGGATCAGGCGTTTATATGGAGAGATCAGTTCCAAAAATAATTGAGTATCTTAAGGACTATTTGGTCAGTACTATGGATCTTTATATATCTGAAGAAGGAGTTCAGTTTGAGGTTTTTTGTGATTCCTCACGTCTAGTGTTAGGATGAATTCTGATGCAGTAGAGATCGGTCTTTTCTTATGGTTTTCAGTAGTTGCATCCCCACAAACATAAATATACAACACGCAATATTTAGTTTGAGGTAGTGGTTTTTCCCTAAAGTTGTGGAGACATTACCTCATTGGTGAGCTTTTCTTAGTCCTCGCTGATCATAAGAGATTGAGGAAATTTTTCTCTCAGTGTGATTTGAACTTGCAAAAACGTCAGTGGATAGAGTTCTTACAGGATTATGACTTTGAAATTTGGTATACATTTGGAATGAATAATGTTGTTGCTGATTCATTGAGTCGGATATCACGTAGTGATACAATGTGTGAATCTGGTGATTCCTAGAGAGTAATGGAAAAACTTTTAGCATTAATTCTAAATATGGGAGATATTGGGGGCAGAGGGTGTCTTTTTCAGATGACAATGTAGTCATATCTGGTGCAACGTGTAGAAGAGTACCAATTGGAGGATCATAAGGTTGAGGTCTAGAGAGACCGATTGTTTTATGGAGAGTCCCCTCATGGTTGTTATGAGGATGAATAACACTCGATGTTATTTTAGAGAAGGGTTTTCGTTCCTTTGGTGATGTGTGTGATGGTTCTCAAAGAGTTACATAGTTCTCCCTTAGAGATGAATAATGGTGTGACAAAGATGTACTAATCTTTGAGGATTTATTTTTTTTGTTCTAGGTTGAAGCATGCAGTTATCGAGTTTGTAACTCAATGTTTAGTCTACCAATAGGTGAAAGTCAAGCATCGTGTTCCCAGTGAGTTTCTCTATCCATTAGATGTTCCATAGTTGAAGTTGGAGGACATATTTATGTACAACATTACTGGTTTACATCGATATTAGGGAGGCTATGAAACTATATGAGTAGTAGTGGATCGTTTGAAGAAATCATACCACATTATAGGGATCCAAGACTTCGGATCAATGGAGGTTTTGTTGGGAAAATATTTAGGGGAGGTGGTGAGACTCCACGGAGTCCTGAGGAAGATCATTTCTGATAAAGGTCCTCATTTTTTCTCTAGAGTTTGGAGATTTCTCTAGCTTTCTTTTGGCTCTAATCTATTCCTTATCACTTCTTTCCATTTGCAGGAAGATTGTCTGATAGAGAGGACCATCCAGAATCTTGTAGACATGTTGCGCTCTTGTGTCCTAGATTTTGGAGGTTTTTGGATGAGGAACCGTCCCTTGGTAGAGTTATATTATAATAATAGTTTCCACTCCACCATTGTTATGGCGCCTTTTGAAGCCTTGTCTAAAATTTACATTCTCATTTTTGATGGACTGGGGTTGGAGAATCAATAGTTCTGAAGATGGAACTGGTATAGAATATGGGATAGATGGTTCAGGTGATTCAAGAGATGATAAAGATAGCACAGGATTTTGATAAGTCCTACGTTGATCATAAGAGGGGACCTCTGGAGTTTTTCTTTGGAGATCATGTGTTTCTGAAGGTGACTCCCCATCGTGGGAAGTGATGGTTTGTTCATGGGAGTAAGCTTTCTCACCATATTATTGGGACTTTCAAGGTGTTTTATTATGTTGGAGTCATGGTTTATTGGGTAGCACTTCCCCAAAAGGTGAGATGGATACATGATGTTTTACATGTGTCATAGTTTTATTGTTATCTTCTTGAAGACTCTCACATCATCAATTGGGGTTACATTGATATTGACAATGATGCGACCTTTGAGGAGCGGCCTGTAGAGACCCAAAACCTCAAAGAGAATGTGTTGTGTGAGAATTCTATCTCTTTGGTTCATGTATTATGGTAGCATAGTGGCATGATAGAGATTACTTGGGAATGTGAGTCACAGATACATTCTCATTACCCCGAACTTTTTGATGTTTATCTCTTCTCTTGTAACTTTGATCATTTGGTGGTTGTATACCCCTTCTATTAATGAGATGTATTTTTCTTATTTATTTTTGTGGCATTATTTCTTTTGAGAGGTATCTCCCCCAGGATAGTGGTTAGGAGTTGTTTGTAGTTTTCTCCTGTTTTCACGTTGTTCCTTTGATGAAGCGGTTGAGCTCCTTTGGGGGTAAGACCCTTGAGAGGTATCTCGAAGGGTGGTAGATCAGTCCCATTTTTATGTTTTCTCTCTAGGTTGGTTTTGTATTCTCGAGGGTGAGAATAGTTGATTGGTATCAGATGTAATGTCATGAACCTCTCCATTCCATTCCTTTGTAAAAATATGGTGTTTAAGGTGTTATAGAAGTTAATGGTGACTTATTAATAATACTTTCAAAATTTTCAGTACTATGAATAGTGTTTCCAGATTTGTGAGACATCTAATGGTAGGTGTACAATGTTTCCAAAATGACGAGACATCGAACAGTAAGTGTATATTTTTTCAGAATGGAGAGATGCCTAATGGTAGGTGTACAATGGTTCTAGAATGGTGAAACATCCAATAATAGGTGTAGAGTGTTTTGTGAATGGTGAGACATCAAATGGTAGTTGTACAATGTTTCTAGAATGGTGATGCATACAACGGTAGGTGTATAGTGTTTCCACAATGGTGAGACATCGAATAGTAGTTGTACAATATTTCTAGAATGGTGAGATATCCAACGGTAGGTGTACAATGTTTCCACAATGGAGAGACATCCAATGGAATGTGTACAGTGTTTCCAGAATGATAAGACATCCAATGGTAGGTGTATAGTGTTTCCAAAATTGTGAGAAATCCAATGATTGGTGTACAGTGTTTCAAAAATTATGAGACATCCAATGGTAGGTGTACAGTGTTTTCAGAATAGTGAGACATCCAATGGTAGTTGTACAATGTTTATAGAATAGTGATACTTCCAACAGTAGGTGTATAGTGTTTCTAGAAACGTGATACATCTAACGATAGGTGTACAATGTTTCAATATTGGCAAGACATCCGACGGTAGGTGTATAGTGTTTACAGCTTCCTACAATTTCACCCATTTAATGTTATCTTTGACATAAAATGCTTTCAAATCCTTATTTTAGGGAATTGAAAATGAAATCCAAAGACCATAACTCCTATATAACTTTTCCTAAGGGTCCGGGAGCCTTTACTTGGTCCAAATGCATAATATTGACCAGTTCTGCCTTTAATAAAAAGTATGTAATGTTTCATAAACTGCTACTCTGTTAGATTTTCAAAAGGACTGAGATATCCTCTTCCCTTGTTTGTCCTTATTATTTTCCATGGTACAGGTAACCCAATTTTTTTCTTCCATAGGAGTCATGCGATTGAATTATAATCCTTGGATCATGTTCCCTTATAGTTTTCCTACTGCATGTGCACCCCTTGATTTGGTGCAACCAAGAAGTGTCGATCTGTCTTCTATATAATGTAATTTTTAGCTCCATTCTTCCAGGTTTCTTGATTTATTTCCTCACATTTCTCCTTTACATGTGATGGAAAGTGATCTCCATGTTTCTAATAGATATTTCTTGGGTGTCGGTTGATGTGGTTGTGTCATGACGTCCTAGGGTGGATACAGTCATTGTGGGAGAGGAGATCATGATCTGTTGTGTTGGCCCATTATTGTGCAAAGAATTTCAGAAACCTTTTGGGGTTGGAAATTTTTGGATTATCTATTCTATTTATGTGAAGTTGTAGAGTTATCATGATTTATCCCACTAAATCACAATGAAATTATCATAATAAATACTTGAACCAGATTAAAAAATTGGCATCTATTTCTTAGTGATGTTAATGCCTCTTGATTTCAAAGATAGTGTGAGATCTATGAATTTCTTGTTTGTCATGTATTTATTGATGGAAATTGGTATAGAATGTAAATATGATATTAATTATAAATTTATTGGATAAATAAATAAATAGGAATTTTAGTGAATCTGGTTGTTGTAGTTGTGATTTGATTATAATCAAATGGATGCAGTTATGAATGTTTAATTAAATTGAATAAATCTAGATCGAATAAAGACTCTGTTGTGTGTTAAAAGATAATGTCTTTTAGGTTTCTGAGTTACCCTATTTCTTGTAAAGGCCAAGAAAATTATTCTTTGGAGATATGAGTGCTCAATGTTTGTGAAGGTTGAATGCCTTGTTTAGATATAAGATCCCAGTTGCTATGTTGTTTGTTTCTTATTCTTTTTGTTGTGGTGTGATCCTAGGATCGCTAAGCCTGGAGGGATCATGTTGTATGTGGGGGTAGGGAGGCCCAGTGGTTGTGGCAGTAGTTGATGTCTAGAGTAGTGAGATGCATCCATTTATGCATGTGGGTGTAGGGTAGGACACTAGGGATGATAGAATGGGTTAAAGTGGGGCTTACCCATGGATGTGAAAGTGGTTGTTATTGAATCTATTATTTGTTTATCTAATTTACTTTCCCTGTTACTTGAGGCCAATGGAATTTCTTAACCTCCTTACAAAAGAGTCGAAGAAATGTGGTTTGTTAAATGTTCTTTCCATGTTTATCTTTTTAAGGATAGATGGGTCTACGCTCATGCTATAGGTGGAAAAGACTTGATGGGTAGCTCATCTAGTCACTATATTGAGCTCCTTATATTTGGTAGCTTAGAATGCTTTCATAGAATACTTGTAAACATGAAAAATGGTAATGTTTTTAAATAAATTAATAAATGATCTTGAACCCATGGGTTTGATATTTCTAGGATGCAAATCTAAGGATATACTTATTTGGAATTGTGGACTTGGTTTGGTTATTCGTGGATGACATGAAATTTTGTTGTGATGCTAATGAAATGTAATGTGAATTTGATAATGGTTAATAAATAGTTATATGATTAATTAATGTAAAGTGAAACTGATAAAAATGGATAGGAAACTAAATGTAGCTCTTTAAATGGTTGTGTTCTTATAGGATATCTAGTCTAAGTAGTGGCAGCTGGGAGTCTGAGAGACATTAGAGGAGTTTGAGTCTAATACTAGGTTTTTCCCATAGTGTGGCTGTGATATATATAATATCATGTACTTTTGTGTTTCTATATGCTACTCCACCCTCTCAGATGGGGTGACTAACATCCTAGGGATTCTTATCCCTAGGGTGGGGGATGTTTTCCCCAAAATTTCTATTATAGGATGGATGGATAACTACCCCCTTTGGCCCTACTCCCTTCTCTTGGTAGTTACTAGTTCTTGTATGAAGAATTTTTTTTCCAATATAGGTGTGTAGAGGGATGTAATGGATGGTGGTTATTTCACACACATATATTCTGGATATAGTTTCCTATAGAATACTATAGGTGTAATGTTTATAAGTTGTGATGGCTTGAGGATTCTTACTCAGCGTATGGGCTGTAATTTCTTTATGTATAATACCTGAGGTATGATACATGATATGTGAGTTGTAGTGGATCCTAAAAACTACTCAGTTATTTTGGTTTTGTATTTTTGGTGGTGAGTTTCATGAGATGCATGTTGTGGTGCTATGCCCAAGTGTCTTCAGGCTAGACATTTTGGAGAGAGATGCTCAGGACATGCAATGTTGGAAAAAATCATCAAACCAGAGGGGAAGTAGTAGTGGGTTACCCTAGAAATTATTTATTTTATTATATACTCTTGTATGTGATACTTAATGAGAGTAGACACAGTGAGCCTGTGAAGTTAGTATACCTATTTAGGGGAAGAGTTGGTTTCACTTATCATTCATTGTTCTTTTGCATGCTTTCATGAATTTTTCTTGTGAGGCATCAGGGAGGATCCTACTTAGTATACTATTATACTGAATCTACATTATAGAAAATTATTTTTAAGTCACTTGGGGATGTTTGGAGATCAGACTGGTTACTACTAACTTGGGGGTTTTGTAGGAGGTGTTTGGACATTGTCATCACTACAATTTTACTTTCTTTTAGTACTTGTAGTTTTCCATTTCAATTTTAGTAGTTTTGAATGACAATAAACAAGTGTACTTGGGATATATTTTATGTATTAGTCTGAGTTGGAGTTTTTTGGTTTCCATCTTATCTCACTCTTCCACATTTTTTCTCTTAAAAGGTAATGCATGTGATCTGTGTTTTTGCTACACCTTTAGTGATAGTTGCCAACCCGGGGCCTACTAGAGGTGGGAATCGAGGGTCATTATCTATATTATCACATTTCTGGCCTAGTTGGGGTACAATTTATGGGTAGTGGATCATGAAAATCATGAAAACCATTTATTTATTATTCTTGAGACCTATAAGAAAATTATTTATATGATAAATTCATTATGTACAAATTTTATCTTCCATATTTTTCTTTTTAAATCATGAAATTATATAACTACTCGATGTTTTTTTGTGATTTCATAAAAAATATCATTAAAATATTAATTTAATAAATTTCACCACATTTTAGATAAAATTTTAAAAACTATCAACAATAGTTAAGATTATCAATTTTTTTCTTAAATTCATTGTACAATCGCTAGTTTGACATTAATAACAAATAAAACCACCAATAATTTTTTTTTAAAAAAATTAAACAGTTTTTCTTTTCCCTATCCTCTTTTTAAAATCCTATTCCCTATACATGTTTCACCATTCTCGTCATCCCCCAACCCTTTAGGGGTTTTCATCATTTTCACGGCCACCTCCTATCGTCGACACCCTTCCTTTCCACCACCACCATCCCAAAATTCAGTCATTGTAGCCCACCATAATTTTATTGACTCCTCATCCCTTTGTATGTGACCTTACCCTTTTTTTCACTTACCTAAAAAAATATTATTTCAAAAAAAACTATTGTCACGTCCACCCCTCTTTCATCTTCTACTCCCTCATACCACTGCTTTTTAATCATTATTTTTTAGTACATAATAATTTTTAAATTTTCCATACAGAAAAAAAAACCAATTGAATGGGTTATATGGTTAATAGTGTACTTATAATACTAATATTAAGAAACATATTAATTACTTCTATATTTTTCGGTTAGTCATATTTGCTGAGTAATGGAAAACTATAAAATTTTCCCATTTTTTATTGAGATATATAACATATGGTTTCTCATTTTTTTATTTTATTCCATTTTACATGGGATACATATATATATATAACCACATATTTTAGAATTTATTTGATAAGACTTTCTTAAAAAATATTGTAGAACATATAACTTCTGATATATGCTCTAGAAATATTATTTAACAAAAAACACTTAATTTTTTGAAAATTTATTATTAAAAATAATAAATGATTGAATATTTTGTTAATAACTACTATTAAATGGGTCATTTTAATTTATACATGAAATTAAAATTCATTGATATCAACTTTTATTCATTATTTATATTATTTTTTCTAGGAACTTATTTTTAATATTTTAATTAAATTATATTTAACGTTTAAGACTCCTTTGATTGTAGTAAAAAAAAATTGAATGTTTTGATATGGTAGTTATTCCATCTTATGAGTCTAAACTTTTACTTGTTTTCCAAATTTTCCTTCTATTTATATAATTACATGATGTGTTGAATCTAATATAATGCAATGAGTATTAGTATATTTTGGAACTCATGTCAGTTGATGTTTTTATTTTTATATCTAAAAAACTATTTTGGTGTTGTGTTTGAAACATTTATTATTTAGAATGATAAAATATTGATAATTTATTAAAATTAAAAATATTTTAATTATTTGTATTTTATGTGATTTATTTTGAAAAAGAATAGAATTTTTCTCACAAAAATCCTTTGATATTGGTTTTATAATTTTAAATGATTTTAGTAAACATATTTTATTGAAAAGGATTTTATTTCTAAAACCATTTTAAAAATGTAATTTCCAATAAGAAAATTTTAATATTTTGATAATGGTTTGGTTTTCGATAAGGATTTTAGTAAAAAGTTATCATATTTTTATAAATAGTTGATTTTGAAAAATGTGTTACAAAAGTTATTTCAAATTTGTAATTTTTTTAATTTGTTGATTTTATGTGTTTTTTAGGAATTAATGTGTTAATAGTGAAATAATATTAATGATTTGAGGATTATATTATAGTAGTGTTGTTACATCATGAGATAAGAGCATTATACAATCAATGATTAGTTACATTGAGTAAATTTTAACTAAACTTTTCTTTTAATTCCTATATACTTGTATAACATTATTTTTTATTTAGATGTGTAGGATATCGATTACTTATATATAAAATTTGGATTACATTTCCTCAAAACACATTACAGTATGTTAATGGTTTGAATTTATTTTTTGATTTTATAATTGAAATCAACCCATTGATGGAAGAATAAAATAAACATGTACTTAATGTAAATTTTGGTGATAGTTATAGGGGGACTAATAATCAGAACACTTGATTTTTTGATACAATTTCCTCCCCAATATGGGTTGTGGTTTTTTCCTGGAGAATAAAAAATTTCCAAAGTCTTGAGTAGTTACATCTATCATTAGAATGAACAATTTAATACCTTGATGATAGTTATTTAAATAAAGAACCTGATAAATAATTCCTTTGATATAGTATGTCAAAATGATTTGTGTTGTAACACATCAGTTGATCTATGTGTTTATGTTACAAATAATAATGATAATTTTTGAAATATATAATAACCTAGTAAATTTAATAAAATATTACTATAAAATGTTTTAGAGACTAATATAAGAGAAAACATAATTGAGGAGACAAATGAATTTTCTAAATTAGTTGAAGGTCTAAATAAAGTGATATATGGAGGATGTTCTAAGTGTTTAAAAAATTCTTTTCTACTGAAGTCGTAACATATTATCTTTATTTATAGATTTAAAAAAATCAATGTCCATGTATTATAATTTTCACATGGTGAATTTATTAAATATAGGATGTCTATATCAATTTATGAGTTAAATAAAGTTGTTTTCGATTTTAAACCCAATTATTTAAATATTCACACATTAACAAATGATTTTATGTTGTACTGGGGATAAGATTCAAATATATAGAAGTGTGATATAACCGTATTCTAACAATATTGGAAAATATTTATTTTTTAAAATTCTGACGAATATGCATTTAAAATGAGATTTAAATGTAAATTTATTGATTAAATCATTATTATCTAATGATGATATTATTTGAATTTATATTTGAAAATGTGATTTATTGTTGATTTATTAATGTTTTTTATATTATTTAATTTTCATATATTTGAAGAAAAAATATTTTGGTTGCTTTTATTGGAATTATAATTGATATATTTTTTTGAAGAGTTTTTATGGTTTAAGGTTTTGAAAAAATGTTGTTTAATTTTCTTTGTGTTTTTTATTAATTTGTTTTGTTGGAACTATTTTTTTTATTTTATTTTTTATGTCATAATTATTATTATGTTTTGAATTCATTTTATTATTTATCAAAAAAAATTTACAAACATCGTCTCACGTATATTGATACATAAATGTAATATTTTTGATTCATAATAGTTATATGTGGATGTGTAATATTCTTTAATTTTCATAATTTGGAAGAGTTTTTTTTCAAGGTGATGCATAAAGTAAATTAAAATCACTTCATTTGTATCATTTTTTATCATGGTGACATATAAAGGTATATTTGAGTGACGAAAGGGGGAAATGTAAGGGTACAACCACACTTTTTCAAATTCTAGAATTGGATGGGTGATTTGTAAAGTTATATATGATGAAATGGCAGGATTATTTAATAGCCCTAAAATGTGATACTTAAAAAGGAAAATTGTTACTATCCATATCAACATAGTAAACCATAATTTTTCAAATCCAACTGGATTAAAACTACAAAGTTAAGAATTCTTGGGGTAGAGTAGTATTAGGATGGGTGACCTCTTAGAATTTTTCCATGGATGTGTGTGAGTGGAGATAAAACACACTAAAAGAATATTTTTTGGTTTGTGGGGATAGTCATTAGTTTGACAAGTGACCCTAGTGGGTGATAGCTTATGGTGTGATGAGAAAGAAACTAAGGTATTATAGGAGACCCCTAATGGATTCATATTACTAGGTTTATGGACCAAGGAGGTAGGGTTGTGGAAAATGGTATCAAATCCCCTCACATTATTTGAGGTTTGTTGTATGGGGTCCACAAAGAGGGTGTTTTTCATTATAGTGGGGTATATAATAACATCCATTGTAAAGTGAGGCTTAAAAGGATAAATGTAACAAACCATGTAAAAAAGTAAAACCTTAATTTGTTAATCCAACATAATTAGAACTCCACAGTTAAGTGTGTTATACCTGGAGTAGTGTTAGTATAGGTGACCTCCTAGGAAGTTCCCTAGGTTTTGTGTGATTGAGGAAAAGAAACACTAAAAATATGTTTTGATTTTTGGTGGAATTTAGTAGTTTGATAAGTTTAAATGATGGGTAATGGAATATGGTGTGATGGGAAGGAAACCAAGTTACTATAGGATACCCATGATAGGGTCAGATAACCAAATTCATGGCTCAAGGAGTCCAGGTCAATACACTGTTAAATTTTATATCAACATTATGCATTCACCTATTGATAAATACCAATTAAAAAGAGTTTTACCTATTGATTTTATTATTTTATAGGACTTAAACATATTATTAGATTGTCGTTTGTGCATGGTGACATGAGACTGATCGATGAAGAGAAGGAATATCCTAAAATTCTCAAGTGACAATTCTAAATAAATAATCATAACCACTACCTGGGGAATAAAAAAAGGTCCTGGTTAAAATTTAGATCAAACAATGATTAGTGGGGGATAATACTATGGAATAGTCTATGAATCCAAGGGGGAATCAAAGATGATACTAAATTTGGATTTAATTGTGAGTTATACATGTGTGAATTTTTGGAAGATAAATAATTTAATTCACATCCAAGTGATTCAAACCAGAGATCCTTATCCTATTTATATAAAAAGACAAAAAATTTAGTTGCAAATAAATCTTAGGATAAGATAGTGATAAAGATATGAGATTAAGTTAGAGATTAAAAATTTTTCTTTCAAGATTTATTTTTTTATTATAGGTTTGAATTTCAAAAGATAATATTTATAGGCAGTCTTAAGGATAGAGTTTTACAAGTATACCCAAGATGTGCTCAATGAATTTATTTAAGGGGTAATCAGTGAAAAATAAGACAATTCTTCACTGAGTTCCATAGATTGACAAGATCATTTTTCATTGGATTTAGTATATCTTATCAAATTTTAGGGTTGATTTGACCCATTATGAATTAGATGCAGCTTGATCTATATATGTTAAGTTCAGATGTAAGACTGGATGAATTATGTAATGAATAGGGGATTCTTGGACTGTATATGTGTATTGAAGGATCTTATGGTACGATAAATGGAAATGAGAGGCTGAATAAGGCTTTAAATGGGATATAGTTGGAAGGCATACTGGGCCACTCAGGTGGTATTTAAAAAATGAATTCAAATTAAATAATGGTGGTTATGATTGTGGGTCCCAACATTATCAATTAGAGTTATGAAGAGGAATTATTAGAGAGTTTTTAATTCTAAGAAATGAAAAAATGTCTCATACATAGAGGTTTATGATTTTCTTGGACTAGAATCTGAAATAGAAACCTTGATGTTATTCTAAAAACAAGCACTAAAAGAAGTTGGTGTGTTTCCTGATTCAGTGAAAATTATTTTTAGAGTTTAATATAAGGGAATTTAACCTAATTAGATGATTAAGAGTTCCTTTAAAAGGTAAATACCAAAAAATTTGAGGGGTCCTAGGTATATTTAAGAGGATTTGAGGAATAAGACCAAGAGCCAGGCATTCTATAAAGTATGAGACAAAGTTTCCTAGAGAGAGAGAGATTCAAAGATGAAGTATGCAGAGAGGGGGGGATACTCAGTTGATCATAATGAAACAATACCCTGACCTTATTCTTCTTCTACTATATTTATAAAATTTTGTGCTCATTCAATGTTATTGTTTCTATAAAAAAATTGGGTAATTAATTGAGGGGATAAAATTGTTATAGTTTTTTAATACATTTAATATTATTGATTTATTCTGTCCTGAATACATTTAATTTTTCAAGTACATATTTCAATAATAGAAAAATTAGTATTCGCATAAGGGTTTTAAATGCTTGTAACTTAATAATAAATTTTATAATGTTTTTATGTTATTTTTTTAAAAAACAAATAAAAAAATTTATATGGGTTTTAAAAAAACAAACCATAAAACTTAAAAAATATATTATCAAGAGGTACTGTGTTCATTCTTTTAAATTTTTTCCTTTAACATTTAAATGCCACATAAAATTTAATATTCCATGGAAAAAATTATACTAAAAATATATATATATATATATATATATATTTAATCTCTCGTTTTCTTTATTTTTGATATACTTCTCTTCGGTTTTCGTTATAGTTCAATCGATTATTCATTCAATGAATCCAACATGGTATTTATTATTATAATATCGTCATTTTTTTTATATCCAATTGTTTTTTTACATAATTATAAATTTTAATGATTTTTTCTATGTTTAAGAAGCCTTCTGTTTTTCGAGTTGAGAAGATGAAGTTATCAAAATATATTTTCCAATAGGAAGATAAATTCTTTACTGATTATTGTTAAAGTTTCTATATGATTTCCTTCTGTAAAAGAAATATAAAATCAGTAATAAAAATAAAAATTATAAATAAAACACAACTATAAATTAAAATATTTCAAATATTTAATTTTATTTTTATTATTTTCATTTTCATTCAAAAAAATTATAGTTTATTGGCTTCTACTTGTATCCCTATGGAATAATGTGATTTAAAATATTTACAAAAATAATAATAATCCCACTTAACTTATATTATGACAATAAATAATTTTAAATGTGGGTATTGTTGAAATTTCGACAATGGTTAATATAATAATAAATGTTCAGAAATTATTTTAACATCAGTTTATATAAACCAATGTAAAAATTAAAATTTAAAATGTCATAAGAATTTATGATTAATGGAAATTTATTTTAAAAAATAAAAATAACCAATGTTGAAATGTATTTTTCTACTAGTATTTATTTTACCCCAGCTATTGTTTTTTTATATATTGATAGATGAAATAAATATGGATTTTATTTTCAAATAATTTTACCCACAGTAATAAACTGACAGATTGGGTAGAAAGAATTAGTTGAAAGAAAATTTAATGATGAATGATAGTTTGTTCTATTAATAACTCCCCAAAAAATTTATTTTCACTCCTGGACAAGAATTATTTATCTAAAGTGATCTATTTTAACTATAGTATAATTTTGAAATATTGATAGAGATCATAGATAATTGTTTTCATCAATTTTGTAGGTTTTGTTGAATTCTTTCCAAAGAGAATCTTTCTTAAAAGTGATACATCAATCAAAATTCCCTTAAATAATATCTTTGTTATTTCCCTACCCTTTATCATTTCCTATAAACTTGTTCTATGATTTAAGGTTTAAAATTTTCCACACTTAGTTTCGTTAATTCACGACAATTCTTAGAATTAGTGAACATATTGAAAATACTATTATTCTTCTCTATGGGTCAAACCCTACTTTATTTTTATTATATCTTTCTATATGTTAAAAATAATTTTTTTATGTTAGAGAGGTATCAATGTTTAGTGATTGATCTTGAAATATTGACATGAATTCATTCTCAAGAACCTAAAATTTTCCATAAAATATACAAATCAAACTTCCCCCTGATTATATTTTTACAATGTTTCTTGATGTATCCCGATCATTTATAATTATAGGGTGTTAAGATCATAAACTGATTTCTTTTAAAAAAATCACATCAATCATCACTATTATTTTTTTCTCATTTCACTAATTTATTCATGATTTCTTTTATTTTTTTATAGTTTATGAATATTTTGAAAATTCCAAATGTATTTATCCATGGAATCAACCATGATCTACTACTTTATAAGATTAATGTATGTTAAAAATAATATTTTGGTATTCATATATCAAAAATTGGTGTTTCTTGCATAGAAGGAAATGAATAATTGTAATATTATTAATTCTTTGTTGAGTATCATTGAAATCTGGGTAGAAGTTATTGAAGTGAATTAAAAATTATATAAAAAATAAGAGATAAATTATGAAAAAATATTTTAAAAAAGATACTAACTTTTCAAATTGTAAATAAAAAAAACTTTTATATTTTGAGTTATCATAGAATATATTCTTCCTTTTTATGGATTTTTTTTGTATAATAAAAATATAAATAGTGATTATGTGAGTTGTATAAATCACAATAGGCACGACTGTAATTTTTTTGGCCATTATGAACACAGTTAATGGTATTTTGAACATAATCATCTATAGAAACCTTTATAATATGGTATTGATCAAAATTTTAGGACCCAAAATGAAAAAAAACCAAATTTGGAATAATTGTTTTATGAAGATAAATTCTAATATTGAACCAAATCTTAGTGAATAATTTAATAAAGAGAATATGAATAATTTAATTAATTTTATGAACATGAAGTACAATTTTCTAAATAGATAAAATAAATTCATTAATAAAAAATAATCATTAAAGGAAAGCGACATAATGGAGGGTGATATAGAGGATTGTGAGGGTGAATAAAACATAAAATATAAAAACAAATTTTAGAACATTATGAACTAAAGGAATTGAAACAAAAATTGGAAAAAAATATTGAAAGAGAAAGACCTTGATGTGTTTAAAGAAGATATTTTTTTTCATTTTCTATTATATACCCAAGGCTGTTACTCGTAGTTTCTTTGAGGAAGAGTAATTTTCAGTACATGAAAATATGGTTTGTCAGAATTCATAATTTAACAACTTCTTGAGATTTTTTTACAAAACATTGACTGGGGATAGATTTAGTTTGAAGTTGGGGAATTGGTGGAAGAAATCATTAAATTAGAAATCCTAAATTTTAAAAGTTTAGAAATTTATTTTAAATTTAATATTCTCCTTTTTAATAGTTTGAACCCAAAAAAATTCAATTGGATCATGATGAAGAGGGTGAGAGTGTGTAATTTCAGTAACAATTAGTTAATAAATAATTACTTCTTAATCCTAAAACTTGTGATTTATTTAATCCACAACTCAAATTCAAGGAAATAATTATTGAATATTTAGGGTGAAATAGTATTAAATCTCATATTTATTTATTTTAATTTTCTTAAAATTCAACAAGACCTCCATCCCCAAAAAATTGAAATATAACACTCAAATATTCTTATAATTTATTTAGAGGATGATGTGTTGGAATTTGAACATCAACTAGTGTCTCATCACACTATATTGGGTCTAGGAACAAGTATTTTTCTAGAGGAAGCTATATTTATGAATGACTTAACCTTTGAGGGTTTTTAGTAAGAAAAATAAAATCTATCCAATATTAGTTTAACTATTTTTAAAGCTAAACTGAAATAAAATTTTCCATGTTATGAATTCAAATTATTTACTGTTAACTCATTAGTTCAAAATATTGGCTTGAATTTTAGTGAAATTTTCTTAATTTCAACACACCATTTATTTATAAATTGGAAACAAGATTACTTGAACATAATTTTGAAATAAAGAAAACTATTTAAGTGGAATTAGAGTTGGATTCAAATAAACTATAATATTTTTAAACTGAAATTGAGGAACCTATTTTTGAAACTGATTTTCTATACTCAACTACTTTAACATTTTTTCTCATGAAATTAAGGAAATTCTAGTGATAAAATATTTGGAAATAACTCCATATGATTTTTAGTACCCTATACACTGTTTCAACATCAAAATAGCTTCACATATGTTAAATATATCTTGAAATTCAAAGTGGATTGTAAGTAGATTTTTGTGAAAAAATAGGATTTATTTTTTTAAATTTGTCAAAGTGGTATTCAATGTTTTTTATTACTATTAGGGAACTCATTCACTTAACTAGAAGGTTTAGAGAAGATATTTATAATTTTGGACCTGAATGTTATTTGGCAACACCCATGTGGTGGTTCTTAACTAGGAAAATGAGTCATTCATAGGATTTTGATTAGATTTTGAGGGAATCACAACTTAGGGCTATGGATCAATAATTTTATAGAAGGAAATCTATGTTTTAATAAATCAATGTTCTTTTTTTAATTTATATAAAAATATCTTACCAATTTATTGATTGTTACAAAAGAATAATTTCCTCAAAATCATTTTTTCCTATTTGATTTGGAACATAGTTAGCCCACTAGAATACCATAACACCTCAACCATCAGTGGTTCCTTTCTTCACTCCCATATCCTATTAATTTTTACATGTATTCATTGTATTAATTTTGAATGATTTAATTTAATAAATTATTTATTATATTCTTATATCATCCTAAATAAGATAAATTAATCAAAATGTGAAATTTTAAAAAGTATAGTGATCAATTGGTTGCGCACCAATGGAGAAACAACTCTGAAGATAGTTATATTTTTATATTCTATTTTGAAATTTTATTTAATAAAATTATTGCATGATACCTTGATAATTTGTTGTAAATTTTTAGACGTAAAGTTACTTTAAATTAGTCTGAATCTATTCAATGCTAGATTGAGTGTCATTCATTCTAGTTATTGGAAATGTTGAATATATTTGTGGACCACTGCTATTTATATACTTTTACACTCTAAAATCTATTTTTAAAAGTAAATTTATCTATGTAAAGAAAGATTATTTAATTTTTCCTATGAACCTTTATGTGATTTTGAACTGTTGAATTATAAAATCTATTTGAACTCAATCTTTATTAATTTTTTGTTCTATTTTGAAGTTCAATTGTGAGTAAAATATTATGTTTTAATTGTGGGGGATGGATCTTAAAATATTTTATATTTTGTTTAAATTATTATAAAAAACAAATTAAAAAAAATCAAAGTTGATTGTTCTTGATCCTTAAAATGCATATATAGTGAGTTTTGATTTTTCTAAAATTTAAATATTATCTGAAAACTTTGTGTGGTTAATCATTTTTATTTTCCCATGGATTGAATTTGGCACCATATTTTTTATTGACCTCCTAAAAATACACTTTCTTGTTGATGAATTTGGATAATATTTTTCATTTTCAATTTAATTTTAAATTCTTGATTAGATTTAAACTAATAAATGAACATTTAAATAGTTTGAGAAATGAACTCATAATCCTAGTTGAGCTTTGTTTCTTGAAAAAATAGTTTGATTTAACTATGATGTGTTGTTAATTATTATTTTTGATCACCCATTCATCTTTTATGGGGATTAATTATAATAATATTATAATTTATGGGTTGAAATTTAGTTAATATGTGTGCTAACTTTGGAGAAAAATAATTTTTTTTAAGATTATTTGAATTAATAATGTGTTTAATAAAGTGAATTTAAAAATTTTCAAATTCGGTGATCTTTCCCAAAACTATAAATAATCA
This sequence comes from Viscum album, assembly GCA_963277665.1. NCBI lineage: Eukaryota > Viridiplantae > Streptophyta > Magnoliopsida > Santalales > Viscaceae > Viscum > Viscum album. The sequence continues at coordinate 1,884,620,614 of OY728163.1, forward strand.
TCATAGAAAATATTTTCATTTCAAGAGTGAGATAAATCATTTGTACTAGAAATATTATATATCGAAAAATGCATTTTAAAAATCACTTAACTATTTCATTTTAAAATTTCATTTTCATAATGAATTGCCTATTTTCTTGATATGTTGAATTAATTACGTGAAGAAAAGTAATAGATCAAGTGTGGGTAAATTTATTGTGGATGTATTTTATAAATGGTTTGAACATAATTATTTTACAAATAATGATGAATATGTTTCTAAATTGTGAATTAAATGGGAAATTATTATTTGTTTATCATTTTTGGCTAAAAATGTTATTATTTTGTTATTTGTTTTAAAAATTGAACTTTTGGTTCTTAATTTAAGGTTTTTATGCTTTAAATTTCATATGTTTTAAGAATAAATATTTTGGTTTTTTTAGTGAAATTATAATTTTAATATTTTTTGGTTATTTTTTAATGATTTTTTTGTTTTTAAATTGATATTTTTATTTTTAATATTTTAATTATTAATCTTCTTTATGGGCACTATTTTTTATTTTACTTATTAAAATAAGAAGTTTTATTATGTTTTGAATTTATTTTATTATGTATAAATAAATTAGAACAAACTTTATATCATAGATGTTGATACCTAAATCTATGATTGTAAAATATAAGTTTCAAATGTTTATCTATTAGAGTTTTCACTTGGCATAATTTAGAGAAGTTTTTATAAGATGATGTGTAAAATCCAAATCTAATCAATTCATTAGTCTCACTTTTAATATTGGTGATATTTAATGGTAGCTATGAGGGTCTATAGTAGGATATGTATGGGTTTAACCACACTTTATAAAATTATACAATTTGTTGGATGATACGTAATGGTATATCTAATGATAACCCATTACCAAAATTTATATCAAAGTCATTGATTCCCAAGGTATATGCAAGGGTTAGTCAAAACTCTATTACTTTAGAAGTGCCTGTCCAGTTGAGTTCAATAATCTATAGGACATAGCCATATTTGATTGAAGAGAAGCTTTTTTTTAGCAAGATGACATCAAATTGACTGATGAAGGGAAGAAAGATCAGAAAATTTATGGATTCCAATATCTAATGAAAAAGGAGAAAAGTAAATGATATTCTAAACACGGATCTGGTTTCAAATATATTTTAAACAATAATTTTTTAAGAAAAATATTACGATAAAGGTAGAAAATATGATTATATACGATCAAAGTAGATGATTAAATGGTGAGTTGGTTGTGTGTGGAAGTTCAAAAAATGATGAATCTTCTTCAAATTCAATATATTAAAACTAGGGAGTTGAACCACATTCATAGAAAATAATTATTGATTGATCTTCACATGAATCTCAATTTATAATGATGATGAAGATACTATATTGATTTAGAAGAGATGATTTGAGTTATCTAAACGTATTTTTATTGATGGTTTGAATTTTAGAAGAACGAATTCATAACGGGGGTCATGGAAGGGTTCCAACTGGTATACATAAGATGTGCTTAATGAATTTATAAAAGGGGTTATTAGTGAAAAATAAGAGTGTGCGTTAATGATGTTTAGAGATCTCTGAGATTATCTATAGTTGGAGTTATTGAAGATCATAAAATTTGAAGATTGAGTTGATCTACAGAGAATCGGTTGTACCTAGACCAACCAAGACTAAATTTGATATATAAGTCTAGATAAATCATTAGACAAATAAAATGGAATATTTAATCATTGGGTTGGTAGATCACGTAAGAAGAGTGGAGTCTTGTACTCTATTTTAGTTTTATTGGATCCTATGGTAGAAAAAAATAAAAATGAGGGGTTCAGAAGCTTACATGTGGGATAGTGTTTGAAGGAATATTTTTACATTAATATGGGAATTAAAAAATAAATTAAAATTAAATAAAGGTGATTATGAGTGTGGAAACTAATTTTATTAATTGGAATTGTGGATAGAAATTTTTGGACAGTTCTTAGTAATAAATGGTCATTGGATTGAATTTCGGTGGAGCTTGAATTTTTATTTTCTAGAAGTTGAAATATAATCCTTTATGTTTTTATTGGGATATAATATTATAAATAAAAGTTTGTGGTGTATTTCCTAGTTTTTTGACAACAATTTTAGGTGGTGATAATTATGTTAGTTCTCATAGTTTAGTGATTGGTAGAACGTTTAAAGGTGAAACAACTGAACATTAGAGGGGGGAATTGGATTACATGAAGTGAACATGGAATATAAAATTGAGTTAGATATTCTAGAAATCATGACCAGAATATTCTTGGAGGGGGGGAGATTTGAAGACAATGTGGGGAGAGAAATATCCTCACTCAATAGACAAGAATATATAGGTCTTCCTTATTATCCTTATAGATTTTGAATATTCCATGCTCATTAAGTCTTCTTAAATCTATTAAAAACGTTTTATGGTAATTCATATAGGGGAAACAATTTTTATAGTTTCATGATTCATTTCATATTTTTGATTTTTTCCTTCATGGTTAAAATTCATTATATCAGCCATATTTCTATCAATTTAATTCTTGGTTTTGATTTATGTATTGATATATGAAAATCAAGAATGATTCTATTTGTAAATAATTTTACCCTCCATAATAAATTAACACATTTAGTTGATGAAATTAGTTGAATGACCACTTGTTGATGAAAGACATTTCATATTGTGAATGAAACCCCAAACATGTACCTTTAACTTCGTGGAAAGAATGGTTTCTTAGAAAATGTTTAGTTCAATTACAATAAATGTTTATGATTCTTCACGGGGGTTTTAGATAAATTTTATTGTTAAGATTGAAATTTATAATGAATTATTTCAATATAAAAAAAATTTAACAAGTTATATGAGTAATATTTTCCATAAATTTTCATTTAATTATTCCATATACTATATCAATTACCATTAACATGTTATGTGATTCATTATTTAGCAATTTTCCATATCCATTTTCATGATTTTTCATGAATTCTTAGAAATTGTGTGTATATTGTAAATACCACAGTCCTTCTATGTGAGTTTGATGATGATCTAATGCTATACATTCTTATTGTAGGTTTAAAATAATTTTTTTGATATTAATGATATATAACAGTGAAAAATATATTTTAATTATTAGTGGAAGTAAACTAATAATGTTACCAATTTGAATGAAAATGAAAAATTAAAAATCTTCAAAAAAAATATTGTTTTTCTTTAAAGCTATGATTTTAAAGAGTCATTATGTAATCTAGTATTGAATATCAAGTAAAAGTCTCTGGATAATAAAAATTACGATTTCATATAACATCTAATATATTCATAATCATAGATTTCATTTGATTCATTATAATTAAAAACCCCCTTATGATCCTAAAAATGTGTTATTAGGATTTGAAACTGATGGACTCAATATTTTTAGGACATTAAGTAGATATTATTCCATAAGTTCAATAGTTTTGATCCCTTATCATATACCAATAAGGATTCACATAAAATAACCTTTCTTCATTATATCTTTTATTATATTTGTAAATTATATGCCTATAAATGGAACTGATGTCTTTTTTTAACGTCTTATCTAACAATTTCAAGAAAGGTGGAATAATGAAGTAGAAATATAAAATACATAAAATTTTAAAATGTTCAAAATGAATTCTTCCATAATATTTACCCATAATGATTTAATAAATTTAAAAAAAATAGTTTGAACACACATAGTAGTTTGGTCTATCTAGTTTCTAAATTTGATTTTAAGACTAATTGATTACCTTATATGTTGAAATCCAAAGGTTTTGTTGTAAGTTTTTTAAAATATGTATTAATAAATGGTTATGTGTTGAATGGGTTTATGATTATCTTTGGTGGATAAGTTACAGGGGTTATTTATATGTTACATCAAATTATAAAAGTGGGGTATTCGTGATAAGAATTGGATGTCATGTTTAGAGAGTCATGGAATATGTTTGATGTAGTTTAATATTCATCACTAATGAAATTGAAGATATGTTGATGTTGGATTTCATAGAATATGGGAAGAAGAAAAATATAACATTAGTTAATTGAATTTTTTTGAAGATATGAAGTTTTTAATGAAAACCTTTCCTAGTATTTGACATATTTTTGGGTGAGAAATAAGAGCCTCGAATATGATGTTCATTGTAGATAATTTAGGAATTTAGGATGTGATTAAAGCTCAAATTTTAGGAAGAATAACAGTTCTACAATATAACCCAAAGGTTAATCCATAGTATGGATGTCCTATGTAGTTCCACACTATAGGAGGATATTACATTATGGAGGGTTTTCATTTTACTTATCAAAGGATATCCTATTGTTTTTCAGTCACTCTAGAGATTTGTGAGTGTCTATGCCAAAGTCAATGACTATAAAACATTCAGAATAAATATAAAATCTTATATTCCATAGAAAGATATTTAGATTTAGTGTGTCTATAATTGGTGGTGAGTCTAATAGGGTTCTTATCAAAGTTATAGTTATTTTTAACATGAAGGATCTCTATGCCGCACCCAATTGATTGAATGAAATTTTACACCATAAGGAAATTATGCACACTCAAAAGAAATATATTCATTTGAAAGTATCTATTCCAAGAAGTGAAACACAATTCTATAACAATGGATAAGTGACTATTGGTGGCCCTACCTTATTGAAGATGTCCACTTTGTATCCTAAGGACCACATCCCATTGGTGGGAATATGATATTTTGTGGATATAAAATATTTAGGATCTCTACACCATAGAGTTTTTGCAACACAACAAATTCATGTGGAAGTATATGATAACTACTAGAGACCAAACCACTTGAACCATAAACCATGAAACCACATTATGAATGTGTTTTTATGGGTAGTTTTAATAGGTGTGTTAAAATTTATTTCATGGTATATTTTTCAATTAATTTAATATTAATACCAACAATTTTGAATTTAAAAGGTTTATAGTAAATTTAAAATGATAAACGAGTTGAATTTTAAGTAGTAGAAGTTGGAAGTTTATTATAGTTTAAATTTAAAATTTGAAATTCAAACTATTATTTGAATATATTTAGATATCATATGAATTATGAATAATAGATAAATTGAAAAATATTTATATAGAAGAATAAAGAGAGTGGGGACAGTTTAAAAAATTGTAGTTGTGTTACATGGATATCTATTGATGATCAAATTCTAAAGTGGAAGTGTGTTGTGTGCATATTTATGAATATTTATAGTTGGGAAATGTCCTTAATTAATATGGTATTCTAATGTATGATGAATTTTTGTGTATATCATTGATACATCTTGCCTATTAATGTGAATAATACATAATATATTAAAGAATAATTCCACTATCAGAATCATCATCTAGGGGATTGGTTGACAGCTGTATAAATTCAGATGGAATATCAAAAAAAATTACCTAAAATAATTGTTTATAAATGGAAAAGTAAATGTGTGAATAATTGTAACTAACTAATGCCTCGCCATATATAATTTTCTGATGTAGATTTCATTTATAATTCTAGGATGGATATTCATGTTGTTAAACTAAGAAGATATCAAAAAGTCTATAAACTAATCCGTTCGTAAAATTAGTGAACATTATAGAGGAATAGAGAGTGAACCTCGAGAAGCATTATGTTATACATTTTTTGTTGACATACATTATGTTATACATAAACTATCAACTGGTGGTGAGACTTTGAAGGCAATTATATTAGCCCTAAATCTTGTACATGTTGTGATATTTTGTGATTAATTACCTTACCTAAAAATTTTCTCCACTAAAACTATGTGTTATTGTGGATCCTGGAATACAAACACAATCCTAAGTGTATTCTCCTCAGAGAAACCTTTTAAAGGTGAACCAAAAAAATCATGTGCCTTGAATTTATAATTCAATATCAGTGATTTTTTTAAATAAATAATCATTATTTTAATTTTCTTCCATCCAATGAGGGAACATGATCCAAAAGAAAAGAATTAATTTCGACAAATTGAAAAGATGCTAAACTCTATTTATACCCTGATTCACCATCTCTCTCTCTCAACATGTATAGGGTCCCAATATTGTAGTAGATAGTGTTGATTCATACTGAATCATTGATTCAAAGATACATCTCATAAAATTTTGTATAACAACTCATGGTTTGGTAGAGAAACCTATTTTAAGCATCCACTAAAATCATTATTCAGGTGATAGATATTTTTATAATATCAAATGAAGGTCAATAGCATAGAAAGTATTTTTAGTTGAATGAAGGAATTAAAAGATTTTCACCACCATCAAAAACAATATCAACACATCAATGGGAGAAAAATTGCATATTAATCAAACTTTCATATTTATAATTTAAATTTTTTTATGTCGAAATTTTTTCATTATGATAATTTATAATAACGTGTATGAAATTTTTTATTTATATTTCATATTTATCATATGAAATCAAAATATCATCAAAATGATCCTAATGGAATAGAAACCCCAAATATTAGGCTTGATTTATCATAAAATTAGAATAAAATGTATCTATAAATAATTTATGTACAGAAGAATCCATAAAAAAATATTTCATTTGGAAGATTAAAAAATGCTATTACTTGATGTACATATAAATTACATTTTATGGTGAATTGATATGAAAAATTAGAATATAAATGGATTAAAAATTCATAACTCACGTACATTTCTATATTAGTTGTTTCTTTTGGAAATCTATAATTTTTTAATGAAAAAATCAATTGTAGTTCTAATTGAATTCTTCTCATTCTTCATACTCCTTTATGACAAAACCCTAAACCTAATTAAAATAAAAAAATTCAAAAAATAATTGAACAAACATTTTTTTGATTTGGAAATGACCGCCCATAATATTTTACTTGGATGAGTCATTCAAAAATGAAATTTTATAAGGATGATAAAGTTTAACGACCAGTATATTATTGATAGTTCTATCTCAGTGATAGGTATATAATTTTGATTTTCCTCCCATTAAGTCACTATAATTTACCAATCCAATAAATATAACCTTTATTTAATTTTCTTAATCTTATTTATTAGGTATCTAGTTTATTTGAAGTCTTATGTGAAAAATAAATCTCAATAATAAGGTTATATTGTTGAAGAAAGCATAGTTGAAGATTGTATAACCTTAATTATTAGGTAAATAATAATCAATAAATCGTTCCAAGATTAGGATGATAAGTTGTAAGAGTATTCTCATTTTCATTAATAGATTTTAATTTATGATAATATAGATCAAATATGATAATCAATATTGATATTTAAAATTCAGGTATAAAATATTTTAGGACACAAATAGAACGAATCCATAATATTTGAACTCAAAATGAGGCATACATAACAAAAGTGGTTAACAAGGGAATTTTTGAATGGATTTCACATCATATAAACTATTATTCAAATATGTATTTTTAATATCATAATAAAAATATAGTGTAATTAACAATATTTTATATCAATTTTTATATATTATATATGATGAAAATATAGTTGAACTATTAGAAGATCTGAAGTACTCTCAAGGTCCTCATAATCATGTTAGGAAATTTTATTCTTACCATATTCGTGGTTTTATGTTTCATACTTTTAATCATGAATAATGTCTAAAAACACAATACAATTACAAATTTTTAGTTTAAGATCAGGGTTACTATAGAATGTTGGTAAATTTTATCAAGTTAAATTATCATAGAAGTTTTCAATTGTGGTATTCAAATGAAACTATTTCATCATTTATATGGTTATAAGAAAATATTTGTTATAATTTATTTTAATTAACTTATCTTGGTTGATTTATACTAGTAAGCGTGAATAACACAATCCAAATATTTTGTTTACCAAAGAAAAAAATGTATATTATGTCAATGATATGGTTGAGGATGGGAGGAGTGTTTTATCCAGATTAAAATGAGCGATATGTTTGATATTGACAAAGAATATGGATCAATTCATAATTTATAACATAACTAATACAAAAACATTAAATGTTTTCTCCTAGATGATATTATGAATGTAGGACTTGTGAGGTTGGGTGAAGAATAAAGAGAAGAATTAATGTGAATGATAAAATTTGGTAATAATATGACCAATAAATAAAAAAATATCCTAAGATATATAGTCATTTTTAAAAATTTAATTACATAAATATATATATATTTACTATAACTAGGTATTATTCTTATATAAATGAAATATGACTTGCAGGTTGAATTTCTTAAAATTGTAAATGTGAGTTCTTATCAATTTAATTTAATAATTATAAATATAATGATTTTTTTGAGATGATGGAATAATTGAATTATTATTTTATTTATAATTTTTATAATTATTTCATATATAAAGACATTAAGAGATGTTAGCCACTCTATAATACTTATAGATCATTATACTCCTACTATACATAGTACACTAATAGTACTTGATAACTATTTCAAACCTATTATAATGGGTACACTTCATCTAATGTCTTGTATATTTATTTTGGGATGATTTTAAGTTATCTTAGTATTCTTTCTTCCATTGGTGAGTCTTCTAATAGGGATGTTGGGGAATCAGGCTAGAAGTCCACTTACAACAGTCTCATAGTTAGATCGTGAGTTAGCATACCATTGAGAGTCTATTGGTGTGTCAATTTTACCAGAATATATTTGGAAATGAAAACAATAACTACATAAATATTTATAGTAAATCATAATTTAATGTTTTAAAAAGACAAAATTAATAGTATAAATAACACAAAATTTTATCAAACTAATCCAAAAGTTTTTAATTCCTTATATTATTGTTTTTTATTCCTTTATTGGTTATTTTTAAACTTGTGGAATGGTCAGGATTCTAATTTTTTTTATTAAATGGTATAAATGTTGAAGAAAAAATATTAGTTACTTTCTTTTTCTTATATTCCTATATAAAATAAATATATTTTCTTGATTGTTTATTAAAATTGATATATAAATTTTTATAAAACAATACCATTAGAAGTGATATTATAACATTGTGTGTCTCTATTTCATAATTAAAGGAATTTCATTGATGTTTTTTTAAATATGATCTTTACAAATGTGTAGTTAACAATTTTTAACACTTGCACCAGAAGTGGAATATAGCCAAAAATTTGACAACCAATAATCCATAACTAGGGGTAACAAATGGAATCGAAGTTAGTAGTTCATTTGATGTGTTTTCCAATATTTTATGACTTAAAATAATAATGAACAAAATTAATGAACAATTTTTTTAACTTGAAATATTATATATTATTGATATATTGGTTTATTGTACACTGATGGTTGAAAAAAATTGTAATTATATTGTACTAATTAAATATATTTTATTTGTGTTGGCTGTTTCTTTTCTTCTCTTATAATTAATGAAATAGAATAAGGTGGATCTATAGATTATTTTTTACTACACTTTTATAATTAGTGGGAACTCTAACCAGAAAAATATTTTTGGAGGTGGTTTTAACCGCTACTAATTTATTATAAACAATGAAAATCATTGTCATCTATGGTATATACCAATATATATGTGATAATATTTAGTAGTGGAATACAAAATTTTCACTAAACTTATTGGTGGTTTTTTAATAACCACCACTTGTCAGGAGCCGACCTCGGGGCCCGTGCCGTGACTACCCCAAGCCCGCCTTCCATAGGCCAGTGGCTGGCGACTAGCACCAAGGGTGTAAATCCCTAAACCGGGAAGGCATTTCCTTTATAAAAGTAAAAAAACACAACAGAGTACACAACTGAAGTAAGAACTAAGTAAATTTAGTACAAAAGTAAGTGGTGAAAAGTAAATGGGCATGTATACAAACCCAACTGTAAAGTACAGTACAACTACAAAGCTAGAAAAAACTGCAGCAAAGTAAAACAACAACCACTAAGTCGTCCTCCAGGAATCCCTCCTGAAGGGTGGGTACATATGGCCTCCTCAGCACCTCAAGTTCATCTTTCCACTCTGTGTACGTCTCGCCAAGTGGTCCACCTCCGGGTACCGTCCAACTCTACAAGTCTCTACCTTGATCAGTGTTGTTTGTCGTCTGCATCCAACACAACGTAGTGCGGTCAAAGCCCGTGCAGGGGTGAGTATATGATACTCAGTAGGGACCCCAAGATCCCCGAAGGTCTCCCAGAATCCACAAAGGATAAACCACAGAAGAGATATACAAACATGAAGTATCAACCAACCCTACTTAGTTATATGCCCATACATATACCTAAGTTATCAACCATAGTATGACTCCAAATATCAAGCCCAAGTACAACCCATTCCATATAGGAAAGAAGTCAATCACGTCGATGATAATGATTGAAAGTCAAGACTCACCTCACACAGGTATACATCTTTCGTATAAAGATATAATGATCAGATGTAGTCACTGATTCATCTAAACTGTCGGACCCACATAAGATACAAGGCCAGCTAAGCTATCTGACCCACACACGATACAAGACCAGCTACTCTGCCTGACCAACACAGGATACAATTACAGAGGTAAAACTACCGGACCCAAACATGATACAAGAACAGTAGTCATTGCCTTCAAACCCACGGAGGATTCCAGTATGGTATTCATCGCTGTCGAACCCACGGAGGATTCTAGTATAGTAGACGTCGATGTCGAACCCACGGAGGATTCCAGTACAGCAGTCATTTCTGTCGAACCCATGGAGGATTACAGTACAGTAGACGTCGCTTTTGAACCCACGTAGGATTCCAGTATTGTAGTCGTCGCTATCAAACACATGGAGGATTCCAGTACAGTAGTCGTCGTTGTCGAAGCCAGCTCTAGGGTCCCCGCACACAACACACTCGATTCCGGGAGGGTCCGCTCTTCAATTCAATGGTCGATACATCAACTATCACAAAGTCCTGAGTTGACATATCCAGAAGTTCCTCCTCGTCATAAGGAACCCAACACGACATACGACCAGTCAATCGGATGCCTGATCTGAGAGTTATTAGCTTTTCCTTTCGAGGGGCCCGGATGGATCTCGGGTACAATCCAACCCGGCCATACTCTAATCTCATTTTAATCCCACGTGTAGTATTCTTAATGGATTGTCTCATCAAAATTAAACCAACATAGTTGACGACACATCAATCGGACCTCCGGTCCTTAAGTTATAAGTGTTTCTGCTTCGAGGGCCTGGTTGGTTTCAGGTTTGAACCAACCCGACCATACCCAAACTTCTCTAAAACAATGAGTGTAACATACTGAACTGATCTTCTTGATCCAAGTAATCCTACGCAATGAACACTGCGTAGATCGAAGGTCCGTAGATCAAGTTATGGGCGAATAACCGAAAATGGTCCGAAGAGGGGGGTCTGGGCCTGGTCCGACCTGGCCCAACCCGCCCTGGGTCGGACTGAACCAGGTTGACCCGACCCGGATCCGGGTCCAGCCCGGTAAAGTGCGGCCCGACCCAATGGGTGTGGCCCGACACAGCACGGTGGCCCGACCCCGGGCGCAGGCCAGGCCCTCGTCGTGGGGTGGCCTGGCCCATGCGGCTCGAAAGCCCGGACCGTGTGGCGCGGTGTCCCGGCCCACGTGGCACAGTGGCCCAGTCACATGGCTGGGTATGGTGAAGCCCACTAGGTCAGCGAGACCAGGCGGCGACAGCACCCTATGGGGCCCGCCCTGTTCAATCAAGGGGGGTTATGCCCCCCGTCTCCCTATAACGGAACCGGAAGATGTCGGTTCCTCTCTGCGGAACCCTGTCGGGTTCCGCCCTGGCGTGCCCCTCGCTGTCGGCCGGCTCAGTTGGCTGCCCTGCAGCTTGTCTGCCGCGGCCCAGCCGCGGATTCCCTTTCGGCACGGCGCGGCGGCACCGCGCCCTCTCCGACTGGCACGGCCCGTGTGGCCGCGGCCCCTCTACCACGTGGCGCAATAGCGCCACGCTTTCTTCCGACTATCTCGGACCTTATAGCCACAACCCTCTTCCTCTGGCGCAGTGCGACGGCATCACACCCCTCTGGCATTTCCGCGACCCATGGTGGTCGCAGCACCATTCTTCGCACAGCTCCAGCGACCTGGTGACAATTGTGTTGTAGGTTTCTTCTGCGGTTCTCTCTAACGATGGCGTCGTAGTTCCACCGATGTCGTCAATCCATCAAGAATCATCGGTTTGACGTCGGGCCGTTTTTTTTCAGCTCGTGCCCTCCGCGTCTGAAGATAACATTTGGATAACAAAGAACCATAATAATAGATGAGGTACGAGGATTTAAATTAATCAATAACGATCCCTACCTCAATCGTTGTTTGTTCACGATGTCACGAAAAGAAGGTGAAGTTGACAATGATCGTTGCATCCACCTCACACCTTAGATCTGAGTTCGTGCGTCGGAGATTCGTCTGGATATGATCTCCATCAAAGGATCATTCTTCTCTATGGAGAATGTCGTTGGAGATCCGTTCTTTGTCCACCAAAACCATTCCAACCCTTGTTGGTCGGAGAAGTAAAGGAAGTGATGGCAAGAGGGCGGGTGAATTGCCTTTTAAAAAATAATTAACAATTTAAAATCAAAGTTAAAAGTGCAGCGGAAATAAATGAGGCAAGACACAAAATTGATAACGGAGTTCGGCTTAAACCAAAGCCTACGTCTCCGCTCCCAACTCAACCGTTGAGAGATTTACTACCGCTTGCTTTTTAATGGTTTTAGCAAGAAACCCACTAGACTTTTCAGGTAGTCTAGAACCTATTACAGCTTGCTTTTAATGGTTATGCAAGAACCCACTTGCTTTCAATGGTTGAGCAAGAACCCACTAGCCTTCTTACAGGTGAAGGCTAGCTCACCTATGTCTCAATCCTTTTAAAGGGAAGGCTTGACTAACCTCTTCACACCTTAAAGGTGATGTGAAAACCCAAGAGAGAGGATGAGAGAAATAGATGGGGGTTTGTAGGCACAAACCCAAAATGATGCTCAAAATAAATAAAACAAGAAAAACCGTAATGGGAGAAGTCTTGGGCGCCAAAGGATTGATGGAGTTGATGAAGGGCACTCCCAAGATTCTATGGGGGTGCTCCTTGGTTGTGGAATTGAGTTGGAGCAAGTGGAGGTTCCTTGGTGGAATTCGCCGGAGGTTCGCCAAATGATCAAAAATGTGTCCATGGGCTTCCTTGTGGCTTGGTTAAGTTTCCGGGGCTTCCTAGTCCTTTATTTATAGAGGGGGAACCCTCAAATGGCCTTTGGGAGGCTTCAGAGCCGTTGGAGAGGCCTTCGGAGCCGTTGGGAGGCAAGTGGATAGGTCTGGTCAAATCCCAACGGCTAGTTTGACTGGCTCCACCCGCTGACCGGTACAGTGCCACCGATTGGCCGGTGTTTGGAAAATGGAGATCAATTCTGCCCAAGCTCCACTGGCTGGCCGGTGAGGAGGCCACCGGTTGGCCGGTGCTGAGGCAGTGGCTGACACTGTTCTGGCTGGGTGCCACCGGCTGGCCGGTGCTGAGGCCACCGGTTGGCCGGTGCTGAGGCAGTGGCTCAGCCTTCTGTCTGGGTCCCATCGGCTGGTCGGTGCTGAGACACCGGTTTGCCGGTGGTCTGGACAGAGGGATGCCTTCTGTCCAGGCCTCTATCGGCTGGCCGGTGGTCTTCCACCGGTTGGCCGGTGGACTGAAAATCAGTCCACTTTGGCTTCTTGCTTTCTTGGCCCAATTCCTTGGCCACCTGAAATCATGCCTATCATCCAAAAACACTTAAAACAATATTAGATAAAGAAGAGAGTGATTGTGATCATGAAAATTAAACCTCGAGGGGTACGAGAGGTACAACAATCTCCCCCTATTTTGATGATCACAATCACCAAAACAAACAATGTAAAAATGAAATGAAAGGCATTCTTTTAAAGTATAAATTGAAAAGTAAATCAAAGCATGAGAAAAAGATTTCTCCCCCAATCAATCAAGAATTTCTCCCCCTTTGTGATTATCAAAATAGCACGGGGCTTAAAACTTGATTGAGGGAATGGTTTGAAAAACAGGATAGAGATTTTAAACAAATTGAAATTTTTGAAATTTGAATTGAAAGTTTTGAATCGAAATTTGAATTGAAAGTTTTGAATCGAAATTTGAATTGAAAGTTTTGAATTGAGAAAATGAAAAAAGGCTTAAACGATCCTAACTCCCCCTAAATAAAAACAACAAATCACCGGGGAGAGTTTTTTGAAACCGAGACAAATTTTGGTCCGGTGAGACTCGCTAAAAGGGATTTTTCAATCCACACTTGTCTAGTGGTGGGTCTTCTCCTAAAAAATTCATCACTAAGGGAAATGCTTTTGGGCCTTCCATATCGGGCATTTTTGCAATTGCACTCATAAATTAAGTGCCCGGGTTTTTTACAATAATTGAAAAATTTAAATTGGGAGCTCCCCCTTACAAAAATAGTAGGTGCATGGGAAGAGGAAGCTTGCTTGGAATAGCCAAGCCCTTCGGTGGTTCTAGATATGCGTTGGGAACCGAGGAGTTTGGTTAAATTTTGTTCACCTTGGGTGAACTTGGCTAGTGATTCCCTTAAATCTTTGATTGTTGATTCCATAGAATCAACATCGGGAAGGTTTTGGACTTTGAGGGACAACTCCTCCTTTTCTTTGAGAAGTTGTTCCTTTTCGGAAGAACGTTTTTTGAAATTCTTTTTTAAAGCAACAAATTTGGAAGAAAGTTCGTGAAAACCTTCCTCCAATTGATCTCTAGCATGTTGGAGATCCTCATATGATAAATGATTAAAAGAATTTGAAGAACTAGAGGAAGAGGAGTCGGAAGATGTTACCTCATGAAATGCCATTTGGCATTTGTTACCGTTGTCACTTGAGGAGGATGAGGAGGAGGATGTGGAGCTATCACTCCATGTGGCCTTGAAAGCCTTTTTCTTTTCCTTTTGCTTGGCACTTTTCTTGTTGAGTGGACAATCGGGCTTGTAATGGCCTTTCTTGCCACACCCGTAGCATGTTACCTCGGGCTCAGATTTTTCATCGTGTTTTTCCTTTCGAGCCTTGCGGGATTTCTTCTTCTTGTGCTTCTTCATGAACTTGTGCATTTTGCGGGCAAGATTCTCCATTTCGAAATCGCCGCTTGAAGAGGAAGACGATGAGGAGGAGGAGATTTCTTCTTGTTGAACTTTGAAGGCGATGTTCTTTGGAACTTTGATCGGTTTGCCTTCTTTTTCAGCTTGCCTCCTCATGGTGATCTCATAGGTCATGAGGGATCTGATGAGCTCTTCGACCGGCATGTTTTTGATGTCCTTTGCTTCTTGGATTGCCGTGACTTTCGGTGCCCAGGAGCTTGGTAGGATCCAAGGGATCTTTTTGACCATCGTTTCTGCAGACACATCATCACCAAGGGACTTTCTCCCATTGCAAACATCAGTAAACCGTGTAAACATTTCAGTAATATTTTCAGATGGATGCATGGTAAAAGACTCAAAGTCTTTACGGTACATGTCCAATCGAGTATCCATGACTTTGTTGGTCCCCTCATGGGTAACCTCCTATAGTTTCCAGATTTCATGTGATGAGGTGCATGTGGAAACTCGATCGAATTCATTACGATCAAGGCCACAATGTAGAGCGTTCATGGCTTTTCCATCAAGCTCGAAATTTTTAATATCGGCTTGGGTCCATTTGGATTCATCGGGAGAAGAGAGAGTGTAACCATGCATGACAATTTTATAAATGGGATAACCTATACTTCTAAGAAAATTAGTCATGCGGGTTTTCCAATAAGTATAGTCGGGTCCATCAAAAAATGGAGCAAGACCCAAAGAATAGCCTTCGGGGGCGAAAGAGGTTGATGCCATCACAATGGATCTTAAATTTGAAACCGGATAGGGTATTACTCAAATTTTCCTCTGATACCAATTGTTTGGCGGAGAAGTAAAGGAAGTGATGGAAAGAGGGGGGGTGAATTGCCTTTTAAAAAATAATTAACAATTTAAAATCAAAGTTAAAAGTGCAGCGGAAATAAATGAGGCAAGACACAAAATTGATAACGGAGTTCTGCTTAAACCCAAGCCTACGTCTCCGCTCCCAACTCAACCGTTGAGAGATTTACTACCTCTTTCTTTTTAATGGTTTTAGCAAGAAACCCACTAGACTTTTCAGGTAGTCTAGAACCTATTACAGCTTGCTTTTAATGGTTATGCAAGAACCCACTTGCTTTCAATGGTTGAGTAAGAACCCACTAGCCTTCTTACAGGTGAAGGCTAGCTCACCAATGTCTCAAGCCTTTTAAAGGGAAGGCTTGACTAACCTCTTCACACCTTAAAGGTGATGTGAAAACCCAAGAGAGAGGATGAGAGAAATAGATGGGGGTTTGTAGGCACAAACCCAAAATTATGCTCAAAATAAATAAAACACGAAAAACCGTAATGGGATAAGTCTTGGGAGCCAAAGGATTGATGGAGTTGATGAAGGGAACTCCCAAGCTTCTATGGTGGTGCTCCTTGGTTGTGGAATTGAGTTGGAGCAAGTGGAGGTTCCTTGGTGGAATTTGCCAGAGGTTCGCCAAATGATCAAAAATGTGTCCGTGGGCTTCCTTGTGGCTTGGTTAAGTTTACGGGGCTTCCTAGTCCTTTATTTATAGAGGGGGAACCCTCAAATGGCCTTTGGGAGGCTTCGGAGCCGTTGGAGAGGCCTTCGGAGCCGTTGGGAGGCAAGTGAACAGGTCTGGTCAAAGCCCAACGGCTAGTTTTACTGGATCCACCGGCTGACCGGTACAGTGCCACTGGTTGGCCGGTGTTTGGAAAATGGAGATCAATTCTGCCCAAGCTCCACCGGCTGGCCGGTGAGGAGGCCACCGGTTGGCCGGTGCTGAGGCAGTGGCTGACACTGTTCTGGCAGGGTGCCACCGGCTGGCCGGTGCTGAGGCCACCGGTTGGCCGGTGCTGAGGCAGTGGCTCAGCATTCTGTCTGGGTCCCATCGGCTGGCCGGTGCTGAGACACCGGTTAGCCGGTGGTCTAGACAGAGGGATGCCTTCTGTCCAGGCCTCTATCGGCTGGCCGGTGGTCTTCCACCGGTTGGCCGGTGGACTGAAAATCAGTCCACTTTGGCTTCTTGCTTTCTTGGCCCAATTCCTTGGCCACCTGAAATCATGCCTATCATCCAAAAACACGTAAAACAATATTAGATAAAGAAGAGAGTGATTGTGATCATGAAAATTAAACCTCGAGGGGTACGAGAGGTACAACAACCCTTCCCCCAACGAATCATGTTTAACATAAATAATGTTCATTAAATTGGTGGTGACACCTCTTGGTGACCACACATTTAATGCTCCTCATTAAATGTGGAGTTTCAATAGTCGGGTGGTCCCCACACAAAAGGAGTTTCATAATTTCATAATTCAATTAAAAACAAAATACAAAGATTATTTTATTTTTATCCCATGAAACCCCGGAAGACCAACATTCACCCTAAATCGATTTCGATTGAAGCAAAGGTCTCCTTAAGCGATTATTGATGCTACAAGTTCAATGGTGTCCTCAGATTTCAATTCTGAGCACCGGTTCAAAAGATATATTTTCTCGCTCGCATGCTTACTGAACGTACCTGAACAAAATTTAAAAACATGATTCAGGGCACACCGGGCGTCGGAATCAGGCACTGTCAGAAACAACAGACTCGTAAAATTACAAAGGAATTAAGAAAAAAATTTCCTTGAAATTTTCGAGTAATAACGTTACCCCCACCTCAGGGCTTTACGTCCCCGTAAAACTACAACACACACTAGGGAAAAAATGGCGGTACTGAGCATGCATCTGAGCCTCCCGCTCCCATGTTCTCTCCTGGAGGTTCCCGTGATACTAGAAAATGCACAACAGAGGAATCTACCATCAATGTAGGACCCGCTCTTGTCGATCGTCGATCTCCACAGGAACCTCTGTGAATGTAGCCTTGTCATCAATGTCCATCTCCCCATGGTCGATGATGTGGGTCAGGTCGTGCACGTATCTCCTCAGCTGAGATACGTGGAAGACGTCGTGCACCCAATGAAACTGAGGTGGAAGGGCCAGATGGTAAGCCACCTCACAAACCCTACTGAGGACTTGGAAAGGTCTGATGAAATGCAGAGATAACATGCCGCTCGGGCCAAATCTCTGTAGACCTCATCGAGATGAGACCCATATGAAAATGTGGTTTCCATCCTCGAACTCTAGTGGTCTCCGTCTCCTATCATCATTTGACTTGTGTCTGCTCTATGTAGTCTTCATCTACTCCTAGATGATCTGCACCTTCTCCATCGTAGCCTCCACCATCTCTGGCCCTACTAGTGCTGAATCCCCCAGGTCTGTCCAGCACAAAGGTGATCTGCAAGGTCGGTTGTATAGTGCCTCGTAAGGGGTCATCATGATGGTGGAGTGGTAGTTGTTGTTGTACGCAAACTACACCAAGGGTAAAAGATCCTCCCAACAGCGACCAAAGTCAAGGACACATCCACGGGGCATGTCCCGGAGAGTCTGAATGGTCCTCTCAGTCTGACCCTTCGTCTGATGGTGGAAGGCGGTACTCAAGTGAAGATGCATCCAAAAGCCTCATGTAGCCCCTTCAATAGCATGGAAGTGAAATGAGCATCTAAATCGGAGACGACAGTCGATGTCACACCATGAATCTGTATGATCTCTTGAATGTAGAGGCATCTCGTGCTCTCTACTGAGCCCTGCTGTCTAATCGGTAGGAAGTGGGATGACTTGGTGAGTCGGTCTACGATCACCCAGATATAGTCGTGACCTTTGGATGTATGTGGTAGCCCCATCATGAAATCCATGGATATTCCATCTCACTTCCACTCTGGGACCTCTAAGGGTTGTACCATGCCTGCTGGTACCTGGTGTTCCACCTTCACTTACTGACAAGTGAGGCATCGTGAGACAAACTCTGCTACAACCTTCTTCATACCTGGCCACCAGTGCTGTCATATGACATCCTGTTACATCTTTTCCTCTCATGGATGTACTTTTAGAGGGGAAGTGTGAAACTCCCTCAACCCCTCCTCCTATAATGCAACTGGTACCATGGTACGTCCCCTGAAGAGAGTCACCTTCTCCCCACCTTCAGAAAATCCATCAGGTGCATGCCTTGTGGATATCTAAGCACGTCACGTCTCACAGTCAAAATCCCCACATTGTGCCTCCCTGACTCGCAGAAGAAGTGGAGGAGTGACTGTGAGAGACTGCAGAAAGGCTGCTCCATCCTTATCCACAAAGGATATCTACAACGCAGCTATCTTCTCCTTTGCCTCTCCTAGTAGCTGAATGCCCGATCTCTTGCTGAGAGCATCAGATACAGCGTTCCCCTTCCTAGGAGTATATACTATCTCAATGTCATAGTCCTGGAGGAACTTGAGTCATCGTCGTTGTCTCTGTTTCAGGTCCTTCTACGAGAAGATGTACCTGAGACTCTAGTGAAGTCTGGTACAAAGGTAAATTTGGCCGAATCATGAATGATCGACTACACCCTCTTATGTATGATTCCATCCTGTGCTTCCTGGGATTTCCTTTTCACCAACCAAAGAAAACACATCCCAATATTTTAGGTAAACCACAACCTTTTTTCCTAATACAGTCAATTTGTGTATGAACTGTGGTTTCCCAGTCCATACCTAAACTAACTTCGTAAGGCCTCGACGTAGCCACCAAAAGGTTCCAACCAAAACTCTCGCCTCAAGGGTCAGATCACACCATAGGTGTCAGTGTGATTTTCAAGTCTCCTCCCAAAGGTATCTCCAGACGTGAGGGTCAAGTCAATAGCTTAACCAGAAACTCTAGGTTTTGGACAAGATTCATGGAAGGAATAAATGATTAGTAGCTATGTCTATTGATACGACAGCTAGTAGTAGACATATATCATACCTCATCAAATTTCTAGAGCCCTTGGGTCACACTCCTTGACCACATGAATCTATTCTCTTCCCCTGCCCTCCAGCTCCCTGAGCCTAGCAGCAACTATAAAGGCGGGTGGTTACAACATGTTGAAATGTTCACCACCACATGCTTCTCTCCTAGAACTGCTTCCACGTCTACTACCTTGCTGATTCATCTATCCTTAACACTTCCTATTATAGAAACATTCTACACACTCAAGTCTCTGAGACTGGCACCAGTTTCATGCTTTCCAACTGCTACATTTCACTGTTGTTTCTGCTCAGCCAATGAACATTCAACCACAAAGTTTCTCTCTAGCACCCTAACATAAGTAGGAATGAAAAGAGGAAAAAGTGTTGGCTCGGATATCATTAAACACACCTCGCTCAAGAGTATGAGCTCTAAAGCACTGATTGTATCATATCCATCGAGTATGAGGGAAGATCGGTATGCCTCGATGAATACTCAGCTACCAACACGTCATCCTGTCAAAGCTGTATAAGCTCTAGAAAACTCTCATCCACTTCTTAAAGCTAGTCCTCAGCCGCCTGTGGGTCGGGCTCGCCTCGAAACATGAGGGATATGTGGTGCAGAAACACATGTAAGGAACTAAGCCTACAAGTGTCCTCTAGTGGTACCACCGGTAGTGTCTACTGACCAATGGATAGTGATATAGTTGGAACACTTCCCAAATGTACTATCTTAGAAAACGGTCCAAGTACCGAAACCTCATCACTATGCAGACCATCCTCATGGTCACTCACTAAAAAAGATTAGTAGTTATGATCAACATCTCCTCTACTAGTGTCTCAACTAGGAGGAAAACTCTAGTAATCGCCTCCATCAAGTCCTCTACTACCTAACGGGTGGTGGTGTTGCTGGTACACCACCCAAAGGTGCCAACATAGTAAGAGGGACCTGCACCGGAGCCTCGTCGCTCAGTGGGCCGTCATCGTGTACTCTCTCGGGAACCCTAGATGGATGAATCCACAACAACATCCTGATAAGGAACAGGTGTGCCACAATCAATAAGTTATACCTGGTGAGATGACTCAAAGAGACCACAAAGGAAACTCTTGAAACACACACGCAATTAGTTTTTTTGTGCACTGAGTCGAAAATCAGAGGTCAGGGACTTGGTGTATGGAAAAGTCAGCCGCCACACCAATATTGGACTCCCTTGACTGAAAACCACACTCAATATTCTTAACACTATTTCTTCACAGAAAGGAATGATCAGAGTCCTGAGTTATCCGGTAGAACCGACTCCTCTGATACCAATTTGTCACGACCCATCCTCGGGGCCCATGCTGTGACTACCCCAAGCCTACCTTCCATAGGCTAGGGGATGGCGACTAGCACCAAAGGTGGAAATCCATAATCCGAGAAGGCATTGCCTTTATAAAATTAAAAAACACAACAGAGTACAAAACTGAAGTAACCACAAAGTAAACTGAGTACAAAAGAAAGTCTTGAAAAGTAAATGGGATAGTATACAAACCCAACTGTAAAGTACAGTAAAACTGAAAAGCTAGCTCAAAAGAAGTAAATTAAAACAACAACCACTAAGTTGTCCTCTGAGAATCCCACCTGAAGGGTGGGTACAGATGGCCTCCTCAGCACCTCAAGTCCGTTCGTCCGCTCTGTGCACGTCTTGCCAAGTGGTCCACCTCCGGGTACCGTCCAGCTCTACAAGTCTCTACCTCGACCAGTTTTTTCCATCGTTTGCATCAAATACAACGTAGTGTGGGCAAAGCCCGTGCATGGGTGAGTATACGATAGTCAGTAGGGACCCCGAGACCCCCGAAGGTCTCACAGAATCCACAAAGGATAAATCATAGAAGATAGATACAAACACAAAGTATCAACCAATCATACTTAGGTATATTACCAAAAAAATACCTAAGTTATCAACCATAGTACGACTCCAACTCTTGAGCCCGAGTAAAACCTATTACACACTAGAAAGTAGTCAATCACATCAATGATAATGATTTAAAGTCAAGACTCAGCTCACACAGGTATACATCTTTCATATAGCAAGAGAGATGATCAGATGTAGTCACTGATTCATCTAAGCTGTCGGACCCACATAGGATACAAGACCAGCTAAGCTGTCGGACCCACACAGGATACAAGAACAACTACTCTGCCAGACCCACACAGGATACAATTACAGAGGTAAAATTTCCGGACCCACACAGGATACAAGAACAGTAGTCATCGCCGTCGAACCCATGGAGGATTCCACTATGGTAGTCTTCACTGTCGAACCCACGTAGGATTCCAGTACAGTAGAAGTTGTTGTGGAACCCACGGAGGATTACAGCATAGTAGTCGTTGTTGTTGAACCCATGGAGGATTCGAGTACAGTAGACGTCTCTGTTGAACCCACGAAGGATTCTAGTACAGTAGTCGTCGTTGTCGATCCCACGAAAGATTCCAGTACAGTAGTTGTCACTGTCGAAGCTAGCTCTAGGGTCCTCACACACAGCACACTCGATTTCAGGAGGGTCCGCTCCTTGAGTCAATGGTCAATACATCAACTATCATGAAGTCCTAAGTTGACGTATCCAGAAGTTTTGTCTCGTCATAAGGAACCCAATGGGACAGACGACTCGTCAATCAGATGCCCGGTCTGAGAGTCATTATCTTTTCCATTCAAGGGGCTCTGTTGGATTTAGGGAACAATCCAACCCAGGCATACTCCAATCTCATCTGAATCCCATGTCAGGTATTCCAAAAGGACCGTCTTGTCAAAAGTAAACCAACGTAGTTGATGACACATCAATCAGACCTCCGGTCCTTAAGTTATAAGAGTTTCTGCTCTGAGGGCCCGGTTGGTTTCGGGTTCGAACCAACCCGGTCATACCCAAACTTCGCCAAAACCTTGAGTGTAATATACTGAACTGACTGTCTCGATCCAAGGAATCATTCGCAGTGAACAGTGCATTGATCGATGGTCTGTAGCTCATGTTATGGGCGAATAACCGAAAATGTTCCGAAGAGGGGGTCTGGGCCCGGTCCGACCCGGCCCAACCCCCCCTGGGTCGGACCGAACCGGGTTGACCCGACCCGTATCCGGGTCCAGCTTCGTAGGGCGCAGCCCGGCCCACGTGGCTGCCGCCCAGCCCAGCATGGCGGCTCGGCCCATGGCACCGACCCGGCCCTGATCACGAGCCCGAGCCACGCGGTAGCCCGACCCCCATGGCGCGGTGGCCCGGTCCGTGTGGCGCGGTGGTCCGGCCCATGTGGCGCGGTGGCCCAGCCGCGTGGCTGGTGACGGTGAAGCCCACCTGTTCAGTGAGACCAGGCAGCGACGACACCCTTCAGGGCTCTCCCTATTCAATCAAGGGGGGTTACGCCCCCCCCCCCCTCCCCCCGTCTCCCTGTAACGAAACTGGCAGATGTCGGGTTCCACCCTGGCGCGCCCCTCACTGGCGGCCGGCTCACCTAACCGCTCTCCAGCTCATCTGCCACAGCCCAACCACGACTTCCCTTCTGGAACAGGCGCGACGACGCCCCTTCGTCTCCAACTTGTGCGTCCCTTGTGGCCGCGACCCCTCTACCTCGCGGTGCAATGGCGCTATGCTTTCTTCTGACCGCCGCAACCCTTCTGTCCACAGCCCGCGTCTTCTGGCGTGGCGCGACGACACCGCGCCCCTATGGCATTTCCACGACACATTGTGTTCACGGCCCCATTATTCGCATATCTCCAGTGACCTAGTGAAAATTGTGCTGCCGGTTTCTTCTGCGGTTCTCTCTATCGGTGGTGTCGTTGTGCCACTGCCATCATTAATCCATCAAGAACCATTAGAGGGATTTCGGGCCGTGTTTGTTCGGCACGCGCCCTCTATGTTAGATGATAACATTTGGCTAATAAAGAACCACAATAAAAGATGTGGTATGAGGATTTAAATTAGTCAATAATGACCCCTACCTCGATCATTTTTTGTTAAAGACATCATGGAAAGAAGATGAAGTTGACGACAATCATTGTGGCCGCCTCACACTTTAGATACGAGATCGTGCGTCGGAGATTCATCTGGATCTGATCTCTATCGAATGATCGTTCTTCACTGGGGAGAAAATTGTTGGAGAACCGTTCTTTTTCCACCAAAACCTTTCCAACCCTTCCCCCAACAAATCATGTTTAACATAAATAATGGTCATTAAATGGGTGGTGACACCTCTTGTGTTACCACACATATAATGCTCCTCATTAAATGAGGAGTTTCAATAGTCAGGTTGTCCCCACACCAAATAAGTTTCATAATTTCAGAATTCAATTAAAAATAAAATACAATGTTTATTTTATTTATATCCCATGAAACCTCAGAAAACCAACTTTCACCCCGACTTGATTGTAATCGAAGCGAAGGTCTCCTTAATCGATTACCGACGCTACGAGTTCAATGGTGTCCTCAGATTTCTATTCTGAGCACCAGTTCAAAGGATAGATTTTTCATCTCGCACGTTTACAGAACGTACCCGAACAAAACTTCATAAATTGATTCCAGGCACACTGGACCTCATAATTAGGCATCGTCAGAAACCGCAGACTCGTAAAATTGCAAAGAAATTAATAAAAAAAATTCCTTGAAATTTCTGGGTCTTTACACCACTAAACATGGAGAAAATATGATATATATGTATATATATATGTGAACTAGATGCCATATTGAATTGATGTGGTATTTAAAGTTAGTTTTTAAAACCATAGTTTATCAAGAAAAACTACTATAAAATAGTGGTTTCATGAATATAATAACAAAATAACATTATAAATATAATCAATACTAAATTTAAATTAATGTAAAAATTATTAGTTTTTTATATAAACAATTTTAAATCATCCCCCCAACATGTGGAATCAATTATAGGGCCTCTTTTATATCTGTCTATTTGGTTTTGGAAGTTTTGAAGGTGAATGGGGGATTAAATTTTTTTGGGAATTAGGGTTCAAAAAAAGAATGACAAAAGTCATGGTGGAGGCCATGGTGTGCCTTTGGGACTTCTGTGTGAAACTTCCAAGGCTAAATTTTCCATTGACTAAGCATGGAATAAGTTTGACCTAGCAAGGATTATCCCTACTGACCATGGAAAGATGGACATCACCACACTATGGTGGAAGTCGGTGTGGGACCAAACAACCTAAATATTTTCACTATATTATGGATGGTTCCAATCATTGTAATGTTAAGAAAACAATCCACTATGGAAAACATCATGGTTTGATGATGTTTTTTTTTCAAAATTTGAAATAATTAATTGAGGAATGATCTTCCAGGGATAGCTAAAATAGATATATGAAAACTTAATGATGGGTTTTATCCTATCTATTGACTTAGTGTCCCTCAATAATGATTATTCTCTCACCATTGGATCGGAATCTAGAGCTACTATGTTCGATTAAGGTATTTTGGTATATTTTTCTTCCATTTAGAAGTAGTGAAGGGTGATTTATTCTTCTTGGGATTTCTCTTTGTAGATCAAGTCTCATGAGAACCTGATCTATTAATTTCCCATCACCGGATTCTAAGGAAATGATGTTTCTTGTGTACTTTAGGTACATGTATTTATCTGATGGTCAATCCCTTGGAATGCCTTGTGTTATTATGAATCTACTTTGGTTTTTGATTTATGAAATTTATTGTTTGAAATATATGATAGGTTTATTTTGTCATGTTGGCTATGAAATTGTTTTCAAAATGGATTTTATTTGAAAATTGATTTTTAATTTTAAATATGGATTTTATGGAAGACCTAAAATATGGGTTTGAAATGGAAATGTTTGTTAAAGCATGGAAGTGTTGTGACTTCTCTGTGGAAAACGTTTTCTGAAAATATGGGCATTGAAAAGAATTGTATTTACCTTGGAGAATGTTTATTGAAACGGATTTCATAGTAAAATGTTAATTAATGGTGAGGCCGGTTTATTGAATGTAATGATAATGTAATGTAACATCGAAAATACCTTGGGGTATAGAGGAAAACATTACATATGTGATCCCTAGTGGAATAAGATAGCACTAGGGGAAGTACTCATGGTTCCATTGCTTCAAGTGGTATGCCCTTATAGGGGACTGAGGATCCCATACATTAGGATTAACTTATGTCGGCTAGTGATTAATGTTTTTTTAGTTTTGTAAACTATTGTGTTGTGATTATACATTTGGTCATTTTTGGATACATTATGTACATTATTACTTGATATAATAATTTACCTCATGATATGGATATTAATTCCATGTTTTATACATTTTCTTATGTCTCATGGATAAATCATTGGTCATATTACTTTGATTATTTGGAAATGGAATGTTTTTTAAAACAAAAGGAAAGTATGATTTTATATAGAAAAATGATTTATTCTATAAATGTTTTAGAAATTTGTTTCAAACAGGAGTTAATGGATGCACTTGGATATAAATTCTATAGATTCTTTAGTGGTATCTTACTAAGATTCAAGGGTCACACCCTACTTTTTTGTTTGGGTGTTTGTAAATGGTTTTTCATGATACAATTAAAGGAAAGAGTTTCATGTAAAGGATATCTCTTCTATACCATATAACATTTTCAGTGGGTTTGGATGGTGGTGAAATATAATAATAAGAATATAAACCCATGGGTTCCTTCGGGTTCCATGTTGATTATATTTTACTATGTTTATCAAGATCTTATTATCTAGTTATTGAATGTTACCATTATGGTTTGGTTGCTTTGACTTGTCTTGTATTCTTCTGGATATTTTCTGTGATACTCCAGTTGTATCTATCTTATCATGTATCTATTTTGGGTGAAACTGTTCCAATGTTTCTTCGTATGATACCCCAGTTATTTTCACCAACCAATAGCGATTAGGAACGTGCTTCGGGTCTTGCGGCGGTCTAATCAAAGTGAAATTATGGGTAGAATCAGGTTGATCGACAACAAAAATTACATAAAAATGATTAAGACCATCCTTAATTATAAAACCCCCTACTATTTGTATTATTTTAAATAGTGTTTCATTCCTACGTTGTTTCCATGGGTGGAATATCTATTGACCCTTCATAGATCATGGAGGATGAAGAATGGCCCATGCTTATAAAGGGGACAATTCACATGATCAATGCATAAAGTGGCCAATTCACAAAAAGGTGATAACCCGAGTCAACCCATAATGTCACCTATCTTGGCATGTTGCAGCAAATTTAATGCATAAACGGTCCAATTCAAATTATCAATGGAAGGGATACGGTGTATCCTTCTAAAATATGATAGTATCATGGTTTAAAAATCATCAAAATCAAATAAACTAGAAAAATAATTCAACACCTTATCTAGAGTTGTTGTTAATAATAATTTCATTGATTAAATAGTGAAACTATTTTTATGGTAAAATATGTGACATATTTAGAAATAATAAGATTCTAAAGTATATATTCACATGGAAAAAATAAGAAAATTAGGAAAAGGAGATCACCTGAACTACCTATGGACTATTTATTTCTTATACACTACCCCCTAGGAAGGAAAAAAATATGATAGATGCATTGAGTATGAAGGATCAAAGAGTTATATGAATTATAATGATAAAAAGGTACCCAATATACATGGATTTATTAAATCTGAGAATGGAAATTATCAAACAATGGGAAACATCTTTTCATTTTAAGTAATTTCACAATAATCATTTCAAGAAATGGTAAAAAATATTCAAAAATATGAAAATGTTATTATAATTAAAGCGAATGATAAAAAGTTAGAATATTTATAAACATTAACTATGATGATATATTTTTAATGTTTGGAAATAGATTAAATATAACATATATACCATAATTGAATTGGGAATTTCTAAATTTATCTCATTTGTAAAATTTCCTAATATGACCATGAAACACCAAGATGTATTAGGATGTATAATAATATTATTTCATAAATACATGACATGAGATATTATTGAGTATGTATCAAGATGCTAAGTATGCCAAAAAGTGAAGTCTAAGAGAAATATTATAAATGGTATCATGAAACCTATCCTTATTATAATATTGAAATATGATAATATCATGATGGATATTGTCATTGGAATTCCTAAGAAATCCTCGAGTAATGATGCAACATGGGTTATTTTGGATTGCCTTATAATGTGTTGAAATTTTCAAGAAATAAGTGATGATATACCCCTTGAGTGAATTCCTAAAATTATATTAATAGAGTTTTTAAGATTCATAGTCCACATTAATCAATTTTATTTAATAATGTCACTAATTTTACATAAAAAGTTTAGTAGAGTTTTCAAAATGATATAAACACTAAGATACATTAAAACCCCATATCAACCTCAAATGAATGTATAGTCTTTAAGGACCATCCAAAAAACTAGATGAAGTGATAAGTTTATGATCACTCAACTTCCATGGAATTGATGATCAATGTCTACTTATTATGGAATTTTCATAAAATAATATTTTTACTCTAATATATAAATGGAATAATGTGAAACATTGTATGGGAAAATATGTCATGCTCTAACCTATTCAAATGATGTTAGGGAAATTAAGGTAGTTTTCCCATAACAAGTGGAAGTTGCAATATGAAACTATGATTAATATAATAATATATCTAGAATAATTAAAGATGTATAAAAAATATGTTAATAATTATAGGAAATTTATAGATTTCGAAGTAGAGGACCATCTATTCTTGAAGCTATAACAATGCATGGGAGTTTTAAAAAATTGGAAAGAAGGTAATAATAAATCAAACGTACATTGGTATTTTTATATTTTAGAGATAATTAAATTTTTGGAATATCATTTGTGTAACACCCAAAAAAATTAGTTTAAATGAATATGATTCTCAATACCTTTCATGACACAAAACATAAACCATTAAGAGAATTGTGATATAAAATAAAAATATTATTACTTAAATGTGATTTTTATAACAAAGCTACAATTTTGAATGTATAAATAATAATAAAAACATTATGATAAATATGTATAAATTTTTTATATAATTAAAATTAATTGATTAATTCATAAAAAATATTTACTCAATTTTTAGTAAAGTAATTTTATGATTCAAAAATATGTTTACATTAAAATGGTTTTTATTGTTTTTTGAGTGAATATTATAATTAATATCTAAAAATTTTATAATATTATTTCTAAATGAATATCATTTCTAATCTCAGTATATAAAAATTACCTCAGTGTGTAATTTTTTATTTTTTGGAAAAGAATCATTTTTAGTGAATAATGAAGAATAGAAATTTTATGGAAAACTGTATTTTATTTTCAATTATTTAAAAAGTTCAATTATATTCATTAGTTTTAAAATTTCATTAACTCATTTTATTTATGAATAAAAATTTTAATTTTATTGGAATCAAATTGTTTCTTAATTTTCGTATAAAAAAATTCTACTTAAAAAAGCATTTTTTTGAGAAACCTAGTTTTCATCATTTTTTCATTTTTAACTTAAATTAATTTATAAAATTTCAATAAATTTAATCATCAAAAATGGATTTCATATTTGAAATTAATTGCTTCAAATTTTCTAAATAGTTTATCTTTATTTTTTTCATAATGAATAGAAACATTGGTAAACAAAATTAGTTTCCACAGTAAATTGGCATAAAATGGTAAAAAAAAAGGTAAGTGTGAAAATTAATTAAAAACATATCTAACTTCTACTAGATAGAAATATTTTGACGATATATCCTATATTATTTGAAAATATTCCATTTTATATCCACCTGTCTTAAGTAATACATTAATATATTTTTATATTTTGAAAAATTTGTAGTGTGTCCTCTCACTCACTTATAAAAAAGACCCCCACTTATCTCTTCACCACACTTAAATAGACACTTAGATTAGCTAATAATTGGAAAAATACCGTCCAAAAATCTCTCCACATTTCCTAGACGTTATAGTTGGATTTTAATACCATCCCAATATAGATTTGGCTATAAACATAAGGAGGTTTTCTGATGAAAATGTAAAATTCATAACAAGGGGTTTTCCTTTTACTTTTTATTTTACCTTCTTCAACCCTCTATTAAAAATTTAAATATTATAAAATAATTATATAAAATATATACACAAGTTATTATGGATACATTATAACCCATTTTCTTCATCTTATCTATCAAATGGAATATAAAAACATTCCTCGTGCATACATGTGGACTACCACCTCGCAAGAAGATGTCTCTCATTTCCCATAACCACCTCTTATGGATTTCCATAATTATAGATATAAATGAAATAATGTGATATATATGATATAAATTTTATTATTTAATGGTAAATAAATATTCAACTTCTTTACTATCCAATGAAAAATAAAAAACATTTCTTGTGCATACAAGCAAACCATCACCTCATGAACCGATGTATTTTATTTTTCATTACCACCTCATATGGATAGTGTATATGAATGGATTTAAATATATTAAATGATATTTTCTAAATATTATAAATTATTTAAATATAAAAATATACCTACCTTTTGTCCCTCATGATCATTGAAAAATGAAATCTTTACTCATGCATGCGTATGAACTTCTCTCTCCATGGTGTAACACAATTCATTTTCCCAAACCACCCTGTAAGGTTGGTTATAAAAGTGTAATTAATTTATGAAAACGATAATTATTATATTATTTATATTATAAAATTTATCTAATCATTATTAATTTGATTTTAGTCAACGTACTAAAGTTACTTTGGACATATGAGCAGAATATCCGTAAAACCCCCTACTTGAACTTAATTGATTAGATAATTTCAATATGACAAGGATAAAAGTGAAATATAAGGAATAAAAAACAATAAAAATGTTATTATGAGGATAAATAAAAAACATAATTTTATTCTTTAATAATTTAAAGAGAGTACATGATGAGTCAGTATTAAGGTATGATATTTCTAATTCAATTTCCTTTATTTAAGACGTAAGATACTTCACTACATGATTTATTTTGTGTGGAGTATAAAATACCAGGTGGATTTTTTTTTATTCCATATAAATTCAAGTGTTTATAAATCCCTTCAATGTTCTTTCCTTAAAAGATTTATTGGTTTAAAATTTATCATGTCAAAATGGATTTTATTTAAAAAGATGTTTAAACATTTTTATGTTTCATTGTTGACTCTTTTACTATCATATATATGTTAAATTTAAAATTTATTCTTTGTAATATATTATTTACTCCTAAATGGTTTATAAACTATTTTTTATACTACCTTTTAATTTATTTATAATTTTTAAAAATAAATCTACTTTTTGTTATCTAAATGAGGTAATTTTACAATAGGTGCGAAATAAATAATTGTTTTAAATTTTATGGCATGTAAGGAATTTCAAACCAATATTAATTTCATTCATTTAAGGATTAATTTAAAATTTAATAATATTATTTTAAAATAAAATCATTTTACAATTAGTTTTGGAATCTTCAATTTTAATTATTTTGAAATAAATATATGTTAATCATATTATATTAAAATTGACAATGATTTTTCATTCGGGTTCAAAAAATATTTTCAAGGCATTTATAATGAAAAGTTACAATTTTTTAAAAAAATACTCAGAATATGTTAATTTAGAATTATATATTATGATGGGTGAGTCCAATATACCTTATATGATGGATGATCCCGATACAACTTATATAATTGGTGATCCCTATAAATCTCTCTAATTAATTGGTTACTTCTCCTTACATTCAAAGGAAAAAGGGGAAAGTTAAACATGGAATTTTATCCTATTAATTTAACAACAATCCATTTAATTCCAACATGATTAAAATTTAGTTATGAATTTAGTACTATACGATTCATAAAATGGCCTCTATTTACTTGTTATGATTTTAAAAAGTTTTCTCTAATAAATATATGATTTTATAATAAGGATATGTTTTATTTATATGATCAATGTTTTATTTTGAAAAAGATAAACATTTTTTAAAATTTTTATTGGAAAAATGGATTTATTTCCTTTATATCACTTACTGATCCTTTTCTATTGATCCCATGTTTTGAAATATTTTTCATATGAACTAAGGATGAGTAATTGTTCTGGGATCTAGCTCTAATTAATTGAAATTGGCCTTGAATGAAGAAAGAGTTTCATAATTGAAAACCGGAATATAAACTTATGAATCGTATTTTAGAAAAAATTATGATTTTGTGTTAATGTTCAATATATAAGCTAATGGTTTTTCTAATTCTCTAAAACTCTAAGTCAAAAAGATAAGGGTA
Organism: Viscum album; assembly: GCA_963277665.1. Classification (NCBI taxonomy): domain Eukaryota; kingdom Viridiplantae; phylum Streptophyta; class Magnoliopsida; order Santalales; family Viscaceae; genus Viscum; species Viscum album. Next base: position 1,884,652,758 of record OY728163.1, read on the forward strand.
ATTAAAGAACGTGAAACCCTTATTCTTAAAATCAAAATAATAGGTTGAATAAGTTATTAGGGTTTATAGTTGGAATCAGAGTAATGGTTTGGATAACATTAGTGGATAATATGTCACTATAATATTTGAAAAACATTAAGGGTTAATATTTTTGTTTGGGATCATAAGTTATAAGTATTATAAAACCTTAATGTTTATTATTCCATGATGAATTATAGTAATTTTTGGAATATGTTAATAATTATAAAATAACCAAACATAATGAAACCTAGGATAAAACTATGGTGAATAAAAAGTGTTCATGACTAAAGGAATAGTTTCATAGAGAAATACATTCAACATATAGAGTAATGAAATTTATTTAGTTGTTCACGATGATTTCGTTAAACAAATTATTTGATATTTAATCAAAAAAAATTATCATCGTGAAAAAATATCATCTTCAAGATATATGGGTAGAAATCAAACACATACCACTTTTATCTTCTAAAGGATTCACTTGCAATAATAATTGAAAAAAACTATTCATATGATTTAGATACTTTCACTAGTATTAATCTTTTGTAAAGAACACTTTATAATGTATTCTAATACTCTTCTATATTTAGATATCATGAAGGAGCTTAGCATACATTTTTAATGTTTTGAAAAGATATATATCTTATCATTCTTGTTTTAGAAAATAACATGAGGGACTTTATCATGTTTTGACAATGGATGAAAAGAAATATTCAACCCTCCAATAGGATATAAAGGTTGGAAAACACTAAGAATATTATGTTTTTATCTTATTATGTGATCTATTTTATTTTTATAAACACCAACCCATATTTGAAATTTTAAATTCAAACCATATCATGTTGTATAATGGGAAACAATTTAAAGATGATGTATCAAACCTATATATTCATAACACGAGATTTCTTATCAATTTCAATCTTTAAAATATCCATTTTAATCAACATTTAATGATTGTACATGTATAAATGAATTATAGGAACTTAAAAAAGTTTTGATACATTTTAACAATGGATGGAATCAACCTACTAGATAATGGGGAATCCAACATTGAAATTAGGATTACAATGAATGGTAATCTATATTGAAAGGTATGGGTTGAATATGTTTAATGTAGAAAATTGAATAGATTGATATTTATGAATATTAGGGAATGAATTGTATTTTTGTTTTATTATATTAAAGAAGTATAAATAAATAATATGGAAAATAATGGATAATGAAAAATAAAGAATATTGATTGATTAAAAGTATTGACATATAGGGTTTGAAGATTTATTATATAATGGTATTTTATTTAAGTGTTTTTAAATTTAAGTATGATCATATGTTTAAATTAATTATTACATTTCATAGGTTCAATGTGATGGGAGTACTTTGGGAGACATTTTTTGAGTTTTCATAAATGTTTGGGATATTTGTAACCCCTATTAATAACTGGTGATGTGGTAAAAAGGTTATTTAAATAAGAATGTTTTTATATTTTCTGGACATAATTTGAGATGTATTAACAACCTTTATAGTTAATATTATTTAAATTTTTAGTTAACTATTCCTATTTTGGATAAAATGATTATTGAATTTTGGGAACATATAATTTATCCTTTAGATAACCATGGGATTGAAATGTGATTTGGAGACTCAGTGATTTAATTTATTTTTGAATAAGTTCACTATTTTGGTAACCTTATAATATCATGGTAAATGGAAATAATTTTGGCTAATAGACGAGTTTATTTAAGGAATATAATTTTTATTATATTTTAGAAACATATATGATTTTATTGTGGATTTATGGTTATTCGGGTTATTTTGGGAAAATATTAGAATATTTTAGAGATAATATGACTAAGGCATATACATTATTGGTAAATGGATTTATGAGTGATTGGTATTATTTTTAGATGATTTTAATTTTCATCATGGATGAATATGATATGAAATCCTTCTAATCATTGGGTCTCAATCTTGGTTATTAATGTTTTTAAGAGTTCTATGGTTATATATTTATGGAAGGATTTAAGTTGAACTTTGGGTGTCATTGTTGAGGTCTTGGAAATTAATGAAATATTTCTTCAAATGAAGTTTTAAACATATTTAATATTATATTATCCAGTTATAAAAAAATTGGTTTTGATTAATGTCAAAATTTAAAAATAATAACTTATTATAAATTTATAGTTCTTCTGATATGTTAAAATTTAATTCTATATATTCAGGATTGAAAAAAAAATCAACATGAACATTCATTTCATTGAGTTAGAGATGAGAAAGAAGTGGTAACAATTTCTAAAACCATGACCAAATAACGAAATTATACTTTTGGAATGGAAATAAATAATGTGAGTATATTCTCTCATGTTCTCAATCTTGATATTAAAAGAATACCTCCACTCTAGGAAAATGAACTTGGATCAAAAAAATGTTATCCTATTATCTTCATTTCTGATGAATTGGTGGACTTCATAATCCCCGAATGATTTATTGTTTTTTATAAATAAACTTTTTCAAGACAATGTTATTTATCACTATTCATTATTTATTAAACATTATTTTTCTCATCCATGTCCATATTTTCAATAACAACCACTATTATCCTTATATGGGAACCTAATTATGTGTTATTCATGGTGACCTTCAATTTTCAGTTTTCTAAATTTCAAAAGAATGTTTTTTATCCTTTTTTACCATTTGGGTTTTTAAAAAATATATTTTTTTAATTATCAAAAAGCTTTTTCTCCTTTCATGAATGTATACTCCATTTTCCAATACCATTAATTGATTTATAAAAATTAAACCCTCTTTATTTGGAATGAGACAAAATGGTGAGGATGAAATTTATTTAATTAGGGTGGAATGTAACACCCTAAAAATATAGTTTTAAATAATATTATTCTTGATAGCTTTCTCAAAACACAATAATGATCTTTAAATGAATTGTGATATACTATAAAAATATTATTATTTAAATGTGATCATTAAAACACAACCATTAAATTGGTTTTTTGAATTAAAATAACAACATTATAAAAAATATGTATAATTTTTTTATATAATTCAAATTTATTGATAAATTCATAATATATAAATAAACAATTTTCAGAAAACTTATTCTATGCTTAAAATTATGTTTTATTCAAAAATGGTTTTTATTATTTTTTGTGAGCAATTATTAAAATTAATTTCAACAAATTTCAAAGATTTTATTTGATAAATAGAATATAATTTTTTAATAATAATTTCAAAATTACCTTTAGATAAAATTTTAGGAATTTTTTGAAATGGTTGATTTTTTAATGAATAGGGGAAAATACCAATTTTATAAAAAATGTCTTTTCTTTTCAAGTATTTAGAATGTATCATCTTGTTATGAATTGGTTTTAAAATTTTATAAATTATACTTTATTATTCACAATCCAATTAATGTATTTTTAACTATCATTTTGATTATTTGTTTTATTAAAAAATTATACTTAAAAAATCATTTCTAAAGAAATCTGTTTTTCTTTTCATTTTGTGATTTTATCTTAAATTAATTTCTTCCATTACTAGATATTTATTATTTAAAAATAAATTTTAAATTTTAAATCATGAATTTATAATTTGATAAATATTTCAAAATAATTTTCCATTATTATTAATAGTAATTTGGGTAAATATTTAGTTCCCATGATAAGAGTTAAATCAGGTTAAAAGGGTTAAAACTAAAATTATAAGTGTAAAAATGACTTAAAACATTTATAAATTCTATTTCATGGTCGGAAATAGACCTTATAACCAACCATATTTTAAAATCCTTAATTATTGTCCCATTGGGATAGATTAAGATATTAATACATTTTAATCTTCTGAAAAATTACAAATGTATCCTCACGCTTACTTATAAAAGGACACCAACTATCCTCTCTTATCCACACATAAAGATAATATTATCTAGTAAAATCATAGCCTAAATACCTTATTAAAATCCCACTAAACTTTTTATAGGTCTTGTTTGGATTATAATACCATTCTAAATTGGATTTTTGTATAAATCTATTGTAGTTTTCTGGAAGAGATGTATAGTTCTTAACCATGTGTTTTATTTTTAATTTATTCTCTAACCTCATAAAAACATATTATAAAAAATATAATATAATAATATAAATGTCTCTAATTTACTTAAACTTCATTATTTATATTTTAAAATCCCTTTTCATCTTCTTATTCATCTAATGCAAAACAAAAACATCGCTTATGCATATGTGCACACAACCACCCCGCGAGACGATATATTTAATTTTTCATCATCGCCTCGTATAGCTAGTAACAATAATGGATAAAAATGAAATAATATGATATATATGATATATATTTAATTCATTAATTCTAAATAAATATTCTATTTTTCCTTACCATCCAATGAAAAATAAAAACACCATGCATCCTTACGTGCAGACTACAGCCTCGCAAACCAATTTATTCAATTTATCATCACCACCTCAAATAAATGTTTTATATAGATATATTTAAATAAAAATATTATATTTATGATATAATAATTATTTATTAATTTTAAAATTAAACTTACCTCCTTTCCCACACAACCATTGAAATATAGAAATATTACTCATGCGTATGTATGGACCACTATCTTCATGGTGTAACACAGTTCATTTTTCATAACCACCTTAAATATTTTATTCAAAAAGTATAATTAATGTACAATAATTATAATTATAAAATTATTAAGATTCCATAAATTATATAATTAATATTCATTTGACCATAGTCAAACTACCAAAGTTATTTTGGACATATGAGCTGAATATCCTCAAAATGTCCAGGGCGTACATAATCGATTAAGTAGTTGAATATGAATTGGGTAAAATTGAAATAAAACAAACAATAAAATTTATATATATTATTAATTATGTAAATAATTAACATAATTTTATTATTCTGGATGTGAATGTGCGTATATGACAACTCAAACTTGATGTGAGGGATTTCTAGTCCCAATTTTATTTCTATGAGACATAAGATATTTTCACAACATGTTTTCTTTTGAGTAGAGTATAAATAGACGTATAGTTATATTTTATAAATATTATATAAATACTAATGCATTTAAAAACCATTTCAAATTTTCATCCTATATTGTTATATTGGTTCAAAATTTATCAAGATGTAAGGTATGTTCTTAAAAAGTTATTTTAAAAATTTTAATGTTTTTTATATATCCTTTTATTAAATATAAATGTTTTATTTTTAATTTCTTATATATAAGATATTTTATAATAATAAATGGTATATAAAATAATTTTTTTACTAAATTTTACTTTCTATGTACGGTTTAAAGGGGAATCTACTTTTAATTTTCTAAAATAGGTACTTTTACTAATAATGTGAAATGAATTATTATTTTAAAATTTATATAATGAATGCATTTTAAAAAATAATTAATTTTCATTTATTTGAAGCATAATTTAAAATTTTCCCTTATTATTTTTTAATAATATCATTTCACCAATATTTTGAGAATATTTTATTTTACATATTTTTCCAAGGAAATAGATATTTCTTCTTCTATATGAAAATTTAAAATGATTTTTCATTAGGGTTTAAATGTGTTTTTCATGGTATTAATGATGAAAATGCGCATGCATAAAAAATTTATTCATTATATGGTACTTGATCATTATAGATGATGACTAGGGAGTCAGACACAACTTATATAATGAGTGAGACTGATACAAATTATATGATGGGTGAGCCCAATATAACTTTCCAACACATTGGGAAATTATTATTATCTTTAAAGGGAATAAAGAGGTAGTTAACCAAGGTGGTTTATCTAAGGGATTTATCTAGGATCTATTAATTTCGGGAATGGGTGAATCCATGTTAGGAATATAATCTTTTATGATTCCAAAAAAATGTCTCTATTTTATTAATATGTTTTAAAGGTTTTCTTTAATAATTGGATTATTTTATAATATGGATATTTTTTATTTATTTAGTCAAAGTTTTATTGTGAGAAAGATAAACATTTTATTGGGTTATTACTAGACTAATGGATTTATTTTCTTCATATTCCATACTAAGATTTTTTTTCTCATCCCATGTTTTTAAATGCTTTCTATAGGGCCTAAGGATGATTATGAACTACTATGAAGTCCATCTATGAATATAAAAAAAAAATCATTTGAACAAATTAAGTGTTTCAGGAGTAAACAAAAATAGTTTGTACTTATGAATATTGTTTCTATGAAAAAATGAACATTGTGTGTCAGTGTTCCCTATATAATGTAATAATTTTCCTAATTATCCAAAAATATACACCTAAAGTATAATGGGAATGTAATAAAGTCAAACCCTAGTTATTATACTCATAATTATGGGATAAATAAGAAATAAGGACTCATAGTTTGGATATTCTATTTAACCTCTTTATAATAGATATCAGGTGATGAAAAATCAAAAAACTCAATTAGTGATGGTATACTAGATGATTCAAAAGTTATAGAAAGAAATTTGGGAGCAAGTTTAATAAGTTTTAAATAATTTCCCATATTTATTCATGGTTAAATGTATACCCAAATTTGTATTAATGAATTATTTAATAGAAGTAGAATGTAAGACATAATATTATACTTTTACAAGTAATCATTTCATTAAAAATATCTATTACACAATACATGACCTTTTGTTTCATCCAAATAGTATGATATACACCAGAGTGTAACAATCATTATTACTACTATAACTAGTGCTATATAATAAATATAAATATATGAAAAAAACCATAATATTAAAATTTAAGGGATCTGACTCTATAAAAAATGATAATGAATAAATATTATAATGAAAATAATGAATAATGGAAAGGACATGATATATAAAATAAAAGAATTGTCAAAATGATTTTCAATGTATGAATTTTTTATATTTATAATTAGTAATAAAAACATTGGAAGGTGTCAATTAGAATAATTAAATAGTAATATAACCACTATAATAGTAATGACAGAAATATGTCTAACAAACAATTGAATAATAAAATTTATAATATCATACAATAATAGTAAAATTAATAAATATAAATATTTTGTAATAATCAATGAATGAGGATTTAAGCAAACACATATATGTCCTTGAATAAAAAATAAAATGAGGTGTTAAATTTTTTAAAATGAAATACATGATTCAAAATACAGAAAAGGGTTTTATTTAATAATTAAATTTCTAAAATATTGAACAATTGTTTCATAAAAAAGAATTCAAATCTATAATCATGCATTAAAATTAAATAATGGTTCTTTCTTAATAATTTTCTAAAATAGTTTATTTAAATCCAAATTTTAAGATGCAATATGAATGTATAGTTGGTATTAAGACACTATTATGATATAATAAACAATCAAAATGATTTATCAACCAAAAATGTGTATTTTCACTAAAATAATGTATTTTAAAATATAAAAAACCATTTTCTAAACCTATAAATAAGTTTCTAATTCCAAGAATCTATTATAATATTTTTAAAATAATTCACTATGTATAAAAAATATTTTATGAAATGAGACATATAAAAAAACGGAATTTCACTTATCAGATGTATAAATACCAAGGACTGTGATTTAAATTTTAAATACCATGTTTTAAATTCAATTGAAATCTAATGGTATTGAATTTTTCACAACCAAAATTTCCAAAGAATAAATCCAATAATTAATAAACTATTCTCCCATATTTATAAAAAAAACGCACCCATCCTCTCATTAATATTCACTATAAAATAAAAAAGCCTCATTATACAATGAATTTAATTCTCAAGAATTCTTCCAAGAATATATTAATGTTCTAAGAGGATCATTGTCATGTTTTGTAAATCTATAATTCATTTTAAGGGTTCTTAATTCTCTTTTTTTGTTTCTTATTTGAGATTATTTTATTATAATATCATTTGAACTTGTATTTTATTTACTTACATGATTATAAACCCATGATAATATAACATATTTTATATATCATAAATTAATATTACTCATTACCTCAAATTATACCATTTTCCATAATATTTTTTATACCAATGTAATGGTTCTTAATGTTTTATTTTCACTTTTTATTTTTATTTTTTTTAAGTTTATTTAAATTATAATAAAAATTATTTTAAAATTCATTATTTAAAATTAATTATAATAATATGAAGGATATATTATAATTACATTTCATTCTATGATCATCATGGCCCATTATAATGCCAAAATAGTTCCATGACCATAAACTCTATTTTACAAATCCGTACGTATGTCATGTATTTATGGTCTTATTTTTGTATTATATCTAAGGGTAGGAATTATTATAAGAAAGGATAATTAATATATACTAAGGTAATCCTCTATTATGTTTATGGTGGATTAAATTATTCTTTAACACATGTGCATCTTGATAGGACCACTTTGGGATATACACTACACTAAGAGGGGGATGAATCATTGTTTGGAACATTTTATACATTTATAAAATTTATCACTTTTACAAATAATACCTGTTAAGATCTTGATTCTCTTAGTCCCCTTTCCTTATCGCATGAAATTAAATTAAATAACAGAAGGATAGAACACAATGTTTTTATGAGGTTCACTAATGAATAATAGTATCTAGTCCTTGGCATGGTATGTAAATAATCCCACCACATAGCCGCTAGAAAATAATCCTTTAAATGTGGTTACAGTAAGTAAGTAATATCCATTCAATTGCATTGTAATATGATCAAACACTAGTTCATGAATTATAGCTCATGTCTATTTATTTATACTTCCTCTAAATATAGTCTTATATTTGTTAAAGGTACTTTGTAACACAAATAAATCCTTCCACCAAATGAAACTTATGTTGGATGTAAAACTAGTACTTCAATTTTCCACTTTCATCTTATTTACTTTTTTACATGAATAGAATTAGGCAATAAAAACATATTCTTATATAAAGCATCAAAATGACAGTTTCTATTCCTTATTTGAATAACTTTAGTCTTAATAAAATGAATATTTTATGAACTAATAATCTCATAATTATTTTTTTACCCAAATGATAATTAATTGGTATCATTTTATTCACAATATCTTCTTCTATTATTCTTTATAGAATCATATATCTCCTTTGTGATTATCAAAATAATAAAATCTTAACTTAGAATCATCATAATAACTTATTATCTATTTCTTGACCAGTCATAATAATTTTAATGTGTAGTAGACTGGATATCACAAAACCTTTATTTGACCCCAAATGATAATAAACTTAGTATATATTGACCACTCTCTTGTTCTTAATGTGATCTTTAACTCTCAATAATATATAATAGTATATAAGTGTCCTATTTTGTTCTCTTCGATGCACAATATCAATAATTGATATTTTTTCTTCTCTTTATTCTTCTAGGTGAAGCAGATATTTATGTAACTAAATCGCTATTTACTTTCAATATATTTTTCATGAAAGAAATATCTTTCATAAATACAGACTGTTCAATTATTGAATTATCAACCCCAATATGATCATATTTACTTCATGCATGTAGTTCATGGTTCATTTCATATGAAACCTAAGCACATTCATCAATATTTTTTTCTATTTTATGTGCTATATTTGAATCTGTTTATGATTTATAAAATACTTATTTTTTAAAAATATATAAAAAATCATGCATGAACATCACTTTATTCTATTTTACATCACACACATAGGTAACTACACACATAATATTATGTATTTTCATCGCCATGTGTGCTCTCCCCCTCCTAATATCTTCACACAAACACAACTTTGTGGGAAAAATTATATATGTAGTCTGGTAATAACATGTCTTTCTTATTACTCACATGAGTTAACATATTTCTTTTATTATCCACACAAACCAATAATTGAACTACAATAATACTGACTTCATGTCTAAACACAAAATTACTATGTTTTTCTTCTTTACATAACTCAGTGGGAGTGAATCACTCATGCATTGGATTGTGGAAAATTTCATCTTCATAAAGTTTGATGAGAGTGTGTTAACACAAGTTGTGTCTCTTCGGTTATCCATATTCATTAAATAATGTTCGTAGTTTTAATTTCTTTATGTGATATACTTTATGAAGAACCCTTTACATACAGCTTATGAGGCTCACAGAACTCGTGCTTCCTCATGTAAAATAATTCACATAGAATGCTCTGTTTTTTTACAAAAAATGAGATCTCTATTTGAATCACTAGTTAAAGAAAGATCGTATATATCGATGCATGTGTATTTATACGCAAGGTTCACACCACCTTTTCACGACCTCAAATACCCAATAATTTCATGTTAAGATAATAATAAAATTTTTGATATTTCCAAATATTTAAAATAAAGTTTTCTCTAATAAACTTATGTAAAAAACATATAATTCTTTCTTGCAAAATCCTAAGTATCTCAAATACAGATCATAATGATATCATGATCCTAATTTATAATCTCTAACTTATCCATGAATATGAACACTTATTTTACCTTCTAAAACTTTGTTTTTAATTCATTTAAATAATGTTTTTTAATTATCACCTGCATGAAAGATAAAGATTGAATTATTGGAAATTTGTGACCTTTTCACCTTAGTATCTTCACTTTAGAATGATTATAAGGGCCTTGGTATCCATCATCATAAGTTCAACCATGAACTTTAATATACTAGGGTACTCATATGTCTAGATGTAGAAGAATACATGTAGTGTAGTGATCAGACAACTCAGATTTCTATGATCGTGTGACACTTATATATCTATATGTGTTTAACATAGAGGAAAAGTGGGCACACTTTTTTGTCCCACATAAATTGAAAAATAATTTAAGCAGTGTTATATACTATTTTTGTGTCACTTAGCTTTTTAATTGACACCAGGGTCGGCTCCTAGAACACCTTTCAAATCACACTGATATTGTGTGGTCTATAGGTTCAATATCAAGCTCGTTCTGCACACACTTTTCACAAACCATGCACTCATATGAGCAATTTATTTTTCCCACTCCCCACTTCCTCCTTGGCAGTCCTTAAATAGGATGAATTCCACAAGGCTGATCTCTAGCTCCCATATGTGATTGAGATAACCCTCTTCTGTGGATTAGGTTGGCCAATTTTTTACAACACATAGAATAATTTTAAATGAAACATTCCAGATAAAAATCTCAATAAAACATTAAGAAACATATGATATATCATGAATTTACAATGTGTTGTCACCTTCTTCTTCCCTCATTAAAAATAAGATTTTTTATGGCCCTCAATAAATCTACACGTGAAATAATATTAGATGTCCTTTACTAATTTGCAAACCATGTGTCATCATAAAACACACTATTTGTATGGTCCAAAATATCATGAATGGTTCTCATGAAAAAGTTAGGTATTTAATGATCTTATTCAATTCCTCTCAAATGACTTCCTTAAGAATCATCTCATCAAGAAACATTATTGGATGGATCATATTTATTCTTAATTGTTATAAATAATGTTTCATCTTAAAGAACATTGTTTCACTTGTTCCAGATAAAATTATAAGTGAATAAAATATTTTAATTACAAAATCAAATTATTCAAAATAAATTCCATAAGATAATAATATATGTGTACTTCATTTTTTATCCATTCATATAAGCTATAATCTATTTAAATTCAAGCTTATATATATTGGATACTTCCATAAAATTTAAAACAACTTATTTAATTATAACTTCTTTAACATATTGACATAAATGAAATATTTATATATTGTTGATCACCATTGACATCCAATGTCAATGATTGATAAAAATTACAAAACATAAACAAAGTGGGTTCTTCAATCCCCCCATTTGCATTTCAAACTATTAATTTCTCCTTATCCCCCTCTTATTGAAAAAAATATAACGCTCATGGGGAAATGGTATCAATCCATAATTAAGAAATGTTCCATCCATCATTTAACTGTAATCCTACTTGAGGTATGCTTGGGGTAGAGAATAAGGGGATTTGATTTAGATAACAAAACTATTATTTAAAAACTAATATTGATACCTAATGAAGAGAGAAATCATAGAATTTTATTCACGGGTCATACTTTTTTTTCAAGATGAAGATACATAAATGAGATATGAATTTTTTCTAGAAAATATCAATCAAAAAATCCTACACTCACCTTAACAAATAGATCAAAAACATTCAAGGGAAAAAAGGAGTATATATGGCCACGAGGAAATTTCCTTATTCAACTTATTATGTCATTAATTAATTAAAATACTTCAAATTTGTATTAATTTTTATATTTTTGATAACCAAGGATGATATATTAATTAAAAAATATCTTTTCCAATTACATGATCTTAAAATAATTTCTAGAATAATCTGATTTCATAACAATTGAAATAATTATCTTCAAAACAACTTTAGCTTTAATATTTTGTATCCTCCTCAAGCAAAACATGAAAAATAATCTTCATATTGTTGAATATATTAAAGATACAATTTAAATATATTCTAATTTGTATAACACACAAAAATGGATCTTAAACTTTTTACTGCTCAGATCTCACAACCTTCACAACTTCACCAGGAATGATATTCATCAATACTTGTTTTTCAGGATACCAAATATAAGATTAAAATGAGATGTTATATTCTTTATCCTTGTTTTCAAGTATATGAAATCACATACTTTAACTTCATAATATAGGGCCCTCTATCCTTTTTTAATTTGAATACTAAATAATGAATCATTAATGGGGTGACATATTCATCTTTTCTATCAAGAATTGAAATAAATCATTTTTCTCAAGTTCTCCCAAAAAAAATTGCTTCACCTTAAATTCTATAAATCATAAGCACAAATAAAATACACAAAGTCTAGAGGAATAAAATTTATCCTCCTTGTTTTATCAAATTGAAATTCATGGTTAGGATGGTTTTATCAAACAAGTTGCTAAATTTATTTCACTCATCACACATACAAATATGATCTTAAATTAATGTTTATCATATCACATCATTAATTTATTTATGCGTGAACCTTATTTATTAAAGATATTTTAAATCACATTTATCACCATTTGAAATGTTCACTCTCTTAAAGAATTTTTCTGGGGATGTAATAATTGTTGAATAATTTCTTGTAGTGTGATAAACCATGTTGCACCTCACACACAAATATTTTTTTATCTTTTTGTAGAATATTTTCATTCCCTTTTTCACTATACTTGGTGTGTGGTTATTCTATTTTCCTAATTACTTCTAAATATTATTTTTAAATAACTAACATGTCATTAGAAACGTTGAAAGTTTATTTAGACTTCAAAATGGATACTTCTGAGTGACATCTGTCTTAGTAGTTATTTCAGATGTAGAAATTTTCTTCAAATTCTTGGATTCAAAATCCATGTTTTTATCACCATTATTATTTGAAACCTTATTCATAGAATTCTGTTTTTTAAAATTCATATAATTTCTTCCCAGATAGCTTCTTCATTCTTTGAATAGTTATGTGGTATTCTTTTGTTATCATCTTTAGATAGATATTGAGTGTGTCATGGACTATTCTTCTGGACACATTCATTTCATAAATCATAGATATCTTCATGATTTATAAACCAGTTTTAAGTATACTTATTTTTATGGAACTATGGATGATGCTTCTTCATCTCTGGCTTTCCTCCCTTAACATGGAATTTATTTATGATTTTGTATTTTGAGGATTATACCAAAAATCTAGTGCATAATGTGCGGATCTATTACAATGCCAACACTCACCAAAAAACCCTGACCTTCTAATTTTTGATTCACGATGGTTTTTCATTTTCTTTATAAATTTTTTGGATCTTCATAGGAAACCAACATCCACATTATTTTTTTCATCCACCCTACTAATGGTGGTAGGATTCTCAACGACTTTACTCATCTATACATGTTCTAGTTTTTTTTCAGCCTATATTGTTTGTGGAAATAGATTTAGAAACATTAGTACAAGTGGTATGGATGAAACCTATTTATTCACAAATTCCTGAGATATATCATTAAATTAAGTCATGATATTCTTTCCACATGTTATATGTATTTTAATATTAGAATCCTCTAGTGATCTTGAGTAATAACAAAAATGTTATCCTTAATTTGTGAAGTCTCAATATGTGGCTTATCAAGATTTTCCAACTAAACATCAAATTATAGATATTTAATATTGAGTATGATTTTCTGATATTCAATCATAATAATAATCTATTCACAATACTTCTTCATTCTTTCAGCTTCTTATTTATTCATATTAACTTTTTTATAAAAAAGAGTCAATTTCTTTGATCTTCTTGAATCTATTTCCAATTGTAAATACTTGAAATCAATGTTGTTTTTCATTTTCAATTTTAGTATACAAATATTTTCTTCTAAATACTATTTCATAACAAATTCATTGAACCATTTTTAGGAACACAATTCAACATTCCACTTTTTGCATCAAAGTATATAACCTTTATAGAGAGATTTTAACATTATATAGTCTTTCATTATAAATCCTTCTCCAAATAATCTACTAATTATTCCATCAAGGTGATGTATTTCTATATAATTTGAAAGAATCCACAAATAAGATAGATCATTCACTAAAGAAATTTATAATATCTCTTAATCGACTAGATGATATTTCTTGAGAAATTTTAGGTTGATAATAATCACCTTATGTGCAAGAATCTTCATCTTTAGAAAAGTTTTGTACAATAATTTTTTCAAACATCATGATCGCTTACCATTCTTGATTCACATGAGGTAGTAATATTGTACTTTTCCTTGGTGGAAACATGATCCACATGATATTTACTTTCCAAACCATATTTTTCTTTATTATTAAAAAGGAATAGAGATACTGATGCTTCCTCCTCTTTAGGTAAGAGGGAATTATTCTTGGTATTTATTTTCTCCTCCTTTCTCCTATTCATCACGGTCTCGGTAGAAATAGAATTTTCTCAAATATAACTAAATTATTACCAAAACTACACATTTTCTAACATGGGAAAGTAACACAAAGCATAAAAAAAGAATAGATCCAATATAGATAATCCAACTGAGGTGAACCCACCCTCTAATAACAATTTAGAGGACCAATTTGGGATATACTCTACCCTGAGAGAGGTGTGAATTAGTGTTGGGAACTTTTTATCCTTTATAACATTTATCCCTTTCACCTCTAAGTTATTTTTGGATATTGATTATATTATTCCATTTTATTTACAACATGAAAGTATATGAAAGTATTAATGGATATTACATGATATTTTTATAATCTTCACTAATCAATAATAGTATCTAGTCCATAATGGGGAATATAAATAATAAAACCACATGACTACTAGAAAAAAATCATTTAAATGTGGTTACATCATTTAGGAAATATCTATTCATTTTCATCGCACTATGATAAAACACTAGTTTTAGGTTTATATATCCTATATTGTTTGTTGTACATCCTCTAAAGAATTTCTTCTCCTAGTTAAATTTACTTTGTGACACCAACAAAGTCTTCTAGAAGATGAGAATATGGGTTGATATCACAGTTATACATTGTTCTTCCACATTGTTCTTTTTCACTTTGTTCCTTTCATAGTAGAAGGAAAGCAACAATTATTCTTCTTTATAGCTACAAACTGAAAGTTTCTCTTTCTTAATTTGACTTCATTCACAAAAATTTAAATATATAGTTGAATGATAATCTCAGAACCCTTCTTTGAAACAAATGATAATTAACTGGTATCAGTTTGGTCACCAACTCTTCTTATCCTCTTCTTAATAGAATCATATATCTCCTTTTTTGTTATCAAAACAATAAAAGGTTATATCGACATCACCATAATTATTTCTTATTATAGCTTTCTACTCTTTTCATAATAATGTGAATGATTAGTACACTGTATATCACATAACACTTCATTGACCCCAAATGATAATCAACTTGATATAGATTAAAAACACTCTTATTATTTTTGTGATATTTTACACTCAATAATATGTAGTAGTGTAGAAGTTTTGTATTATCACCTCATCGATACACATTATTAGAAATTGATATTTTTTTGGTTATCTTTGTTTTACTTGGTATATAAGATATTTATACAACTAAATTGCATTTTACTTTAAATGTATTTTTCTTGAAAGAATGACCTTTCACAATTATGGACTATTCTATTATTGAATTGTCAACCCCAATTAAATCTTATGTACCCATACAAGTACTTCATGGTTCAGTTTATATGAAACCCAAACACATTCATCAATTTTTTTGATATTTTAAGAGTTATATTTGAATATTTTTTGGGTATCTATAATATTACTTTCTCATTCATGCATGAAAGAATGTATGAAAGTCACTTTATTTTTTTAATTTTTACCCATAGGTAAATGAACACACTATAGTTTTTATGTTCACTTACCCATGCACTCTCTTCCTCCTATCGTTTTCATGAAAATGAAAATGTATGGAAACATATCTATATGTAGTACTATTTTAACATGTATTTCTAATTCTTCTCATGAGTATACAGATGTAATTTATTCTTCTTATAAACCAACCGAATAACTCTAATAATGCTTCTATAATGTATATATATATATAATTATTATGTTATTAATCTTCACGTAACTCAGTGGGAAGTTTTCACTCATGCACTGGCTCATGTAATAGTTTTTGTTCACAAATAATGATAATAGAGTGTTAAAAAATTCAAGTATCATTGGTTCAACTTCTTCAAACAAGATAGTGAGTTATTTATTAAATGAGCTTGATTATCAAATGTGAAAAACATAATTATTACTTTATCCTCTTTAATAATAATGAACTTATCCATCAAGATGAAAACTTTGTGGGACTTCTACAACTTTATTTTCATTCTTCCAATGAATTTTCTTCATGTTATCACTTTCATGAAATATATAGATTTCATGATTGGACAGTAATGACCTCATCACATAATTATATCAGAATTATAATGAGTCTAATAACCTTGGGATTTTTAATTGAAATACTAACCATGAAATTTGGAAGATTTGAGTACTCAGATAGCAGGAGGTAGAATATGACACGTGTTGTAGTGATCTGATTTCATATATTTCTTTGATCATGAGAAGATAATATATCTATAAGTTTTTAACACGGTGGGAAATTGTGGGAAATTGTTCTATCTCACATATGTCAGTACATCATTTGAACACTTCTACAAAATACATTATGTTTCACTGAGCTTCTGATCGGGCACCATTGTTGTAACCCAGAACACCTTGCACCTCATGCTCACATGGGTCATGCCATACCCTTGTGAAATCTATGGGTTCAAGACCAAAAATGTTGTTAAAAACTATGAAAAACTTATTTGATTCATCAGCCCATTATATGTCCCACTCTTCTCTTCCACCTTGTCAAACCTTGTACAGTCAGGCTCCCATGGTGGTTGAGCTCTATCTCCCATATGTGGTTGAGCTGGCCAACTTGGGTGTCTTAGGTTGGAAAATTTTTTTTATCACATAAAATAAATATAAATGAATTAATCCACACAAAAATCCCAACAGAGAATCCTGAAACAAATTATATCTCATTCATTTACAATGCATGGTCGCTTTCTTATTCCCTCATGACAAATATTGTTTTTCAAGGACTTCAATAAAACTTCTCATGAAATAATATTATATGACCTCTACTCCTTAAAAAAACATATTCTATTCCTGAAAATAACTATTTTAATAGTATTTATATCATGCATGGTCTCATTGAATAATGAAATATTACATGACATTCTTCAGTGCCTCTAACTTAACTTCTTTATGTATCATGAAATCAAGAAACACAATTAGATGGATCATCTTTCCTATTCATTGTTATAAATAATATGACATCTTAAATAACATGATGATTCATATTATAGATATAAATAAAAGTGAAAAAATATTCATATTTAAAAACTAAATGTATTCAAAATAATTTTCTTAAGATAACATGACTTGAGTAATTTCTTCTTTATTCGTTCGTCCAAGTTATTTTCTATTTAACATCAAGATTGGAAATCTTGGATACCTCAGCAGAATTTATAACAAATATTTCTTTCTAAATTCTTCATCATATTAAAATCAATTTTATATTATTATTTAATTGATCTCCATTTTAAACAAATATAAAAAAATTAAAAATAAATAAAATCCATACCAAAAAGTGGGATCTTAAACCTTTTTCAATCAAGGAACTCTGACATGAAGGTTTATCATTAAGGAAATTTTATTTTTATAATGCATTCAAATTATGGGTGTCACATAGTTCTAATTTTAGAGAATAACTTTATATCATTAATTTAGTCACCTATAATTCCAGACAATTTAGTAATTTATTATTATTTAGTTATATCCTTACATGATGAAAGTTCCATACACTTTTAATCTGGTATATTTCATTTGATAAGGTTATTTTCAATTATATTATGAATATCATGTTGTTTATTATTTGATTTGTGAATATTCCCCAATATAGCCATACTCTTCCATTAACTAGGGAAGCCTTTAAAATATATATATATATATATATATTATTTCAATACTGATAATTAATGATTATTTCACCATTTACATATATGATATTCCTCATGAAACATTATGATATGCATTGTTATCCATTCTTTTTACATGATGTATGAATTGGAATTATTATGTGATGGGTGTTACCTAGAATTATATAGCTCATAAATGTATTGATGGGTCACATGAGATAAATCGTCTTAGGTTTTTGGTGTATTCCTACCTTATTATGTATGATTTCTTAACATGAGGTCTTGATGATATGGTGATAGTGTCCTCCATTATGAATTCAATCATTCTATTATAATCTATTATAATCCACAATTATGTATTGATATTGTTATTCTATTCTAGGATATATTATTTTTATTCTGTTATTTATATATAATATTGTGATTATTTATTCATTCTATATTTTGTTTAATAGCTTTATGCCAAGTTAGATTTCATTATACTCTACCCCTCAATGAGTTTCTACACTCACCCTTTTTATTATCTCTCTTTCTTCCTAGAAAACCAAGAATAATAATATGTGTGACATAAGGATAAAGCATGGAAAAATAATAAACTTGCATATACTATTGTGATGTACTGTAGTTTTCCAATATAGTGAAATGATTATATATACAACTAGTCTTCTAAAACTGCTAAATTTTTTAATCTTATACATTGGGATATATTATATATTTTTTTACATTTTATTAAATATCCATTGATTCAAGGTCACTATAGTTTGTGTTGTTATAGGAGTTCCTCTCTATGGTACCAGTTATAGATGTCCTCTATATGAAGAAAATTGTGGCAGATGTGAAGTTCCTCCTTAAGTCAATAAACTAGAAAACTCTTAATCAGGATATCCTCATGAGAGAAGTTATCACAGAATTCATTCACAAAGAACCATTCGTAAGTTCCTCTCTATAGAATCACTTCATAATAATATAAAATTTATACAATATAAAATTTATCTATGTTTAATAAGTTTTTCAAAGACTGTGTCTTACATATAGGTGCTTAAAAACCGAATATTTCATTATTAGACATTCCAAGAGTATGTGATGGTGCATACTCTCAACTTTTGAGTGAGTTAAAAGAGTGATCTTCAATAGTTACTCCAAAAAAATTGAGAACTTGGGGGAAACCATATATATTTAATGTGACTATATTTCCCTGGATAATGTGGCTAGAAAGATTCCTTTGAAATTAAAAAATGATGATAGATTATTCATCAAGTAGGGGAAGTTAAACATATCATATGGGGGTGATGTCCATTGAGAATATCCAAATCATGATTTAAAACATCTCTATATATCAGTATGCCATTCATTTGATGATCATGGAAGAATGAATACCATACTTTTACCATTATATTTAGGTAATATTCTATAAGTTTTGGTGGAAATGCATACCTTATGAGGGTTGAACCAATAATTAAAATCTATTATAAAGGAAATTTAAATAGCTTAAATTCACCTCCTTCCTAGTATAATAGAATCACAAATCAAGAAAAAACACAAGTTTATTCAACATTATTATCTTAATAGCCCCAAAGTGCCTTACTAAATTATCAAATAATCCTCCTCTAATGTTAGAATTAGAAAAGGGGTAGTTTAGAGTTTTACATTTTTCACCAGTTGATCACAATAAAGATCAACCTTCTTAAGTGTCTTAAAATGTGATAATTGAAATTATTTTACAAACCCAAAGTTTGGAAATGGTAGTTAACTAGGACCTCAAAATTACATTTCCTCCAAAGTATAATGAAATCTCAATATATTAGATCAAATTATTTATAGGATACTTCGACAAGATTCCAATAAATTATAATAAGATTTAAATTTAAGGCAATCAAATCCTTTAATGTTATAAAAAATTTCAATGATTGGAACTACTCTGCAGAAACCACCGTAATATACACTATATCAGGTACTCAATGGAATATTATCCTAAAAAGAAAAGAGATATGTTGTTTTTAATACAAAATCATTGGGAAACCCTGAACTAAAAAAGTTAGGGGTATTTTTACCCTCACAATTCCTCCCAATATCACTAAACATTGATAAAGGCACTCAGGTCACTAACATGCCACCTCTAAGGAAATCATTATTTTTAAGGATGGGGAATGGTAAAAAAATTACTCAAAAAATAGTTTAGGATCCAATTAATTTATTTTAATCTTACTTAATAAAGTTTGGAATAAATTAAATCATAATTAATTTTTATGAATAGCATTTAAATTCACCTCAACAAAAGGGTTTGAATTATACATCAAAATTTTGAAAAGTACTCCAAACAATGAGGCCCTATAAGGAACCAACAATGAAAAATAAATATGATCACATATTTTTTGGTTATTCTGAGGTTGATGAGGCTCTATATATTTCTAATGTCAATGGTTATTTGGCTACAACCATATGTTTTTTTAGCAAATTCCATCCCCATTTACTCAACTGATACTACATAATACAATGTCGGCATGTAATATAAAACTAAGGAATCAATTGTGGAGTATTTCACTTGCAAAAAAATATTTGAAGAAGGAGTATATACTTGGAATCAAAGGAAACCTAATGATCTAGGATCCCCTCTAAGTCTTCCATTTTTAGATACTCATAAAGTTAGTAGAAAAAACAAGGGAAATGGTGTTTCTACATCTAGATCCAACCTGATGCATGAGGATATAAAATAATTTATTTAAAATAAAAATTTCCAAATACAATGTTAGAATATATATGGTTGGGAATATAAATATTGAATTAATCAAAGGAAATATACTTACTAAACTTAATTTTATACTGTGTTCATACCTACTATATTTGAACATCCTTGATGGGGAGATAATACTCGATCGATGAATAAAGATTCAACTCTTCTGATCAACCTGATACAACAATATCCTGTTTGGTTTATTGAAGATATTGTTGATTACCTTGAGTTTCCACCAATATGAAATTAACATTCATATTCTCATGCTAGTCATCCTAGAAAAATATGAATGATGAAAATGGTAATGAAAGTAATGATTTTGGAGTACATTAATACATAATTAGAATCTATCAAATCTCAAAAAGTGCTAGTATATCTCAAACAAATACCTTGAGTGTGTTAACATTACCCCTACTCTAAAAAACATTTTAAACCCTAACATAATAATGTTTAATGGAATGTGATATCTAGAGAATAACCTCATTCACATTACCTCCTGGTGTGGTCTAGTATTGAGAACTATGGAATAATAAGAAGTAACCAAACTATAATGTTTAATATAGACTTTGGAGGGACTTTACTCTATATGGTATAATAATCTTGTAGTTGGGTTCATTACTAGCAGAAAAGATATTTATTTTCATATACTCTATCAATTTACCTTTACAATAAGAAAGATAATTATTAATCACTTCCTTAACTATAAGTATAGGGAGAATGAGTGAGTTGATTATTTCATTTCTTGATGAAAGGGCCTAATATACTTCTTTGAAATACAACTTTCCCAATAAAAAATATTAATTATACACTCAAAAAAACTCAAAAGATGAGTTAATAACTATGATCAACATTCAAACGTATCAAAATTTATGTCAAGAGTTTCATACAATATCCCAAAAACTAAAATATTTCATTCAAAAAAACCAAGACAAAACATCAAAAAACACTATAATATAAACTAATGAATCTAATAAAAAGAGGGATTTGTTACCCTCAACACAGTAATAATGTAGAATTCAACCTAAAATATAATTAGGTTATATTCATAACCCCCTTAGGGAAAATATCAATGAGAAATATTTTTAACACAAACAAGTAATATATGAATAATGAGAATATGATATGTGATTTTGAGAGTAGTATGAATATAATTTATTTCCTCTAAAAATATTAGGCTCTAGTGAACTTCATCTCTACCCTAGAAATCAACTTGATCAAAAATTCATATGTCAATAATCCTTCATATTTAATACTAGGTCACATAATCTAAGATTACTTTTTTTTAAAATACTTAATTTAAAATTTGTTTGATAAAATTCATTTAGTTATGGATAGAACAAAGGCACATATGAAATGTTTTTCAACCACTCTCCAAGAAGAGGGAAGAGTGCAAAAGGATATACTAGATAATAATGAATAAAGGTCTTATAAATGAAGGAATTAAAATTCATTAAATCATGTGAACTGAATTATCAAGAAATAACTAAAACAACCAGTCACTACCATAATTTCATACTTAACTATAATAACAACACCTCCAACTGCTTATCATTGTAACAACTAGATGATTTGATATTGGTGAAAAATAAATCCAATATTATTAGTATTAAAAATCCCATAAACCATGAAAAATTCTAATAGTCTTCATACACTCATCATTAGGTTGATGGGAACCACATAGAAAACCCCACTCTTTTATGATGTGTGAATTCAATATGGAATTTGATTTTTTATTTATAGAGTATGGGTCTTTTGGAAATTCGATATTCAGATTGGAATTATAAGGGTTATAAAATCTTAAAGAGATATTTTTTTGATGTTTATCAATGTCTAAAAGGTGTCTCAATTGTTTGTGTGAATATCAAGAGTTTTTAATAATATTTGGAGATTTGGAATGGTTTTTACCATAGTGTGTGGTTTAGTGTGCATTATTTGGGACAAACCATGTAGTACCCTAATCATTGGGTGATTTTTAGTTAATTTTTTTACATTGGGATTATTTAATAGTAGTTCATGGTTTAGGGATAACTACATTGATTCATGGGTAAATAGTGTGGTGTGGCTTTGTTCAGGGGCTTAGTGCCTGATTGGTGAATATTTGTAAAATAGCCATGCCAAACCTGAAATTCAGTTTTAGGGGTTATTTTCATGGTTACCACATGGTTTTGTAGACCATATATCCAATTATTGTGGGATGTGTTTATTTGTACAATTAAAGATACATGGTTACTGCATGGTTTAGAAAAGTATCAGGCCAAACCATGTGAGGTGGAATTATTATGACAGAGTGAACCACACAGTTGATACAAAGTTTTATAAACCATAAAAAAGTTAGGAGTTCATTTGAAAATAGAAAAAAATCATTTTTTCTTTGAAATGTTTAACCCCTATCTCAAACTTTTCCTTTCCCCTCATTCACATTAATAACCAACTGAGTACCTCCACTTTTCCCCTTCAAACCACTTTGAATTATGGTAGTTTTTGTTATGGTCTTATGATGGTTTGAGGTTAGTTACTCCGCCACGTTTCTCTTTATTCTTCCTTTTATGTTCCTCTCTAATTTGGTATGAACTAGTTATGTATTTTTGTGAATATTCCAACATATCATGGTTGAATCATATCATTATCAGGGGTATTTCATATGGAACAGCTAAATGACATCGTGAAATGATGTCTATATATTGTTTATCATCGTTTCAGCTGAGGTACATCTCTCATTAAATTTTCTTAGGGGTTTTCCTTAATTAAATTAATTATACTATTCAATTGGAGTCACTTGTTAGGTATTGTTTCCAACATAGTGTTAGGAGTATGGAATGGAGCGTTCAACGGTGGTTGGTCATGGTTTTCAGGGTGATGAGTGTTATAGGTGATATTTTCAGCTTTTAACCAATATAGATGAAATTTAGTAATTGATTATAATTTTTCAACTTTATTTAATAATGAGTTAAAATTGTTTATAATTAATTATTAGATGTTTTAACTTGAGATAGGTTCTTATGAGTTAATATGAGGCCTAAATGAGCTCAAGAAATGGTGGTTGGGAAGTTCTTAAATTTAAATGGCATAGAAATAAGTAGGCGGTCGCTTGAAAATTCACTTATTGTGTTTCTATTGGTTTATATATGACTATGTGTGTGTGTGTGTGGAATTTTATATGTGCATTCCTTCCACTGTTGGTGATAAAATCTTTTGTATTAAATGAATGTTTTAATTAAAAGAAATGTTTAAAAATTGATAAGTTCCAAGTTCCATGATGAACCATTGTTCAATGGAATGATGTTTTGGACACTCATGCATGAGCCCTTGATTATAAATTTATTTTGCATTAAACATGTCCCATGAGTGGTGATAAATAATTTTTTTATTTAACATATATGACTTAGATAGTTCAATTAGTCATCTTGAGTATTAGTTCATGGATAATTTGAATTAGTGGCCCAAGTAGGCCACGACGGGGTTGTGGGGTCCCCTATAGGCATTGATCTAGCTAAGATGACCATGAGATGAGTGTTCCTCCCCCACTAGTATATGAGAACTAGGGTGGGTTTTCCCTGGGTATATTATCGATTGGTTGGTTATGTGAGGAATGACCTTGGATGACTCATGAAGTGAGATGGGATTTTATCTAGGAATTTTTTGTGGTGTTATTGTGGTTATCCCATAAGTAAAATGAGTCCATATTGTGAAAAAACTAATGTTAAGAGACACCGCTCCATTTGATTGATTTTTTTGGATAAATTGGTAGAATTTAGATAGAGGATTTCATGTAGGAATTTCATGTTATAGTGAGACCATGGGGTTGCCCTAGTTTGATGACAATCCAAGAGATGGTTGGTGTGGGAATCAAAGTGATGATTTTAGTTATCACCTTAGAACACACATGTGATGATGTGATCCTGGTATGGCTATAGGGGTAGGTTGTGCACTTGGGTGGTCGGCCATAGTTACATGAGATTCATTGGGATAGTGGTCAAGATATTTTATTCTTTTTATTATAATATGTATAATAGATTTGTGTGATTATCCAATATTTGTGATATAACATACAGGGAGGATATACCCCCAAGTGTATATGGAATGTGATATGATATTTATAGGGATGGTCAGATATCCCCCATGTGGTTTTATTATGTTTCATTGATGGGTATATTTTTCCTGGGTAGTTTCATTATGTTTTGGAGATGGGTATACACACCTATGTGGTTTTAATATGTTTTAAGGATGGGTATATTTCCTTCAATTGGTTTATTTATGTTACCAGGATGATTAAATTTCCTAGAGTGAATTCATATATTTTTTGGGGTGGTTATATTTCCCTTAGGTGTTTTTTTATGTTTTGGGGGTGGGTATATTTCCCCCAAGTAGTTGATATGCTCCGAAACACTTCCCAACAATCCAAATAATTTATAATTGATCACGAGTTTCATATTATAACCCAAGGATAAATTATTATTATTTTTTATGCTTTAACAATTATAGTTTATTTATTCTAAACATATTACATGTGTAAACATATAATTACTAGTTATGTACGGGACACCATTGGTGGTTCTCTACTTATTTATACTAACACCCTACTTGGGAATCCATGGAACTTCAGTACCCAAGAACAATTTATTTCTCACTTTTTCAGGAAAGGTAGGTTTCTAGTGTTTCAAGATGGAGTGGGACAACTCGGATGGGGTCTGGTGAGTAGGATGATGTGAGTCTTGGGGATAAGAGTAGAGTCTATTTTTAATTTTATTTATTTGAATATTTTGTATATGGGATCATCCTAGTGGATGATATGTTGATGTATTCCAATAAAACTATGTCTTTTTATTATTTTATACATCCACATTACATTTTATATAACATTATTGTGTTTATTACTTTCATGTAAATTATTTATTTTTTATGGATGTTGTTTGAGTACTTGTTTATTATTACACACTATGATATGGGGATACAGTCTTCCCATGGTAATAGCCTAGACCCCACTTCATGATAGTAGCCTTTGGTGACTAGGGATGCATGCTTATGGTCAAGTGATGACCATTTCTCCGAGCACCAGTTTATTCATAAGGGGCAGTTGGACATTAAAAATTTGTAATAGTGATTTAGTTTTGTCTTCAAAATTAGTATATAGTGGGTAAGTGATATAGGAATTTGTTCGTTATTTTGATGGACTATAGACTAGTGTGTCATGAAAACATTTTAAGATATTAAATCTAGGTCATTAGGGATATGGGATTACTATTCATGGTTTTTACTTTTATGGTTATTTTATTTCACCATGTGTGACACACTTGGGTTTTTTGATTTATGATTTATTTTTTTCTAGCTCGTATACCACTAGAAAGAGTCTATGTACATGAATCATATTTATTGTATAGGATTACCATGATGTATGTGTTCATATGTGTGATTGATATCAATAAAAAAATATGGTCCAACTGTTTAATGTTTCAAAAATAACTTATATGGTATTCCCTTATATAACATGTTTATGTAATTATACATAGCTAGACCATGATATATTATCTTCTGATGACATTTCATGTAGAGCTTAAAGTGGGGATATCTATGACAAAAAATACTCAGTCCCTCATATAAGGGATGTATGAGGAACCTTAGTATGTCGGTATAGGCATTGGATGCCTCCTTAATAAAACCTTAATGGGTGGTTATGAAAATAGTTCGGAAGAAAAATTGGTAAAATCATTTAATATGTCCACCAAAATCTACATGGTGCTTCTTATATAGGTTATTAATGAAATTATAATTAACTAAACTTCAATATTGTGGTGTGTTTGACATAGATAACCATGAGATGATGTTGTTGTACTAATATAAGAAATTATGGTCTTTTGCAGGGTAGTCTTATATGCATATTCTTAGTGAGGATAGTTTCCTAAGCATGGGTGGTATTTAATCATGTAGTGTTCGTTATATATATCTGTGAACCATAGAGTGGGTTATTTAACATGTGAGTTATCGGGTGGTGGATGAGGCAATATAATAGGTGTACCCTATGAGCTGTGATTTATGTTAGATATGGTCATGGGAAATGGGATATAGCCTAGTTCCCTGAGATAAGATGAGTGTTATGTATTAGGTTAAACTGGTATAGGTGTTGGCCTAAGCTTTTGAGTTCAAAAGAATAGATTGATGATTTTTCTATGAGATTGATGATTGACAGGTGCTACTGAGTATATTGTATTGGTGTAGATATGAATAGGGCTTTTGAGTTCAATAACTTGAGGTGATTTAGTATCAAGGCTAGTTTCTATGGGTAGGATTGGTAGGATTCTTGACCCTGTTGGTTTTAAGTGTGGTTCCCAATTATATAGCAAGTTATGATCTTAGATGGTGCAATATAGGACAGTTAGGTCATCTAATGGTGAATCTAATTAAGTGAAAATGCATGATTGGTGGGTAATCAAAAAAAAATTCTCAACAAAATAATGGTATCAGGTCTATGGGTATAAAATCACTAAGGTGATACCGATTAAGAAAGTTTTAC
The DNA here is from genome assembly GCA_963277665.1 of Viscum album. Lineage (NCBI taxonomy): Eukaryota > Viridiplantae > Streptophyta > Magnoliopsida > Santalales > Viscaceae > Viscum > Viscum album. The sequence goes on from OY728163.1 coordinate 1,884,680,571, forward strand.
TTTATAAGAGGAACTATTATGGATTTACGTGAGTGAGACTAGGAATAATGAGATGGAATTCATGTTGGTTTGATTTAGGTAATAAGTAAAGGTATAATTGGGGTGTAGGCATGCCTGGAAATGATTTAGTTTAAAAAAAGGTGTTTTTGAGTAAAATTATAAGTGATTAAATGTATGGTGGAATGAGGTTTCCACAAATAGGGATAAAATTATATTTCTCTTGTAATGGATCATGGAACTGAAACTTTGGGATAGAGATATGGCATTATTTTATCACAAATTTCCATATTGTTTTGGTGAAATAAATATTTTTGATATATAAAGTTGAGATTCTAATGTATTATATTTGATCCGGAATAGATCTAGTTGAATTTAGAATATAATGAATTTTGTATTTGAAACATATGTATTTGGGTTATGAATTGATTAATGTTTTTGGTGTCATTATGTATTTAATCTTCGAACTATATGTTATTTTTTACAAATTTCAATTTATATTTTTCAATGATAATTAATTTGATAATATATGTTTTCTAGGATCCATGTTGAAAATTTTTCAAAGGACTAAAGTGACCATAAGTAAAACAAGATCGACCATTAGGATTACATTAAATCAAGGTTCAAAAAATTTACAATCTCTTTGAGTAACCATATGTGAATTTCTATTGAATACACACGAAAATGAAATTATCATCCATTAGTTTAGTGGTGAAAATATTTGGATAGACTGCAAGGCTAATGGAAATCAACCATAAGTACATAAAGTGAAGCGATTTAAACTTTTAAGGGGAAATGGAAATAAAAATGTTCCATTGAGAATACCCTATTTTGAAAAAGAAAATAAAAATATCAAAATAATCCACTCAAAAATTGACAATGGACAAAAGTAACATGATGTACAAAAATGAGAGAAATATCTTTACCCCATCTCACAGTAGATATCCTCAATCTAACATTCTTTACAACTGACTCAAGAATATATGGAAAATGAAACATGACCCCATGCCTAGATTAAATTTAAAGATAAATAATTTCATCATTCTCCACCTAATTAGTTTTGGAAATGCTAGCATCTATGTTTAACTGCACAGGATCCACCAGTGTTGAAGAGAATTAAGTTGATTCTACCATTTTCAAAGCTAGTCTCACCACTTGAATATTGTCATGAACTTAATAGAACCCCATGTTTAAAATTCCACAATATCTCATAGAATTTGGATAGAACAAAGAAAATGATTCCAGTTTAGAGTCCCAAAATCTTTGCACTGACGTATTGAAATATATTCCAAACCATTACAAAACAAACCTGCATTAACACCATTTTCTGAAGCTCGATGTCGCACCTACCATGATCACCAAAAACAATTTTTCAAGTAAAACTGAAGTTTTTTAAATTATAGATCATGCAATAATTGATACCCAAACTAGACCAAAGAAATCAAACTCATGAAGACACCTTGTTCAGTTCGGTAGTGCCTCTGACACGAGACACTTTTAATTCCACAGTAGTATGATCTAGGAAAGATTTTAGTTTCTAATGCCTATGAAGTAGGAAAAAATTCTTGAAATCTAGTAACCAAATACCATGATTTTTATATAAAATCCCAATCCCATGAAACAATTTGAGTTCACACATGGCCCGTGCAATACTGTGCATGAAAATTGTAGAGTAGAGGATAATTTCTTCAACGAAGATCATCAAATAATTTATGTGTATACATTGCTATAAATCATACGGGGCTATGAAGATGAGGAGTTGGTAGAGAATATAAGGTTGGTAGAGAATAGACTACATACCTATCAAATAATATGTATGAAAGGAGAAAATATATGGATTTTATCTATATGTCAATGTAAGAATACAAAAAAAGATGATCCTCTCACAAAGGTCAGCACATGAAGGAGCTGAAAAAAGGTTGGAGGAATATTGATGGTCATTTTGGTGAATGTTTAGAATCTCTCATTGAGATCTTATTTACTATATTTTCTTATTTCCTTTTTATTTTAATAATTATAATAAATAAAATGATACATTGTTTCATGTTTGTTGGGTAAATTAATATGGGGGAAAGAGATCGAGTTGGTAGGAACTTTTACTTCATTCAAGTGTTAAGTGTGTTCGTAACTACCCATTTATCATCACTCAAGTTTTATGAATGCTTAAAATAAAAAATCAGGGAGAACAATCACGGTTTTGTTGATTTTAATCTTTTTTTCATATGTAATTCCATCCAAGAAGTGGAAAGTCCAAACAAGGGTAGCGCATTCGGAAAAAATGAGGATATGTAAATGATCTATCTCTGGTTTCCAAATTAAGTGGACTTGTGTATTTTTAAATTGAATAAATCGAAAGTCCATTCATTCATAGGTTTTCTTTTTGAGATATATGGATAGCATTTTTCACAAAACGAATAACACCTATTCATGAATGGAAACATAAAAACAAATAAAAATATATAACTACATAAAAACTAGATGATATAATTTCCCTATTTCATATTGGGACATCTCCCATGATTTCTTTTTCTCTCTTTGATCTCACTTGTGCTGTTAATCTCCCTCCCACTTCTCAATTGTTCTCACTCCACCACTATCATTAATCCCACCATTTTAGTCTTTATTTTCATATCACTATTTTTGTGATTTGTTTTCACTGTTACTTGGACTCTCTTAACAAACATCTTTATAATTTCTTCCTTGTGGGTCAAACCCTATTCACTGGGGGTTTCTATTCATCTACCTAAGTATGAAATCATGGAAGTGAGAGAACAACTCAAAATGATTTACAATAAAGTTTCTTTTGTCCAACTCTCTTTAAGGATGCAATAAGTTTTTTCGTTGGATATGGAAATTTTCAAAGACTCGATAATGGGGGTAAGAAGTAAGAGCTACCCAAAAAGGGTATATTTCATATATATATTTTTTATGTTTGGGGTTGGAATTTATAGACCCTTTTCCTTCTTCATGTGGGAATAAATAAATCGTAGTTTTCATTGAAAATGTAACAATGTGGGTTGAGGTAGTGCATCTACTAACCAACCTGCCAAGTAGGGTGATTAAATTCACCAAGAAAATTTTTCCAAGGTTTGTTGTGCCTAATAATTTTATTATAGATAATAGGACTCACTTTAAAAACCATATGTTCAACTTATTGATGAATAAATATAGTTATGTTCACAAAAATTATCACATCCTACCATCCATAGTTAAATAGATACGGTTAAGTATTTAATAGGGAATTGAAAAACATTTTAGAGAAAACAGTGACTAGATCTAGAAAGTCATATTCTATAATGATATATGAGGAATTATAGGCTTATCAAAATACCTTTAAAACCCCAACAAGAAAGTATCCATATAGGAAAATATTTGAAAAAATAATAATTTACCCATTGAGAAATTACACAAGTCATTTTGGGAAATTAAGTCTGTGAATTTTGATTTTAATTCTGTTGGTGACAGAAAATTTATGGATTTGAGTGAATTGGATGAGATCAAGAGAGATTATTTTGAAAAATCAAAAATTTATAAAGAAAGAACAAAATATTTTCATGATTCTATAATTAAAAATGTACATTTTAAAGTCATTTTGATTGTGCTTCTATTCAATTATATACTTAGTTTGGTCCATGCTAAACTCCAATGCAATTGGTCTGGCCTAGTCATAATTATAAGATTATAAGTAAATGAATATTTTTGAGTTGGACAGGAAGTATAACATTCCATTCTTAGTCAATGGGAAAATATTGAAGCATTACTTTGAGGGGCGGCTAAAGGGATTGAATTCCATATCCTTGTAAATTAATCCATTTTTTAAGTCAAACTGAAAACTATAAACTCAATGCTTCTTGGGAGTCAACTCATTGATCATTTATTTTCTTTCCTAGTTTTCTATTTCCTTGAATAATTTTTTGACTACATTTTTTTCCTTATTTTATCAATAATATAGGATCTGATCATTCTAAGCACAAAAACCTTTTCAAAGGAAAATTAGGTTTTAATTTTAAATGCACAATAATATTCAAGATTTATATTCAGGGGAACACTATCTAAAATTATTAAAATTTTAATTATTCATTCAAGTTGAAAACATGTAGAAATTAAATGTGGGAGAATACCCTATGTTATTTTAACTCAAGATTATAAATCTGGTTGCCTAATTGGGTTTTTATCCTATTTAAATCAAGTGAGTTGAAAATCTGTTTCAGACCCCATCTGAGAACCTTCATGTACTCTTAAAAAGTCTAAAGTTAATATAATTTTCTTTTCCACCACACTATTATTTAATCTGAATTTAAAAATAATTTTTCTCTGTGAAACAAAACAAATAGCAGGAAATATTAAAAACCCCAATTTTTCTGATGATCTAACTAGGAGTATGGAAATTGTGATATTTTGAACTTCTTTATACCCACTAAATTAATTTCACTACTGAATTTTATAAATATTGACAATGAAACTATCTTCCACATTATGATTGATAATTGGGAATAAAATTGATTTTTAAGTGTGGGGAGAGTGGGTACTTTCTCTATGCATTAGTTGTGCTTCAATTCATTCACATAATTATTTTCACGTCAAATCACCCCCCCTTATTTTTTAAAAATGCCGCACTTTTGAGCGTTTAGTTCTATGTTTCTCTATGTTATGAGAATAAGAACTCTTTTTGTCCTACCTAGGGGAAAATTTTATAATTTTGTTGAGGAATTCCTATGGGTTTAAAATTGTGAGGACTGAGTGATTGTTAGGGGATTTTTTACATTCTGTTATGGAAATACTATTTGAAAAATGGGAAAAGGAATTTTGATAAGTTAGATTTTTGTAGAATGAGAACTATAACTTGAGGAATCATGATCTTGAACTTGAACCTAAATACTTTATATTGGTGAAATGAAATGACTTATGGAGCCAAATCAATTAAGATTAACATAAATACTTTTAATTTAAAGTAAAATGGGAAATTGTAATCCCACATTGTGACTTTGAGATAATGGATTTATATTTGTTTTTGTAAATAAATCCAAATTAAACAAGTTTCTTTCATAGTGTTATACCCAAATTTATGGCTAGTAAAAAATTCAAATAAAGTGCCTAAGTCAAAAATGATCTCATTAAGGTGAGGGAAATGTTGAACACAAATGAAAATGGGGACAAAAGATTCATAAGAAAATATTTTTATTTGTATCATTAAAGTGGAAAGTGTAACTTTTGTTTGAGGAACCAAGGATATTGTAAAAGAGTTTGTTCTACTTATTAAATATTTAATTCCACTTGGGTCGCTCTCATGTATACTATTGGAACTAGAAATTTTGCTAGTATTGAAATAGATAAGTATAAAGAATTCACATATGTGGAATTACATTTCTAAAAATTTAATATTCAATGTTTTTCATTAATTTAGGCATATGAAATTGAGCTTATAATTAATGACCAAAAAATTTATTTTGAGAATTTTTAAATAAATTAAATTAAATATGTTTTATTACCCAAGAGTGAAAGTGATTAAGTGTGGTTCTGTGTTATGTGGAATTATTTTATCATAATTTTCCTCATATTTTTTGGTGAAATCAATGTTTTTGATGTGTAAATTTGAGCTTAAAATAGAGAATATTTGATCTGGAATAGATCAAGATGAATTTTTTATTCATTGAATTTTTTATAAAAAATGTATGTTTCTTGGAGCTAAAATGACTAATTTCTTTGTGTGACTATTTATCTCATTCTTGAACTATTCAATGTTTTTAATAAATTACAATCAAATTTTATCAGTGATAAATAATTAAAAATTATTTATTTTCTGGGATCCATGTTGAAAATTTGGAAAGGGGTCGAGGCGATTATAAGTTAAATAGGATTGACCATGAGGTTGTTGTTGTCTCAAGTTTTAGAATAATGGAAATGACTCGGAGTGATTTTACATGCATTGAGATCGATCTCACATACAAATGGATCATCTATCCATCTTCCAAGTGGTGTAAAGTGTTTTATAGTCCTTTAGACTAATGGCCATTGACCAAAAGTACACAAAGGGAAGAAACCACTACTTTAAAATATAAAAGGGAAATAAAAATGGTGCATATACCATACCTTGTTTTTGAATGATAAAAAAATTATTGATTGTTTCAACAAAAAAATTGACAAAGTCAAATGGAATTTGTTGTATAAAAATGGAGAAAACATCTGCATTCCTATTCATGTTTGAAAACCTTCATCAGTCGTGCTCTGTTCTTGGACCAGGAACATCTAGAAATTGAAGCTCAACCCTAATTTGAGATTTAAGTAGAAGATAACTAACACTCCCATACTCTACCCAATTAGTTCTAGAAACGCCCATATCTTAGATCAACTATGTAGGATCCGTGTACTCAAAGATGGACTCCTGACTTAATGATGGTTGTGAACTCAACAGAACTCTAGGGTGACAAAGCTAATGACACTACCAACATTTGGACTAAATGAAGTCAATGCTACATATTGACAATCAAAAAGGTCGTCCACAAATGAATCAAAAGTATTATCCAATCTACTACAGAAGAACCCTAAAGCTTGATGTCGTACCTCACGTGATCATTGAACACCATTTTTTAAGTACAAATCACACTGTTTAAATAATCAATTATGCAGGGCATGAGACCTGAACATGATCTAATAAAGTCTAGTATTGAAGATGTTCTACCCAATCATATGGTTACTATAACAATCGATTCTTCAAATTCAGTTATAGGATGAGTTGGGAGAGATTTTGAGATACTAACACATTTGAAGCAGGAACAAATTCTTTATTCCCAATCACCAAAGCCCAAGCATGATCAGTACAAACCTAGGCCCATAGAAAATTATAGATCACACTCAACACATATTGTTCCTCACTCAACAAATAGGTAGAATAAGATGATTTATACATATAATATCATCAAATAATCCAAGTGGAAGCCTTCTAAGAAATTATACGAGGCTCTGAAGTTGAGCAGTCGGTAGGGCTATAGGGTAGGTTGAGAAAGGATTACATACCAACCAGGGATAAGGTATTAAAGGAGAAAATATTGGGATTTTATCCATTTATAAATTTAATAATATGAAAAAATGGGATCCTCTCATGAAGGGTATCACATGACTAGTCCAAAAGCTATTTGGAGGATGATTACTATAGATTTCAGTGTAAATTTGGAAATTCTCATCGAGAGATTCTTTACTCATCTTTTTATTTATTTTCCTTTTATTTATGTAACTATTTAAAAAATGTTAATAAATTTTTTATAGATGTTAGATAAATTAATATGGGGTAATGAGATTGAGATTATAGGAACTTTTACTCCATTTTAAGTGTTAGGTGTGTCTAGAACTAACCCTTTCTCATTGTTCATGTTGTAGATATCGTTCAACTACTAAAATTTAGTATTAACTATCTTCATATTATTGGTTTTTAACTATTTTCATCTATAAGTACATATGATAATACGAAAGTCCGTGAAAGGGTAAAAAATCAAGAAAAACTAATAATTTTTTTATGATATATCTATGGTTTATTTATCAAGTGGATTATTTGTATTTTAATTTGAAGAAATGGAGGGTCCACTCATTCATTTGATGGTCATATTAGAAACTTAACCAGCCTATTTTTACCAGACCTACCACACTTATTCATGAATAAAGATAGAAAAAGAACAAAAAATATTACTAAACAAAACCCAACCATTTGAATTCCCCAATTTCTTATCTGGACTTCCCCCTTTATTTCTTATATTCTCTTTTCTCCCTCTTTTACTCTTAAAAATATCTTTAATTCTCAATTTTTCTCACTCCACCAACATTATTTCTCTCACAATTTCACTCTTTCTTATCATGTCACAGTTTTGTTACCTTTTTTATTATTACTTTGTCTCACTCAACACACATCTTCGAAAGTCCTTCCCTATGGATTAAACTCTATTCACAAATTTAATAGATTTAAATAGTGATTAAAAATAATTAGTTTTCCTAAAACCTAATTATGACCTAGGTTCCTGGTCAAATGGTTAAATTGTGTTTGAGTTAGGGGAGTGTGAGTCATGTTAGGCAATCAGTTGGTACACTAATAAACACACATTGGGTTTAGATGAGATCAATATAGCCCAAAAAGTACGTATCTATTATGGATTAGTGATAGGGTGTGTAAATTATGAAGATTAATTGTTTTGATTAAATATTGTGGAATGGTTTCTAAAGAGTTTTATTGAAAATGAGAGGTGTCCCACTATTTTTATTGGTGAAATTGGAGATTGATCAGGGTTTCATGCTACGAATGACACAAGTTTCTACCTTGAAACTATTTTTTAGGAATGTGTGTTTGTGAAACTAATTTATGATATTCCCAAGGAGTACTATATGAGAACCCATTTAGTGAGGAGTACACCATTGACCATCGAGTAGTGTGACTATCGTTTCTTGTTGATTTTTAGTACATTATGAGGATGATGTCCCAAGTGAGTTGATAATGGGTGATGGATAATGTTTACATTAAAAATCAAGTATGAGGGGGATGGTTATGTCCAATTATTACTTTTGGTAGGGGATAGATCATAATATATAGATATATAGACCCATGTTAATAGGGTTATGGGGTGATGAGATTGGTCTTTGTACGGTCAAGGTGGTTTTTGGATGTCGATGAGAATACGTCCCTGATTTCATCTTTTTTTGGGATAATACCATGTTTGAGGATTCAAATGATACATTGGATTAATTTAATGTATTAGAATTAAGATTAATAAGATTTTAAATTTAATTTTTGGGTGTGTTAGATTAAGGTTACAGTAATTATTTGGGTGAGAGCATGGTGGGTAGTTAGGTTGTTTAAGGATCCAACTAGTGAATTACATCATGTGTCAGATTCAGGCTATGGTGTGGGTTTTTATAAAATATTACAAGGTAAGGCATCATGATATGGTGATGAAGACACCAGGTCTGCAGGTATAACTGAGAATTTTTATGAGATGTCATCTAAAGGAGTCTTGAGAAATGGTTTTTACATGTAGTTGGGTTCGGTGAGATAGAAACTAAATCAAAATGGTTGATAAACTTTTATAAATTTGTTTGATTTGTAGATTTTGATTGTGGGGAGAACCATAAATTGTGTGCCTCATGTTTAAATTTGGGTAGATAAAGATTGATTGTTGTTTTAGAGTAAATAATAAACAATAATTTATTAATTCATGACTGAGATAGGTTTATAATTGTTTTTAAGTACCATTGGTGCTTCTTGGGGTTGATAAGTGATGTGGTGGAGAAGTTCTAAATCCATGCTTCTTTATGAGTTTTGAATTCAGAAGTGAATTTGATTTCTTATTTCTAGAGAAGGGTTAAATTTTAAAAAAAATATTTCAATGGGAATTATGAGATTTATAACATCTTAACAATATGTTTATAGAAATTTATCAAGTTTTTAGAGGTATCTTACGTTTTATGATGAATCTTAGGAGCTTTAGGTTGGAGTGAGATTCTTTGGAAGTGTTTGTACCTTGGTTATTGGTTTGGTGTGAACTATTTGGGCAAATCATGAAACACAAAAAAAAAGATGGATTTTTTTCAATTTAATTTTTCTTAAATGGGTGATTTTCAGGGTTAGATCATTATTTTGGAAAAACTATTTGGATTCCAGGATAAACAGTTTGGTGTAGCATTGTTTAGGGTCTTGGAACACAGTTGGGAAGTGTTTCCAAAACAACTATGACAAACCTAAAATTTGTTTTTAGTGGTGATTTATATGGTTGAAACATAGTTTGGTAAAATATATGGAAAAGGCATTCTTAGTTTCTTCCTATTAATAGTGTAAGTTGCCTAGCTGGCGCACAGTATAGAAAACTATTCGAACATACTATGTGAGGGGGATTACTTGAGACAGTGCCAACCATATGGTTCGTTAATGGTCTGAAAAATGGTACACCAACCATTAATCCCTTTATAAATAGTCATATTATTATTTTACACTGTAATAATAAAAACCAATCCCCCTCGTTTCCTTCTCCCTCATGAGAAAACCTAGACTACATAGATCCTCCCCCTTTATCCTTCTTTTCAATGTGGATTGATGTGGTTTTTAGCATTATATTTAATTGATTTTGAGGGTATTTATTCTATAATCCTTCTTGTTTGTTATTATTATTCTGTTACGCTTTGATTTAGTGTGCCCCAATTAGGGATTTGAGTGATGATTTCAATGGGTCATGTTGGAATAGTCCAAATATCACGGGGATTTCATATGGAATTTCTAGCGGATGGCCTGGGATAATTTTTTCACATTTTTTCTTATTGTTTCAATAGATGTGAATTTCATAGTGCAATTTTTAGATTTTTCTACAAAGTAAAATTACATTAGATATTGAATTGGTTTTTTTTTTAAATATGTTTTGTGGGATAGTGTCTGGTGTATATTGTATTCCTTACATGGGTGGTTGGTCATGGTTTTGGGGGCATGAGGGAGCCCAATAATATTTTATGCATTATTCAAATTTATATAAAATTTATTAATTAATTTTAATTGTTAAAATTCATTGAATAATTAGTCATATTCTATATATAATTTATTATATGATTTTGTTCCTTGATATAGGTTCTTAGGAGGTGATAAGAATTGCGGAAGAGCTCTACTGATGGTAGTTAGGAAATGATTAAAAGGGTATAGCCTAAAAAGTGGTATGTGGTCCCTTTAGCATGTCCATATGGTATTTTCATTAATATATATATATACATGTGGAAAGTGATATGTCTTGTATCTCTACTATGGTTGATCAACCCATTTTTTTTAAATGAATTTTCATAATTAAATGAAATTACTTAGAGCCAATGGGCCAACTGATATGAGTGTAGGCTGAGTGTTCCTCCCCCACTAGCTTATGAACACAATGTGGGTACACCCAAGTAATATTATGGATAGGTTGAGAAAGTAAGGACCAACCTAGGATGTTTTGAGAAGTGATATTAGCTTTTATCAATCTCTTGGGTGTGATACTAATAACTCTCTCCTATGAGGATAGTGAGGTTTATTGTGAACATACTAAATTTGAGAGAAAATATAAACTCTAAGTGACATGTTTTTCCCAAGAGGTGAAATTGAGATAGAGGATCACATGTTGGACGTACATGTTATGGTGTGACCTAGAGGGAAAGTGGGTGCCCTAGTGTGATGAAAACCCTATAGAAGGTAGGTGTGGGAATGGGTAGTGATGGTTTCAAGTGTCACCTTAGAACCTAAATGTTATTAGGCGAGCCTGGTAGGGATGTAGTGGAAGGAATAGTTCTTAATCTTGGGAGGCTAACCTTGGTTACATATATCAGTTGGTAATGTGGCAACCCCAATTTATTATAATTAAAATGTAACATATGTCATGTTTGGACCTATAGACAACCTATGTTATTTGACATAGTGTTTTTATTATGATGTACTAATGAGTATAAGTGGAATGTTATATAATTATTTTTAGGATGGGTATAATTTCTTTGAGTGGTTCCATTATTTTTCAAGGATGGTTCTATTTTCCCCAGGTGGTTCATCATGTTTTGCAGATGATTATATTTCACTTATGTGGTTTGATTAAGTTTTGGGGAAGGTTATATTTCCCCAGGTTGGATTTATTATGTTCTAAGGATAGGTATATTTCCCAAAGTGGATTCATATGGTTTTTGGGGTGGGTTTATTACCATAGTTGGATTCTAATATTATCAAGATGGGTATATTTTCTTAGTGTGGTTGATATTATTAGATACAATTCGATGTTGAACAATGTATTTATGGTAGATTACGGTTTTCATATTAAAACATGAGGATCAATGGTGAATATTTATTTATTATTTTTAATAATATTTTATTTATTTTTCACATGTCACATGTTCATACACATATTTACTGGTTATGTATAGGAACTCATTGTTGGTGCACTCCTAAGTTATACCACACCCTACTCAGACATCCATGGAACTTGGCTACCTAAGAATACTTCACTGTGTGTAGTTTCATGTAGTGCATAGGCACAAAGTTGCATGATCAAGAGTGATAGCTTGGATAGAGTCTAGGGACTAGGAAAAGGTGATGATCAAGGATCATCGTATATCTTCTTGTGAATTTTATTTATTTATTTATGTGATCATCCTAGTGTGTGATTTATTAATGTATCCTTAAGAATAGATGGATCCACACTTTTTTGGTGGAGCACCTCCCTCTCCTAGGGTTTCAGGACCTCCAATGTGGAGCACTTTGGATCTCATTGGAGCATATTGTTATTAGATTTGTCTCCCTAGATTTGCATCGACGGATTTGTTTGAAGAAGTTGAGGCCTCTATCCTTATTTAATGGCCTCACTCATCCCCTCTACTAATTTTTGGATTTGAAAACCTCATTGGCTTCTGGATCATGTTGCACAACTTCTCTCATCCCAAAATCTTCTTCAGATATAGGCTCTCCTATGTCGTCCAGGTGGTGTTACGATAGGATGGTGTCTCTTTGTCTATTCTGACTTCTTTTGGAAGTGGATCATGTTGGGAATGTAGTGATATGACCTCCTCATATGGCGACATACTCATTAGTTTTTTGGGTCTATGTGTAAGGTTCTAGTGATTTCGACACTATCGATGGGAGATTTGAGTGGTTTCTAGGTGGGATGATCCGGTTTCCTTCTCAGGTTCCAGTGGAATGGCAGTTTCAGCCATGGGATCATTGGATCAAACCCTATTTTTATTGACTCAACATTACCTTTTTATCTATTATGGATGGGGTATTTTTAATTTCCTTTTATTTCACACTTTCATACGGGGGTATAGTCATCCCATAATAACACCGTAGACCCCCACTTCTAGTCATAGGCCTCTAGTGTATAAGGAAGCACACCCGATATAAAATAAAACCACTGGTATGAGAAATAGTTGAGTAATCCAAGCTGGCGGTATGTTACACCATCAAGCAACATATAATCTCATTCGGAGAAATAACACCAATTCACTTCTTACAATGTCATTTGAAAAATAGAATAATGTGTTGATAAAAATAAACATTATGAGGTAGGATCCTCCCATAATTATAACAAAAGTATTCAAGATAGGGGAAGGAATTCTTAAAGGTGTATCCATGAGACATGGTTTTATCCCTTATTATATAATACAAGGTACAAAGAATAAGAGAAAATATTATATACTGATAATAATAAGTGCTTCATTTTTATCCTAGACCCTTAAATATTCATCAAAGTACTATTAAGTTGATGGATTATTTTAGATAGAAAATAACCAAATACATAGAGTAATATAAGGTAATATATTGAACTAGGCTTACAAAATATAAAGTTATAACCAAATTCAGATTCAGTGAGATCATCTTAATATTTAATTTGGCTTTATATGCCCCATTCTCATAAATATATCCAAGTAAAGAAGAATAATCCATTCATTAAAAAATATATCCTGATGAAACACATCTATATTATTACCTTATTAGTTTAAAACTTATACACCCTATGAATATAAAATTAACTTAAAAAATACATCACTAATGGTTTATCAAATCCTCAATAATTCATGGTTGAACTATTTAACACTAAGATAAATTATGTTGAAAATGGATCTATAAAATATCATACAGTAATCTCCTTTGTAGAATATGAGAAGGATATAGGTACAAAAGGGAATATATGACCCATATTTGATTATAGAAAACATATATTGATCCTATGTAATCAAATTTTTAGGAATTTACCTCATTCCTTCCCATATCCTCCACTATTTGGGACACAAGTAAGTTATCCTGGATTCTTTTGACTTAATAAACTATGGCTATATTAAAAGTGAAAAAAAAATACATTAATAGAGGTATGGATAAAAACGCAATTTAATAATCACTTGTATGAATCTAAATTCATACTGTATTTCCAAGATGTCACTTTCAATTCCATACTAGAAAGGTTATGTCTTCATATGCATGTAATAGTGGCCAATTCTTATAAAAAATTCCTAAAATATTCCATTATTGGGAAAATTATAGTACTTGTGGAGATAGATCTATAATTGATTACTTCAAATATTAATGCATCAGGGATGATCACTAAAGAGAGAAAGGAATAAACTATAACTATAAGACATAATGAATGTTCCTACTCTTGATAGGTTAAAATTCACACATATTATTCCATGGAATATTGTGAATGATAGTTTATTGATTATAATAAATTTTATTGAATCAATTATACCATATTTTCTAAATTATGTGTTCCTCCTAACCAATGTAAAATATAAAAAAAATCTCTTCGGACAAACAGGAAGACGCATTAATTGAACCATCTCTATTTACAGTAGAAAAGGTTTTAGTGTGGCCCTTTCATATTAATCCTAAAATCGAGAATATATACTAGAATAATGGTTTGGTTGATACTCAGACCACATGGATAAGAAATTTTGATGGGACAAAGTTTACCTTTGACATAAGACACTATGGTTTAGAATAAAGTTCTGCATTCACAAGGTAATAACCAAGTCAAAAAATTTCCCCCCACCCCTAATGATTACAATGATAATAACGATGATAAAACTCCTACACAATCATTTATGGCTTAGTAAGTCAAATTGACATATATTCTGAGTGTTTATGATGATTAAGGTCTTGGAGATTTACATCCTTCATTAATGTAAATAATATAAACCACTTTTGATGATCTCAAACAATTAAATTTGGGTAAAAAATAAGATCTTTGGATAACATTAATCAAGGAACCCAAGTTTCACAAATAGAAAGAGTAATAAATTTATTTTTTCAAGAAATTTAATGAGGCCTTCACATGGATCCATATAGGAATTTTGGGTTTACATAATCAAGTAGTTTTTCATCACTTGGTTTTACTGTATAATCACCATAGATATATACAGGTCACAAGAATAGTATATCCACTTCAAAGTTCCAAGGAGGAAGGTGAAGTAGAAAAGATAATAAAATATGATTTTTTAGATAGTATTATTAACCACAAATAGATTGAAAAAATGATTCATATTAAGAAAAATAAAGGATGAATCATTGGCTATGTTGAATCAAAATATTCAAATCATCAATTATATGATGATGATTCCCCTATCATAATCATCAAACTGTTAATTGGTTCAAGATAAAGGTTTAAAGACCAGTCATTCTTCGATGGATACTCTAGCTATAATAAAATCTAGATGACTCTTGAGGATGAAAAATCATGTTCCTTCAGAGCACTCCAATGATTATACTACAATAGGATGATTTCTATTGGATAAAATAATACTATAGATACTTATCAGAGTATATTATCCATATATTTAATTCATTACTTGACAATACTGTGTAATTAAAATTTGATTATTTTATTACTAATTCATGCCTCTTTCAAGATCACTTCACTAATTTTGATGTAGTTTTTTCAAAACGTTGATTAGAAAATAAAAGAAATGAATATGATGAAATGTAAATTTAGAGTGATATTTGTGAAATTAATTGGCTTCATGGTTCATCATCATGGTATCAAATATTTTTCAAATAAAACCAAATTGATACTCAAAACACCCCCCTCAAAACCATTGATAGTTTATAGGAATTCAAGTACGACAAACTTATTGGAGGAAATTCACTAAGAAACTTAAAGGAAAATGTAAACCCATTATGAATTTGATGAAAAATGGTTCAATTTGTCAATGGGATAATGATTTATAAGGTGAATTTACTATCCCCAAGTTGTACTTGTAGCATCCTCCTAACTTAATATATCCTATATAATGAAATAGCCTCATTAAATATGTAGGGATTATATAATAGTCTATTAGATCCCTTTTTTATAGAAGAATGACATCGATTAAGATTATATACCTTATTACCTTACCCATACCATGTTATAGGATGAGAGATAATATATTTTCATTTAATATAACTACTTATCATTGAGATTCATGATTCATAAGTTATACCATAATCTATAACATTATGAGGTCAGCATGGTCTCTTGTGTTGATTTTATGAATTGCTTCTATAATCTAACTAGGATGAACAAATGCTTATAAATGTGGGATTTCAATATTTTATAGTTTGATATTTATTTTGTCTCCTAATAGTCAACCAAGAGACAAACATTGGTAGATTTTATAGTAACACAACCATCAAAAGTATAATTTCTAAAAAATATATATCTTTAAAATTAATCTGCTTTCTTAATTTACAAAATCAACCCACACATGAGAAATATACTTTACTTCACTTCCTGAAATCCAACTGAAAATAGGATGCAGGATCCAAACATCAATTGAGTCATTTAGGGGGTTTTATTTATATCTCTATCAAAGTAATTACTTCCATATTATTTCTCTCTTTTGGCAGGGTCCACTAACTAAAGTTCCCAAATGATTGAATTTTTTTTATTGTCAAAAAAAGTAGTGAAAAGAGTTGACAAAGTTTTATTTATAAAATAATTAATGTATATTAGAAAATTGTCATTGGAATTCATGGTTTACAAGTGAGAATCAAATATTTTTAGGATGACTTAAGTTCATTTTTAAGTCCTCAAGATAAATTAAAGATGTTCTTGGGTAATTGAAGTGATTTATGATGTTTCAAGTGATGTTGGTATATTTTATTTCTAGACATTTTATGATTAATTTATAGAATGAAGTTTGAAATTTTTGCAATGTAATGACTGTGTACATATCATTATGGGGTGAATATTAGTTATTTCAGGTCTCATATATGAATGATTTCATGCTACGTAAGCATCATTTCATCTCGTTAATAGATATTGGGTGAAGGAATTGGTTTTGTGTATGCATGATAACACCTATATAAAAATCATTAAAAATAATTGTAAGGTTCCTTATTATAATAATAATTTAAATTTTTTCTTGGTTGGCCTTGTTTCACACAAAGTTAAAAAGAAGACTACATAAATTGTATCTTAGTAGAAAAGAACATATGTAAGAGATATATGTTGACTACATAAAGGTTCCTTGGACCAATTTAAAGGTCTCTAGATGGTTTTATAAAGGTTATATAAAGCTACGTAAAGGTAACTAAACATGTGAATGTTTATAGATTATGATATTTATAGAATTTATATTCTATTATTCTGTGAATTAGATTGTATGATACTTAACTCGGTCTTAAAGTACATAAATAACATTATCTTGCTATAGTGATTGTGATTTATGTCAAGATTTAAGGAAAACAGACAAGGGTTATTTTAAATAGTAAAAATGAGTACTCTGACCACAATAGGAGCTTCTGTGTCATAGTTTGATGCACATAGAGATTAAAAAAGAAATAGATGTTAAAATTTTATGGAAGAAGAAGTTGAAAATAATCTTAGTATTTAGAATTAAAAAGAAATGTTTTAATATGTATTTTCAATAGGATTTATAAGGATAATTCAATATATAAATATCATCAAGATTTGAATAAGTGTATTTATTATCATATAATACTTAAGGGATTTTACATATTTTTTAATGTATAAAATTATATTCATGATACTTTGTGAATATAATTTGATTCGCATATCAAATAGAAATTTAGCATAGAGCTAAGTGAGAAATCAAAAATAATAAGTTTCATAAACCTCATACTTTACTTTTTCAATGATAAATGTGTATTTTTCAGTCATAGTACATTCAAGGAAAAAGAAACATGTGTAACCAAGTATTTAATTTACTGAGGAGAACCATATCATGTGAATTGTTGGAAAATTGACCAAGATGAATGATCATGTTATGAAGAAGACCTAGATGTACAAACATGTAGTTTACATGATTAGATTAGATTAATCAAGTCTAATCATAGAGGGAAATTATCATCAAGTTTCACAGAAGGATCCTAAAGTAGAAAGAGATATTTATTTATTTGAATCATACTTTGTTGGTGAAGAGTTACTTCTTTTAGTGGGATTTTGGAAGCCATAACATGTTGGGACTCTATATTGATAGGGTTTGGATAGTCCTTGGTTGTAACCACTTTGGTATATAGTAGAAAAATCGATGATTTGGGGACTAACCAGTCATATCATGGAGTCAGAAATTCTTGAAAATCTGTTTAAATCCTATGTGTTGTGATTTCTCTACATTGTGCTACATATATAGTGATGTTGAGAGAATATATTTATTGTATTGTGACTTTAAAATGTTTAAAATACTGATTTTAATATGAATAATTCATAAAAAATTGTTCATTCACCCCCACCCTTTGAGTATAATATAACATAGGGCATCATAAGTGGTATTATAAAAGATGAACGTTCACTTTAAATATACAAGATGTTATTGACTATAGAAAATCAAACTTCTTTGAACATATAAGGTATCCCTACTTTCTATGGAAATAATTACTAAATCTTTAGGAATAAGATATTTCCCAACTTACTATAACTTGTCCTAGAGGTAAAATATTTTTCAATAATTCATTCTTCACCCATTCCCAAGGGAGGCCCTAGGTCTTTTTCTAGAAATAAAATTTTGGAGTTTGATGGAAAAATAAAAAAATCCATCTTGATGTATCTCTTAGAAAATCTATACAAGAAGGCTATGAGACTTTAAACTACCAATGAGACATGGTATAAATTATAGAGTGGTTTTTAGGTAAATGTTAAAGTCAAGGATGATAAACTACAAGTTTTTAATGATCACATATGAATATATAAAAATATCCTATGTTGATAACATAGAAGAACACTATTCAAGAGTTTATGAGATTGTGAAAAGTATTCATGGGTTTAGGGAAAATATATATGATTCCACTATTATTAAAACGATAATGAGAAACATTCTAGATATATTTGATCATAAGATTTCAAAATTGGATTATAGGGAGGATTTTCCATTAGATTAAATCCAAAAAATTAGCATAATTTATGAAATTATAATGGATATAGAATTCAAGAATAAAATAAATGTTAAGATTGATTTTGAGGCCATGGGAAGTGAAAAAAAAATTAAAGGAATTTGAAAATCAAGTGATTTGAATGGTGAGATTGATAAATAATTAAACATTATTTTTATCATCTATCAAAGAAATTGAAGAAGATAAAGTGGAAAAAATGGAAATAAACCCCCAAGGCTCTACAATAGTAATAACATTGGCAATTTTGTAGAAAAAATCTGCATTAATATAGCTAAAGAATCTGAATAATATAGAGAGGATGGGAAAACTAAAAAGTATTAAAAAGGATAAAAATAGAATAAGTATTTCTATAGAAAAAATAGGATTTTAATGAAAAAGAACGAAAATGATGACTCATCAAGCTATTGTAACAGTGGGTTACCTAGACCCAATTATACAGTAGTTTAATTACCATAGTGACGGGTAAATCGTTCCAGTTAGATCAATGAAAAATAATGTAAGAAAAGGACTATGACATGAGGGTGTGTCCTGATTTATGATATATTAAAGACAAAGATATTATATTATATAGTGTGTGTTCGTAGGTTGGTAGTTATTGATATGAATATCCTTATCTCTTCAAGTTCCATGATGGGTTTCTAGATCCCACAATTTCTCTGTGTATAATATTCACAGCTATTGAGATAAGTGCCTAGATGGTCACACACAATTGCATATTCAAAATTCTACCATATTTTGGTGAATTTCAATTTTGGACATGGTGGGACCTACCACTAGGGTTCAGGTTGTGTCCAAGGAGATATGAACACCAAAGTAATAAATAATTACATATTATTCAAGTTAGGAATAATTAGCATTGAATTTATTTATTATGCCATATATTATTTGAATGAATATTAGTTTAAAATATTCAAGGATCATATAATATTTGTGAGAATGATGAGTCAAATTAATGTCTTGGGTTTTATTATGTAATATATTTATTATATTAAAAAAAGTAATAAAAATATAAATGATATTAATGACTCAGTATGGTAGTCATATTACATCATATATTTAGTAAGAAATAAATATTCAGGTTATGAGAGTTTATTTTGGATATTTATTGATTCACTATAAATAGAGGAGAGAGATCTCATGAAAACTACAATTAACTACTCAATGGTGAGAGATTATCTATCATATTCTGTCTCTCGGTTCCCAGAGATAGGTTCTCTGGTTCCAAGAGCTTGATTATAGTTCTTTTTCACAGATTGACGGAACAAAGCTGTAGTGATTATAGTGACATTGAAGGAGTCATCAGAACTCTGTGATAACACCTATATTTTGATGATCGATGTCCCTAGAGGCTTTAAAAGTGTGTGTGTGTATGATATATAAGGATTTGAATTTGAATCCTTCAATCAGTGATCATAAGCAACAAGCTGGAATTGTGCACATCTTCGGATCTAACCTAGTATTTATGGTTTTATTTTTGTGCTTAAAATTCCACATGTGAAGATCCTCAAACTATTATAGGGATATTATTCACCAATGAAGATGAGCTCATGTCATTCATTAGTGTTAAATTTTAAAAATTCCATTTTCGGGGTCTGTTTCATGCTCGATACATTCAATTTCTTTAAGAGGGATAGGTGAAGATTTTAATCCAATAAAAAAATTAACATTGTATTAAATTTCATAAAGGGCGTCATTCCAAACCTAACGCTGCAGACAATGTCCAAATATAACACTGGACGGCCATGTAACAATTATTCGAAGTTTTAATTACGGGTTGAAATAAATATTTTGGATATATTTTTCAATAACATATGTGTGTGTGTGTGTGCGCACGCTTCTTAACCTAAACCCGTTTGAAAAAATGGATTCTAGTTAACCTGAGTTTTCTGAAAGGATTCTGGTTGTCGGAATAGGGTTTACCATTTAGTCATTAATTCCACTAATTATTGAATTGAGTTCAATAAATCCTGTGAAAAAACAAAACAATCTAATTGTTTTAAAATTGGGTGGCTATATTTTGTTCTCTAGGTCAGCATATTTCCAAAACAAAAACACACAAAAATTGAGTTTAAAAAATGTCAATTAGATAGAAACTCCTACCCCCTCCTCATACGACTTACCTCAGAGACCTCAGCGGGACACTTTTTCCCCTT
Source organism: Viscum album (assembly GCA_963277665.1). Lineage (NCBI taxonomy): Eukaryota > Viridiplantae > Streptophyta > Magnoliopsida > Santalales > Viscaceae > Viscum > Viscum album. The sequence goes on from OY728163.1 coordinate 1,884,701,574, forward strand.
CCCCCAGCTGGTGCTAGGCACGACCTCCTCCTCCCCCCATAGTGAACCAGGTCGGCACCTATCCCTCTTATCCTACGTGACCTAACCGTCGAGGCTCCACCACATCTCCTTCTCCTGGAAATATTCTCACCTCTCCACCCTAGATCTAGTCCAATCAGCCACTAGCGAGCCCCGTCGCTACAGCCCCAGCACCCACCGGTGGGATTCCACTCTTTCATTCACCCCAGGAAGTAGTCACCCCCTTCTTCCACATCAGGCATGCCTATAACCCATCCCCTTTGTGAAAGCTACACCCATGAGGTCCCGGACGTCCTCCTTCCGAGGATGGCTCTATGTAGAGCCCCTGGTGATCCAAGCCGCCTGATACTGTGGTGAGGCATCCTTCCTTGTCTATTTTTCCTTTTAATCAACCCTCTCAACAGACTGACTAGATGCCTAGGGCACCTCTCATAGCCCTGTATGAGGTAACCTTTCCTGAGCTACTTTTTTGGGGGAAATTTTGTCTTGATTCAATTGTTTTAAGCGGGTCTGTCTGACCCGGAACGGATCTAGGAATACCTTCCTGACCCATAACACCTCTATACAAGATATGTAAGGCCCAAAATGGTCCTTCGTGGGTTCATCCAAACCTGCACAAGCCTTTCTCGACCTTTTTGAGGTCCGACTACTTTTTCATAATCAAAATTTTAATTTACGCATTTAACTTAAATTTTTATTTAAATTAAAGTAATGAAATATTAATTTTTATTTAAAATTAACTTTGTTTTTATTTTAAAATTATATTATTTAATTAATATAATTTTCATTTTTAAAGATAAATTAATTAATGGTACCAAACAAAATAAATATTTAATTAAAATAAGAGTGAATTTTTATTCAATAAATTTCCCTCTAGTTTAATTTTAATGAGTTTTATTTCTCGCTAAATCAATGAAATATTATGACTACCATATTGATTCGTTAAAATCATTTATATTTTTATCACTTTCTTGTAATATAATAAATATATTACGTGATAAAACCCAATCCATTAACTCAGATCATCATTCCCGTAAATACGAAAATAACCATGAATATTTTAAACTAATATTAATTGAAATAAAATATTTCATAATAAATAAATAAATTGATAATTATTCTTAACTTTAATCAAATGAGTTTATTTATTCCTTAAGTGATCGTATCTCCTTAAAAAAACCAGAACCCAGTGGCAAGTCCCACCATGTCCAAAACTCATATTCACCAGAATAGGGAAGACTTTTGAATATGCAATTGTGTGTGACCCTCTAGGCCTTATCTCAATAGCAGTGAATATTATACTGAGTCCAAGAGTGGTATCTAGAAACCCATCATGCCCCCTAAAGAGATAAGGATATTCATAGAAATGAAAACTAACCTACAAACACACACTATGTAATTTAATACATTTGTATTTAATATCTCAAAAAGCATGACACACACCCATGTCATCATCCTTTTCTTTATTTTTTATTTTTTGATCTACCTGGAAGAATGTACCATCGACTACCATGTCCATGTATTTATTAATGTACTACCATCTGATCAATGAGGTTGAAGATATATTACTTCCTTAACCTGGAAGCGATAAATCCTTTCTTGGTCATTAAACCAATGTCATGCCACCAATAACACACCAAACATAAGTTATCTCACCAAGATTTCATTATTATGGTTTTTTACTTTAATCAAAGTATGCGATAAAATGGCACATATTGATAATCATATCATGTCAGGAGACCAATACACATGTTTTTAGATAGGAATGACCAGTGACACCCAAAACATGCAATGTTCCTATTGGCAGATCTTTCCTAGTGATCTGAATATTAGAGATCACCAAGTTCAAACTTCCTGAGAATATTTCTCAATACTTATGAGACCAAACTCATGATAGTAAAAAATATATTATGTCCAATAGGTAAGATGTATCAAGACCATAATATCTTTGTTTAAGATTAATGTCATAATATCTCAAGGTTCTCATTATAGTCTAGGATCTGCTATAACCTTTTGATGAAATAATCAATATATGGACATTATCATTAAATAATGGGTGCATAAATATATACACTATAAAGGAAATTATTCAACATGTATGTATAGTCAGACACATGATATAAGGCCCCGGCCTTAAACCTTACTTAATATTGAATTAAATGAATAATTCACATTGAGGATCTTTTCAGGTTTAGAGTTTTAGAGAATTAGGACATAACTATTACATCTCAAAAGATTACAAAGTAGACACTTCTACTAAGTTTCCATAGAATAAAAACTCTTAAAAAGAAACATGTCTAGTTCCATGTTTTATATAGAATGACTTTCCCTTGATCCCATCCTTGACCCTATTCCACATTAAGTCCTGTGAAAAACATTTCAAAAAATCTTGGCGTGAGCATAAAAAGCTCAGTAAGGGATACACAAAGAATGAAAATTGTTAGTTTATCAAAACAAAAAGTAAACCATGTATACTTTATCAAAGTAATACTTTTCACCTTTACGAAGTAGTAAAAACTCTTCACTGAATAAAAGATCATTACTTACCCTTTTGTAACCAAAAGATTACCATAAAACCCATATAAAGATCACATAACATATAAAGGTAACTTGGGACATAGACATACTTAAATGGAATAACCATACGGTCGACTTCCACACATATCACTTAATGGAATAGCCATATGGCCGACTTCCATACCCAATGCATTGGAGGTTATAACGTAACCACCCATCATGGTATTCACGGCACCACCCGTCATATGGTTTATCATGTAACCACCTGTCAAATGTGCATGTACCATTATAAAATCATAAGACATAAAACAAATATAAAGGAAAGAAAACATTTCCACACTTTGATAAAAATATATCACAAAAATATATTGACATAACAAATCCATTATAAAAACCATTTGCAATACCAAAATACATAAAAGTGTATATGGTATTTATTTCATTTTAAAAACATTACAGCTTGTTGAGGAACCCAAATGCCAAATAATACTCGCGGCGGTGAAAAAGGTCGTTGTCACCATGTACGTTAAAAGAAACATTCCTTTTTTCGTTTAGTAAAACGCTTCGTAGAAAATGATTCCTTTCGTATAAAAGTAAAAGTCAAAGGGGTTTATACACTGTATAAAATAAAGTTATGTCTAAAACAAAATATGCCTCAATGAAAGGAGATTGAGACGAAGTCCCTTACCTCGGGTCCGACTTGACTCGATCGTTCTTTAACATCCTGAATAATGAACTTGAATTAATATCTACTTTCTTAAGAACCTTTTTCAAGATCATTATTACTTTTATATCACTTATTAACATATTATAAAATTTATGTAATCGTTTAAGTTAATAATGTTTTTCTGTCTATATTTGGTTCTTAAGTCGAAAGTGGACTTCTTACAATTACATGTTGTTCATGTGGTCAAAGGTTCATTATATCCAGAATGATATTAATGATTTGGATATCATATATATCATATATATCCAGCATATACATGTATTTATAATATTACATAATCATTTAGAGGTAAGAAATGAAATGCATCGTTCATGGAGATGGTAAGTCGTATGTACGCATGAACGCTAATTTCATTTCTATCTCATACTTTAATGGAGTGAAATATTAATCATATAAAGGTAGATTATAATTCCAGTATAACATCATATATAATAACTTTAAATCCATCTTTTATACGTCCCACATATGGCAATAACGAATCAAATCACTTTGAAGGGGTGGTAGTCCGCACTTCCTAAAATGAAGATATCGCGTATACCCATAATGGAATCCATAAAGGTATCCCATAAATGCAAAATACAGAAGCTTAAGGAAACATAAACATATTATATATCATATATAAATATAGTGACATCTTAATGTCTACCTTTTAAGGTGTTAGAAGAATATTGAACAATCGTCATTTCGTGAGGCAGAAATTCGCCATCCACGGAAACAGTATGTTCTTTAACCATTAGATGTAGGTGTGTGTAAGTGTAGATCGAATTCTTCTTATAAAAACATCATAGTATATTGAATATAATATATTTTTTACAAAATAAATTAATAAAAAGAGTTTAGGGGGATGAAGAATCAAAATAAAACAAAATAACACAAGAGAAAACACTACCTTTAAAACGGGTAACTCTTTTTGATTTGAGCTCAAAGGCTTCCTTGGGAAGCCTTCTGCCCAAACTAAGGCTTCTAGGAGTAAGAGATGGATGTGGAAAGATAAAATGGGCAGATCTTTTCCGAACCAAATGATTGAGAGGTGTGGGTAAGGTGATAGTGGTGGGGGCCTTTTATAAGAGGAGAGGAGGGGCACTCTTTGAAAGTTATGAAAATATACTTTATTATAAAATGGTTTTCGGAAAAAAAGGGTCCCACAATTATATCTTTAAAGGATAACGTGATAAGAGTTAGAAATACACTGATAAAATAGGTTTTTGATATGTTTAGGTCTTATATTTTACATTATATTTTCATTTTATTTAAATCGTTAAATAATGAGGTAATCGTTGCATCATCATAGTGTCATAAATAATTTAATTTATTTAATGTCTAAAAATTATAAAAAAACTATCATGATGTAGGAAATATTTTTATATTTATAATTAATATTTATAGTCAAAAATATGACTTGTATAACCCCATTTAAAAAAAAATTTTGTAAAACAACTCATGTTTGTGACATTTTAATTTTAACATTAAATAAAAAGTTTTTAATGTCATTTTCCTACCAAAGTGTCTCTATGGGGTCCCCAAGTAGACCCATGGATTTTCTTCATCAGCCATGTCACATCCAATAAGGTTAGGATATGTGTCAAGTTTATTTCATATTATTAATACATTATTTGTAACTTAAACTACACTAATTACCTCTAATCGCGATTAATAAACTTAAAAGTTACTATTCACCAAAAAATTATTTTAATCCCATTGAACCACATTTTACTTCTTAATGACAACCATTTATGTTGGATATTTTAAATTCAAAACATAGAGGTGGTAAAATTTAATTTAAACAAAAAATCAGTTTTTTAAGTACCACTTAGTGGTTTCACTATTCATCAAAAATTGAAGTTTTTCAGAAAAATACCAAAACTTCACCCTAAGCTATATTTTATATTCTGAATTCAAAAATGAAGTCCATTTTACATAATTCAAAACATATAATTTGCATTAATTAATTTAATAATCAATTCCCGCTTTCAGAGCAAATAGCGTGTTTTTATAAAACAATAAGTATCAAAAGATTGACACTAGTTTAAGTCTGATTTCAATGTGAAATTAATTCCAACGACCACTATTGGATATAATGGTAAAAATATATTCTAATTTCACTTTAAAACCAATTCAAAAGATAATCTAATCATATAAATAAATTATATTAAAAAGACGTTTTGAATTAAAATACAACATTTTTCACTATTCATTAAAAATGAACTTTATCGAAAAAATACCAAAAATTTACACAATGTAAATTTTGATGTCCTGATTCTAAAGAAGAATTTTATTTGGTCCAATAGAAAGTATAAGAGTGACCAAAACTATATTTAAAGAAGGTTCACCATGAAAAGGCGATAAGTGGACCTTTAGTGAATATTAGAGTATCTATGCCTAAAATTGAATTCTTTTCTTATTTTAAGCCTTTATCTTTTATTGGATAAATGTAAAAACAATTAAAAACCATATATAATCAAATTTTAGATATTTCTATTCATTCCCGCCAATACAACGGCTACGTGTTAACTACCATTTAAAATAATATTATTTTATTACTAGTGTGCAACGTAAGATTTCAAAGAAGCTCTTTGTTCCGTATCAGGTATGCTATCGAACATAGAAACCCCTTTAAAGTAAAAATAATATTCAATTCTCAAATATTAATAAATATTAAAATGTATTATTCTTTATTTACCTGGGATGTTACATCCTTCCCCCCTTTTGAAAATTGCATCCTCGCAATTTTATTCACTTATCAAAATAAGTGGGGGTATTTATCCCTCATAGCATTTTCATATTCCCACGTTGCCTCTTCAACCATATGGTTTTTCCACAAAACCTTTACCTGGTGAATTACCTTATTTCGAAACACTTCCTCTCTTCGGTCAAGAATCTGGACTGGTTGTTCTTCATAAGAGAGATTCTCTTCCAACTGAATTGCCTCTAGGCTCAAAACATGAGATGAATCTGGCATATACTTTCTCAACATCAAAACATGAAAAACATTGTGTACCTAAGATAAACTCGGAGGTAAATCCACTCGGTAAGAAACTGATCCATCTTTCTCCATAATTTCATATGGTCCAATGAACCTTGGACTCAGCTTTCCTTTCTTACCAAATCGCATCACACTTTTCCATGGAGAAACCTTGAGAAAAACATGATCACCTACCTCGAAAGATAGATCCTTCCTCTGGTTATCCGCATAACTTTTATATCTTCTCTGAGCTGTTCTCATGTGTTTCTGAATCAACTGAACTTTTTCTTCTATCACTTCTACTAATTCTAGTCCCATCAGCTTCCTTTCACCCACTTCATCCCAAAAAGCTGGAGTTTGACACCGCTTCCCATATAATGCCTCAAACGGTTCCATCTGTATACTAGAATGAAAACTGTTTTTATAGAAAAACTCAACCAAAGAAAGATGTTGGTCCCAACTTCCCTGATAATCCATAGAGAAAGCTCATAGCATATCCTCCAAGGTCTGGATTGTTCGTTCTGACTACCCATCTGATTTTGGATGAAAAGATGTACTAAAATTTAATTCAGTACCCAACGACTTCTGAAGGCCTTTCCAAAAGTTAGAAGTAAACCTGGGATCATGATCAGATAGAATGGAGAGGGGAACTCCATGCAACCTGGCTATCTCTTTAAGATACAATCGATAATGTTGATCTCGAAAGAATTTATCTTTGAATAGGAAGGAAATGAGAAGATTTAGTCAATCGATCAATAATAACCCAGATTGCATTATTACCTCGAGATGTCTTCGGTAATCCCACAACGAAGTCCATGGATATATTTTCCCATTTCTACTCTGGCGCTGGTAAAGGCTGAAACATCCCTTTCGGTTACTGCCACTCTGCTTTAACCTGCTGACAAGTCAAACACTTCACAGTAAAATCAGCAATATCTCTTTTCATTCCATCCCACCAGTAATACTCTCGCAGATCTCTGTACATCTTAGTACTGCCAGGATGAACTGAAAATGGGGAACTATGAGCCTCACATAACAACTCATTCTTCAACTGTGAATCACCAGGCACACATAATCTCTTCCAAATCCTAAAAACACAATCATTATCAATGTTAAATTCAGGAAACATACCCTTCGGAACCAGCTCTACCTTTTTCTATAACACACTGACTTGCTTTTGTCCTTTCTTGATTCTGTCTGATAGAGAAGATTTCACTGAAACCTGAAAAAAAAACATAAGTAATTCCTGTACAAAAAACTTCTATTCCAAATCTCATCAAATCAAAAACCAAAGGATCTCGTTCCAAAAGTAGCATGGTTAATGAAGCATTAGTTTTTCGAATCAAAGCATCAGCCAATTTATTTGATTTTCCTGGATAGTAATGAATTGTACAATCATAATCCTTGATTAATTCTAGCCATCTCCTCTGTCTCATGTTCAATTCGTTCTGAGTGAATATATACTTTAAATTCTTGTGATCGGTATATATTTCAAATTTTACTCCATACAAATGATGCCTCTATATTTTTAAAGCGAAAACAATAGCATCTAATTCCAAATAATGTGTATCGTAATTTACCTCATGAGTTTTCAACTGACGTGAAGCATAAGAAATTACCTGATCATTCTACATAAGGACACAGCAAAGTCCTTTAAATGAAGCATCACTATAGATAACAAACTCACCATTCCTGAAAGGAATTTCCAAAACTAGAGCATTCACCAATCCTCTTTTCAACTCCTGAAAACAATCATCACATTCTTTTGTCCAGATATACTTAACACCCTTCCGATTTATCTTATTCATTGGACTAGATAATTGTGAAAAATTGTCAACAAACCTTCGGTAGTAACCTTCCAAACCAAGAAAACTACGGATCTCGGTTACATTTGTGGGTCTTGGCCATTCTTCAACAACTTTTGTTTTAGCAGGATCAACAGTTATGCCATTTTTTGAAACAATGTGACCAAGGACAAAAATTTTTTGTAACCAAAACTCACACTTGCTAAATCATCAATATAGTTTCTTTTCTTTTAAGGTTTGCATGATAACCCTTAAATGACTTTCATGCTCCTATTTACTTTTAGAAAACACCAAAATATCATCAATGAAAACAACCACAAACTTATCCAAGAACACATGGAAAATTCTATTCATAAGTTCCATGAATATAGCAGGTTCATTGGTAACCCAAAAGTCCTAACTACAAATTCATAATGTCTATATCTAGTACGGAACACAGTCTTCAGAACGTTTTCTTCTTTTACTTTCAATTGATGGTACCCTGACCTCATGTCAATCTTCGAAAAATACTAAGCCCCCTGGAGCTGATCAAAAAAATCATCGATATGAGGCAAAGGATACTTGTTCTTAACAGTAATATTATTCAAGGATCTATAATCAATGCAAAGTCTCATTGAGCCATCTTTCTTTTTAACAAACAAGATAGGATCACCCCATGGTGATGTGCTAGGTCGAATGAAACCTTTATCTAAAAACTCCTACAATTGATTCTTTAACTCTAAAAGTTCAACTTGATCCATTCGATAAGGGGGTTTTGAAATTGGCTTAGAGTCAGGAACTAAGTCAATAGTAAATTCAACTTCCCGATCATGAATAATACTAGGAAACACATCAGAAAAAACATCAAGATACTCATTTACCACTGGCACATCATTAATCTGAACAGTTCATTTATTTTCAACAATATGTGTAAGGTAACATTCACTTCCATCTTTTACTAGTTTCTCAACTTCCTGATATGTTATCAAAATCGAGGGTTCATTCTTGTACAAAAACTGAAAATCTTTCTGAAAAGAAACCATTCTGGCTCTGTAGTCAATCATATCATGATAAACAGAAAGCCAATCCATGCCCAAAATAACATCAAACACTACTAGAGGCAAAACAATAAAGTTTCCTGGTATATTCTTTCCGCACACAAGGATAGGAAGGTTCTTATAATTCCTTTTTGTCTCAACGTTCCCTCCGTGTGTTTTTACCATAAGTTCAGGATTCATATCTTTAGATGGAATTTCAAATTTTCTAGAAAACTTCTCAGAAAAGAAAGAATGTGTAGACCCTGAATCAAACAACACATTGGCACAATCTGAAAAAACAAATAGTGTACATGATACTACTTCATTTGATGGCCCAACATCTGCTGAAGTAGTTTCAAAGGACTTCACCACCCCTTTCTACTTGTAGTCTGGCTTCTTTCCCCTAGTTGAGTTCTTCGTTAGACACTCATTTTCATAATGACCCATTTCATTACACTTAAAACATCATACCACTGGCTTTTCATTGCCTACTTGATCATCTTCCTTACAGTTACGAGCAATATGACGAGAATTACCACACCGAAAGCATTTTCCAGACTTGGATAAACATTATCCAAAATACATAAAATTGTATATGGTATTTATTTCATTTTAAAAACATTACAGGTTGTTGAGGAAGCCAAATACCAAATAATACTCGCGGCGGCGAAAAAGGTCGTTGTCACCGCGTACGTTAAAAGAAACATTCCTTTTTTTCGTTTAGTAAAACGCTTCGTAGAAAAATTTTACTTTTGTATAAAAGTAAAAGTCAAAGGGTTTTATACACCGTATAAAATAAAGATGTGTACAAAACAAAATATGCCTCAATGAATGGAGATTGAGACGAAGTCCCTTACCTCGGGTCCGACTTGACTCGATTATTCTTTAACGCCCTGAATAATAAACTTGAGTTAATCTCTATATTATTAAGAAACTTTTTCAAGTTAATTATTACTTTTATATCAATTATTACCATGTTATAATCATTATGTAATCATTTAAGTTAATAATGTTTGTTCTGTCGATATTTGGTTCTTAAGTCGAAAGTGGACTTCTTACAATTACATGTTGTTTGTGTGGTCAAAGGTTCATTATATCCAGAATGATATTCATGATATGGATATCATATATATCATATATATCCAGAATATACATGTATTTATAATATTACATAATCATTTAGAGGTAAAAAATTAAATGCACCGTTCATGGAGACGGTAAGCTGTACGTACGCATGAACACTACATTCATTTCAATATCATACTTTAATGGAGTGAAATATTAATGATATAAAGGTATATTATAATTTCAATATAACATCATATACAATAACTTTAAATCCATCCTTTATACGTCCCACATATGGCATTAACAAATCAAATCATTTTGAGGGGGAGGTATTCCGCACTTCCTAAAATGAAGATATCACGTATACCCATAATGGAATTCCTAAAGGTATTCCATAAATGAAAAATACTGATTCTTAAAGAAAAAATAAAAATATCATATATCATATATTAATATAGTGACATCTTAATGGCCACCTTTCATGGTGTTTGAAGATTATTGAACAATCATCGTTTCATGAGGCAGAAATTCACCATCCACAGAAACAGTATGTTCTTTAACCATTAGATGTATGTGTGTGTAAGTGTAGCTCGAATTATTCTTATAAAAACATCTTAGTATATTGAATATACGGTAGTTGTTACAAAATAAATGAATAATAAGAGTTTAGGGGGTTGGATAAGAAAAATAAAACTAAAGAACACAAGAGAAAACACTACCATTAAAACGGGTAACTCTTTTTGATTTGAGCTCAAAGACTTCCTTGGGAAGACTTCTTCCCAAAGTGAGGATTCTAGGAGTAAGAGATGGATGTGTAGAGACAAAATTGGTAGAGATTGGCCGAACCAAATTCTTGAGAGGTGTGGGTAAGGTGATAGTGGTGGGGGCCTTTTATAAGAGGAGAGGAGGGGCACTCTTGGAAAGTTATGAAAAGATACTTTATTATAAAATAATTTTCGGATAAAAAGGGTCCCAAAATTATATATTTAGAGGTTAAGGTGATAATAGTTCTAAATTCACCCATCCAATAGGTTTTTGACATGTTTAGGTCTTAGATTTTATATTATCTTTTCATTTTATTTAAATCGTTAAATAATGAGGTAATCACTTCATCATCATGGTTTCATAAATAATTTTATTTATTTAATGTCTAAAAATTATAGAAAAAATATCATGATGTAGTAAATCTTTTTATCTTTATAATGAATATTTATAGTCAAATATATGACTTGCATAACCCCATTTAAAAATTGTTTTAGTAAAACAACTCATGCTTGTGACATTTTAATTTTAACATTAAATAAAAAGTTTTTAATGTCATTTTCCTACCAAAGTATCTCCATGGGGTCCCCAAGTTGACCCATGTATTTTCCTGGTCGTCCATGTAACATCCAATAAGGGTAGGAAATGTGTCATGTTTATTTCATATTATTAAAACATTATTTTTACCTTAAACTACACTAATTACCTCTAATCGCGATTAATAAACTTAAAAGTTACTATTCACCAAAAAATTATTTTAATCTCATTGAACCACATTTTACTTTTTAATGACAACTATCTATGTCGGATTTTTGAAATTAAAAACACAGAGGTGGTAAAATTTCATTTAAACAAAAAATCAGTTTTTTAAGTAACACTTAGTGGTTTCACTATTCATCAAAAATTGAAGTTTTTCAGAAAAATACCAAAACATCACCCTAAGCTATATTTGATATTATAAATTCAAAAATTAATTCAATTTTACAAAACTAAAAACATATAAGTTTCATTAATTAATTTAATAATCAATTCCCGATGTCAGAGCAAATAGTGTGTTTTTATGAAACAATAAGTACCAAAAGATTGACACTAGTTTAAGTCTGATTTCAAAGTGAAATTAATTCCAACGACCACTATTGAATTTTATGTTAAAAATATATTCTAATATCACTTTAAAACCAACCCAAAAGATAATATAATCATATAATTAAATTAGATTAAAAAGCGGTTTTGAATTAAAATACAACATTTTTTGATATTCATTAAAAAATGAACTTTATCGGAAAAATACCAAAAAATTACACAAAGTAAATTTTGATGTCCCAATTCTAAAGAAGAATTTTATTTGGTCCAATAGAAATTATAAGAGTGACCAAAACTATATTTAAATAAGGTTCTCCATGAAAAGGAGATCAGTGGACCTTTAGTGAATATTAGAGTATCTATGCCTAAAATTGAATTCTTTTCTTATTTTAAGCTTTTGTATTTTATTGGATAAATTTAAAAACAATTAAAAAACTTATATAATCCTATTTTAGTTATTTCTATTCATTCCCGCCAATACAACGGCTATGTGTTAACTACCATTTAAAATAATATTATTTTATTACTAGTGTGCAATGTAAGATTTCAAAGAAACTCTTTGTTGCATATAGGGTATGCTATCGAACATAGAACCCCCTTTAAAGTAAAATTAATATTCAATTCTAAAATATTAATAAATATGAAAATGTATTATTCTTTATTTACCTGGGATGTTACACATGATATGGTAATCAAAAGTACTACATAGTTGGGTCTAGGTCTCCCACTATTAATACAGTCTCACTTGAACTTGATCCAACTTGTTAAACAACCTTGTTAGCTCTAAAATGATCAGAATTATGTTTCTACTAAGTCATAAATTTAGTTTCTAGGTATGACACATTTCCACCATGTGGAAACTCTACTATATGTGACCTCGCCTCCTTGATTAAAACATCCCAGGAGATGACATCCCCTAGTATATCCCTTTTTCCACTTTTATAACTTAACATCTTGTCCAGTATGAATATCATAATTTACCTGATGATAATAATTTACATACTATATGGGATTCCACAAACTAGAATAAATTATTGCATTTAACTTCTTCTTAGTTGCCTCAGAAGCCGCAACGTACTTGATATTTATAGGTATGGCTATCACCAGCTTATATGAGCCTGTCTCACTCATCACCTTGGCCTAAATGTGATATTAGATCACATAGACGTAAGGAAGAGTAGTTTGTGTCCCCTTAAAACTAGTATCCATTATTCTCCATATCCCAGGTACATATCTTGTGTACTTTCTGAAGTAAAATTATATTGGTATATCTTCTTCAATTATAGTTCTCTTGGAAATGACTAATATCAGACGTTTTTCAAGAATAACATGAAAATATTAATTTTTGTACATATCATGACATAATGAATGATCTATATCTAAACAATATGAAATTATACATCCCAAGTTGATCACCTCATATGTCCCAGACATGTCAACATAGAGAGATATATGCCATGTGAAACTAGTAACAATTCTGTCTATAATTATTCAGACTTGTATTTTTCAATACTATGTGACTAGATGTATGATTGAATAGGTAAAATCAACCTTTAGATCTACCTCAGTAGATCCCACTACCAAGAACATAGGTTTCTAATTTAATTCAATCATTGTAGAATATATTTTATCCTAGTCATAACTAACTGTTAGACCAATATATACTTTCTATATGTCACAAAACATATTTCACTTGGAAAATAATTGCGCTGCCACTAACCTATGGAATACACATAGAAGAAATTCATTCCAAATGAAATTTTATGAGCATATTTCTTACCTTAATCCTAAACTGGATTTTAATAAATTTCAACCAATATTAGCATTTTGTGTCATGACCACCTCTTTCTAGTTACTTCATATATACACCTTCAATTATTAGTAATCATGACATCCAATTCTCCATAAATGATCATAGAAAGTATCTATGACCAGTAAAATTATAATTTATTTAGGAAAAATGACTTGGTATAACCAATCAAGCCTTATTTGTGCTACGCTTGTACCATCTAGGTATAATATCATTTGAATACCCACAACAATATTCAAAATAATAACCCCTTTTTACTTTGATACTTGAAATCCATTATTTAATTATAATTGGCCTTTCCAATCTTATCCAATTTCTATATACTTTTTACTTGTATTATTTATTATTCTCAATGAATAATTTATCACTGACCACAGTGAAGGAAAAACTATCAATATGGTTTTAACCTTCCTACGCACTATGTGACTCTGGAACATTCATGTTCCACATGTACTTATGGAACTATTTTCTATACCAACTATATATATCTCTGGAATTTAATAAACCCAATTCAATATGGTTTCCACTCTCAATAATAGGGATATGCACCCTAATGTATATATTTAGTCTAGAACTTGACTACCACTTTCCAATCTTAAGGATTTATGTAATATCCTTAGAATCTATTAGGATAATTACAAAGATACACAATGTGTTTAGCTTGATGCAAGTTTGTTTATATTCTTACAAACTCTTTGAATCTAAACACATTTACTATTAAATAATGAATTTTCATCATACTATGACTCATATGATATCCATTTTTCATTATAGTTGTTATTTTGTTATAGGATATCACCAATATTTGTTAATTAAGACATGAAATTTGATAGAAGTTTCTTTAAATTTTAATATTGATATTTCTTACATCATAACTCTAATGTATAAAATGTGAATTTTGGAATTGATCCATGATACATTTTTTTGCTCAATGTTAACATGTAAGACTTTATCATTGATAATACTCATTAACATAAATGTAGTGATGTAGATAATGTAATGTGCATTTAAGAATTACTCCATGCTACATCATATTGATTGATGATTTCTTGGTCAAGATATTCTTTGATTTTCTGACCCAAAGCAAATCATATCTTCTAACGATGCATTTGTCATACATCACTTTTACATTCCATAAGAACTTAAAGGAATGTAATGAAGTATATTTACCACTATCTTACCCTTACAATAGTTCACGCTCACTTGTTGAACTAATTATAATATCCTTATGGATTACCTTTATTTATAAAGTTTCCGTTATCCAAAAGTTAGTATATACGTCAATTATACCTTATGTGATTTCCCCCGATGAGTCCAAATATCATATTGAGTGTATCCTTGGTGATTAATTTAATTTTCCTTGTTAAATATTTATCTTTCTACAACTGGGAAAATGAGTCTTACATTTTATATTCATCACATATTACCTATGATTTAACTATCACCAAACTATTGGTTGAGTACTAAATACCACAAGCAACATTCAGTCATGAACCTGGAATAGTGTCTCCTTGTGTCCAAAGGACACATGAGATAAATGTTTTTGTTATACTCAATAATATTATTACAATAATCATTCACTTGGAAATATATAAGTTGTGTAATTATCAACACTGACTTTGGAATCACCCTTTCTCAGTCACTTGGGGAATAAACGTTACTAATTGTAACATTTCTCTACCTGCTTGGTTACTTTATTTTAATACACATATGTGAAAGGCATATTGTACTCAATACCTAATAAGTATGACCAAAAGATTACATTTTAAATTGATGAATAACCTTGAATATGAAACAATAACTTTCATATTTAATTCAGTTTACTATAATTAGAATTCAATAAAATTATTTCATGATATGCAAAGAAAATAACCTCCTGCTAATATTTAACCTCAATACATTAAAAGAAAATTCTGAATTTTTCTTTGGTGTTACTTTCCATTAGAAAAATTTCCTTTTCTTTAAATTTTTTCACCATAATAATTAAGGGTAAGTATATATTTTATATTCTTATTTACATGGAGAACCTTACCTAAATAGGTAATGAAGCCCTTACTCAATACTATTTGTTTTGTAACCAAAAGAGAAACTAGTGTAAATAGTTAAAATGATATGAGAATTGGATCCATTGAAATATCCTAATACATCTTTCAATTTCCACATGAACAGTGTAATCATCACCTTATTCATATCTTGCTTCACTTTATACATGAAAACATCTCAGATATGAGACTAAATTTATATCTTCTATGTCCTAATGTAGTGATCACAACTAACATTGGATGTTGATGATAACAGTATGACATAACCGTCATATTCTATACACATGAGTATACAATAAGCATTTTGACACCCTCACTTCCTGAGGTAGCTTAACAGGTGTAGGGACACCAACACCTGAATTTCATATATCATTGTATCTTGTGCAAGCACGAGTACTACACTTCAAAACTCATTCTAGTGTGGAAATTTACTTTTTCATTACATTTTCAATTATTTATCACCATATTTATTGTGGTATAGATTTCCATTTTATAAAAAAATAAATTATAGAAGACTATTAATTTTTATCTTGATTAATGATTTTTAAATTTTGATTAATCTTAAAATGTATCCCACTATTTTATCAAATTATAGGGACCCTCCATGCAAGAATTGGAATAATATATCACATGAGTATTCTAGTGGAAACTATCCCTGAACCTCCCATCATAGTCTATAAACTATGGTCACACCTCTACTCATGGGGTTGAAGGTAAGAGTTTGACTGACCAACCACATTAACTGGTGGTTCCTTGATCTGTTGAGTGAAGTCTCATCTTCTAAAATTATAACTTTATTTAATAAGTGCTTGCATCTAAAATGATTTCAATTTATCTATAGATAATATTGACTACCAATTTAGTTGTTAATTAAAATTTTAATATATATTTTTAATTCCTATTAGACTGATCATGAGTCTTAGACTATCCAATGTATTCCTGGTGTTTGCTTAATTAATTTATTTATTTAATTCATTTGTGGATTGTAATAATTATTTTATTTTATAGTGATCTGAGAATCGATTGCATCATTATATGTATATGGACCTACGCATCCAATTCTCAGAGTTAAATTTTTTACCCTGAGACCCTCTCACCCATGTGTTGGTATTATTGAATATTGATGAATATAATTAGTTATGAACTTTACTCTAAGTTATAGTGATGAACCAGATAGAATTTTGAGACATTGGATGTGAAGGAACTGCAACTCAAGTCACAAGATATGTGACGTATGGTATTACCCCAAGGGTCTATGTTAATCCATCAATCACCCAATCCATTAACCATTTGTACCAACTCATGATCATGTTTTTTTCACGGTTTATCATTTTTTAAATGTGTATTTTACATTCAATCATGTAGAATAATAAACAAGCATGCTCAGATAAACTGAACATGTGACATGATGGATATTTTCTATTTATTGCACAATGAGTTGAGAGTGAAATCACATTGTACATGCTTATCTAATAGAAAATGATTTAATTTAATCACTTAAAAATAATAAAACCCTCAAATAAATATTAATTTGAAACCACCTACCATAATTCTAATTTGGACGAAACTAGGTGTTTGGGGTACTTATTCAGCCATAGTTGAGGGTGCCTCTTTATATCAGGGAGGTATTATGAGAGTGTTGGGTTGAATTAACTAAATTGGTTGTAATTATTATCCATAGATAACTTACTATCATTTTATATGCAAGCATTGATTAAATAAAGTTATGATTTTTGAAGATACGACTTCACTCAACAGATCAAGGAAATGCCAGTTAATGTGGTTGACTAGTCAAAATTCAACCTCGAACCCTCTAAGTAGTAGTGTAGTCATAGCTTGTTGAACATTATGGGAGGTTCAGGGATCCATTCCACTAGAATAATCAAGTGATAATGTATTCTGATTCTAGTATGGAGGGTTCCTATAATTCGAAAAAATAGTGGGATACTTTTAAAGATTAATCAAAATTTCTAAACCAGTAATTAAGATAAAAAAGTACTAATCTGAGAGAATTTATTTTTTTTAGAAAATGGAAATCTATACCACAATAAATACAGTGATAAATAATTGAGAAATTAATGAAAAAAGTAAATGTCCATACTATCATAAGTTTCCAAGTGTAGTACAGGTACCTGCACAAAATACAATGATATATGAAATTTCAGTTGTTGGTGTCCCTATGTATATTAAGCTACCTCGGGAAGAAAGGGTGTAAAAATTCCTACTGGATACTCATGTATATAGAATATGATGGTTATATCATACTACTATCATCAACTTCTGATGTTAGTTGTGATCACAACATCCGGACATGGAAGATATAAATGTAGTCTCATCTCCAAGATGTTTTCAAGAAGAAAGTGAAGCAAGATATGAATAAGGTGATGATTACACTGGTCATGTTTAAATTAAAAGATGGATAAAGAACTTTCAATGGATCCAATTCTCATATAATTTTCACCAATTTACGCCGATTTCTCTGTTGGATACATAATTTACAACATTGAGTAAGCGCTTCATTACCTATTTAGGTAAGGTTCACCAAGTAAAAAAGAATATAAAAGATATATTGATCCTTAATTCTTATGGTGAAAAAATTGAAAGAAAAGGAAAAAATGATCATGTAAAGTAACACCAAAGGAACATTTGCAACTTCCTTCAATGTAATGAGGTTAAATATTAACAAGAGGTTATTTTATTTTAATATCATGAAATAATATTATGGAATTTTAATTGTAATAAACTGAATTAATGTTGAAAGTTATTGCTTCGTCTTCAAGGATATTAATCAATTCAAAATGTAATGTTTTGTTCATACTTATTGGTTATTAAGTATAAGATGCCTTTCACATGTGTGTATTAAAATATAATAACCAATTAGGTAGAGAAATGTTACTATTAGTAAGGTTTATTCCCCAAGTGACTTATAAAGGGTGATTCCTAAGTCAGTGTTGAGAATTACATGACTTAAATATTTCCAAGTGAATGATTATTGTAAAAATATTATTGAGTATAACAAAAAAAATTATCTTATGTGTCCTTTGGACACTAGAAGACATTATTCCAAGTTCAAGAGTGAATGTTGTCTATGGTGTTTAATACCCAACCAATAGTTTGGCGATACTTAAATCATAGGTAATATGTGATGAATATAAAATGTAAGACTCATTTACCCAGTTGTAGAAAGATAAACCTTTGTCAAGAAAAATTAAAGTGATCATCAAGGATACACTCAGTATGATATTTAGACTCATTGTAGAAAAACTCATAAGGTATAATTGACGTATATACTTACTTTTGGATAAAGGAATCTTTATAAATAAAGGTAATCCACAAGGATATTATAATTAGTTCAACAAGTGAGCGTGAACTCTTCAAAGGGTAAGCTAGTGGTAAATATACTTCATCATATTCTTTTAAGTTCTTAATGAATGTAAAAGTGATGAATTACATATGCATGGTTATAAGATATGAGTTGCTTTAGGTTATAATGTCGAAGAATATCTTGACCATGAAATCATCAATTAATATAATGTAGCATGGAGTAATTAGTAAATGCACATTATGCTATCTACATCACTGCATTAATGTAAATGAGGATTATTAATGATGAATTCTTACATGTTAACATTGATAAAAAATGTATCATGGATAAATTACTAAATTAAAATTTTATACATTAGACTTATGATGTAAGCCTTATTAATTTTAGAATTTAAAGAAACTTATATTAAATTTCATGTCATGATTAACAAATAATGGTGATATCCCATAACCATATAACAACTATAATGAAAAATTGATATCATATGAGTCATAGTATGATGAAAATGCACTCTGTCAAAGGAAATGTATTTAGATTCAAAGATATTGTTTGAATATAAACAAACATGAATCAAGATAAAAACATTGTCCATCTATGTAATTATCCTAACAGATTCTTAGGATATTACATAAATCCAAAAGATAGGAAAGTGGAAGTTAAGTTTTAGACTAAATTTATACAAGAGGGTGAATATCTCTATTATAGAGAGTAGAAAACAAATTGAATTGGGTTGATTCAATGAAAGATATATATATATATAGTTGATATAGAAAATAGTTCCATAATTTCATGTGGAACATGAATGTTCCAGAGACACATACTTCATAGGAAGGTTAAAACCATATTGATTATATTTCATTCACTGTGGTCAGTGATACATTATTCATTGAGAATAATAAATACTACAAGTAAGAAGTATATGGAAATTTGCTAAAATTGGAAACACCAATTAAAATTCAATAATGGATTTCAAGTATCAATGTGGAAAGGGGGTTATTTTTTTGAATACTATGATGGGTATTCAAATGATATTATACATGGATGGTACAGGAGTGGTACAAAAAAGGCTTGATTGGTTATACAAAGTAATTTTTCCAAGATACATTAGAATTTTACAGGTCATAGATACTTTTTATAATCAAATATTGAGAATTGGATTTCATGACTACCAATCATGGAGGGTGTCAATAATATGCAACTAGAAAGAGATGGTCCTGACACATAATGCTAATAATGGTAGAAAGTTATTGAATTCTAGTTTAGGATTAAAGTAACCAATAACATCACAGAATATTCAATTGGAATGGATTTCATTCATGTTTCTTCCATAGGTTAATGGAAACAACATTATTTTACAAGTGAAATATGTTTTTGTGACATATGGAAAATAGATATTGGTTTAATAGTTTGTTAAGACCAGAATAAAATATATTCTACAATGATGACTTAAATTAGAAACATATGTTCTTGGTAATTGGATCTGCTAAGGTATATCTAAAGGTTTTTTGGACCTATTCAATAATACATCTAGTGATATAGTATTGAAAAATACAAGTTGGAATAATTAGAGACAAATTTTGTTACTAGTTTCACATGGAATATATCTCTCCATGATGACATGTCCAGGACATATGAGGTGATCAACATGGTGTGTAAAATACCATACGCTTTAGATATGGATCAATCATTATGTCATGATATGTACAAAAATTGATATTTCCATGTTATTCTTGATAAAAGGTAGATATTAGTCATTTTCAGGATAACTATAATTAATGAAAAAATAATAATCCGATTGTACTTCAGTAAGTACAAAAGATATATACCTGGGATGTGAATAAGAATGCATACTAGTTTTAAGGGGACACAAACTAGTCTTCCTTATATCCATGTGATCTAATATAAAATTTAGACTAAGGTGTTGTGTGAGATAGTCTCATATAAGTTAGTGGTAACCATACCTACAAATATTGAATACGTTTCAGCTTCTGTGGAAGCTAAGAAGAAGTTAAATGCAATGATTTTTTCTAGTTCATGGAATCCCCCAAGTATGTAAATTATCATCACAATGTAAATTGTGATATTCTTATCGGACAAGATGTTAAGATTGAAAAGTGAAAAAATGGGATATACTAAGGGATGTAATCTCCTAGGAAGTTTTACTCAAAGAGGTGTGGCCACATATAGTATAATTTCCACATGGTGGAAATGTGGTAGACCGAACAACTATAGTCATGACTCACTAGAAACATGATTCTGATCATGTGATAGCTAACATGGTTGGTTAGAAAGATGGATCTAGTGTATGTGGCAGTGTTGTAATAGTGGGATCCCTAGACTCAACTGTGTAGTAATTTTTATTACCATATCATGTGTACAACTATACATACATGTTGTATAATTTCCATTATAGTGTATATATTTATGCGCTCATCATTTAATGGTAATTTCCACAGATTAATTAGTGTATCAAAAGGTTATAGCAGATCCTATACTATAATGATAACCTTGAGATACTATGACATTGATCTTAAAAAAATGTCTTATAGTCTTGATACATCTTACTAATTGTACAAAATATATGTTGGACTATCATGAGTTTGGTCTCATAAGAATTGAGACTTACTCTCACGAAGTTCAAACTTGGTGATCTGTAATACTAAGATCACGTGGACAAATCTGCCAATAGGAAGACCACATGTTTTGGGTGTCACTGGTCATTAGTATCTATAAACATGTGAATTGGTCTCCTTACTTGAGATGATTATTACTATGTTCCATTTGATCACATACTTTGATGCAAGGAAAAAACCATGATAATGAAATTGTGGTGAGATAGCTTATGTTCTGTGTGTTATTGGTGGTATGACATTGGTTGAATGGTCAAGAATGGATTTTTAAATTCTAGTTTATGGAAGTAATATATATTCGAACTCATCAATCAGGATGGTAGTATATTCATAAATACATGGAAATGGTAGTTGAGGGTAAATCCTTCAAGTTAGATCAACAAACAATAGAGAAAGAAAAGGATGATGATATGGGTGTGTGTCACTCTTTATGAGATATTAAATACAAAGGGATTATATCACATATTGTGTGTTTGTAGGTTGGTTGCCATTATTATGACTACCCTTGTCTCTTTAGGGGCATGATCGGTTGATATATCCCACTCTTGGTCTCCAGATAGTATTCACTGCTATTGAGATAAGTGCCTATAGGGTCACACAAAATTGTGTATTCAAAAGCCTTATCTATCACAATGAATATGAGTTTTAGACATGTTGGGTCCCACCATTGGGGTCTAGGATTTTTCTAAGGATATACGATCACTAAAAGAATAAATAAACTCCTTTGATTAAAGTTAATAATAATTAGCATTTTATTTATTTATTATGAAAAATAATTTTGAATGAATATTAGTTTAAAATATTCAAGTTTCATTTCATATTTGTGGGAATGATGATCCACGTTAATGGTTGGGTTTTATCATGTAATATATTTATTATATTTCAAGGAAGTGATAAAAATATAAATGATATTAACGACTCAGTATAGTATTTATAATATGTCACTGATTTAGTGATAAATAAATATTCAGGTAAGGGTAGTTTATTTTGGATATTTATTGATTCACTATAAATAGAGGAGAGTGATCTCATGTAAACTACTATTCACTTCTCAGTGTTGAGAGTTTCTCTCTCCAGAAGATCGATGGGATTTCATTATTCATGGATTGACGGAACTGGGTAGCGTTGATCATCAGGACATTGAAGGATTCATTGGAACTCCATGGTAGAACCTAGAGATTGATGATAGATGTTCTTAAAGGCTTTATAAGTGCATGTGAATGATCTTGGGGGATTCAAATTGGGATCCTCTGATCAATGATTATTGGTGATGAACAAACATTGAGCAAAAATTTTGATCTAACAGTTATTTATGGTTTTTTTATTAT
Organism: Viscum album; assembly: GCA_963277665.1. Lineage (NCBI taxonomy): Eukaryota > Viridiplantae > Streptophyta > Magnoliopsida > Santalales > Viscaceae > Viscum > Viscum album. The sequence continues at coordinate 1,884,724,667 of OY728163.1, forward strand.
TATTTAAACTCCTCTTATAAAGATCCTCAGGCTAATATTGGGTAGTGATTCACCGAATAAGATGATCTCAGGTCATTTTTCAATGTAAAACTTTAAGAAATCCATTTTGGGTCTTCTACAGTGTCCCTGGTAGCTTCACAAGCATCCAATCAAATGATGACTTCAATTTATTTTCTAAATATGAGAAAGGATTTTATACCCAAATCATTTATGATATATATGAAATAATATAACTCAAATATATATTAAAATATGAGTTATAATCTTATCTTAGGAAAATTAAATATCTCAATAAATAGAATAGAAAGTTCTTGAAGGAGAAAAACCAATTGGTTGATGAAAATGAAGGGTTGATCATGAAATAAACTGGTAGTATTTACGATGTCAAGAAGAAAAATATAAAATAATATGATTAATTGAAGAAGCTGAGAGATATTAGGGAAAAATTAGATATAAGATTAGAAGAGTAAGTTGTGATATAATCCATTTGTCTTAGATTTTGAAATAATTTGAGAAATATTATATAATAATTATCAAATTCTACTGATGTTAAAGGAAAATAATATCAAGTTAGTGAGATGAAGGTTTCATAGAAGAAACCAAAATATGTACCTATTATATCTCAAATTAAATTACTTATTTTAATAGTGAAGGTACTAAAAAAAGTATAAACCTATTTGAAAAAAATAAAAAGAGACACAATCTTCCATATCAAAGGAAGAGAGTAATATGTCAAGGAAAACACTATCCCCAATGAAAATAAAGTCTAAATTCAAGGGGGGTAACACTGACTATTTTTTTGATAGACTTATGGTCAAAGTGTAAGATCACAGTTTATAGGTTTCTATTGGTGTTTTCGAAGGAATAGAAATAAAACCTTCACTTTCTCGTATAACATGAAATTTTTAAATAAGAATCATAAACCAATGGGAAGTTATGGTGAAACATTGAGGATATATTTTCAAAGAAGACAGCTTATGGATATTACTTAGGGAAAGATGGTCAACCAAAATAGATTTGGTTGTCTAATAAAAAAATCCATAAAATGTTGAGAATTCCCAAATGGCATGTGGGGAACCTAATTAAAAAGAGTAAATTGAAAGATAATGTTTAATATTTTATCTATACTAATTAGATATGGTTAAGGAAATGGATAAATTAGATACAAAGTCTAGTAAAATAGGAAATAAAGTGTTTACACATGAGTAGGGTTATATTTATGAGATTTTTTCTAAAATAGGAGATTCTAAAATTCAAGGAAAACTATGTGAAAGGTATGGATAGATCGAGCATCTAATTAAGGATTGTTTATAAATTTTGACAACCTGAGAATAATTATTGAGGGATTAGATTCAACCATCAGAAAAATAATTTTCCAAGGTAATTGAGATATATAAAAATGATTCACACGAGGAGGTAGCTTAATGGGATAAAATGAGTACACAAGCTATTGAGCCTGAAAATAGAAAAAGGATTTTCAATAATTATTCTCACATGAATCCTATAACAAAACAAAGGTTTGGGTTCAAAGAAACCTTTGAGCCCTTCTGTTACTTATAAGGAACAAATAATACCCGTATTATTCCCAATTACTTGTGTTTATTTATGATAACATTAATGTAATTAAAGGGTAATAATGAGTTATTTCAATGATGCACAACAAAGAATATTTTTCTTTATAGAGTATTTTCATTTTTATAGAGTAAGAAGTAAGTGCATCCCCTTGAGGGGAATAAAACATGAATATGGAGTTGTCATGTTATCACATGTACAGTTAATCTACAATTTATGGAAATATTTTAAATATAATCAATGAGGTTTGATAATCACACTTAAAACCCTTGTATTTATTATATCAAACATGTTTAGAAATGTGGGGTTTAGTAGATGAAGAGATATAATAAAGGGGATTGTATACGTATTTTACTTAACCTTTTTTATGGGTTTGTTTAGTTTATTGCACATTTCATATATTCTAATAAATCTATTTTAAACTACCCAAAAATGATAATTTCATAATGGTATCACATGTACAGGTGGTTATGGGAAATATTGACAAACATATTTAAATAACTCTTATTTTTTACACTTGTTTATCCTATATATACATATATTTCACTAACTAAATGATCATTATAAAGAAAATCATTTGGTTCCACCATTATCACAAAAAGATTTATCAGTGTGGGATTTTGAATAAATAAAGGAGAAGAGGATGTTTAGAAAGAATGAGAGTATGATGAGTAGAGAAGACACATATATTCCCCTTGGAGTTATTTTTAATAAGTGAGAGATGAATTATTTTTAATTTGGTGGAGATAAAAAGGGGATTTATAACAAATACAAAATATCAATGAGGTGATTAAAGTCCTTAAATTATTGAAGTTTCATTTTTTATCAATAAGTCATTGAAAACGAGAGTAAAAATTATGATGTCTACAATACTGAATAGAAGTTGGAATGTTGCATTGGATTCCATTATTGAAAAGTGAGAAGTGAATGCTTGGATATGGATTGAAGTTCATTTCAAAAGGACTTAGGATCAATTAAAATGTTTTTGAGGAAATTGATGTGATTTATAGAGTTTTAGGTGATGTGTGTATGAGGCATTATGAAACATCATATGATTAATTTCCCAAATAAGATTTATATTTTAAAAAATTAATGACTTCTCATGATTCATTATAGAGTTCATATGGTTATTTTAAGGTCTAAGTGTAACATCCTGAATTTTCAAAAAATTATAAAAACCCTATTTTGGATAAATTGTAAGTTTCTTATGTGGAAAAAATGATTTATCAATTAAAATAACATAATAAATGTGTTAAATTCTTTGAATAAGATTAAAAATACAGGTTAACACTTTTGAATATTCAATCGTATATTTTAGGAGTTGAATTTTATGTTGGTGTGAGATTCTGAGGCCGGTAAATCCTTAGAGAAGACAAAATAAAAAATATTAAATATATTATATTATACACACACAATTTATTCAAAATAATTGAATAAATCCAAGAAGGTGAATTGTATGAGAAAACTAATACCACCATTTGTTCCAGGACATCTTGTTTACCCAAGGTGGGGCATAATATTTGTAAGCATCAGATCTTTCAATGAATTTTTCATGAGAATAAATTATTTATTAATTTTTTTTATATTATTTTTTGAAAAAAATATATATCTCTCAAATTGTAGATAGTATGAAAAATATGAGTCAACCATTAGTCCTGGAATGATGGGTTTACCCTATTAAGGGTATAACTTTTATGTTCATCGAGTGTTTGGAAACATTGCATGTGATATAATTCTTTTTATATTTAATCAATTATTTAATGTGTTTTTTAATTATTAAATAATTAATATGTCTCAAAAAGTGTATTGTATGGGAAATATGATACCACATTCAGGCCCAAAACAAGGGGTTTTCTCAAGGAAGGGTATAAATTTTATACTCTATGGTTTTTTGGTATATTTTAATTTTTTTGGAGTAAATAATTAAATGTATTAATTTAATTAAAAATATAAAAATAAATCATCTCGTCCCACACCTCAAACATCATTAACACGTGGATGGATTTTCAAAGATTAAATTATGTGCAACTTTGATAGATTAGAAAATAGAAACGCATTAAATATGATAAATAGATGAATCTATATTGATTTTTTCAGTGTTCAAGGGATTGAAACTAAAAGTTTAATTTCTCAATTAAAAAACCCTAAACACATTTTGAATGACTATAAATATCGGGATAATCATAATTTTAATTCCATCAATGATTATAGGACACTCCTTCCATGATCTGTGAAATATTCAAGATTCCATTTCATTCAAGAACATCGTGGGGAGGGATCTTCTGCTTGGGGTGTGGTGCTACAGGTTCTTCCAAATTTTTTTTAAACTTCTCTCTTTGATAAATTCCCTATTAATGATCAGATTGACATGTCATTAGTTTCGTTGGATTTTTATCAATGATAATATACTAAATCCTATTTTTTTAGAAATTATCATGGTATGATCAATCATATTTTCATTTTTTATGAATAATTGAAAAAATATATTAAAATATAATTTTTAAATAAATTATCAAAATATGTTTACTATGAATTTATCAAGAATAATTTCTTAGAATTATAAAAAGATGAATTATTAAAACTATCATATGTTAATTATTTCAGATTATCAGTAAAAAATTATTAAATTAATTATCTATGGATAATTGTGTGGAATTTATCAAAAGGATAATTTCACTAATTATAAAAAGGTAATTTCAATAAATTATCAAAAATAATTAGAAGAAATTATCAAGTGATAATTTATTAAAATTACTAAATGATAATTCTGAAATTATCAAAGGAAAAATTATAAAGGGTAATTTTTAATAAAATTGTCAAAATATATTTATAAAAGATAAATTGAAATAAAATTTTTGAAAGATAATTATAAAGGATAATTTTTAATAAAATTATAAAAAAATAATTATAAGAGATAATTTAGAATAAACTATTGAATGGTAATTATAAAATATAATTTATGATATAATTATTAAATATAAATTAAAATGGATAATTTGTAATAAAATATCAAAATATACTTATAAAATATATTTTATGTTAAATTATTGAAATATAATCATTCTTGAGGAGAATATAGTGAATGCATACATTGGGCCAAATGATAATTTGGAAAAAATTTCGGATAGAGAATGTATCATCGCTTGTTATATTTTTTTTGAAATAAAATAACTGATTTTGGTTCTAGGAACCCTTGACGTGTCAATGAGTATGATGATAAATCTGTGATGAGGTGTATTAAGCCACACAGGGTGGTTTATCCTTGTCACTGATAGTGACGACTCTGAGGCAGGAAGTTCCATTCTTCTTGGGATCTTGATTACACATGTTTCCATATTTTATTTATTCGTAGGCATATTTGATGATCATGCTATATTATAATCGCATGTGTGTGTGTAGCCTTAAGGACATTCTGTGAGACTTGTTTGCATGAGTACGTTGTTTCTTACTATTCATCTTCAATATTGATCACATGTATTGTTGTGCTACCTTACTTATGATGATGTGTTATATGTGTATATCCTATGATATGGAATGGTTTTATTTCATGATATATATGTGATTTCTTGATTCCATGATGATATTTGATTCACATGTTGATGTACATAATGATGTTCTATTTATCATGACGTTTCTATAGTTGTTATCATACTCTGAGTTGTCATGTTCTACTTCGGATAATTGGTATGTGTGTACTTGATATGCGGTTATCATGGTATGATTACTCCTTGTGGGGAGTGTGCACGATGTGTAAAGAAGATTTCGATACATCATGATAACCTTATAACCAGCAATATACATGATGACTTTTGGATTCGAAGTAGATGACCGACACATGAAGCCTCGTGGATTTAAAGTGTTACCCAATGCCTTATTGATTCTTTGTAGGTTACAGATAAACAATGTATTGTGGATTCCAAGTATTACCTGATGCCTTATGGATTCCGAGTAACTCACCAATAGACTTGTGACTGGTTTTGGATACTTATCGACATATAGTATATTTCCGGTATAGAGCTGAAGGAGGTACAATTGGGGGCAGGATGGAGCACAACCTATCGATAAAGGATTGAGTGTTATTATTATTGATACACACTAATTTTAATATGGAATACCTTATTATACTTGAGCACATCATGTTAAGGACACATTGGTGGTGTCCTACTGAGTCTTCTACTCACACCAAACTTGGGCATTTTGATGCACTTTTAGATTCCATGAAAGATATGGAGAAAGGAAAGGAACCCTTGGTGGATATCTATGAATAGGATTATGGAGCTAGTAGTTGACCAGGATAGACTCTAGAATATCCACTATTTATTTTTTTACTTTATAAAATTTAATTCCTTTTGATGTGCTTGCCACTTACGAGATGTGTTTAATTTGAATAACATGTATGTCATCATTACTTTTCTTCATGTTACTCTGATTGTTTATTATATTTTTTTTATTATTGATTATCTTGGTTTGGGATAGGTTATACAAGAGATAAGACATTGGGACTCAGGTAAGGGAACTATGTTAGTGCCTATCCAACACTATGTATTGGACCTCTGAGTTACCATAAATTGGAAATTATGATTTTTTACCATTTATTAAATTCACTTTGGGTGATGTACATGATATTGATATGTGATTTAAAAGATTTTGATTTTTTTTTGCTTCATGACCAGGCATGTAGGGTCAGATTCCAAATATATACCTATTGTTGTGCTGTAAAGTAGTTTATTAATTAAATTCCTTGATTTATGTTGCTTGTTTAGGATAGTATCTTGATTCATGATATATATATTTCTAAAATATTGTAATATATCTTTATTGAAATTGATTAGTTGAACTAAGAATAATTTTGTGTTAGTGTATATATATATATTTAAGAAGAAATTGTCTAAAATGAAAGGATGGAAACAAGGGTTAGTTATAGGAAAGGTATACCTTGGGTTAGGGGTATAGTCCAAAGAAAAAACCATGTATGATCCCATCGACTGGTTAATAAAAACTTTGTACGATCTCATAGACTGGTTAAGGTTTATCCTAAAAACTATATTTATTTTCTAAAATGATCCCTTCATGTTACATAAGATATTCACTTGATTTAGTTTAATGGACTACATGGGAAGTAGGCTGAAATACTTTCTCAAGGGAGGAGGCTTCAGAATTACCACTGGATATGTAATAAAATAAAGTTGAGGTTTCTCCCACACCCACTCTATGTTTTAGGTAGTAGGGCCAATAAAACCAAGAATTCCATCACATAGTGTATGCCACAGTCATAGGATTTTAGAACTATAGTCAAATATGAGCTTATTTCACTCAATAATTCACAATCCTTCTAGAGAATTGAAGACCTCTAGTATGTTGAGTAATGGGTTTAAATTATTCTTGATATTTCACCTAGTAGAAAATATGAAGGATCAGTGGGTTAAGTTAAATGGATCTTGTGTCTGGTTTGCAACCATTTTGACAAACTGTATCGTATGGCACAAAATAATCTGATGGAGCTCAAGGTTATACTATATAAATAAGAGAAAAAGGTTTTCATAATTTTGAGTACTTATCCATGGGGCTCACATATATTTTTTTTCCCATGAAGGTGGATAGTAGTCTTCACCTATGGATTAATTTCAAGAATCTGAACCGGGTGTTGGTCAAGAACTCATATCCATTACCCTTGGTAGATGATCTTTTCAATTATCTATAGGGAGCCTAGTGGTTCTCCAAGATTGATCTTCGATTGGTCTATCATTAGTTGTGAGTTAGAGAGGGGTAAATTCTGAAGATAGAGTTTTAGAGAATATATGGACTGTATGAGTACTTGGTGAGGTATTTCAGACTAACAAACACACCAGTGGTGTTCATACACCTCATTAACAAGATCATTCATCTATACTTGGACACTTTTGACAAAGTGTTCATTGATGATATCCTTATTTACTCACTAACACCATAGATTCATGCTAGTAACCTAGAGATAGTACTTAGTACACATAGATCACCTGGTATTTAAGATAAGATGTCAAAATTTGACTTTTAGATTAAAGTGGTGAAGTTAATAGGATATGTGGTGTCTAAGACTGGAATATCTGTAAACCTAGTGAAGGTTGAGGTAGTAATGTATTGGACATGTCCCTGAAATGTGTTTGATACTATGAGATTTTATGGTTTGGAAGGATATTATAGGATGTTAAACCAAGACTTCTCCTAAATATCATAACTAATGACACCACAAAAAAATAAGGTAGTGAAGTTCCAGTGGTCAGTCTAATGTGAAGAGGATTTCCTTGAGCTAAAGAAAAGGTCGACTATAGCTCCAGAACTAACACTCCCTACGCCTGGGATTCATTATGTAGTGTACTATGATGCATCAGGCATTAGTCTGGGAGAGGTACTGATGTAAAAAAATAGGTAGTTTCCTATGGGTCTTGTCAGCTATAACCCCATGAGAAGAAGTTACCTAGACATTTCATGGAGCTAGTAGACATGGTTCATGCTCTGAAGTGTTGGTGACACTATCTCTTGATGAGATATTTTTTACATGGACTAGAATATATTTTTCTATATCTTTAATCAAGGAGACCTAAACTGAGATAGAGGCACTAGGTTGAGGCACACAATTTACATCTTTATTTTGGAAGGGATTTCAAAAACTCCAAGGAACTCAATAAGATTGATCATGACCTACCATCCTCAAACCAAAAAATTGTTCAAGTAGACTATATGCATATTAGAGGATATGATTCAAACATTTATGCTAGAACTTTATGGACCATGGATTGATCACCAATAATTGAATGGATTCGCCCTAAATAACAATTAGTAGGCTTAGATCCATATGGAACCTTATGAGACCTTTTATGAGAGACCATGCCGATCACCGCTTGTTGGTATGAGGTTGGTGATGCTGCAGTTGTGGGCCCAATTTGGGTCAGGATATCTCTATTAGAGTGCATCTTATTGTGAATAGGTTTATCACAAAGCATATTAAACAGATATCTTATTCCAAATGTAGTAGGAGTCCCTTGTATTTTTATATGGGTGATCAAGATTTTTTGTGAGTTACTCCTTGGTGGGGGTGGAGACATCTAAGGAAGTAGGGAAATATTGGACTTTGTTAAATTATACTATTTGAGATCACTAAGCAAATAAGGATAGTGGCATATCACCTAGACCTCCTTTCTCACTATTGAGAAATGCATGACGTATTAAATGTGTCACATCTTCATAGGTACATACGCAATCCTACATATATTTTTGATTGAGTGGACATTGAGATAGAGACTGACACATCTTATGAGAAGAATCTAGTGCAGATCATAGGTCAATGTGAGTAGGTCTTGTGAGTAAACACAATAATACTAGTATGGATTTGGTTTCAGAATGGACCAGACTAGGAAAAGAATTGGGACCCCGAGTTTGATGTTCGAGATCAGTGGAATGAGTTGTTCAAGCAGGACTGCTAGTGATAATTCTTGATGATGAGAAGTCAATAGAGGGGGATAATTTTAATATATTGAATTTTAAAAAAATAATAATAACCCACTTATTAATAAATTTTATGTTTCTTATGTGAAAAAATGATTTATCAATGAAAATTACTTAATAAATGTGTTAAAGGCTTTGCAAAAGAGTTAACACTTCGGAATATTAAATAGAATATTTTTAGAGTTGGACACTAAGTTGGTGAGAAATTTTGTGGTTCATAAACCCTTAGTGAAGATGAAATAAAAATATTAAATATATTATATTATTGTCATGTAATTTATTCAAAATAATTGACTAACCCAAAAATGGTGCATCATATGAGAAACCTGAGACCACTATTAGGTCCAAGATGTCGTTTTTAGCCTAAGAGAGGTATAATATTCGTAATCATTGGATGTTGGATGGATCTCTCACAAGAATAAATTATTTAATAAATTTTATTATATTATTTTTTAAAAATAATTTAATATAAATCAAATGGTGCATCGTATGAAAAATTTGAGACAATTGTTAGGTATGAAATGATATTTTTACACTAGGAAGGGTATAAATTTTATGTGTGTTGAGTTTTTGATAACATCTCATGCAATAAAACCATTTTTATATTTAATTAATTATTTAATCCAATTTTTAATTATTGAATAATTAATATCTCTCAAATTGTGCATTGTAAGAGAAATATGATACCACTGTTTAGTCTAGTATGGGGGTTGACCCTAAGTGGTGTATAAAATTTATACTCAATGGGAATTTGGTATCTTTTAATTTTTATGAGGTAAATAATTATATTAATTATATTAATTAAAATAAAGAAAAATAGGTCATCTTCTTCGCATGCCATAAATGCCATTAATGTGTGGGTGGATTTTCAAATCTTCAAATAAGTTCCTTTTTTGATAGATTAAAATTGGAAACACATTAAATAGGATACATAAAAGACTACATATTTATTTTTTTGGTGTTTAACAGATTAAAATGGGAGATTTAATTTTTTAGTTGAAAAAACCATAAACGTGTTCAGACACCTATAAATAACTACCTCCTCTTAATATTAATTCCACCAATGAGTCCAGAACACTAATTCTATGATCGGTGAAGTAATTGAGTGTCTTTTTCATCCAAGGACAACATGTGGAGAGGGATCTTTCGGTTGGGGTGTTCTGTTGTAGGTTTTTCCAAGAAAAAATCAAACTACTTTCTTTGATAGCTTCCCCATTAGTGATCACATTGACGCATCTTTAGTTTCATTGTATTTTTATCAACGAGAAGAAGTTAATTAAAAATTTTGTTTTTGAAAGTAGGAAGGTATTATCAATTTGTTTTCACTTTTTGAATGAATACTTTTAAAAAAATTATTAGAATATAATTTTTAAATAAATGATCAAAATATGTTTACAACAATTTTATTATGAATAATTGTTTAGAATTATAAAAGAATGAATTATTAATACTATTAAATATTAATTAATTCGGACTATCAAGAAATAATTATTAAATAAATTATCTGTGGATAATTGTGTGTAATATATCAAAAGGATAGTTGCATGAATTTTTGAAATGTAATTGCTTGAAATTATCAAGGATAATTACATGTAATTATCGAGTGATAATTTATTGAAATTACCAAACCATAATTGTGAAATTATAAAATGATAAATCATAAAGGATAATTTGTAATAAAATTATCAAAAGGAAAATATAAAGGATAATTTCTAAAAAATTATCAAAAAAAATTACAAGGGAAATTTTATAATAAATTATTGAAAAGTGGTTATAAACGATAATTTATGATAAAACAGTTAAATATAAATTATAAAGTATAATTTGTAATAAAATTATCAAAAGATAACTATGAAGGATAACCTATAATAAATTATTGAAAGATAATTATTCTTGAGGAGAATATAGCTAGTGTATGTGTCGACCTAAACTATAATTTGGAAATTATCTTGGAGAGAGCATATATCCTCACTTGATATTTTATTTTTGTTTTAAATAAAATAAATTGTTTTGGTTCTAGAAACCCATGGTGTGTTGACAAGTATGATAATAAGGTCGTGCGGAGCTGTATCAAACCACAAAGGGTGGTTCATACTTACCACTGATGATGAATACTTTGAGGTAAGAAGTTCCTTACCTCTTGGGCTCTTGTTTACATAGGTTTCCATATTTGATTTATGTGTAGAAAAATTTGTTGACCATGCCAGATTATGATAAAAAATGTGTGTGTCCCCTTGATAACATTATGTAACACTTGTTTCCATGAATAACCTATAGATTATTATTCATGTTCGATATTGATCACATGTATTGATGTGATACCTTATAGAAAATGATGTGCTATGTGTGTGTAGACCATGATATGGTATGATTTAATTCCATGAGATTGATTTGATAGCTTGATTCCATGATGATTTTTGATTCACATGTTGATGTATATTATGATTTTATATTTCTCATCATGTGTAATATGTTGGTTATAAGGTTATAACTTCTCATGTTTTCTATAGGAGGATTGGTATGTGTATACTTGACAGGTGGCCAACGTTGTATGATTACTCCTTGTGGGGTGTATGCATGATGTGTGGAGAATATGATGACACAACAGATAAACTTTTTAACATGGAATATACTTGATTACTTGTGGATTCTGAGTATATAAATGACACCTGATGCCTTTTGAATTCCAAGTGTCACCTTATGCCTTGGGGATTCTATGTAGGTTGAAGATACTTGATGCCCTGTGGATTATAAGTATTACCCTGTGGCTTTTGGATTTTTAGTAGGTTGTTTTCACTGGATGCCTTGTGGATTCCGAGTGACTGACCAGTAGCCTTATAGTTGTTTTTAATACTTATCAACCTACAGAATATTTTTGGCATGGGGACGAAGTATGTACAGCCAGGGGTTTGTGGTATCTTAGTTAGCACAAAACCACTCAGTTTTGGATTTCATGTAATTATTATTGTTACGGATTTATTTCAACAGGGAATATACTACTATTCTTGATCACATCAGGTTAAGTATGCATTGGTGGTGTCCTACTGAGTTTTGGACACACACCCTAATCGGTCATTTTGATGCCCTTGTTTATTGCATGAGGGATCTGGTTAAGGGAAAAGACCCTTTGGTGGATAGATGATAAGAGGAGAATGGATCTAGTAAAAAACTAGGATGTACTTGGGAGGATCTGACGTTTACATATTAACTTTACCTTATTTATTTCCTTTGGACATGCTTGTCACTTACTAGCGTTGTTTTATTTGTATAACATGTATGTTATCTTCAATTTTATACATGCTACTCGAATTATTTATTATATTTTTTATTGTCGATTTTTGATCATATGGAATGATACAGAGGGTATAGTCTTCCCAAAGCTCTAATTGAGACTCTCGCTTCTAGTCGGCAGCCCCTTGTATATTGAGATACACACATAAGGCTATGTAGTATTCTGGCTCAGACTCAGCTGTTTGGGTCTAGATGTTACACTCTGTATAAGTGATTTCCTACTATATAAGAATTATTTCATCTAAGTAGTTAATATATAATTGAGGGATTGAGACTATTTAAGCACAAGTAAATCTATATAAGGATCATTAAAGAGAACCATAAGGATAATCTATATAAGAATCTTCTAAATTTTAATATGGATTATCTTCTATCACAAAATAGATACTAGAAAACTATGTAATGGTCATCTCAGTGTCCTAGGGCCCATGTAAAGGTCATATATCAAATATGTAATGGTCATATGATGGAAATTTAAAGGTAATATATAGTGGTGTAAATTTCATTATCTGTGTGATATATTTTTGTAAGACTATATTTCCATAATTTATGTTCTAACATTATAAGAATTAAATCTAATGATGATTAAACCAATATTAATATAGTGAAATGTCATAATATTACTAAGGGGATTGTGATTAAAGCTGAGGTCGAAGGAAGACTAGTCGAGGGAGGTATTGGATGAAGAGATGAGTTCCATGAACACAATATGAGCTTCCATGTCATAGTTCCATGTATATAGAGAATTAAAATATAAATAAAATTTTAAATTTTATTGAGTAAGTATATGTGAATACCATGATTATTTGGTAATTGAAAAGAAATATTTTATTGGGTGTTTTTAATTATATTTATATGAATAATTAAAATAGAAAATATCTTCCATATTTTCTTGAGAAGATTTCATTTCATCCAAGACTTGAAGGAGTTTCCAAATTTTAAAATATGGAAAATGATATTCATGGAACTATAGAAATAAAATATAATGAAGGTACCAATGAGAAAGTACGGGTAAATATCAGAGAGAATTAAAAAATAGTAAGTGTAAGAATTATAAATAATTTAGAGCCCGATGATCAACTATATCAAATATAAAAGAGTATTTGGATGTTGGGAGCCTTCCAAGGAGTAAGAGACCTGAGTACCAATGAATCTAAAGTGCAATAGAGAATGAGATCTTGCAAACATTTAAAAAAGATGATCAAGACATATGACCATTTTTAAAAGAAGACTTGGATGTATAGATGTGATGTATACCTGAGAATATCAGATTGATCGAGTCTCTTAATGGAGGGATATCATCACCAAGTGGTGTAGAAGGATTCTGAGGTATAAATAAATCTTTTCTTATTTCGATCATACTTTATATTGGAGACTTTTTTCTTATAGGGGGTCACTAAAAGATAAAACATAGTGGGAATATATGTTGATAGGACATAGACGGTCCATGGTTGTAACCATTAAGGAATAAAATTAGAGAATTTTTTATTATGGGGACTGAAAAATCAGGATAAGAAGTAAGATATTTTGGTAAAACCTTATAAATAAGGTATTTTGTTATTTCTATATATTCTATGACATATGAGGTGAGGTTGAGATAATATATTGAGTGTATCTATAATATAAAAATTAAAAATAGTATTAATTAATATGAAATAATTCATGTAACTCCCCAATATTTTAAAATATTAACATTATGTTCCCTAGCTTGTGATACCTGTATCCCTGAGTCGAAAAGAACAGTAAAATAGTATATTGTTATAACATAGCTATTAAATTAGTGGGTATGAATAGTAATAAATAAATTATAAAAAAGTATATTTTTTACACATGTATAAATAAATTCATTATTTATCGATTGATTGGAATAAAAATAAAAGACCTTTGAATGTAAAATAAATATATTTTAGAAATACAGTTTGTATGCGCACAATGTGTTAGTATCTTAATAAATTAAATTAATCAATATTGGTGATAATTTTAGTGAAATTTATATATAATATATTCAATAAAAAAATTTATAATTTATCTATTATTATTTCTTCGCATGTGAAAAGAATATATCCACTTTTATTCTTTAAAACTATATTTTTCTAAAAAACAGTTTTGTTGCATATCCAAGATTTTTTTTAAAAATTAAATTTTACCACTTTTAGAAAATGTATTTTAAAAAATTAAATTCTTTTTATAAATAATCATTTAAAAATTATCTTATGTTTAATTTTTTGATAATATTCAAAAAAATAATATATTTTTGATGAATAGTGAAAAATACTGATTTTTGTTGAAAATTTCATTTTTCTATAAAGAATTTTAAAATTTATATTTTGTATAGAATTGTTTTAAAATTAATATTATCTCAATTATATTATAATTAATCCAATTTAGGAAATTTAAATCAATTATATTTTTAATTTTGATATAAAAACTTCTTTTACTTATGAGATCTTTTCTTTGGAAAACTATTTTTCTGTCACATCATCTGGTTTAATTTTAAATTAATATTTCCAACGTTTTTTACTTGAATTTAGAAATATGGAATATATATTTGGAGTCATAATAATTAATATTATTTTATAAATTTAATTTAATGTTTTTCATAATAAATATTAAAAACGATAAAAATTAATTATCATTATAAAGGTTAAAATGGGTTTATCTGGGGTAAAAAGAAAAGATAAGGGTAAGTTTACCAATTAAACATGTAAAAATCATATTATATGTCTATATTTAAATTGTAATGTGAGGTTCAATTTTAATTTTATATTCAATATTGTATCTATTCCTCTAATACTATAAAATAATTCGGTCTTTCGAGATGTGATTCCTTCAATATAATGACAATGTAATAATGTAACAATCTAATCTAAGCTACTAGGGTTGGGGTATTTATAGTTGGTATATTAGAGGAATTTTATTAGAAACCTTGGTAAATATATTTATTAAAATATATATTTGAAAACAAAAACCTATGACTAACTTTTTGGATAAGTCAGTATAAGATAACATCCTAAAATTTTTCAAAGGTAGATATTATGTGGATATCCTAGAAATATATCCCTACAAAGACCATAAAAGTAGATGTGGCTCTAAAAAATTTGTACCTAAGGGTAATAACTCTAAAAATGGTGCAATGGGATTTGACTCGATGAACACCTGGTGAACGATGATGGGTCTTACTTCACACTTGATTTGACAAATCTATGGGATATTATTGGTTTAATTAACATTATATTTATAAATAATCATGAAGTATTTTAATTGATGATGATAATGAATGATATAGTTTAACACTAAGATTTATTTGATTGAAAATAAGGTGTCATGATTTAGACATCATATAAATTATTATATATATTTCTACAATGATAATTACTACTCACACGATGCCTTTTTGGTTTTTGTCAATGGATGGAGCTCGAAGGAATCATGTTAACATTGACTGTGATAGAAAATATAGAGATTATTAGTAACCAACTGGGATAATCCATAATGTAAAATATATTGTGATTATTCATAATTAGTTATCCTGGTATATGATTAAAAACATACACCTTGACCAACTCATGGAGTCACTAAAGAAGAGAAGGATGGATTGTACTAAGAGATCAAGTGATGGAGGTCGTGGAAGTAACACAGCTCAATTTATTTTATGTAATAAATGTGGAAACAAAAACATTGATAATGTACCAAATAATCAATAAAAAAAATTATGTGTGGGAAATAAGGGAATAGATAAAATAATTCCTAAGGAAAAGTTAGGAGTTCAATAGAGAGAAATAAATTTCATCATAAATATCCATTTATAGTTCATTGTATTAAATGTGGGGAACCTAAGAATTATCCAAGTCATTTCCCTCTTTTAAAGTTTAACTACTCTATGAAGGAAGTAATTATGTCATACCAATAATTGAAGTAAAATAATTTATATATTTATGTATTTGGATCCAATAATTATGTAGTAGAAGTATTTTTTATCAATGGTATTTTGGTTATAAGAATCATGAAACATATAAGGATTGTATTAATTTTTGGAATAATATATGTCTTTATCTAAGATTAAAATTAATATTTATTAATACCATCATTGGATTATGAGTTTAAGATTGATTATAAGTTAAAATTATTATACATCCCTGTTGAGGGTATGAGTTATGGAATTCCAAGTTTATTAAGAGTATTTTGAGATACATTTATTATAATATAAACCTTTGGATTAGTATGGGTTTTGGTGAAAAAGTTATTCGAGGTAGAATGAATTTACATTTTATGGACATAAGTTTAAAGGTTTGGAGTACCTTTTGGGTTAATATAATCATTAACGTTAAGGTAATATTCAATTAAGATTATGGTATTTTGGGGAAAAAATAAGCTATATAGAAAACCATAGTGGTCAAATAATTGATGTCATGGTTAATGATATTTTTTAGGAGGTTAGTCGTATTTTTGAGAATTTTATAGGAATTATTTTAATATAGATTTAGAAAATGTACAACTCACGTGATGGGTGAAAACCTATCATATCAAGAAATGTTTTTGGGCTTGATCCCACAACTGAAGGGTGATAAGGCTATAGTGCCTACCACTAGCCTACATGATCTACTAGTTAATATGACATTGTTTTTACTCAAACTATTTGATGGATAAATATTATGTTGATCAAATAATTTTTAATTTTTATTATTTTGAGGTGATTAATGATATTTTAGGAGACATTTTATTTGGTTGAGATACATATATAACCATTAGGTTAAACATTAATGACTAATTTTGAAGAATTCAATGATGTTTTTGTAAATTTATGCTAAAGGATTTTAGGGATAAATACTTATGGAATGGATTATGTTGATCTTTTAGTATTAGTGTTGAGGTTTAGAGAATAATGTATTATAACTGATCACTTTTGTTAATTTGTCTGGTTTTAGTAAATATTTGAATACATTTTAAATGAAATGACACTCTGTTATAGATATTATGAGCTATTAAAAGTTAATTTTCGTTCTTTAGGAATTAAAAAAATAAATCTTGGATATTCATTTCATGGAGTGGTAAACGAGGTAGAAATAGATCAAACACAACCAAAAGAAGAAATTATGCATATGAAATAAAAATATATCATGTAATTGTATTTTATCATGTTATCTATCTTTATAGTAAAATAATACCCCAAATTTAGGAAAAGGATCTTGAAATAAAAAGGATATAAAATTTCCTTTATTTCTAATGAATTTATGAATTTTCACCCAATATAGATTTATAAACTTATGATCATTGACTTTCCTTTTATATGTTAATTTACCATGATTAATGATCTATATCAATAACTATTTAACCTTCCATGTCAATATTTTCACTTCCCACTAATTCTTCCCCACTTTTAAACCTATTTATGTGTTATTCTAGATGACCTTTTTGTTTCCTTTTCTATCCTATCAAGATGAATTTTCATTAAACCTTTTTATTATGTGGGTTTTCAACAATGGAATTTTAAAATATCAAACCCTTGATTTCCAAGTGAAATTTCAAATTGTGAGGATGCAATTTATTGAAGGTGGGTAGAATGTAACACCCTAATATTTTAAAATAATAACATTATGTTCAATTTCTTATGACACACGCAACCCTAAGTCTAAAAGAACTGCAAAATAAAATAATGTTATAATATATCCATTAAATTGGAGGGTATGAATAGAACTAGAAAAATTATGAAAAGCATATGGTTTACGCATATATAAATAAATTCATTAGTAATCAATTGATTTGAAAAAAATTTAAATCATTTAAAATCAAAAGAAATGCTATTATGAAAAATAGTGTTTCTGCGTGTAATGTGTTTTTATCCTAATATATTAAATTAATCAATACCGGTGAAATATTTTAATGAATTTTATATATAATATACTAAATAAAACACTTTCTTATTCATCTAATATCTTTTCTAGGCATGTGATAAGAATAAATCAAGTTTATTCTTAAAATCATTATCTTTTTAAAAATAGTTTCATCACATGTACCACACTTATTTAAAAATTAATTTTTACCACTTTTAGATATATATTTTTAAAAAATTAACTTTAATTTTTAAATCATTATATCAAAATTATTTTAGTGTAAATTTGTTGGAAATTTCTTGAAAAGGTTATTTTTTCAATGAAAAGTAAAAAATGCTGATTTTTATTCCAAATTATCATTTCATTTAATGCATTTACAAAGTCTCATTTTATTTAAAATTTTCTCAAAAGTAAAATTATTTCAATTATATTATTATTAATCCAATATATTTCATTTTAATCAATTATATGTTCAATTTTCATATACATTTTTTTACTTGTGGAAACTTATCATTAGAAAATAGTTTTTCCGTCAAATTTGTGGATTTAATTATAAGTTAAATTAATGAAATTATTTGATTTGAAATTAGAAAATTAGATTTATTATTTTTATTTTAAAAAATAATTATTATTTAATAATGTAAACTTATTTTTTTGTCAATATGAATCATGGAAACTGTAAAAATTAATTATCATGGTTAAGGATAAAACACGATTACTAGAGGTTAAAACAAAATTCAAGGGTAATATTGTCAATTAAACTTATTAAAATCCAATTTTATAGACATATTTAAACCTTTTCATACACACCTTATAATATAAAGTAATTTTGAATCATTTATATTGGGATTGAATTTATCATTTTGTATTCTTTTAAAAAATATCGAATTTATTTATAAGAAAGTCACCTCCCCCTCTTTTAAAAAGACACCCCCTATCATATTATCTCTTATCCACATTTTAAGAGTCCTTTGGATCAGAAAATAATTTACAAAATATCTACCTTAAATACTACCCCATAACCCAGAGTCCATTTTTTGATCATAAAACCAATCTAGGGAGGCTTCTGGTATAAACCTAAAGAAGTTGTCTGAAGAAGAGATATAGTTCTTAACCAGGAGTTTTCATTTTATTTATTCCATTAACTCCATAAAATCAACATAAAAAATTATACAATAAAAAAATATAACATCTAATAAGATAATATTATGTCAATGTCATGATCTATATTCATCTACTCCTCCATAAAATTTGAAATGAAACTGTTGATCATGTATACGCAGAACTATAACCTCACAAACTGATATAACTCTTTTTACAATAGCCACATATCGCTACAGGTTATAATGATGGATTTAATGTATATATAATATATTTATGAAATTATTTTACTTTTTTAATTATAATATCACACATACCTTCTTACCATATATTTTTTTGGAAAATAATAATGTCTCTCATGTGTTCAAGTGTACTACCACATCCATAAAGCAATGTAACATGTTTCTAATTTTATTTTTGAAATGAATGGTAATAAGGATATATTTAATTAATATATATAAAATATATTATATATTAATTATTATTTAATGGTTAAATATTATTTAACTTTATTTCATTCAATCCATTAGAAAATAAAAATAGTGTTAATGTGTACCTATGTTCTATCGTCACCAAGAATGGAATAACTCAATTTTCTCACTCAAACTTTTATAGTCTATTATAAATATATATATAATGAATATATATTATATTTATATCATTTATAACATTTTGAAGATTATATGATCGTGATAAAAGTATAAGGACCGAAACTATCTATCCAAAACATATGTGAAAAACGAAGCAATTGTCACCTAGAAAAGTGTTTTTAATAAATAATTGTTAATAATATGGTGATAAATTGTTATAATAAAATAATATATGGTATAATATATATTATTATGTTAGATAAATTCTTATAAATATATTTTTATTATAGAATATTTTCAAACACATATGAAGGAAATCAAACTTGATGTAAGGGATTTCGTCTTAATTTTCCTTCAATGAGGATTATTTTATAATTATGAACCTAATTTAATTTATATGGTGTATATAGTATCCTTTTAAATTTTATAGGAAAAAAACATAAAAAATTATTTTATTTTAAGTTTCAATTAAAATTATTTCTTTCAACAGTATTTGGCTAGAAATTTTCCAAGTAGTGAGTGCTTTAGTGCTCAATTAATTTGCATTGGGTTATATTACTACTACATTGTCTATGTTATTCAAATATTATGTGTATAATTACATTTGAATTTTTTTATATTTTATTTTCTATTTTTTTATATTCATTTTATTTTGATTCACATAATCTATACAATGAATTATCCTCACTTCAATGGTTTAATCTTTTTAAGAGAATATGTCTCAATTTTTACTCATTGGGGACATATTTTATACTATGAAACTATTTATTAATATAAGGTGTATCGAATGAAAGTATAATATTTTATATCATAAATATATGTATATTCACGGTATTTAATTTTTCACTTGAATTTATTTCTTCCATGGTGGTTATGACTCAAAAGTTACCAAAGTGGTAAGGGTTTATGCTTTGGTATCATTTTAACTAGAATTGTTTGTTCTTGAATTTACATTAAAGGAAATAATTTGATAATTATTTAATAAAAATCTTTAATTTTCTTATCATATGGTTATTCAAGAAATTTTCTTTTAATATTAAAATTTTATACTCTTTTTTACTTAAAATTATTGAGAGAATGTTTTTAAGAAATACTAACTTTATTTATATCTTTGGTTGAATATCCTTTTTCTTTCATATACATGTTTTCTAAAAATATTTTCAGTTTTTTTAACATTCTAAAAATGACTTATTAAATAAATTTTTACCCATTTTTTGAATTAAATTGAAATGAATATTCTTATCATATTCTAAATGAGGTACTTTTTAACCGTTCCACAATATTATGAAAGGAATATTTTTTAACTTATATAGAATGAATGGAATTACCTAACATCAAGGCCACTCAATGTTTTAAAGCTTCCTTTACAAGTTTAGTATGTTATTTTAAACAAAAATGTTTTTCCTAATATTCTAGAAATTTGTTTTGTTTTTTAAAATTAATATCAATTTGAAAAGGATTCCTCAGGAATTTTTTTAATGGTATTTTTATGGTATTTCAATTCATCAAAGATAAAAACCCTCATATAACCTTATGGTTTATTGGTAATATATTGATAAGGTACCATACTTATCAGTTATTTCGATGGATTATGATTATTTTGACTGCGATGTACTATTTTTATATAGTTCACCATAGTAATTTGGATGATTTATGATTATGTTTATTGATTGGGGAAATTATTATCATTCATATGATAGTTTTTTGATATAAATGTTTATATTGATTTTGTTTATTTATTGGTAAAATTATTACAATTTTGTATACTAGTTTTTCGATATGAATTTTTATGTTGATTATTTTTATCCCATATCCTATAAGGAATTCATTGTAATTAGTAAGTGATGGGTAGTACCCACTATATCCCTTCAATGCATCAGTAGGTCTCATGAAACAAACTGGCTAGGGCTTTGGGATTAATCCTTAGACATTTACAAAATATGTATTGTCATGAGGCCTTGATTATATGGTTATGATGTTTAGTATTATGGATTCCCTCTTTATGATATTAGTTATTAATATTCCATGTGATTTTTCGATTAGTTGGAATATATATGAAAACGTTTCAATCTTGTATGCTAATTTATATGTCATTATTTTGATCATCCATTATTCATTCAATATTATTATTTATGTTATCTACCTTAACATATTTATTATATCTTATTTTTTCATGATAGCTTCCATTGTATGAATATCCATACTAAGCATTAGATCTCATCTCTATCTTATGTTTCCATTCCCCAAGATTCCAAAAAGTGTGTTGTGATTGATATGTAGGGTAATAATAGGGTAATAATGGTGTTATCAAATAAAATACCATGTTATGGTTTCAATTATAAGGTGTGATTCAATTATTTATCAGTTATTCCAAGACTACTAAAATATTTATACTTTTAGGATGATATTCCTTACATCAAGTTCCAATGTAATAATGTAACCACTAAATCTGGGCAACTAGGGTTGGGTCTTTACAATTTATAAAATAATTCCACTGATTCACCCCCCTTTCTCTCTTAAGGGTGAATTTAGCCTAAGGAATCACACTAACAATGAGGTCAAATACCATGGCCTCATCATAGGCTTGGAACTAACTTTTAAAATATCAATTACTCGGTTTAATGTTAAAATAAACTCAAAATATTTAATTAAGTTGATCAATATTAAATATATTGTAAATAAAAAAAAGAACAATTCCATTGCATGGACTTATAAGAGAATTGATGGTTTAATTTCTCTTTAAACATGTTTTATCTTATATATCTTGATCATAAAATACTAAAGAGGATTTTTTTACTATTTTGGACATGAATCGCTTTTAATCATGTTTAACAAGAAATAATTATTTATATCATTCATTATAGGGTGTTCAATATTTTTTAGTAAATAAATTGAGAAAGTGTATGAGATTGATGTGATATCATCCCAGGTTGGGTGTCTATCTCCACCAACAAAACAAATAACCAACAGGATGTTCTAAAAAATTGATCATCCTCATAAGAGAGTGTTACCTTTGTAAAGTGCTAAAATTGAACATATTCTCCAATAGAAATCCCACTTTTTCCACCATGATAGCCCAAACTCTTAGATGATCCTTTATAAATGATTCTATTAGGGGTTCTCATGTTTATTAAAGGACAAGAGGCCCCCAATGTTATATAAGCACACTACAAAAAATTGTAATTTAAAAACACTATTTTAGCAGAGTTTTTTAAAAACATAGTAAAATTTTAAATTCAGTGACATTTTTCCGGAAACATTGTTAAAAATGTTAATATTTATACAGCTTACTTCCCCGTATCGATGTAAATAAATATTTAGACACACGCATATATATATATATAAACACCAACACATATATATAAACATATATATATAAATATCTATATTTATATTGATATAAACACACACAAACACATATATATAAATATATATATATATATATATATAAACACACATATATTTTAAATTTAGTCACATTTTTAAGAAAACGTGACTATTTTCGTGTCATTTTTACTAACATATTATAACATTGCTAATTATATATATATATATAGACATACACATATATATTTATACACACACACACACAGAGAGATATATATATATATATTTATAAATAAACACACACACATATATATAAAACTATTTATATAAAATATAGTCATATATATATATACCAATATAAACATATGATATATATAAAATATAAACATAATATATATATATATATATTTTAAACATATATATAAACATATAATATAAACATAGAACAAAAACATATATATATATATATATATATAATATAAAAAATAAACACACACATATATAATATAACCATATAAACATATAGATATATATATATAAACACACACACAGAGATATATATATATATAATATAAACACATAAATATAATATAAACATATATATAATATAAAATATAAATATATATGAAAAATATAAACATATATATATATAATATAAACTTATATATATAAATATAAAAATTAAAAATTAAAAATTAAAAATTAAAATATAAACATTTATATATATTAATATATAAAATTAAATGTATAATATATTATTTTTTAATATACTGACACATATACATAAATATATATAAACAGAGACACATGTATTTATATATATATATATATTAATATATAGAAACATCGAGACATATATATAAACATATATATATATATATAAACACAAACACACACAAACACAAATATATATATATATATGTATATATTTAAAATTTAATCATGTTTTTAAAAAAATGTGGCTATTTTAGTAAACATTTTACCATTGTTTTAAAAAGTGACTTATTATCTATATGTACACATACAATTATATATTTATACACACACACAAAAATATATAAAATTACAATTATATATATATATATATAAATACATATACATATATAAAAAAATATAAACATGTATATATAATATAAACATATATATAAACATAAAATATAAATATAAAATATAAACATAAAATATAAACATATGTAAATATGTAATATGAAATATAAAATATAAAATATACACACACACATATATATATATTAATATATGTATATTAATACATAAATATATATATAATATTATATTATAAATACTAAAATGTATCTATATATATAAATATATCATAATATAATTATATATATTAAATATAGTCACATTTTTAAGAAAATATTTCTATTTTTGTGACATTTTTACCGGTGTTTTAAAACATGGCTAATTATACACACACACACACACACATAGAAAAACATATAAATATATTAGGATATAAAATATATATGTATATATAAAAATATAAATAAACTTTAAATATAAATATAAAATATAAACACATATATATAATATAAAATATAGACATATATATATAAATAATATAAACATATATATATTAATATATGTATATATATATATAATATTAATATTTAAAATATAGAAATATATTTATATTCAAATAAATATAACATAATACAATAACATAATTAAAATACTAATAGGGGAGTTGGTGAGATTATTTGTTGTGATGTTATAAGTACATGGAACATTTTCTACCAGAGATGTTTTTCTTGAGTTGGGTGAGGCGGGCGGATAGGGGGTGAGCCAGTAGCAAGCATAGTGGGTTTAGGTCTTTAGGACGTGGAAGTCGTACAGGGTTGGTCCTTCAAGAAGCAAAGTCGGGAGGCAGGGTGATCTAGCAGCCATAGTGGGGGAGGTAGGGTGAGCCAACGATTAATATGGAGGCATGGTGCAGTGAGAAAACGAGGTTCGGAGGCTGGGAAGGTCAGACCGAGTAGGGTAGGCCTGGCGGGGTTATAGAAGTAGCGGGGAGGTAGAGAGGGAGAGGGTCAGGTGTGGGAAAGGGAGGCATAGTACAGGATGCAGGGAGGGAGGGGCATGGGTGGGGAGGGATTAGTGACGTTCATTTACCAATGTTTCTAAAAAACATCGGTAAATGTGGTGTTTCCAATTAGCGATGTTTTTTAGAAACATTGGTAAAATAATTAATGGCATGTATAAACGTCACTTATTGAATTTTTTTTGAATTATTAGTTTATGCTAACATATTTAGAATGCATAAAACAGGAAACAACCTCTCTCACCAAATTCAAATGATTGAGTGCTTTTGTCCTTCCTTATTGCATAATTGTGTAGAATTTACAATTAAGTGTCGTTAACTCTTGTTTTAACCAACTTCATACATTACCCCTAAATTTACTATATATTGATAAATAATCATATACATTTATTTTATGGGGGTTAGATTTCATGGATTTTAACCCACATGAAACTATGCAGAAATA
The DNA here is from genome assembly GCA_963277665.1 of Viscum album. NCBI lineage: Eukaryota > Viridiplantae > Streptophyta > Magnoliopsida > Santalales > Viscaceae > Viscum > Viscum album. The sequence continues at coordinate 1,884,750,368 of OY728163.1, forward strand.
TAAATTCATCATGACTTCAACTGAATTATTTTCAAAATGGTTTTAAATTATATCCTTGATGGAGATCACGAAAAATGTTATAATAATATTTTGAAGTATAATATCATCCCTAGATTTGGAATTTCTCACACTATTTTCATAGATAAGTAAAGAAAATTCAATGTATCATAGCTGAATAAATTGTCTTTAAAGTATAAAATATAGTCTAAATATTCCCCCACAATCTTGTGGATGAAAATGTAAAAATAAAGGCCATTATGAAGACATTATCAAATATCCTAAATAATATGGTTGATAATGAGACAAATTCTTAAATTGAAATACTATTTAGTACTTTATGAGCTTACTACACCACCACATGCACTCTTACACACGAAACCAAATATTAAATAGTGTACAGGGAAATCTAGTCATTCTTATCAATGGTAGATTTTCTTAACTTGAAATAGTTGTTTATGATCAATATACTAGCATTGAATAGTCCTAAGTTTAATTGAATATACTATAAATGAGAAGATTTTTTCATCCTATAATTACCTTTTAGTTCATTAAAATCAAGTTTCAGGAGCATTCTGTGTTAATTTTTTCATCCAACAACTCATATCCGGAGGATTGATGTTGGAATTTTGGAAACCAAGGATACAAAGAAATAAAAATCCTTAATTAAAATAAAAATTTTAAGTGCCTTACAATATTCATAAAGTTTACTCTAATAAATCTTACTAAAAAATTTCCTAGGATAGAGAGTGTATTAGGTCTCCTAGTAATGAAATGTTTCTTAAACATTACTTTTATGAAAATTTCACACCAAAAATAAAAGTTCTTGTTTCATAAACCAAAAATTGAACGGAATAAGGTCCTTACCACATGACCTTAAATAGTATCATGTATAGTATTTAACATGACACCTTAAATTATATGTTGTATGATCCATCTTGCAAGACCATAAACTGATTGAAGTGGTACATCCCACGTGACCTTAAAATATATAATTACTCATACAAAAGGGATTAACCTACATAATATCCTCAATTTTATGGGATATTTCATGATAAAAATGAACCTTTCATTGAGATATATATATATTCATTCATATTTATTTATGATGTGTGTAAATTATTGGATCTCCTAACCTTATCCCATCAACAAATTCCCTTTTCATTATATTATCCATTCAAATTATCTTATTATATGATTGGGATCTCATATCCAAGGTCTAATTGTAATTCATTACTCATTTTCACTTTGAAAATTAATTTTCATCTAATTCTCATCAGTTTTCTTATATTATTAGGACTCTATTATTTAATATTTGTTATATAGTATTTTATACATTCCAACACATTCCCATTTTCAAAACTAAATATTTATTGATTCATATTACCACACGATACATATTGATGCCTCCATTTCCTATACCGAGCATAACTAAAAATTCCCCCTTCATCCATTCCCACACTCAAACAATCCTAGATGATAGAATCACTAATTAATATTGAGTTATGTATGAAATTTCTACTATGTGACGTAATATAATAACATTAGGATCTCTAATATTTGACCCAATTACCTTTAATCACATGAATAATTTTATACCATCATATTATATGGGTACCTTAATTTTTTTGAGGTTTTTATTCATTGACTATATACTAGGATAATAAATTAATTTCCATAATTTTTTGTCACTTTATTCACATTTCCACAAGATATGTAGAGATGATTGAATATCCATTTAGGGAACCATCCACATTCTCTTATGTATATACATCCTCCTTTTTATGAAATTAGGTCAATTATATTAGATTTCCCTATATACAGAAGATTTCAAATATCTTTGAAGACTTAATACCCATCTATTATACATCAAATTTTATATATATGAATTACTTAAACCTTTTATCATTATTTCTAACAAGCACATCTGATCTAAAGGGACCCCCTTTGGCATGGTGATAACAAATGAAATACATACATATATCATATTCCAATCTACGAGAATATATTTATGTTGGGGAATATATTCACATACTCTATAAGCCATTAATAGTATTATAATGGAACGCATCATTTTAACATGTTCATCAATCATCCTTTGTACATCTGTCAAATAGTATCTTAATAAACTAATTATTCAAATGTGTTCTGTGATTATTTTTACAACCAAAATGGTGTATATTAGATTTATTGACAATAATTTTGGTTTAGCAGTACAATAAATGAGGTTAAATATAATAAAAATAAATGTTATAATTTTTTGGATACATGGTTATAGTGTGAGTATACATTAATATCGGTGATGGTGATTTGATAAGAAAATCTGAACATGGAATCACTTAGTGGAAAGATGCATAGTAACCCCTTTATATCACTATATATTGAGGAATTGGATTTGGTATGGTGATATTGATATGGAAATTGAAATAATAATAAAATAAATATTAGATGATTTTCAATATGATTACTCATCTATTTCCATATTTCAAAAATGATGGACCTTATAGGGAAGTATCTGGAGTTAATTCTATAAGTAATAAGGAATAGAAGTGATCATAAAATAATGTAATAGACCATGTTGTGAAAGGAGTTAGAGTTTGAAAAATGTAAAAGTCATAGATTACATATGAAATGCTTCATATTTAAGATATTTTTCAAATAAAGATTCATTTTCTCCCAGGAGATTATGACCATTCCACTATGTTCTATTGGGGATAAAAGTTAAGATTTTTACTTTTACATATTTATAGTTTTTGGGTTTTATGCCACATCAAAGGTTTCTACACTACAAATTTAGTAAAGTGGATTTGAATGGTTTAGAAATTTTGGTGTTTCATACACCATGGAACACATGACATTCTATTATATACTCATTTCTAAAATATGGTTGACAAGGATAAATCAAGAGATATTGATTTTTCAATGAATTAAGTTGAGTTGAATTTTAAAGAAACTTGTTATTTGAAGACCATCATGTCAGAGAAGATGTCTTACATGTGAAATATTTATTATGTAATATATTTTTCAAAGGATGTTTTAGTTACACCATGATGATTATGCCCATTCCATAAAGTTATGGTGTGGAGAAAACATAATATTTCTAACATTTTCATATTTAGAGTTGTTGGGTTTCAAGTCATATAATAGGTTAAAACACCGTCAAGATAGTAAGGTGTACTTTGGTTGTTCATGGAGTTTTTATATGCATACTTCATAGAATACATGCCATTAAAAAATATATTTAATCATAAAATATGATTTAGAAAGCTAAACCCTAAGACATTTGTCGCATTGTGAAGGAATATGAGTTTAATTTCAATGGAACTGGTTATTTCAAGACCTTCATATCATGGGGGATGAAATACATTGCAAAATGATTAATCATTGCATTTAAAATGAAGGAAAATATTGTAAATTATTTTTTTTCACCATTAATATTGATTTATTTAAGGAATATATAGAGTGAGTAATCAAATACTATAGGTGTTTACACCATAGAGATATATAAAACATTATAAAATTTCTAGAAGTTTATAAATATTTAAAGTTTTGTGATGTGAATCACTACATCACACCACAAAACATATTGTAGTTTGAGTACTTTATAGGAGAATCTGACTCATCATACCTCATATAGGTATGTCATGAAACGATTAATGAAATATTGAGAAATTTTATAAAAATTGATGATTTATAATATCAAGGATATTTTGAGGCTTTCTTGGACATCTGTTAGCTTTATATTAGAATTAAAATGGTGGGGATTTATTTGAAAAGATAAAAATGATATAATTAAAATTATTTAATGGTATAAGTTGACTTAGATTTTAATTTTGAATTTTAAATTAAAAATTTTCGAAGATAAATAAGAATAAACTTTGCAGAATTGAAAATAATAGAGATTATATAATATAATCCATAATAGTAATAATAGTATAGGAACTATGTACTCCTTGGAGAATATATAAAAAAATTATTATTAATTATATAACTTTTTTAAAAATTATATTGTTGATAATTGGTATTACATTTAAGATAAAGAGTTGAAAATATCTGATAGTGAATTTGAGAGAAGAAAGCATGGATTCCCAAATTCCTCAACATCTAGAATTTATTACCTATATTTGAAGTAAAAAACATGGAAAACCTTTCATTTACTTTAACTAAGAGAAAATTTGTAATTATAAAAATGGATTTCTTCTTGATTAATGTTCAAGGGAGGAAGAGGTGGTTGGCCCTTAGGAATCATTGAATTTTCCATAAATCATTGTATTAGCATTGAGCCTTTATGAAGAGTGAATTCACTAAAATATTAATCCTTAAAAACAATGATTTATAGTGTATTATTGGTGCACCAAAAAAATTTGGAGTGTATTCTCATTTCATGTATTATAATGCGGGTGAACCAAGTAAAATATTAATATTTTTTTAGGATTTACTTTATGTATATGTGTATAAAATTTTTTTATGGTGCATTTAAGAAACAAATGGGTTAAACTGTCTTCTTTATAATAAGGGAACAGGATCAAAAAGAAATATAATAACGAGAAACCTTTTAATTCTTTCAAAACCCTGATTCTCCCCTCCCTACCCACCTCGTAGGGTGTCCAAAGTTACTTTATGCGATATCAAATTCAATAGTTTATATTGTGAAATCAACCAAAAAAATTTGGTTTAAGAAGCTTTTTGTATCTGAGCATAGAAATTGTGTTTTTTGTTTTGGAAGTACAATAGTGATGATTTGTTATGAGTAAATAGTGTGTTATATTTAACAACGCGGGAATGAAACATGGGATATATTGATTATTATGTAGATATTTAGGGTGATCTTAAATAATTATATATTAAATGAATGAAGTATCAAAATATTAGAGGACTATAGAAAGATTCCTTTCAGTATGTTGATAAACATTTGGTTGGGGTATCTTGACTTGAAAAATTAATTCAAGGTTATGATTTGATTCATGTAAAGTAAAAAAATTATGTATTAATTAAATTAAATGGAAGAAGAATAATCCATTATGATTTAAAGTATTAGTGGACATTTTGAATAATAAAATGAGAAAATTTTAACTCTTGAAGAGGTTATTCCTATATTAAAAAGGGAGACTATGGAGTATCCCTCATATGATAATTTATTTAAAAGTAAATTATTTGAGAGTTTTAGTGATGAAGATGAGTTTCATATTTATATTTAGAGTAATGATGAATAAGAGTGGGAAAAGTCTCAATGTAGGAAAGTGAAGAATAAATTCGTATAACAATTGAAACATTAGAGAAATTAAAGAGAGAATCTAAGGATTCTATAACAATTATTTCTAATGATATCATTGAGAAATATTTTTAACAAATATATTTCATTGATCATTCAATGTGTGAGAAAATTATAGTTAAAGATAAATACAAAATAATGACTCTTGAAGAAAATTTAAAAAATTTAGAAGGAGTATTGAAATCAGATATGACATTCAATAATTCTTAGTTAGATGTAACGGTAAGATGGATATGATAACTTTAATGTTATTTAGTATCTCTATAGGAAGAAAATTAAAAAAACTGAACCTAATCAAGTGTTATTGGGAAGATAAATAAAAATATTTTGTAGATGAAAGATATCAGTTTAACATAAAATGATTCATTTTGGAGGTAATGCTAAAGAATGTTGAAGAATCAGCTATAAAACATAAGAAAAATATGTATAATTTTTTTATTTATCATTAATGTACAAGGAGAATATTAAAACTAATTGAAAAACTATTGGGGGATAATTATTTTTTACGATTGATACATTATCAAACAATGGAATTAAGAAACCCATATTCCACTAAAATCAGAAGTCAATAGGAGTTCTTGAATATAGATCAATAAAATGTTAGAAAGTGAAGAATGTTTCTGAATCAAACTAGTGATACAGAAGGATAATTATTTTAGTATATGTTACTATTATGGAATTCCTTTCCACATAGTTTTTTTTTTGAAAATATCCCATTTTATAGACTTTTTGTTTTAAAAGGAAGAGAAGATAACAGTATTTCATGCCACAAAAGAGAAGGTATTATTCATATTCTTCTAATTATCATCCTTATAATTGTGGTGTTGAGGGTTTGAGAAAAAAATAAAAATCAAGAAGAAAATTTATACTAAGATAAAGGAATAAAAGTTACATGTTTTTAAGAATTTTTTGTTATTGTGTACAAAAAGGCCACATGATGAATAAGTGGAAAATTAGATTTTTGGGAATGAATACAGGGGATTTATGGCTGGGAAGAATAAAAAGTGAATAGTATGAAAGAAAAAGTTTTGAATGTGGTTAGAAAGTTCATATTTCAATGTATTTTAATATGAAAATATGGGGATGAATGATGATAAAATACACTAATCTTGAGACCAGAAGAAATAAATATAGTCTAAAAGGATAATTTGTTACACTAAATACTGAACTCATGTGTTTAGACAATGAGGATACATATTATCGATGATAAGTGTGTTAGAATTCAAAAGATATTATGGTACTATATACTTCATGGAAATAAATGAGCAAACTATAGAAATTTAAGAAGAAAGAGGAATGATTCCGATTGGAGAGAAAGGAATATATAAGAATAAAGAAATTAATTCATAATAAGAAATTGGAAAAACAAGAATAAAATTATAGCATTGGTGGAGCATGTCTTGATATGAATTTGAAGGAAGCATGCACAATTGGAATCGATGAAAATATTACCATATAGGGAATGTATTTGAAGCTAAATTAGAACAAGAGTGAAAATTCATAGACTTATAAATAAAAATTCCTATGTGGGATTACTAACACTCAAGAAAATGTGCCTTAATTTAATAAATTTGAAGGTTTGAAATCAAATACACAGAAGAATGGTTGTATAAGTGGTGAAAATTAAAGGATAATCACCACGAATCCTTGGAAGAAATTTGGAAGAAATAAGTTGACTAAGAATGGATAGACAAATTCCTCTACTTAAGGAAGTTACATGTACCCCTCTCCCCTGGCACTTTATTTATATACATTATCGTTGGAGTATAGTGGTATTAAGGGGGAGATAAGATCCATCAGGAACATGCACTATGTGTGCATTTATAGAAGATGTGTAATCATTGTGTTTTTATTAAATTATTGGGATTGAGAATAGATAAAAATCTTCAAGACCTATTGGATGGATAAATAATATTTCTATTACCAAAAGTCTAACTATTAATGGTGATATTTTTCACATTTTTTATCTTATTTTGGGGTATTATTTCTTTTATTGATGTCAAATTTTTATATATGGTCTTTCTTCAGTGTTTTTGGTGGAAATTTAGTTTTTTACCTAATTGTAGGTGGCACATGGTTGGCAAAGGATTAGTAGAAATCATGCACCATCCCATAGTAGATAGTAAGCCCTGTATGATGGGATTGTCTAGGCCTCACGACCTACATCATGGGCTTGCATATGAACTATGTTCCTAGACAAGTTGGTCTATTTGAGGCACATGGTTTCTCGTACAAGCATTTTCCCTTTCCTAAGAGACAATGTAGCCTCTTTTCCCATTGGATAGGGGTGTCTCATGGTTTGGAAAACCATATGGATAAACTATGCGACCTGCCCAAAACATTAGAAAGGGTGGAATTCCAATTCTATCCTCCAATGAATTTAACCAAAAATCTATCTTAACTCACCTCATTAAATCTCACACACCCTAGGCATGCCTTCCCTCCCTCTTGGATCCCTTGGACCTTATTTTCTTATTGTTTTTTGTGATTATTCATCAATAAATAATCGAGTAATTCCCTAATATTATTTTTTCTTCTTTCTCCTTGGTTTATTATTCTCTATTTATTGGTTTCTTCTTCCTACTATGGATTGGTCACCATAAAATGGATTTATTCTTAGTTCCTTGGGTTCTATATTGATTTTTATGTTTCTTTTTTTCCTTTCAAGAGTCTCTGTATGGTGCGATTGTGGCTTTCCTCCACTTTCAAGAATTTTATAAGATATACGTAGGTGACTACATGACTTAGAATTTTTGGATGATTTTAGTATACTTGATATATGTTCTAAATGATTTCTAGGGATTGTGTGGGAGGTGAAATTGGTATTTTCAAAAGTTTTTGGTGTGTTTATGGGTTGAAAGATGATTTTTCAATTGAAAATGGTTTATTTCTATGGGTGATTCTAATGTTGGAGATGTGTGTGTGTGTGTGTGTGTGTGAATGAGGTTATAATTTTGACATAGAAAATATATTTGAGAACAAATGGAAACCTTGGTAACTAGGTAGGTCTTACTAGTTTTATTATGCTATTGGTTCCGATAGGGCTAAGGCCTGGTCCCCCTAGAAGGATTGATGTCACAACACTAACTAAATGTATGATTATGGGAGCTCACTAGAACATGGGATGTGATTCACCTCTAGTGGTGTGTGCATGATATTGTTGTTGAGTTTGGTTATTCTTATCACTAAGGTATGAGGATCCTAGTACCCCACTAACCCTAGTGCCTCATGGATTTACCCATGGAAATCATGTGATGTTATGATTCTTTCTTGGTTATTTGTTGTATTTACTTCCCTTTTTTAATTTCAAATCATGTTTAACTTAATATGTTTTCTTTAGTTTTTATCAAAATTATCATTTTGATACGTATTTTGATATTATATCATGGAATCTCTTTTGATGGTCTCCTATCGGGAAATGGATCACACCCTACAAACAACCTCGAGTGTATGTAGACCCCATTATGTTTGACCCATGTAAAGGAAAGGTATTCCATGGTGGTGATGGTAGTTCAAACTTTTTCTGGTTTCTCTCTTGAAGGTGTCAGTGGTGGTAGCTTGGGGGTGTTGACCCTTTGTTGTATATATTTCTAGTTAGTGTAGTTGGTTCACCTCCCCATTTTTGTATTGTTAGTTTATGGTTAATATGTAAAACAATTTAACTTGTGATAGTTATATCACTTTTTGTTTTGGATAATGATTATGATGTGAGGTTAAATGCATGTTGATTGTTTTGGATGATTATTTTGGGTTAAATCATTCCAAAATGTGATGATTGATGCCCATGCACTAGTTTCCAGCTCGTTGGGATTGGTAATGCCCTACAGGAAATGTAATGTGCTAGGTCGGGTGTCAGTTTGGATAGAAGACCAGACTAGTTCATAAGAAAGGTATGAGTGACAATTTTTTCCTTTCTTTAGTTCATCTTATTTGGGAAAGTCTGGATAGACATGAGATTGGATTGTTAAGGCTTGAGGTTCTGGTTTTGAGTGGGGTGTCTAGCCAACACTCCTCATGATAGACCTTGAGTCACTATGAGATGTCTTATATTTGGTTTTTATCCTCCTCTAGGTGAGAAGTATATGCTACAAATTGTGCATGGATATTGAGAGGGGATGAAGTGGTATAACTTTTTATAGTGTTGAAAATGGGTTTGTTGTTATGTAAATATTTTTTTTAAATATTTTTTTTACTAAAAAACTTTCATGACATTGTTTTGATGGTTTATTTGATTTGTTAAAGGGTGTAGCATCATGACTCCCTGGATATTTCTTATGAAAACATGGGAAGAGGATTAATTGAGTTCACCCTCACCAGTAAATCAAAGACCAGTGGAAGTAGTGGTTTAGGTTGTCCGTGCATTGGATCAAGGATCGGACTCTGGTATTTCTCATGTTAGGGAAGCTAAACAAGGTTTATAAAAGGACAAGGGTTATGAGTTTCTCAAAAACATTCCCCCTTCCTTATGGGTAAGCAAAAACCCTAATGAAGCAAAGGATTTTAATTAAAATATTGAAAGTATAATTGGGTTTCTTGACCCTCTTGGGGAATTTAAGGTGAAGTGTGCTTCATTCTTCCAGGAAGGTCCCAGTCAAAGGTGGCAAGACTCAGTGGTTCATGCTGGGAATCACAAGAACATGTGTTGGGAGGACATAAATGTTAACCAAAATGTGCAACATTTCCATTAAACCTTGTCCATTTCCAAGACCCATGATTTCATGGATCTTTATCAGGATGATTGAACCATGTTGGAGTATGCCAAATGCTTCATCGATTTAGTTAAATTCTCACCTGAGGAAATTTCCACCAAGTATCTAAAGGATAAATGGTTTGAAATTAGTTTTCTACTAGATATATTATCATAGTTATTCTTGATTATGTTGAATAATTAGGATGAGGTGGTCAATAAAGCCTTGATGGTGGAAATAGATCATACCGTCAAGTCTGGTTTTTCTAGGGTAGTTTCAACAGTGGTTTAGGAAAGTGATGGTTCATCTGAAAGGAATACGAGGTGGGTTGAGAAGAAAAAGAGGGGAGGTGGTAGCTCATTCCATCCTTCTCAGCAATATTTGTATGTGGCAGCATATGTAGGGTCAGTCCTATGACATCAGTGTGAAAGGTTAGGGCATACGCGGTCAGTATGTCCTGTATCACATAAACCTTACCATCGGTGAGGATTTATAGGGAACTTGAAGCAAGTTTTCAAAATTTCCTGTGCATATCATGGTGGTGTGGGTTCCTTAGCCTCTATGGGAATTAAAGTCCAATCAGATCCATCTTGGACAATGTGTTCTAGGTTTTATGGTCATGTCATTAGGTTTGGATAAAATTCTAGATAGAGAAAGGTTAATGTATAATTATAGGTTATTTTTCATTATTAGGATCAGGAAAAGACGATGAACCCTCATGCTAGGGATCAAATTTAGGTGAAGTCAATCACATGACCTAAAATAGGTTGAGTAATGATTCTTATTTCATCATATATAACAGCAATTTAATTTGAGATGGGTTCTTCTAATTCCTTTATTTCTACCCATCTTGTGAATTGTTTAAATTTCCAACCAAACTCATTTCTTATGTGATGGAGTTAGTGATTCCCTTATTAAGAAGAGAGAGAAGGGTTTTAAGATCCCATCATATTCTTTCACTCTATTGGTGGTTGATCTAAAATGGAATTTCCTTGTTCTGGAGATGGACCTCTTTTCTGTTATCCTCTGTATAGATTTAATGGTGGTTTTTTAGGTTCACATCGATTGTAATCGTTAGTGTGTAAGATTTGTGGCACTTGATGGAAGTACATAGGTTTTTCTAGGAAATGGGATCCTCAATCCAGATGTTATGGACTACCAATTTTGAAGTGGGGAAATATCATTTTTCAGATCTCGTCACTCATGTTAGAGGGTGATGATATAGGTTATGAGGGTGCATTACCTCCTATAGTGGATGAGTTCCCCCGTGGTGTTTTCCAAATGATTTCTAAAGGTTTCGTCCAGAGTATGTTGTGGAGTTCACCATTGATTTGGTTCTGGGAACACCACCAATATATCTTCCCTTATATCATATTCCCCCACCATATTGAGGGAATTAAAGATACTACTAGATGATTTGGAATCCTATGGATTTATTTGTCTAAGAAGTTGACCTTAGGATTCCCCAGTTTTGTTTGAAAGGAAGTCCAATTGATCTCTCTAGTTGTGTACCAATTATTAAAAGATGGATAATGTAACAATCAAGAATAAATACCTCTTTACCCATATTGATGACCTTTTTCATCACCTTTTGGGAGAAATATGGTTCTCAATAATCGTCTTCCATTTTGGGTATCACCAATTCAGAGTCATAGAGGTAGATGTTCCCAATAAATCCTTCCAAATAAGGTATGGAAATTTTGAGAATTGGTCATGCCATTCAGGCTGAAAAATAATCCATTGGTTTTTATATATCTTATAAATGCAGTGTTCCATTTGTATCTTGACTCCATTATTGTTGTGTTTGTGCATGATATCCTAGTCTCTCTCAGAACTGAAGAAGAGCATGAGTACCATTTGAGAATCATGCAGGGAACACTTTGAGATCATTATATCTATGATAACCTCTCCAATTGTACCTTATGGATTAGGTGGGTGAAGATTTTGGGTCATGTGGTTTCGAAATGTGGGGTTTTGGTGGATCCCAAGAAGAAAGAAACAGTGATTTCATGTGAGGATCCGAATAATGCTTTTGATATTAGGAGATTTTTGGGCCTGGAGGGGTATTATAAGTAGTTCATTATAGATTTCTCTAAAAATTATTCACCCATAAACATGGTTACCTGAATGGGGGTAAGGTTTGAGTGGAGCATAGAATTTTAGGTGTCTTTTGAGGATCTTAAGTAACAGTTGAACACAACACATATTTTAATCTTTATAGAATTATGAAAAGTATATATTGTCTTTTGTGATGACTTAGGCATGGGTATTGGGTATGCTTTGACGATGGACAATCATGTGGTGGTGTATGGTTCTCGCCAACTCTGACCACACTAAAAGAACAACCCAACCAGTGATCCGAAATTTTCATTAGTTATTCATTCCTTGAAGACATCATGTCAGTATCTCTTATGTGGGAATTTTTTAGTATAATCAGATCATAAAATCATGGCCTACATTTTCTATCACAAGGATATGAATTTTAGGTAACACCGGTTGATCGATTAACATCAAGGGTTCAATTTTGATATCATGTATACCCCATTAGAATTTAATGTGGTAGTTGATTCCTTTAGAATAAAAGTACTGGTGAATGATCTAAAAAAGTCCAGTGATGAGTGGAAATTGATGGATTTTTTTCCCAAATGCACCTAGAAACTAAGAAGAATAGTGTAGGTTTATTCTTGTCTAGTGTTTAGTGGATTCCCACTCCTCTAGAAATAATTCATCAATAGCATACAAGTGATGAGTTTTACCAGATGTTTAGGTAGCTCTTGAATGGTTGAGAGGTTCTCATAAAATGATCCTTATATTTGGAATGAATTATCTACATTAGGAGTCATATCATGGTTCCATTATCTTTACATATGGTGGTGATGTAGGATATCCACTAGTCTCAATGGAAAAGTTTTCTAGAGGCCAAAACATGTTTTATGATATACATCGCTAGTTCTGGTGGCCAGGTATGAAATGATATATAACTGAATTTGTATCCATATGTTATACATGTCAGCACGTTAAGGAAGAGTACCAAATACCTATAGTTTTTCTTCACCTCTTACCCATTCCTACCTATAAGAAGGATGAGGTAACCATAGATTTCATTATTGGATTACCTCAAACACCCTAGGGAGAGAATAAAATTTGGGTAGTGATTGAATGACAGATCAAATCATCATATATCATCTCAATCAGTGATTCATATAAAGTGGATGGGTTCGGATGGTTGTTTTTTCAATAGATAATGAGACTTCATGGTGTTCTGCCATCTATCTTCTTAGATAGGGACCCCCATTTTACTTCTCAGTTTTAGGAAGGACATCATAAGGTGATGGGATCCAAGATCAAGTTGAGTATGACATACCATCCTCAGACATATGGTTATATGGAGTGGGGGAATTATATTTTGGAAGACTCGATCCAGGAAAGTGTATTGGATTTTGGAGTCTTATGGGATAACCGTATGGGATTTTTGGAGTTTTAAATTAAAGATAGTTACAAATCTTCAATAAGAATGGCTCCATTTGAGGTACTTTATGGTCATATGTGTTGACTGTCTTTATGCTGGGTAGAGGTGAGTGAGAACTCAATATTGGGATCGAGACTTGTGCATGAGACATCTAACAAGGAGTGTTTGATAAAAAAGTGGTTGTTTATAGTGCAGAGCCACCATAATTATTATTCCAATCCTTGGAATTATCTATGGGTGATCAGGTATTTCTGAAGGTGTCCCACCACTTGGGTCACTGTTGTCTTGGTAAGAAGGGTAAGATAACGTTGAGGTATATTGGACCTCTTGATATTACCAAGATAATTGTTAAGATGTAATACTGGCTCAATTTTCCATCTAAGTTGAAATTGATCCATTTTGTGATTCCTATTTCACAACAAAATAACTATAACCTGGATCCATATCATGTGCTGAATTGAGAATAATGGAAGATAGAACATGATCTATAGTGTTTGGGTGATCAGTGTGGATTATGGATTCACAATAGAAAGTTCTTTGATGGAAATCCATATTGTTGGTTCAGGTTATTTGGAAGAATGGAAATGATGAGCATGAAAAATGGGAGAAAAAATCTTTGGTTGAAGACTAGTACTCATTTTTTTCTCTAATAAGGTTTCACAATGACTTTTTGAGGGAATAAATTTTTTATGGTGGGGAGAATTGTCACATATGTAATCTTATTTTCAGTTATTATTTCTTTTATTCTATATCTTATGCTTATCTCTTGTATTTAATGAGTGTTTTTGGAGAAAAAATAGTTTTTTGGACCCCCTAAATAGAGTGGTTCATGGTTAGCACAGGGTTAGTTGAAACTGTGCTCTAGTACAGAGGAGACCATGTGCCCAAGACAGTGGGATTTTCTAGGCTGCATGACCTACCACATGGGCATGCAGGAAATCTGTGTGCCCATACCAGTGGGTCTGTTTGAGGTGCACGATCTGCCGCATGGGCATGCGCCCTTTACCAGGAGACCATGTTGCCTCTTTTACCTTTATAACGGGTTCTTTATGGATTTAACATGGTTTGAAAAACTATGTGGAATGTCTATAACTTTAAAAATTGTGGAATCTGTATTATATCCTCCCTAGATTTTAAACCCAAATCACACCTAACTCTCCCTATTCGACCTACCATGCCCTTGGTGGAATGGCCCCTCCATATTTCCTCCCTTGGCCCTCATTTGATTGGTAGATTTGTTGGGGATTATTCAATAAATCATCTAGTAAATCCATTCTATTCATTTTTCTTGATTATCCTTGTTTCATTCATCCCCCTTTCTTGGTTTCTTTTACCTCTAGTAGATTAGATTCCCTAAATGGGGTAGAAACTTAGTTCCCTGGCTTCGATCATGATATTTATTTTGTGCTTTTTATTTCTAGGGTCCCCTTGTGGTGTGGTTGTATATTTCTATCCATTTTTACATGTTTCCATGATAAAGGCAAGTGACTCAATGATTTAGAATTTTTGGATGATTTTATTATACCTAATTTCACTTCTAACTGATTTTTATGTAAATTGTAGTGGTAATAATTGTGTGTTAAAAAGGATTTGGTGTGAATATGGTATGATAGATGATTTTCCAAATAAAATTATTAATTTATATGGGATTTTATAATGTTGGAGGTTTGTGTGTGCATGTGTTACTTCTTGTGACATAAGAAAGAGAATTGAGTACAAAGGTAATACTTGGTAACTAGGTAGTGAAGACTATGTCTAGTATGCCAATGGATCTGGAAGGGCTAAGGCCTAGTTTCACTAGTAGGATAGACGCTACAACACTAACTAAACATATAATTTTGGGAGGCCTCTAGAGAATGGGATGTGATTCACCTCTAGTGGATCATGAATGATAACATTGATGAATTTGGTTTCACTTATGGGCAATTTATGAGGATCCTAAAACCCCACTAACCATAGTGCCTTATGGATTTACCCATGGTGCTCATATGATGTTATGCTTCTCATTTGGTTTGTTGTTATGATTACTTTCCTTTTTAATTTCAAATAATGTTTCACTTAAAATATTTTCTTTATTTTTTATAAAAACTAGTATGTTGATTTGTCTTTTGATGTTATTACATGGAATTTTTTTTTATATTATCCTATTGGGGAACTAATAACACCCTACATACACCCTAAAGTGTATGTAAACCTCATTATGTTTTACCTAGAGAAATTCAAGATGTTCCATGGAATTGTTGGTGGATCCGGTTACTAGTGGTTTATCTCTTTCAAGTGTTAGTGGTGGTGGTATGGGGGTGTTGACCTAGTGTTTCATGGAGGTCTAGATAGTGTAGTTGGTTTCCCTCCCCATTTGGGTATTTTTTGTTACTATTTAAGATGTAAAACATTTTAACTTTTGATAATTGTATTTCTTTTTGTTTTGGAAATTGATTATGATATGAGGTTCAATTCATGTTAATTTTTCTAGTTGATTCTTATGGGAGTAATAATTCCCAAATGTGATTTTTGATGCCAAATCACTAGTTTTTGGAATGTGTGGATCGGTAACACCCTTCGGGCCATGGCATGAGTTGTGCTGAGTGTCAGGTTGGATGGAAGCCCATTTTAATTTGTGACAATAATCATGACGAATTTGAAGAATCATGCATTTATAAAGAAAGGAATGTGGTCTCAAGGAAAGAACATTATTAGAATTTGATATTAAGAAGCCTCTTTGAATAATTAAAGATGAATCTACCTATGTATCCTACAATGAATAAGTATAAATGGCGTGACCCCATATTTTAAGTGAAATAAGTGCCAAGACAAATCTAAGTGTTATAAATGGTATCAATCCATTTTTGGAATTTAAATTATGGTATCAGGACTTTCCAAGTGGTGGTAGACCATGAATAAGTTGATGGAAAATATGTTTAATAAGTATTTATATTCATGAAGGAATAATTTTTTAATTTTATTTTGATCTAATATTATAGTTTCATTTAATTTATTTCTATGATACTAAAAGATGTTGATATGATAGTAGTGTAATCAATAAGTGTTGTACCCATACAATATATTATGTCATTACGTGGAATGAGTAGCTAATGAAATCAATGGGAAATTTTTTAAATCATTAAAAGGTTGATTAATATAATATTATAATTAATAATTCCTACAAAGAAAAATATATATAATGAACATTAAGTGGTATCAAAAGTTTGTTACGAACATGTGGTATCAATTGATTTAACATGTGGTATGTCTGACACTCTTGTGTATTATTACATACAAACTGATAGTTTTTTGTGTGAATATTATTGAGATCACACACATTTTTGTTATTGAATAAATTAAATTACTTAATTTTCAACTATTCGATGGAAACTAATGAGTGATAAGGAAAATATGGATGATATTAACAAAGTATCTTGTTTTCTACATATATTTATAGCTTAGTGGGCTGAGAATATTTTCTAGTGGCTCATTTCCTTGTAATAAATTCACACATATGAATTTATTGAGATGGATTTCATTATCAGTGAAAGTGTGGTGAAATGGGTTTCAATGAAGGATGTTTTGATTAAGATAAAAGTTCCATTTATCTTCAAAAAGTAGATAAAAAACGTTTTTTTGAAAGTTAAGGAAAGTGGAATAAATATATAAAGGTTTAGACTATAAAAGGGAATATTTTTAACTCTAGTAATCTAGAATTTTTTCTCTAATTGAAAAAATGAGTTTTAGTGGAACTTATGTGGATTAAAATGGATCATGGAAGTCAATATTTGTGGAAACCATCATCTATATATTTATGGAATTCTTAGAGGCACAAAATGATATTGATTTCCCTAATACAGATATAACAATAATTACATTATCAAGTGTCAATTATGGCTAATGAAGATACCCCAGAAAAATTAAGGCTAGAGAAATAATGGAATTTTATTAAAAAAAGTTGTATAAAAGTATTACATAAAATCAATCAGTTTTCATTTTCATGGATTTTATAAAGGGGTTGTAAACAAAATCCAAAGTGGGATATTTAAACCAATAGGTTGTATGTTGGATTTATTGGTAATCATTGACTTTAAATATGAGAATAATTCAGGTTGAAGATGATTGAAAATCAAGGTTGAATTTATTGGAAACATGGAGAGGGTATGTTGAACACCCATATATATTAAAATAACACTATTCTCAATTTTGTATTCAACACACAGCACTTATTTAAATTGAACCATGATATAATATAATAATTTTATTATTTAAATGTCACTGATATAATATAGTTGTCAAATTGGTGGGTATTAATATGATTAACTCATTTAAAAATGTATATAAAGTTATTATTAATTAGAAGTTTATTTAAAAATTATTAATAAATAAGGCCTATGGGGTGTTAGTTGAGTGGAACCCACCGGCTTTACCCCTCACTCTTTGTGGGAACTGGTTCTAGTTCATCTCCCTCCAGAATCATACATTGTGTGCATTGTCAATAGGGTGATTCAAAAACCATTTCCTATATGGGGAACATGTGTCTCACTCTTAGTTTGGTCAGGGCCCCCACTAGGAGTCGAGCATAACCCATACACATGTTCTTCACATGGGGTATTAGTCAAGTAGTACCCACTAGTTGTACCCCTCACTCTTTGTGGGAACTAGCATAAGCACAAGCCCTCCCAGATTTGGACATTGTGTATTATGCATAGGATGACTCAAATCCATTTCCTAGTTAAAGAATGTGTGGAACACTCTAGGCTTGGTCAGGCCCCCATCTGAGAGTTGAGTGTAACCCATACAAAGATTTTTTCTATGGGGTGTTAGTCAAGTGGTACACACCAGTTGTACCCCTTGCTCTCTATGGGAACTAGTGCAGGCTCGAGTCCCATCAATCTCAGACATTGTGCTTGTTATGCACAAGGCGATTCAAATTAATTTACTAGAAAGGGAATCTGTGGAACACTTAGGCTTGGCCGGGACCCCCTACAAGGAGTCGAGTGTAACCTATACACACATTTTGGAGATGGCATTGTTCTCTCCTGGAAAGCTATCCTGATAGCACTTTTTATTCCCCTAAGGTTTCCCCCTTTAGGGTGTTCTCAATAGATCTTCTCAATTTTGTGTATTCTATACCATTTCTTCGTTTACCTCACCTTCTATTTTCCACAGTTGTTGGTCGACCTCATGAGTCTACTTTACTCTCAGTTTTGATTGAGGATGTGGTTTTTTGATGTGTTTCATCCATTTTACCTTAGATATAGACAGAACTTGGCATCCCTAGAAGGCTTTATTGTCATGGGGTAGCTCTCCTATTATGGTCTTGTGGGTGATAGAGTCATGTACTTTGAACGGTGGTCAACATAGACATCTTCATCCCTGAATTTTACTTCTTATCAGGGATCCCAATGTGTGGATTGATATACTTTAGATGATCCAGGGATTTTTAAGTTGTGTTGGTTCAGTGCTCGAGTGGTGTCTTACTCTTTATGTGTCATTTTTCCGATCTCTCTTTAGGGTGGTTATTTTTGATTCTCAGGCAGTGGATTGGGTCCCTTCGGGTGGTGATTTTATACGGTTTGGTGATTATGATCTGTTTTTTAAATGATGGCCTGGGGTTTTGCGATGTTGGATCCTTGATGGATCATTAGGTTCCTCATTACGAGTTGGTGTAGCTAAACTGTTCTATGTGACATAGTTATTCACAGCATCAGTTATGGTGATGATTATAGGTTTTTGGTAGAGTTTGGGGCTGAATCGGGGGGGGGGGGGGTTCTGGATTTTTTTGTATCCTTTTTTTTGCTGTATTCTTTGGCTACATTCAATTTTTTGTGTAAATGGTGTCACCTATCATGGATCTGGTGGTGGTATTGGTAGTTTTTTGAGATTTCATATGTCTCTTTGTTCTTTATATCTTGTTTTATTATATTTAGATAGTAGTAAATCTTCTTGCAAGTACTACTACGTGGGTATACTCAAAAGATGGATGGGAGTGATGAAACCCATAATTCATCCATATATGTTTCTTCTGGTTAGATGGATGGGAACCCTGACTTGATCTTGAATATTTCTTTTGGTCTTTATTTGTTTTTCATATTATTTAATTATTTTCAGTTCCTCAAAAACATTTTCATTTGGGCAACTCGAATAAGAGATAGGGGTGTTGGATCTTATTGTCTGGGCATTCCATTATTTTCAGAGTTTATTGGATGGATGATCTACCTCATTGTGTTTCTAAAATAGTGAATATTTTGGTAGGGGATGACACATTATCACCGACTAATGTAACTTTTTTATTTTCTATTGGGGGATGAAACATCTTTTTATGCTTATCTTGATGTTTGTTTTTCATTTGACAATCAGAACCATTATCTCTCTTTTGGGTATGGCTT
This sequence comes from Viscum album, assembly GCA_963277665.1. Classification (NCBI taxonomy): domain Eukaryota; kingdom Viridiplantae; phylum Streptophyta; class Magnoliopsida; order Santalales; family Viscaceae; genus Viscum; species Viscum album. The sequence goes on from OY728163.1 coordinate 1,884,770,168, forward strand.
ACATTGACATTTTGCCTTGTTTGTAATCAGTTACCTATTTCCCCAATTTTCAAAATGAGTTCTCACATTTTTTTAATAAAGGGGGTTTGAACCTCAACCTATTGAAATAAAAAGTACTACATTTTAATAATATAATTTATTTATATTTCCTTCAAAAAAGTTTTTTTAATATTTTCATAATAAAATATTATAATTAAATATTTTAACTTTTAAAATGACATTTTATAAAATTAAAATCGTTTTAAAATCACCACATTTATATTAAAATAGGTTGAAATTTTGGAATTTTACCAAAAATATTGATTTTTTTAGTGAATAGTGAAAATACTATCATTTTGTAAAATTGTCATTTTTATTTAACAAACTAGGTAATTTAAATGTTCCATTATATTATTAATATGATTTTAAAGTATCATAAGTATTATTTAGTTAAATTTAATCCAATTAATAACATTTAAATCATATTTACACTTGATTTTAATATAAGTTTATTTTTAGGGTTTAAAACACATTTTTCTAAAAAGTGTTTTAAATTGCATAACGTTTATCCATTTTAAAAAGTTAAAATAACCCATAATGGAGAATAATTTAAATGAAATTAATATATTATAAATCTATAAATAATAATTTTTTAATTATTATTACTTTTTTATATTTGTTATAATATCATATTATGCCTGAAAAATTCATTTCTTAAAAAAACAATTTTGGCACATTTTAGGATTTTATTTTAAATTCTATTCTACCACTTATGTGAATTTAATTTGATAAAATTGATTCCTTGTTTTTAATTAGTAAAATTTAAATTATATAATAATATCGAATTAATTTTGGTTATAATGAATAGTAGAACTATAAAAAAATAGTTATCATATTACAAAAAATAAAAGAGTAAAAGTGGGTAACCTTAGAGGTAAATGAATTAACATGTTTAAAACATGTTTCTTTTGAAATTTAGAGGTTTTTTCTCAGAATTATATCTCCTCTACTAATTTTTCAATTTTTAAGGCACTTTCCTTTAGATTCACTTCCCATTATTGAATTGTTTTGGGTATTTACAAAAAAAATTACTCCTCCTACCTTATAAAAGGGAACACCTCCCCTCACTTATTCACACCTATAAATCCATTTGACTTGAAAAAACCATGATAAAATATCTCTCTAACATCATTATCAACATTATAGAGCTTTTGTTCTTCCCAAAATACCAAATATAGGATCCTTATTAAGTTATCCAAGGGAGGTTTCACTAAGCGAAGGTAATTGTCTTCATCGGGATCATTCTTTTTTCTTCTCCTTTTTCCACATTTAATAATGTCTTAAAAATTAAAATATAATAATAATATTATGCCCTATATAATATTATGTTATTATTTTTATGTTATAATATTCATTCATCTCTTCTTTCATCAAATGGGAACAAAACCATCGTTCATGTGCATGGCGGACAACCGCCTTGCGAACTGATGTAATTCATTTTCCATTATTAACTCTCACAGAAATTCATGATGATGTATTTAATGTATATATATATAATCCATGAAATATTAATAATTAAAATTAATATTTCAAATATTTTCTTACCTTAACATCTATGGAAATATGATAACATCATTTGTGTATACAAGGGACTACCAAATTACGAAGCGATGTGATTCATTTATTTACTGCATCACATGGATAGTATATGTAATTATATTTACAGAAATTATATAATATATAAGATATTATTACCATTATTTAGTGATAAAATTACACATATCTTCTTTCCATCGTGATCATTGAAAAATGGAAATGTTACACATGCGTACGTACAACCTACCCCATCTATGATTATAACAAAGTTTATTTTCCAAAAAAACAATTCTTGGTTATTTTTAGAAGTATAATTCCTGTATAAAAATAATAAATATATCATAATTATTTTTTGGATATCATGGAACTATGATCCATCTAACCACAGTTATCACACTGATGTATATTTGAAATTAGGAATTGAGAATCCTCAAAACACCTGACATAGACGTAACTAACTATGTAATTAATCACATAATTATGATAAATGAAGTAAATGGTTTAAGTATAAGGGATTAATCCAAGAAAATTTTATTAATAAAAAAATAATTTATGTAATTTTATTATATAGGACTTAAAATATATACATGATAAAACTTGGACTTAAGGTAACAGTTTCATCTCAAAACATCCTTCTTTCGGACACATGTTCATCTATGAACATGATTTAATTAAAATGGTTTATATATGGACCATTAATGTATTTTATCATTAAATAATAATAATTAATAATATTTCAATTTTCAATTAATTTAATTAATTCATTGTAGTTGTGATTTAAAAGTTACCAATGTGGTAACGGTTTATGTTTCAAACAATTTTTATTCGGGATTGTTTCTACTTGAATTTCCAATGTAGGAAATTATTTGATCATTGCCTAATAAAACCAAATATAAATTATTCACATATTTTTATTCATTAAATATTTAATTAATAATTCTATTTTCCTCCCTTATTTATATAAAATATTAATATTTTTTAAAAAAGTAATTATCCCACCATTTCCTGAATGAGGCACCTTTTGAATTTTATTTTCAAATATGAAAGGAATTTTTTTTTAAAATTTTATGGTATGTAAAAAAATTACATTCCACCATTTTTTAATATTACATTATTAGTTTACAAGTATATTTTAAAATAAAATGATTCCCTAAATATTTTGTGACTTTTAGATTTTCAAAAGATATTTTTAAAGTTGCGAGATAATTTTCCTTAAGAATATTTTTTATATTTTTAAAATTATTTTTATTACTCCAAGGGAAAGAAATTTAATGTTATGGAATTATTATGAAATATATGTAAATATGAAATAAATATATACCTTTATCACTCTCCCTTCATTTCAAGGGGTAATGCATGACTTATTCTCATTCCTCGAATTCCATTATTATTCAATTTCCTTTAATTATGATATGATGTGAGACTATGTAATCAATTTTATTTCCATGGGTGATTCATATGTTTATGCCTTGTGGTTGATTTTTTATGTGGCACACAAATTATTGTATATGAAATGAATGTGATGGGTTTTTCCCATAATTATATATCCCTCCAATTAATTGGGTAATTTTTAGTCTCTTTAGATGTCATGCATGAGATTAGTGAGTGAACCTAATCCCTTATGCGATTCTATCCACAATGTGATATTGTATCGATACTTATCCTTGACTTATGTTTATCTCATTATTTATTTTTTGGACACATTTTAGTTGATGCCATGATCTTATGATACCATGTTCTTTACATTATGCTTCTATGTGATTACTCATGTGTCTTCTTTTTTCTGATATCATGTTATAACTTTGAATCACATGTTATGCTTCCTTATCATTTTTATTTTATTACTGGTATTTTTAGATCAACCATTTTTTCTATGTATTCTCCAGGTTATCCCAAATAGTTTTAGGTGCTCGAAAGTATTAAGATATCATTATGAAAAAAAATAAGTTTTATTTTATCCCCACTTTGATGTATTATGAACTTAAACTTTCAAATACACCAGGACAAACTCTATTTGGGTTGTAATTAATAAAGTTTATGTTTAAAATCATGTAATGATATATGAAAACGTCTTGGGTCACTATAGCTGGAATCATAGAAATGTTATGGTTATCCTTTGGAAACAAGGATGAGAAACAATTAATGAGAACCCTTGGGATAATTATAAGGATTATTCTAAGTATAAGAAAATATCATGGAATATTTTTTAGTGATAGAGAGAGTGGTTTCCATGAAATTACATCCCTATCTAGATACTATAACTGGATGTGGCTTTGGGATAGTTGATCCTAGTAAAAATAACACTAAAAAGGGCCCATAATTCTAGACTCAATTGTCACCATGTAAACAACAATGGGCCTTGCTACACACCTGGTTTGACACTCCTAGGGGATTTGCAATAGAATTTCATTGAATTATTGCAAACAATTATGAAGTAATTGAACAAATTTTAAAGTTAGAAAACATAATAGGAAATATTCCCATAGATAATCTAGGATGAAACCTATAGACTCATAGGTCAGGATGTACTTATCATTTGTAAGTTGTTACTTTTAGGTTTATAATTTACCCCTATTGTATGTTAATTAATTCTCATCTTTTTTATTTTATTATTTTTAGTTAATGATTAGAAATAGGAGAAATCATCCCAATGAGATGATTAACCTAATGGAAACAGTAGTTAAACACCTTGTTATCATGAAAAATGAGCTAACAATTGGAACATTATTGAATTTTCAAACAAATTAAAGAAGATAAGGATGAAGTATCAATGAAGTTCAAGTGTTAAAGTTTATTTAGAAAATAATATTCAATTAACTAAATATCATAAATGTGTGAATAGGAACTAGAGAGAAATCCTTAAAGGAACTACAATATGATTTTTGTGTAGGAAATGATTCCACTGTAGTTTTTCTATATGGGTTTTCAAAATATATTGAATGGTCTTAATGACCTATAATGGTGATTTAATGCTAAGGTGTTATTATATGAAAAAAGTTATTGAGGAAAATATAATCATGGAGGTTTTTTTTTCTAGTTTAGGTAATTATATTTTATTAATAATATTTTATTTTCTGAAAATATTGAGCGGGATAGAAAACCATGGATGCTCAAAAAACTGATTTGATTATTAATGTTGTTTTTGAATATGTGAATCATATTTTTTAGAACGTTATTGGATCATGGTGAATTTTGAATATGATTATTAAATATATTTTTCAATAGTTTTAGAAAAAGGATAACCCATAATCCAGTTGGTAGCCCATCAAATATGGAAAGTCCAATGGGTTTGAACCCACAATAAAAGGGTGACAGGGGTGTAACACCTACAATTGTCTTATGTGATGTACTGCTTAGTATGATTTTTTTACATAAAACATTTTATGGATAAATATTATTTTTATTTCTTGAAACATATTTTAGGATCAAATGTTTTTAAAGTTTTAGGTTTTTAATGTGATTAATGATATTTTCATAAATGTTTTATTAGGTGTATATATATATATATATAACCTTTTGGTTTAAGATAAAAGATTATTTGGGAAGAATGTTATTATGTTTTTGGTGATGTAAGTTGAAGGGTATGATATAACATTTTAGGTTAAAACCTTCTCCCATTTTTAGGTTATTGAGGTTATTTGGGATATAGGGTTTTATATTTAAGGAATGTTCTATATTATACTTTTGGTTTAATTGTTTAGTATTGGATATTAATATATTCATATTCAATTTGGGTATTATCATACCTTATAGTAACTCTTTTGTTCAAAATAAATATAGAAGGAATATACTGTTACTCTTTTTTGGATCATATGATCCATTAAAATTTAATTTTAGTACTTGAGGCATAAAAAATCATATTGGATATTCATTCCATAGAGTAGGAGGTGTAGTGGAAAGTGATTGAAGAACAACCAATATATGAAATTGTGTTTATGACATAAAAGTATATACAGTAATTAATTTTTTTTATCTATATCATGATAGAAAAAGAATACATATGCTCTAGGAAAATGATCTTGAAACAAAACTTTCACAAATTACTTTCATATCCAATGAATCAATTGTCTTTTATTTCATCACAGATTTATGGTTTTGTGGTTTCTCACTTTCTCTTGATCATTCACTTTCATATGATCAATGATCTCTATCTCTATCCATAAATATTTATTATATTATTCCACGCATATATTTTAACTTTTCACCAATTTTCCCCAACTTATTTCCCTACTTATTTCTTATTCCAAATGACCATCTTATTTCCCTACCCCTCTTTTAAAGTGGAAGTTTTATTAACCTTTTTGAGATGTTGGTCTTCCACAAAATAATTTTCAAATGTCAAACACCTGATTACAAAGCATAATATTAAATTGAAATGAATAATTTTATTTAATGGGGGTATAATGTACCACCCTAAAATTTTAAAATAATGATATTATTGATAGAGTATTCAACACACAACATTGGGTTTAACCGAACTCCGATATAATATTAAATATTTGTTATTATTTAAACATGACCAATAAAGTCTTTTCATTAAATTAGAGGGTATAAATAAGATAAAATACATTGTTAAATTTATATAAATTTCATAATAAATATAAATTTATTTAAAAATTCTTAATAAATAATCAACCAATTTTAATATTGATATTTAATTCTATGTTTCCTTCAAAAATGATTTTTATTACTCTTTGTGAGAAAATATTATAATTAATTTTTGGAAATTTTATAAATTTTATTTTATAAAATGAACATAATTTTTGAAATTGGAATATTTATATTAACTTAAGTCGAATTTTTCATATTTTTTATAGAATATTGATTTTTCAAAGAATAGTGAAAAATAACGATTTTTTATATAACTGTCATATCTTCTTAATAAATTAAGTAATTTAAATGTCTCATTATTATTTATATATGATTTCAATGTAAAATAAATATTATTTAGTTATATCTAATCCTATTAATTACATATAAATAATCTTTATATTGGATTTTAATTTGACTTTATTTCTAGAATCTAAACCACATTTTTCTAAAAACTTTTTTAAGGTCCATAATGTTTCTCAATTTTAACTAATTAAAATAACCCCTAATGATTAATTACTTAAATTAAATTTATATATTATATATTTAAATTTTATGTTAATTTAATTTAATTATTATCACATGTCCTATAGTCATTATAAGATCATATTAGGCTTAAAAATGCATTTCTTGAAAACCCATTTTTTCAACACATCGGTGGGTTTAATTTTAAATGAAATTCTACTAGTTATTTGAATTTAATTTTATAAAATGGATTAAATATATATGATTATCATAATTAATATTATATAATAATTCCAAATTAATTTTGGATACAATGAATCGTAAAAATAGTTATGAAATTGGTTATAGTGGTAAAAAATTAAAAGGTTAAAAGTGAGCAACCTTAGAGGTAAATTAAATAACATGTTTAAAAAAGTTTACTTTTAATTTTATATGTTAGGAAAATAATTATATATACTACACTCCTTTTTTAAAATTTTATGGCACTTATAATGAGATTCACTTCCCATTATTGAATAGTATTGTGTGTTTATAAGAATGTCACTCCTCCTCCCTAATTAAAGCACACCCTGTCCCCTCAATTCTTCAAATATCTTAATCAATTTTTCTCAATAAAACCAAAAACAATATCTCAAAAAAATCCTTATTCACATTATAGAGCTTATTGTATTCCCAAAATAGCAACCTTAGGGTCTTTAATAAGATATCCAAAGGAGGTTCGTCTAAGTGGAGGTAATTATCTTCACTGAGATCCTTCTTTTTTCTTCTTAATTTTTCACCATAAATTATCTATTAAAATTTATAATATAATAAAAAATATATCCTATATACTTATATTTAATTATTTTTATGGAATAATATTAATTCATCTCATTTTCTATCAAATGGAAAATAAAACCAGCGTTCGTGTGTACGGAGGACTATCGCCTTGGGAACAAATGTAATTCATTCTCGATCATTGCCTCTCAGGGATATACATGATGATGTATTTAAAGTTTATATATGATATTAATAAAAAATTAATAATTTTTTTAAAATTAATATATCATATAATTTGTTACACTACCATACATTGAAAGATGATAACATTTCTCATGTTTACAACGAACTACTACCTCGTGAAGTGATGTGATTATTTTTCTTATTGCATCACATGGATAGTATATGTATGTTTATTTAAAGATATAATATGATATTTATGATATTATTATCATTATGGATGTATAAAATTATTCTTACCTTTTTTCCATCATAATCATTAAAAAAAGTAAATGTTACACATGTGTATGTTTGGCTTACTCTCTCTATGATTGTAATATAGCTCATTTTTAATAACCATAATTCAAGGATTTCTAAATTATAATTCACATATAATAATGATAATTTTTTCATGATTATTATTATGGATATTATGGAAGAATTACCCCTTTGAAAATTTTCAACACACCAATTTTTTCTCCAAATAATGAACCATGCATCCTCAAAACACTCAACATGGACATAAAAGATGATGTTATTAGTAACATCATTAAAATAAATGAAGTAAATTGTTTAAATATAATGGATAAATCATGGAAAATTTACTTAAAAATTAAATAATTGATATAATTTTATTATAAATTAGATAAACGGAATACATGACAAATTATGGACTCGAGGTAAGGGTTTCTTTTCAAAACATCATTCTTTGAGACACATGTTATTTTGTGCACCTAATTTATTTTAAATGGTTTATATACTAAACCTTTATATATAACATACTTAATAATTCATAACTCATGATATTTCAATTTACAACACATCTACTTCAATCATGGATCTATGATTCAAAAGATACCATAGTTGTAAGGGGTTATGTTTCAATCTATTTTTAATTGGGGTTGTTTATGCCTGAATTTGTATTATCGGAAAATATTTGATCATTGTATTATAAAAATATATATTATATTGTCCTATGTATATTTATGTATATTTCATGTAATATTTCCATTTTCCTCCTGTAGGAACATAAAATTATTGAAAACAAATTAAGAATATTTGACTTTATTTTTCTCTTCGATATAAAACACTTTCTCCTTTAAAATCTAGGTTTTATAAAAAAATTAAATAAATTTTTAATATTATACAATGATTTATTAAAGAAATGTTTACCCTTGTTTTACATTTAAAAAATTGGTTTAAAATTAATCTACCTATCATTTTGAGAATAAGGTACTTTTTGACATTTCTTTTAATATGTGAAGGGAATGTTTTTTAACTTATATAGAATGTACGAAATTACCTGACATAATTTTATTTTAATATTCATTTATAAGTTTACAATTATATTTTCAAAGAAAATTATACCCATAATATTTTGTGAATTTTATATTTTCAAAAGTTATTTTCAAAGTTTCCCGGTTGTTCTCCTCAAGAATATTTTTTTCATATTTTTAAAATTATTTCTATTTATTATTTACAATAGCATTTAATTTTATGGAATTATTAAAAAATACATGTATTTATTTCTTACATATATACCTTTATCACTCAATATTACTTTTAAGGGGTCATAAATTCTTTATACTCGTTTATAAAATTCCGTCACTATTAAATTTACTTTGATTATTATATAAGGAAAGACTGTATAACTATTTTTATTTACATGGGTAGTAATTCTATTTATTCCTTATGATTGATCTACTTATGTAGAAAAAATATAATAGTATATTAAATGAAAGTGATGGGTGGGGCTAGAATTATACATCCCTCCAATTCATTGGATAATGTTTTAGTCTCATGATACGTCATGTATGAGATTCGGGACTAAACCAAATCCACTATAGGTATCTATCAACCATGTGTTGTTTTCTCAGAATTTTGACTTGACTTATGTTAATTTCATGATTTATCACTCTGAAACATTTCCTATGATGTAATGATATTATGATACCGTTTAATTTATATTATGTTTCTATGTGATTACTCATGTGACTTCTCTTTTATGATATCATGTTATAGCTTTAACTCACATGTCATTATTCCTTATCATGTTTATTTTCTTAATAGAAATTTTTGATCACCCATTTTGTCTTTGTATTCCCCAGGTTATCCCATACAGTTTCAGGAGCTCAAAAGTATTTAGGATCCCATTATGGAGAATAAAATAAAGAAGTTTTATTTTAGTCTCACTTTGATGAATTATGAACCAAGTATTCCGATTACACTTGGACTTATGATATTAGGTCTATAATTAATACATGATTGTGTTTAGAATCTTGTATAGACATGTGTTAAAGGACCATGTCACTATATTTGGCATCATAGAAAATGCTTAATTAACCTTTGGATACTAGGATGATAAAATTTTGGGGATAACCCTAGGGATAAGTCTAATGATAATTATAGGTATCGTAAAATATCCAAGAATATTGGTAAAGGATATATAGAGGGGCTTCCAATAAATTACATCTCTGTCTGGATACTATAACTGGATATGGGTATGTAATAGTTTTACCTATAATTAATTACTCCAAAAAGGGTGCATTGAATTTGAATCTATGTCACTTAATGAACAACAACAATCCTTGCTACACACCAGGTTTGACACTCCCGGGGGATATGTATTAGAAATTCCAATTTTATGAACCATTATGAAGCACTTGAACTACTTTTAAGGTTAAAAATCCTAATAGGAAAAATTACCATGGATAACATAGATTAAAACCCAGAGACAGATAAGTCCGAATATACTTATCATTTAAAAGTTATTACTTCTAGGTTTATAAGTTTCCTCATTTATATTTTGATGAAATGTCATCTTGTTTCTTTTATTATTTTTAGTTGGTGATAGGAAATTAGATAAATAATTCCAACAACCAATGTGATGGGAAATGTAATAATTTCCCTAATGAGATTCCAAACATAATGGGAGCATCTGTTAGACAACTTGTTATCATTCCAAATGAGATATCTCGAATTATGATTAAAAAATGGAACATAGTTGACTTTATAAACACATTAAAAAAGAGAAGTATGATGACTCATGGAATTTCTAGTGATGAGGATAATAAATAAAAAAATATTAAATTTCTTACATGTCAAAATTGTGTGAAGTGGAACCATGGAAAATTCCTTAAAGGAATTGGAAGATTCTTTATGTGTGGGAAAGGCGTCTACAAAGTAGCTAATTAGAAGAGAAAAATGAAGAGTCCGGTTAACAAGACCTAAGGAAATAAATTTTATGTAAGTTAGAACTAAAAATGAAATGTTATAAACATGTGGACTTGGTCATTATCTAAATAAAAACCCTAATACAAGGATTAATTCCTATGGGTCTATATTTTTATAATCATTGAAGTGGAATCACTACTAAAAATTCATCCATTAGCGACTGCCATTGGCGGTCGCCAATGGCCTATAGAGACCTCTCAGTGACCACAAATGGTGGTCGATCTAGGCCCATTTTCATAGGACTATAGTGACCGCCAAAGGTGATCCTAGAAGGAGGCTGAAAATCTGGCCTACAGCGACTTCCAGGCGATCACTGACCTATTTCTCATCCGAGAAAAAGCGACTGCCACTGGCAGTTGCTGTCCTTACCCTCGAACGAGCTACAACGACTACCACTAGTGGTTGCAGTTCTAATGCTCGACCGAGATATGGAGACCGCCAATGTTGGGCGATATCCTGTTTAGTAGGAGACCTATAGTGACCACCAATGGCAGTCACTGTCCTGGAGAATTCTTTTTAAAAAAAACCACGGTTCTCAATCAACCAAAGTAGTGTAAAAATAAATTAAAAAAGAAAAAAATTCCAACCAACATAAACATCAAGATTTTCCTAAAAAATAAATGATAGGCATGCTTCAATGATCCAAACAGGTCCAATACATTTCAATATTCTACATCAATAAACCTACAATAAGATACAAAAAACTACTAAACAAAACAAATGTAAATTATAAATATTTATTCAGTTAGTATATATATATATAATAAAATTAAATATGACATCAAATATGGGTGCTATAATAATTTAAAACCCCCAATTTATGAAATTTTATTATTTTAGGATTTTTTTCCTTGTTTTGGAGTCTTTGGTTTAGCTTGTGGAAGTGTTTTTCCGCTCTAAAAAGGAATGTGCTTCGTGTACACCGCCTAAAACTGTTAAAAAACATATTCAGCAGTACCACGCACACCGCATGGCCGATTGACGTGTTGAAAGCTCCTACATGTCAAGAATAATATTCCTATTGTTTTTGTGTGATTTCAAGTCATTATGAAGATGTTTGCTATGAATTCGACCATTACGCGTCGTTTTGGTGTTTTTTGACTCTGGAAATGCGTTTCCGGTAACTACGGTCAAACGAAACCTCCGATTGACATTCTGTCTACCCAACCATTTCACAATTCACACCACGGTTGTTGTAGTATGATTTTATGGCATTCTGAGGTCGTTTGGCAGATTTTGACCACCCAACACGCCCTTTTAGATTTCGTCGAACTATTAAAAAACATATTCGGTCATACCGCGCACACCGCATGTATGATTGATGTTTTGTCTCCTCCTACATGTCAAAAATAATATTCCTATAGTTTTGTGTGATTTCAAGTCATTATGAAGACGTTGTTTGTGAATTCGATCGTTACACGTTGTTGTGGTGTTTTAGGACTCCGGGAATGCGTTTCTGGTCACCGTTGTCAAACGACACCTCCGATTGATGTGTCGTCTGCCTGAACATTTCAAAATTCACACCACAATTGTTTTTACATGATTTCATGGCATTCTGATGTCGTTCGGCTGATTTTAACCACCCAATGCACCCTTTTAGAGCACGCTAAACTGTTAAAAACAACATATTCAGTTGTATCGCGCACACCGCATGTCCGATTGATGTTCCATCTCCTCCTACATGGCATAAATAGCATTACAATATTTTGTGTGATTTCAAGTCATTATGAGCAAGTTTTCTCTGAATTCGACCGTTACACGCCATTTTGGCATTTTATGACTCTGGAAATGCGTTTCTGGTCACCGCTGTCAAACAACACTTCCTATTGATGTTCCATCTACCCGACCATTTCAAAATTCACACCACGGTTTTTATCGTAGGATTTCATGACATTCCGAGGTCGTTCGGCTGGTTTTGACCACCCAATGAGCCCTTTTAGAACATACCGAACTGTTAAAAACAACATCTTCGGTCGTACCATGCACACTGCATGTTCGATTTATGTTTAGTCTCCTCCTACATATCATGAATAGTATTTATATTGTTTTAGTGTGATTTCAAGTCATTCTGAGCATGTTAGCTCTGAATTCAACCATTACACGTCGTTTTGGCGTTTTATGACTTTGTAAATGTGTTTCTGGTCACCATGGTCAAACGAAACGTCCAATTAATATGTCGTCTACCCGACTGTAGAGACCCTAAGCTTGACGTACATGGACATTACATTACTTTTGCGGAATACTTAGTACATTACAAAAACACACACACAAGTACCATAATAGTTTAGTGTCTTCGGAAACTCGGAAGATAATCTTCTAATCGTGGTGAAAGATCTTCAACATCTCCCATAAAGATCATCCTTTTTTTCCAACCTAAAACCTTTATTTATATCCTGGGGAAAAGAAAACATAAAAGGGTGAGCTCAAATTCTCAGTAAGGAGAAACAAAATAAATAACAATCACATCATATTGATAAGAACATAACATTTTGGAAATCCTAACCTGCAAAACAGATCATAATATCATATCATGGGATAAATCATAGTAGTGAAATGTAATCCCAATAATCATAACATAAAATATGAAACTTTGTGTAATACACACATAATCATAGAGAATCATTTCTTATTAGTCAATACACATTGCCAAGACTATCTTAGTGGACAAAGTCTATTTCTGAACCGAGTTCACTCCTCGTTTCAGTCCTGTTTCACTGAACCGGTTTAACCTGCCGTTCCAGCCATGTCTATCTCATGAGATATAAAATCTTTACCCAATGCATTGGAGGGAGATATAGGTCCCACCCGTCTCATAATGATACCATTCTTATGTGTTCCACAAAATCATAAATCATACATCATTGTAAAACCCATGTAATAAAAATGGGAATCTTAGACATCGTGACATCATCAAACAATTCATATAAGATAAAGTAATTCATAAAAATAATTCCATCACAACATAATCAAATCAATGCAATAATAGGGATATAAACAGAACCCTATATTATCTTAGATGGAAAATAATTTTGATAAAACACCTGAACTCCATTCTTGAGGAAAATATCCTTTGAAATTCAAAAACATTTTCCTTTTTTAACATGTCATAAAATTTTAAAATAAAGAATTTGATTAAAAATAAACTTGAAAACTTGTAAAGTATGCTTCTTGGAAATAATGTTTTAAAAATCCATTCATGCCGTATAAGTTAAAAACACATTCTTCGTACTTTTGTCGGAAAAGTCAAAAAGTACCTCGTACGAAAAACAACAAAAGATTCCGTTCATATCTTTTACTAAAAACTCACCGAAGAGTAAAATTGGATTTAAAAAATTGTAGGTTGATGGAAATAATATTACATATTGAGGAAAAAATGATTTGGATAATAAAATACACCCCAGTAAATTTCAAAGTATAAACAATCTTAGATAAAAATGAGATTGTGATATTTCCATTCCCTTATGTCAGATTTGCTTCGTAAGTGTCCGAACCTCCTGTATAATGATTTAAATAATGTCATTTACTTATTCAAGAATCATACTAATTGTTATGATATCATATATGGTTCACTTATGACTTTATATTACCCGTTCTTTTGTAAATTCAATGTTAAAGAGCGTTTTGGGTAAAATTGTTTCATTTGTCGTCCGTGTTTTGACTTGTAATTATTCATATGATTACATAGATCATGATTACATAATTCCAGAATATAAAACATGATTTATATATAATATATATTCAGAATATACATATATATAATAAATCAGTAAATGGAAAGAAATACACTATTCATGGAGACGGTAGGTCGTACGTATGCATGAATGCTGTTTTCGTTTCCTTATTGAGTTGAATGGAATTAAGTAGATGACATAAATATATATACGCATAAATACAGTATCATTATTATGTCATATATTTCATGATTACTTATTATATATACTTTATAATCATTCATGAATGGTTAAAGTGGAGAATGAATCTCATAGCGTCGTGGAGACGGTAGTCCGTACGTACGCACGAGCGATGATATTGTTCTCATGATCACGGGACTGTATTGGAGTGTATGTGTACTATTTCAGAATCAATATCACTTTAAAATAATCATATATAGTTATTATATACACCATTATACCCATCCAAGTAAGGTGGTGGTGGAAAATAGATTTCACCACGGCGTGGAGACGGTATTCCGTACGTACGCACGCACGGTGATTTCGTTTTCCGTAGGATGGATAGATGGTGAAATAGGGTTGTTTCATACTGATAATAACATATAAGTATATGATTGATACTGATGTTATTACTTCATAATGAAACAACCTAAGAAGAAGAAGTGGAAGAATAAATAAATTTGAAAGAATCGGTAATGGACATTACCTCTTCTTTGAAGCGCCTCTTTGAGACCTCCTTTTAGGGCACTAAAATAGGTCTTTGAAGAAGACCAGAACCTCTAGGATGTTTCTAGGGAAGTTGAGAGGAGAAATTGGTAGGGTTTTTCCTAGCTTTTAAGGCTCAAAGTGGTGTGAGGAAGAGGGGGAGGAGGTGCCCTTTTATAAGGGAGGAGAGGGGCACCTTTGGAATAACTAAAAATATTATTTTATTATAAAGTCAAATTCGGTTTTTAATTCCTCCAAATTTATATATTTCAAAGATAATGTGGGTAGGGGTCAAAATACTCTCATCCAATAGAATTTAGACAAGTTTAGGTATCAATTTTAACCTTATCATTTAGATTTAACTTTAAGTTAGATAATTTAACTTTTACCGTGTCTTTTTGTTTTCTTACACTATAAGGTTAATAAACTTACTATATCAATCCAAACGAACCCCAAGTTGTTTTTTATTAATATATATAACCGTATCTATGTCATTTGGTCAAACCTTAGATTTTTAGGAATAACATAACAATTAATAATATAATATTTGTTTTAGAAAATATTTTATGTCAATTTTGACACTATTTAGTAATTGATTTTTTTGAAAATCATAACAGAATTATTAGTTCAAACCAAGTTACTTAAATCAATAATAACATGTCATATTAACCTAAAAAATTAGTTTAATTCATAAAAAGTCTCAAATTACATTTATTTGGGTATTTATAACATCAATTATGTCAATATTTCATTAATAAGATAATTACTGCATCATTGTTGTGTTATAAATAAATTAAGTTACTTAATGTCTAAAAATTACAAATAAGATACCATTATGTAGGAAATATTTTTATCTTTCTAATGAATATTTATAGTTGAATTTATCTTCTGTATAACCCCATATTAAAAATTATTTACTTATTTAACTTTGATTTTAACTATTTTAACACTTCTTTAAATAAATTAATAATAAATGTCCTAATCTAATCCAAGTGGGCCTAAATGGTCATATTTTATTCCTAATGTTGTTTTTGGTCTAATTACAATTTTCCAATAGAATTAGGACATGTGTTAGGGTAATAATAATATCGTTTTTACCCTTAATTACCCTATTTAATTTTAACCGTGGTAAAAAAAAGTAAAAAGTTACTATTCGCCAAAAAATTATTTTCATCTCATTAAACCACATTTTAATTAATGACATCAACCGTGTCTCTCATATTATCGAAATTCCATTCACAGAAACGGTAAAATTAAGTTTTATGAAAAATTCATTTTTTAACTACCACTTAGTGGTTTCACTATTCATCAAAAAATGAAAGATTCCAGAAAAATACCAAAAATTGGGCCTAAGATATATTTGATATTATGAACTCAAAAATGATGTCTATTTTACCAAATTCAAAAAATATCATTTGCACTAATTAATTTAAGAAATTAATTCCCGTCGTCAAAACAAATAGCGTGTTCTTAAGAGATAATAACTATCAAACGATTGACACTTGTTTATGTCTGGTTAAAATGTGAAATTATATTCAATGACCAACATTGTATTAAATTGTAAAAATATATTCTAAATATACTTTAAAACCACTCAAATTAATCATTTATCACTATTAATTATTTTGATTGAAAAAGTTGTTTTTAATTAAAATATTGTGTGTTTTTTCTATTCATCAAAATATGCAAGTTACCAGAATGATATGAAAATTTATCCAAAGTAAATTTTTATTTCATTATTCCAAACAAGAATTTTATTTTGTAAATTTGAACTTATAAACATGTCAAAAACTAGATTTAAAGTGGGCGCGCCATCAAAAGGTGGCAAAACTGCATTTTTTGAAAAATACTTATTTTACCAGAAAAAATTATTTTGTTCTTATAACATGTTTTAGAAAATGTGAAAGATGAATAATAATGTTATAAGATTCAAAATTTTGTTAATACTATTCATAACGGCTAGTTCATAATAATATTATAATAATATATCGTTGTTTAGTAAAACCCGGTATTGCGTACAACACATGCTATCGAGGAAGGTCGCGATTGCGTGTAATACAAGCCAAGTCAGGGTTGTGTGTTGTGCAAGAATCCTTCGTTTTTTCGTATAACATAATCCAACCATATTTCATTTATACATTGAATATATATATATATATATACTCAATGTTGCGTAGAATAACTATTATCAAAATTGTGTGTAACACGATCCAAGAATAGTGTTGCGTATACTGCAAGCTAATATGGTGTTGCGTATAGCGCAAGGTAATCTTGGTGTAGCATACAACATAAGACATTAATGAAATTAAAAGAATATTTTTCATAAAATCTCGGGGTGTTACATTCTACCCCCCTTAAAATGAATTTTTCCCTCGAAATTCATCGGGGTTATAAATGGTTTACTATTCGAAAGTTTCTTTAATAGAAACCCACATCGTAAAAAGGAATACCAAAACCAGTCTTTAAGAACAAAAGTATGAAACGTAATGGTAACCCAAATAAACTAATCACTGGGTTTCCACATAGGTGAAAATATGGATATAGAAGATAAATCTAACCATCATGTTCTGATGGAGAGTGGTAGAGAACATGGCTATGGAAAAGCCAGAAATCACAAATCCATAAATTTGTGATGATATAAGGTACCATCTGATTCATCAGATATAAGATCACTAGGACAACATTTTTTGTTTTCAAGATCATTTCCCTAAAGTTCATGAAATTGAAATTAGAAGAAATAATTTCGTGATTTTGGTATAGTCTCACCATTGGTCGTTCTTTGGACAATTTCCACTTCATCTCTTAAAGAAATGAAGTTTAATTTGTCATTCATGATGTGTTAGTAGATCATGTGATGGAATGATGGGTCATTCCATCTGTCTCAAACAAAAGGTTAGAAAAGTTATCAAAAAATACATAAGTCCATCTATAGTGAGATTAATCATATATGGTTCCTAAAATGGACTTATTCTTCATATATCATACTGCTTAATATAATAAAACTAGTTTCTACTAAACAGGGACTTCCTGTAGGCCAGTGGTAGGCGATAAAGTCCAGTCACACTTCGGTTGTGGGTTCGATTCCCACAGCCTTTTCCGACGCGCTGGGCTGTCGCCCGTCCGGCAGGTTGTCCTTTTTCTAAAGCTATATTACTATAACATCCCATCAACAATATCAAAAAAGTTTTATCCTTAAACAATACTAACTTATGTCCCACATAATCCATTCCAATCATTAGGCTTATCTAAAATACTTCGGTCCAAACTCATAGTATAAAGAAAACGATTACTTGAAATGTCATCAACCAAGCATGTGAATACCATCATTTATCCCCCATATATCTTGTTGGTCACATTCCAATCATGTGAATACCTTAATCATGTATTCTCTTGAAAATTTAATACCCATTAAACCTTAGTGAAAACATGAATGCTATCAAAACTTAACTCTTTCCACATACCAAAATCCAAAAATTCTATATACTCAAACCATGATATAACATTCTCCTTATATCAGTCATGAGATCATGAATACTATCAAACATTTAATTTTCTCCTTATCCCTTCATTATGCGCATATCATCTACATTCCGAAAATATCTGAATAACCTTTCATGAATACTGGTACCATTAATCATACACTTTCAAAACTCAAGGAAAGAAAACAGTGTAACAATCCTTAGATGTCTCTTTATTCCATATTACCATGAGATTACTTATACAACATTACACATGATAAACATGTAATCATTCCACTACATTCTTAAACCATTGACCGAGCTTCAACAATTCTTTCATCTCACATATCATTTGTAGTCTCTTCATCATCATCAACATAAATACTACCCATACGACCATACTGATTCTATTCATTATACTTTCCCATAGGGCATTCGTTTGCACAATGCCCATACATTCCAAATTTAAAACATTTAACCATTGTTGATGTCGTAGCAATACCATTATCCTCATCCCTAGTGTTAACTGAACCTTTTCCTTTGCACTTACTGGATTTGTGTCCTTCTTTTCCACACCCAAAGCATCTTCCAGTTACTTTGAAACATTCTCCTTGATGCCTCTTCCCACATGATTTACATAGGGGAAATTGAACTTTCTTTTCTCTATGATCATCATGAAACTCCATCTTTCTCTTATTTTCCGAGTCAGGAAACTTACCAAATTTTACTTTATTGATCATATAATGAGATTTATGATTCGGCATAATAATGATTTTTGGACTTCCAAATCCCATTTCATTTCATTTCTCATGAAGAATATCATTCCATTGTCCATCATATCCTCCATTATCGTGAATCATCTTGTTTCCAGCCATTTTCTAAAACCCAAAAAGAATAGTGTGAGAGGAAAAAATCGTAATAAAGGGGGATTAACTTCAATATCTAACATCTTTGGATTAATCTAATATCGTTACATAGTTCTAGGACTATATCTTATACATATACTTATCCTTAGGGACATCCCTAGACATACCGTAGAAATATCTCTAGGGATCTCAATAACGTTCTCGCATCCTAGTTTCCAAATGTTGACTAAACCTTTCCTCTGATACCAACTTTAGAGACCCTAATCTTGACGTACATGGACATTACATTACTTTTTCGTAATACTTAGTACATTACAAAAACACACACACAAGGACCCTAATAGTTTAGTGTCTTTAGAAACTCAGAAGATAATCTTCTAATCGTGGTGAAAGATCTTCAACATCTCCCATAAAGATCTTCCTTTTTTCCAACCTAAAACCTTTATTTATATCCTATGGAAAAGAAAACATAAAAGGGTGAGCTCAAATTCTCAGTAAGGGTAAACAAAAGAAATAACAATCACATCATATTCATAAGAACATAACATTTTGGAAATCTTAACCTGCAAAACAGATCATAATATCATAACATGGGATAAATCATAGTAGTGAAATGTAATCCCAATAATCATAACATAAAACATGAAACTTTTTGGCATACACACATAATCATATGGAATCATTTCTTATTAGTCAAGACTCATTGCCAAGACTATCTTAGTGGACAAGTCCATTTCTGAACCGAGTTCACTCGTCGTTTTAGTCCTGTTTCACTGAACCTGTTTAACCTGCCGTTCCAGCCATGTCTATCTCATGAGATATAAAATCATTACCCAATGAATTATAGGGAGATATAGGTCCCACGCGTCTCATAATGATACCATTCTTATGTGTGCCACAAAATCATAAATCATACATCATTGCATAACCCATGTAATAAAAATGGGAATCTTAAACATCGTGACATCATCAAACAATTCATATAAGATAAAGGAATTCATAAAAATAATTCCATAACAAAATAATAAAATCAATGTAATAATAGGGATATAAACATAACCCTATATTATCTTAGATGGAAAATAATTTTGATAAAACACTTGAACTCCATTCTTGAGGAAAATATCCTTTCAAATTCAAAAAACATTTCCTTTTTTAACATGTCATACAATTTTAAACTAAAGAAGTTGATTAAAAATAAACTTGAAAACTTGTAAAGGAATATTCTTGGAAATAATGTTTTAAAAATCCATTCATGCCGTATAAGTTAAAAAAACATTCTTCGTACTTTTGTCGGAAAAGTCAAAAAGTACCTCGTATGAAAAACGACAAAACATTCCTTTCATATCTTTTACTAAAAACTCACCGAAGGGTAAAATTGGATTTAAACAATTGTAGGTGGATGGAAATAATATTACATATTGAGTAAACATGGATTTGGATGATAAAATACACCTCAGTAAGTTTCAAAGTATAAACAATCTTAGATAAAAATGAGATTGTGATATTTCCCTTACCTTTTGTCAGATTTGCTTCATAAGTGTCCGAACCTCCTGTATAATGATTTAAATAATGTCATTGACTTAGTCCAGAATCATACTCATTGTTATTATATCATATATGGTTCAATTATGACATTATATTACCCGTTCTTTTGTAAATTCCATGTTAAAGAGTGTTTTGGGTAAAATTGTTTCACTTGTCGTCCGTGTTTTGACTTGTAATTATTCATATGATTACATAGATCATGATTACTAAATTCCAGAATATAAAACATAGTTTATATATAATATATATTCATAATATACATATATATAATAAATCAGTAAATGGAAAGAAATACACCGTTCATGGAGACGGAAGGTCATACATACGCATGAACGCTGTTTTCGTTTCCTTATTGAGTTGAATGGAATTAAGTAGATGACATACATATATATACACATAAATCCAGTATCATTATTATGTCATATATTTCGTTATTACTTATTATATATAGTTTATAATCATTCATGAATGGATAAAATGGAGAATGAATCTCATCGCGTCGTGGAGACGGTTGTCCGTACGTACGCACGAGCGATGATATCGTTCTCATGATCGTGGGACTGTATTGGAGTGTATTTATACAATTACAGAATCAATATAACTTTAAAATAATCATATATAGTTATTATTTACACCATTATACCCATCCAAGTAAGGTGGTGGTGGTAAATAGATTTCACCACGGCGTGGAGACGGTATTTCGTACGTCTGCACGCGCGGTGATTTCGTTTTCCGTAGGATGGATAGATGGTGAAATAGGGTTGTTTCATACTGATAATAACATATAAATATATTATTGATACTTATTTTATTACTTCATAATGAAACAACCTAAGAAGAAGAAGTGGAAGAATAAATAAAGTTGAATGAATCGGTAACAGACATTACCTCTTCTTTGAAGCGCCTCTTTGAGACATCCTTTTAGGGCACTAAAATAGGTCTTTGAAGAAGACCATAACCTCTAGGATGTTTCTAGGGAAGTGGAGAGGAGAAATTGGCAGGGGTTGGCTGAGCTTTAAGGCTCAAAGTGGTGTGAGGAAGAGGGGGAGGAGGTGCCCTTTTATAAGGGAGAAGAGGGGAACCTTTGGAATAACTAAAACTATTATTTTATTATAAAGTCAAATTCGGTTTTTAATAGCTCCAAATTGATATATTTAGAAGCTAAGGTGAGTAGGGGTAGAAATCCTCTCATCAAATAGAATTTAGACAAGTTTAGGTATCAATTTGAACCTTATCATTTAGATTTAACTTTAAGTTAGATAATTTAACTTTTACCGTGTCTTCTTATTTTCTTACACTATAAGGTTAATAAACTTACTATATCAAACCAAACGAACCCCAAGTTGTTTTTTATTAATATATATAACCGTATCTAAGTCATTTGGTCGAACCTTAGATTTTTAGGAATAAAATAACAATTAATAATATAATATTTGTTTTAAAAAATATTTTATGCCAATTTTGACACTATTTAGTAATTGATTTTTGTGAAACTCATAACAGAATTATTAGTTCAAAACAAGTTACTTAATTCAATAATAACATGTCATATTAGCCTAGAAAATTAGTTTAATTCATAAAAATTCTCAAATTACATTTATTTGGGTATTTATAACATCAATTATGTCAATATTTCATTAATAAGATAATTACTGCATCATTGTTGTGTCATAAATAAATTAAATTACTTAATGTCTAAAAATTAAAAATAATATACCATTATGTAGGAAATATTTTGTATCTTTATAATGAATATTTATAGTCGAATTTATCTTCTATATAACCCCATATTAAAAATTATTTACTTATTAAACTTTGATTTTAACTATTTTAACACTTCTTTAAATAAATTAATAATAAATGTCCTAATCTAATACAAATGGGCCTAAATGGTAATATTTTATTCCTAATATTGTTTTTGGTAGAATTACACTTGTCCAATAAAATTAGTACATGTGTTAGGATAATAATAATATCATTTTTACCCATAATTACCCTATTTACTTTTAACCGTGTTAAAAAAAGTAAAAAGTTATTATTCACCAAAAAATTATTTTCATCTCATTGAACCACATTTTACTTACTGACATCAACTGTGTCTCCCGGATTTTCGAAATTCCATTCACAGAAGTGGTAAAATTAAGTTTATGAAAAATTCATTTTTTTAACTACCACTTAGTGGTTTCACTATTCATCAAAAAATGAAAGTTTCCAGAAAAATACCAAAAATTAGGCCTAAGATATATTTGATATTATGAACTCAAAAATTATGTCTATTTTACCAAATTCAAAACATATTAGTTGCATTAATTAATTTAAAAAATTAATTCCCGTCGTCAAAACAAATAGTGTGTTCTTAAGAGATAATAACTATCAAAAGATTGACACTTGTTTATGTCTAGTTTAAATGTGAAATTATATTCAATGACCAACATTGTATTAAATTTTAAAAATATATTCTAAATATACTTTAAAACCACTCAAATTAATAATTTATCACAATTAATTATTTCGATTGAAAAAGTTGTTTTTAATTAAGATATTGCGTGTTTTTACTATTCATCAAAATATGAAAGTTACCAGAATGATATGAAAATTTATCCAAAGTAAATTTTTATTTCATGATTCCAAAGAAGAATTTTATTTTGTCAATTTGAACTTATAAACATGTCAAAAACTAGATTTAAAGTGGTTGCTCCATCAAAAGGCGGCAAAACTGCATTTTTTGAAAAATACTTATTTTACCCGAAAATTCAATTTTGTTTTATACCATGTTTTAGAAAATGTGCAAGACGAATAATAATGTTATAAGATTCAAAATTTAGTTAATACTATTCCTAACGTCTAGTTCATAATAATATTATAATAATATATCGTTGTTTAGTAAAACCCGGTATTGCGTACAACACATGCTATCGAGGAAGGTCATGATTGCGTGTAATGCAAGCCAAGTCAGGGTTGCGTGTTGTGCAAGAATCCTTCGTTGTTTCGTATAACATAATCCAACCATATTTCATTTATACATTTAATATATATATATATATTCTCAATGTTGCGTAGAATAACTATTATCAAAATTGTGTGTAACACGATACAAGAATAGTGTTGCGTATACTGCAAGCTAATACGGTGTTGCGTATAGCGCAAAGTAATATTGGTGTATCATACAACACAAGACATTAATGAAATTAAAAGAATATTTTTCATAAAATCTTGGGGTGTTACACCGACCATTTTATAATTCACACCACGGTTGTTTTCATATGATTTCATGGAATTCCGAGGTTGTTTGACTGCTTTTTACCGCCCAACGCGCGTCGAACTGTTCAAAACAACATATTCGGTCGTACCGCGCACACCACATGTCCGATTAACATGTCGTCTCCTCATATATGTCACAAATAGTATTCCTATTTTTTTCATGTGATTTCAAGTCATTCTGAGTAGGTTTGTTGTGAACTCGACCGTTACACGTCGTTTTGGCGTTTTATGACTCAAGAAATGTGTTTCTGGTCACTGTGGTCAAAAGAAACATTGGATTGATATTCCATCTACTCGAACATTTCAAAATTTACACCACAGTTGTTTTCATATGATTTCATGGTATTTTGAGGTCGTTCGGCTGGTTTTGACCACCCAACTCGCCCTTTTAGAGCACGTCGAAATGTTCAAAACAAGATATTCGGTCATACCACAGACACTTCATGTACGATTGATGTGTTGTCTCCTCCTACATGTCAAGAATAGTATTCCTATTGTTTTCATGTGATTTCAAGTCATTTTGAGCTTGTTTGATCTGAATTTGACCGTTACATGTCGTTTTGGCGTTTTAGGACTCCGTAAATGTGTTTCCGGTCACCGTGGTCAAAAGACACCTCCGATTGGCGTGAATTCTACCCGACCATTTCAAAATTCACACCACAGTTGTGGTCTTATGATTTAATGGTATTATGAAGTCATTCAGCTGGTTTTGACCACCCAAAATGCCCTTTTAGAGCACGCTGAACTGTTCAAAACAACATATTCGGTCGTACCGCACACACCGCCTGTCTGATTGACATGTCTTCTCCTCATACATGTCATGAATAGTATTCTTATTGTTTCCGTGTTATTTCAAGTCATTATGAGCACATTTTTTCTAAATTTGACTGTTACATGTTTTTTTGGCGTTTTATGACTCTGAAAATGCGTTTTCAGTCACCTCGGTCAAAGGAAACCTCCAATTGACATGTCATCTGCCCGATCATTTCACAATTTACACCATGGTTGTTGTCGTATGATTTTATGGAATTCTGATGTCATTTGGATGGTTTTGACTGTAATGTCTCGGATTTTCCATGTATTATTTTTTTAAATATATTATGGAATTTTTATGAGACCAGGTGCAGAGACAACACATCATTCCGAGGCCCGGGGATCTCAGAATAGTGGTCCAAAAAAAATTGAGTCAAGTTAGATGAAACTTGTGCATAGTTGTGGCAGTTTCCAAATGGATGCCCAGATTAAAAATCTGTGGGCATCGTTGCGTCCGGGATGACGACTTTACCTAAGTACGGGTCTAACCTCGAACGGCACAGGTCAAGGGAAAAAGTTAATTTTCGGACATTGTTAGTAAAATAAAAATAAAAATAAATGGAAATGTTTATTTTATTATTTTTATATGGATACATTCGTTGTAGCTCAACGACAGGGTAGCTCTTTAATAATTAATGCCAGGTCATAATGACACAGAAACAGCAATGATGACTCATTATTACCACAATGTTTTTTTGAATGTCAAACACATTTCACTCTTTATTGTGATAAAGTAACATCAATCGTTGGCAGAAGATTGAGAGAAAACTCTGGGGAAAATCCATGGCGCTTTGGAGAAAACTCTCAGCGACGAACGATGATGGATCGTTGTGCCAATGAAGTTGAAGGATCTTGACGATGACGGCAGTGCGATACCTTCATCAACAATCGATCCCTTCATGAGGTATGGGTTTGTTATTTAATTTCTTTTCCCTGATTTTGATTTAAACAATGAACGCAAATCAACCATGAACAAGTTGATCTGTGAATTCATATCTTCTTGCAGGAGGGTTTTATTGGGATAATTTGGGGAATTGATCCATGTTCAATTGTTGTTGTTTGATTCTTATCCATTTAAGCCTACTAACGGGAGCATATTAATGCCCCAAAGAATGACGGTGGAGGTTCATTCCTCGATTTACTTATTGGATTTTCCTTCCCATTTTTCTTTTCTGTGTTCTTCACATTCTTCATGGGGCCGCGAAAAACGGATCATTGCGCATCCATTTTGCGACGCAATGATTACAAATTGAATATTCGACACCACAATGTCCTTGAAGAGGTGCGACAAAAATAGTAGACGACGAATCAGACCAGACCAGGAGGGACCGGTCTTCAAACGTTCTTTGCGCAGGTGGATCATTGCACATTTTCAAAGATGATCGGAGGTCTGAAAACCACAGAATCAGCATCATAGGGTCGGGGCAACCAAAACCAGGGAGTTTCATGTTGATTGGACCCTAGATCGACGATCGGGGTAGCACGGGAGGCGCGGTGGTAGAAGTTCACGATTCTGGAAATTTCCAAAATACACGGCATGTACTTCCAAAGAACATGCCATGTAGTGATGGTGGTGGTAGCTAAGTTTTCAGGGGTCAGAGAGGAATCACACAGTGTGTGAACCTAGTCACACGGCGTGTTGGACTTTCCCCAAAGCTCGGCGTGTATTCTCAGAAGTACACGGACACAGGATGGACTATACAGCTTCAGACAACACGGCGTGTACTCTCTAAGCAGCAAGACCGAATAGGATACATGGGACTCAGTGTGTATCTAGGGGATACATGGACACGAGATGAAGTACACGATGTGTAATTTATCACACAGCCAGGCGAGGCCAGTAACGTGGGTCACCCCATGTATAGATTACACGGGTTGGAGTACACGGTTTAATGACCGTGTACGGGCACATGTCCCACGTACACAGAGCCAATACTAGTCACTCGGACACGGCATGTACACTGTACTACACGCCGCGTACTCACTATTCAACATGAACAACCTTACTTCATGGGCCGTTGTACATGGGTAGTACCCAGGGTCAGACAACATGGTGTGTAACTTTTCTACACGCCTTGTAATTTTAAAAAAATGGTATTGTACTCTTGTTCACCGTATCTTGGACATATTTTGTTTGGGTTATTGCCCCTTCTTCTAATTCCCCTAATGGTCAAGCATCATTTCCTTCTATAGGATTATGATCCCTTTAGCTGGACTTTCTATGATAAAGTCGGCATCCCTCTGAGAGTCCCGGAGCGAGATCCTCTATCCATTCCAGACCCTTGGTAGAGTCAGGCATCGACATGAACAACTCTAAAAGGCGTTGATCCTCTACCTAGTTGGTGAATCTGGATGATTCGCGGTATCCACCATGGCCCTGACAGGGATCCACATCTATGTATCATGATCTTTCCCACTCAAGAGTGTGTCTCCCAAAATGAGTGATTCTATCTATTGTGATCTTCCCACTCAAGATTGTGTCTCCTGTAATGAGTGTAACTATATCTCATAAAATTTCCTGGTGAATAGTACCTCTCGTACAGATTTCATCAGAGCTATCCGACTCGTGGAGTGTGTTCTACCAGAATGAGTGCTTCGGGGAATCTTCAAACTGAATCCCTAGTGGGGGTATGCGGTTGTGTGACTTTTCTCTGGACTACGAGTCTGGGTTTTGAGTATATCTAGATTGTGAACTCCTATTATATGTTTAGTAGACATATACTATGTAGAGTTGACTATGCCTTTCCTTTGTATACTTGCTTTGTGTTTCGGGGTCCTCTAATGAGTATTGTTATACTCACCCCTGCACGGGCTTTGCCCGCACGTGTTGTTTCTTGTGCAGACGAGCAACCTTTTGACAGATTCCAAGGAGGATCTAGACATGACTGGGCTTTCTGAGTTCCCTACCGGCCGAGGCGTTCCTTCATCAACGAGTAGCATTCCCAGTACCTCTTTGTGTTTAAAGGTTGGAATTTTCAGTTTTCAGAATCTGGTTTTTGGTAGGCTTGTATTCTGCCCCAGTTTACTTTCATTACTTAACTTTCCATCATACTCTGTTGGTTGGGTTTAGTTGTATGCATGCATTTTGTTACTTAGTGGTTTTTACTTTTCAGTATTTGTTGGTATGGGGATGTTTGTGTGTGTACAGGTTCTTAGGCAATGCCTCCCATGTAGTAATATGGCTCCTCAGTGCTAGTCACCAGCCACTGGCCTATTGGAGGAGGGCTTGGGGAGTCACGGCATGGGCCCCACTGGGATGGGTCATGACAGAGTGGTATCAGAGGTGATCAGTTCTACCTTAGGACCAAGAGTCTGTGAGATGGGTTTGGGGAAATAGTGTTAAGTGTTTCGAGCTCAGATTTCTATCCAGAGACTCCAATGTTGGTTTGGCGGCCGATGTATCTATACACCAGGACTCTGATAACCTTCTTTTTGAATCGGTACACAAAAACACTAGTTTCGGGGAAATAAAATAAAGGTACATGCATCATATAGGAATGGTTTGTGTTTTCCATTTCCTTTGAGTCAGCTATCCAGATATACTCATGCTACATCTTGTTTCCTTACAGGATGCCTCCGTGATGCATACCTACTAGGATGCAGCAGCCCAATCATGAGGATGACCCCCTTAGTGACGAGGCTTTGATACAGGGACCAGTTCCCCAGGTGTTTCCACCAGGTGGGGCACCTGTTATGCCACCACTAGTGGAGCAGCCCATGATACCCACAGTACGAACCGACGAGGAGGGTAGGCTGAGTGCGCTCCATGAGTTCCAGAGATAGAGACCCCTCAGGTTCCGAGGCGAGCCCAACCCTCAGGCGGCTGAGGAAAGGCTTGAGGTGGTGAATAGAGTTTTCTATCTAGTGAGGAAACCAGTAGAACATATGGTGATCCTAGGGGTGAGCCTTGTTTAGGGTTCGGTGGGACGATGGTGGAGTCTTACCACACAACTCACGATGAGGAGACTCTTTTGTAGACAGAGTTCGAGTGACTCTTCAGGGAGGATTTCTCTACTGTTACACTAAGATCCATATTCATCTAAGAGCTTCTTCAGCTCAGGTAGGGTAGTTTGACAGTATCTAACTATTCATTGAGGTTCACCAAACACGCCTGGTACTCGAGGGATATGGTCAGGGATCAATACTTAAAAGCACGGACCTTCGAGCGAGGTCTAAGACGAGACGTACAAGCTAGAGTCTTTCCTCTATGCATTCCAACTTATGATGCAGTGCTCGAGTAGTCTTTTGCGATTGAGAGCTTTTGGTAGAGCAGAGATAGCTGACGACAGTCAGCAGCAGGTAGACAGGTGCGGAGACCTCGGTAGTAGGAAGCTGACATCGGACACAAGGATCAAGACGTGAGAGATGTCATAGGAGGACCCAGGATAGGGGATCGACAGTCCAGGGTTTTCAACATGGATCCAGTCATCCTATGGAGAAGTGGTGCTACGCATGCGATGACAGGGGACATCTTGCTAGGGATTGTCCGACCCGTCGAGCTGCTAATGGGGAAACAGTGGATGGACCACTAAGGTAGAGGCAGAGAGTGGAGTAGACAGACCCACCAGGCGGCAGATGTGGAAGAGAAGTAGGGAGAGCTATAGGTGGTGGCAGACGCTTCAATATACTTCCACCACCACCCCCAGGAGGTCCGCACTAAGCTTAGGGAGCTGGGGGACAGGGGTGGGGACAACTACATGTGGTCGAGGTGTACGACCCATGGGCTCCAAGGATGATACTGAGGTACGATCTATGTCTTCTCTACCTTAGTTTGTGTACTTAAAGACACAAGTTCTAGTCATTCCTTCATCACCACATGCCTTTTACAAAACCTTGAGATTTTGGTAGAACCATTGACTCAATCCTTACGCTTCGAGACACCTGCGAGAGGGGAATCGACAATCACACATCTTTACAGACAGTGTGATATTACCCTTTAAGGTGAGAGTTTAGGTTGGAACCTCTTGGTGGTAGCGTCGAGGCCTTACAACGACATTCTCGGTATGGATTGGTTATCTTCGGTCTGTGCCTAGATTGACTGTTTTAGGTGAAGAGTGTGGTGTGTCTGCCATGATGGAACGAGGTTTTCCTTTGTCGGAGAAAAGGAGACCCATGCAGCACAGAATGGGCTCATGCATAGGAGGGTGCAGTCGATCACTCTTGAGATAGCTAGCCTTACCCTCATAGCAGTAGATGTTGTGAGCTCTTAGTTCCCAGCAGTGGTGGTGGAGTACGAGAACGTCTTTCCTGAAGATGTTCTAGGATTACCTCTCCACCGGGAAATTGACTTCTACATTGACATACACCCTGGGACTGTACCGATTTCCTCATCAGCATATCGGATGGCTCTCGCAGAGCTTCATGATATGAGGGTGCTGTTAGAGGATTTTTAGAGAAAGGGTATCATAAGACCTAGTGTTTCACCTTGGGCAGCCCCAGTCTTGTTTTCCTAGAAGGAAAATGGGAGTTTGTGGTTGTGCATGGATTACCGGTTCCTGAACCAGGCAGCGTTGAAGAATATATATCCACTACCGAGATTTGACGACCTCTTCGATTGGCTGAGAGGGGAACAATGGTTCTCAAAGGTTGACATTCGATCAGTATATCACCATTTATGAGTACGGGACGAGGATATACCAAAGACGGCTTTTAGATTCCGCTACTGTCACAATGAATACATGGTGATGCCTTTCAGTGTGACGAATGCCCCTGCAGTGTTCATGGGACTGATGAACTGGATCTTATAGCCGTACTTGGACCGGTTCGTAGTGGTCTTCATCAATGACATCCTTGTGTACTCGGCATCAGTGGAGGAGCACACGAGACACCTGCGGATGGTTCTATTAGTACTCCGAGAGCACCAGATTTATGGGAAACTCTCGAAGTGCCAGTTCTGGATTCAGGAGGTCAACTTTATGGGATATTTCATCCCAAAAGATGAAGTATCTATGGACCCATCCAAGGTGGAGGCTGTGTTAGCATCTGAGCCACCTCAGATCCTGATGGGGGTGCAGAGCATCCTTGGGGTTGCAAGATATTACCGAAGATTCATTCCTAATTTCTCTCGGATATTAGCACTAATTATAGCCTTGACCAGGAAGAGGAACCCTTCATGTGGAAATAGAAGTTCCAGTAGGCTTTCGAGCAGTTGAGATAGAGTTTAATGAGCGCCCTGGTTTTGAGATTGCCTGAAAAGGGTGTCGAGTACAAAGTTTTCTACGATGCATCAGGGATCGGGCTGGGCTACATCCTAATGCAGAGATTCGCAGTGAATGATTATGGTTCACACCAGCATAGGCCACATGAGTAGAACTATGCAACCCATGATATCGAGTTGTTTGCAGTAGTCTTCACATTGAAGATGTCGCGACACTACCTTATGGGCGAGCAGTTTATCGTCTAATCTGTCCACAAGAACCTCAAGTACATCTTTTCACAGAAAGATATGAATCTGAGGCAAATATCTTTACTAGAGTTCCTCCAGGATTATGATTTTGAGATTATCTATACTATTTGGAAGGGGAACAAGGTGGAAAATGCTCTTAGCAGAAGGTCGAGCTAGCAGCTATTGAGTGAGTCGATAGAGCAGTTAGCAGCGTTGCAGTTATCCTTCGTGGATGGAGAGGATACAGCTTACCTATAGCTGATGGCTATCATCACTACACTCTTACAACAAGTTAGGGAAGCACAGCTTGGGGATTTTGACTGTGAGACCTTATGTGCTCATTTATCCACAGGACATGCTTCTGATGTATATTCGCAAGGTGGGGAGCACGTACTTATTTTCAGAGGATGCATTGTTGTTCTAGTGGCATAGCAGGAGGAGGTCCTAAGGTATTTTCATACATACCCATTGGTGGTACATCTAGGAGTGGAAACGATGTTCTAGGATCTTCGACGACAGTTCTGGTGGTCAGGCATGAGGAAGGTAGTAGCAGATTTCGTTTCCCGATGCCTCACATTCCAGCAGGTGAAGGCTAATCACCAAGTTCCAGTGGGATAAGCTCACCCCTGGAAGTTCCAGGGTGGAAGTGGGATGGAATATCTATGGACTTCTTGACAGGCTTACCACAGATTCCCAAGGGTCATGATTCCATCTGGGTGATCGTTGATCGACTCCCTAAGTCAGCCCACTTCCTAGATATCAGGGAGCAGAGTTATGTGGAGATCATGGGATGCCTCTATGTGTAGGAGATAGTTCAGATTCATGGCATCCCCTCGATGATAATCTCAAACTGATATGCCCGTTTCACATCCCGATTGTGTAATGGATTGCAGGAGGCCTTTGGGACTCAACTACGCTTGAGAATGGTGTTCCATCCCTAGACCGATGGTTAGACGGAGAGGACCATTCAGGTTCTAGAGGATATGTTGTGGGCTTGTATCTTGGTCTTTGGTCACAGTTGGGAGGACCACCTACCACTGGTGGAGTTTTCATATAATAATAGCTACCATTCCACCATTAGTATGGCATTGTTCGAGGCTTTGTATGGGAGACCCTTCTAGTCACCACTTAGCTGGACCGACCCCAGAGAGTCTTCACTCATGGGTCTAGAGTTGGTGTGAGCTACCACTAAGAAGGTGAAGATCATTCAGGAATAGATGAAGACTGTATAGAGCCCGCATAAGTCTTATGCTGACAGATGATAGAGACCTCTATAGTTCGGAGAGGGAGACCCCATCATTCTTTGGGTCTCACCTCGATGAGGGTTACGAATTTTTGGCCAGGGCGGCAAGCTATCTCCGAGGTTCGTCGGACCTTTTCAGATACTATGAAGAGTTGGAGAGGTGGTGTACTGTCTAGATCTACCACCACAGCTGCATCAGGTACATGATGTCTTCCACATGTCGCAGCTGAGGAGGTACTTGCATGACCCATCGCACATCATCGACTGGGGCGAACAGGACATCGAGGATGGAGTAACCTTTGCTGAGTACCCTGTGGAGATCGAGGATTGGCAGGAGAGGATCCTTCAGGGGTGATCGATTCCCTTGGAGTTCATTTGGTGGCAGCACGAGAATCTTCATGAGAGCACATGGGAGTGGGAGGCTCAAATCCATGCCCAGTACCCACATCTTTTTGAGTAGTCTTGTTTTGGATTTTTTGGGATGCAAATCCCCAAGGTGGGGAGATTGTATTGTCTCGGATTTTCCATGTATAATTTTTTAAAATATATTATGTAATTTTTACGATAACAGGTGCAGAGATGACACATAATTCTGAGGCCCGGTGATCCCTGAATGGTGTTTCAAATTTTTTTAAGTTAAGTGATCCGGCACTTGTGCGCGGTTTTGGCAGATCCCAAATGGATGCTCGGATAAAAAATCTTATGGAACCGTTACGTCTAGGATGACAGCTTTACAAAAGAAAGGGTCTAACCTCGACCGGCACAGGTCGAGGGAAAAAGTTAATTTTCCGACGTTTTTAGTAAAAGAAAAATAAAAAAAATGGAAAAGTGTATTTTATTTTTTATATGGAAACATTCTCCGCAGCGCAACGACATGGAAACTCTTTAATAATTAAATCCATGTCATAATAACACAAAAATAGCAACACTGACTCATTAATACTGCATCATTTTTTTGAATGCCAAACACATTTCCCTTTTTATTGGGATAATGGAATGTCAATCGTTGGTGGATGACTGAGAGAAAACTCTAGGGATAATATGTGGCGCTTTAGAGAAAACTCTCGGTAACGAACAACAACGGATTGAAGCTACGAATCACTATACCAATGAAGATGAAGGATCTTGATGATGACGGAAGCACGATACCTTCATCATCGATCTATCCCTTCGTGAGGGAGGGGTTTTTTATTTAATTTCTTTCCCCCGCTTTTTATTTAAACGACAAATGAGAATTAACACCGAACAAGTTGATCCGTGAATTTTTTCATTCTTGCAGGAGGGTTTTATTGGGATAATTCGTGGATTTGATCTATATTGAAATTTTGTTCTTTGATTCTTCTCTATTTAAGCCTACTAATGGGAGAAGATCAAAGCTGTGGCGAAAGACAGTGGAGGTTCGTTCCTCAATTTTCTTATTGGATTTTCCTCCCACTTTTTCTTTCTTGCGTTCATCGCGTTCTTCATGGGGTGACGAACAACGGATATTTTTGCATCCGTTTTGCGATGAAACAATCCCAAATTGAAGATTTGACACCAAAATGACCTTGGGTATGTGCGACAATGATAGAAGATGACAAATCAGACCGGATCGGGAAGAGCTAGTCTTTAAGGGTTCTTCGCATGGGTGGATTGTTGCATGTTTTTGGAGCTGATTAGAGGTTAGAAAACAACGGAATCGGCTTCATGGTGTTGGGGACACCAAAACCTGGGAGTTTCATGGTGATAGGACTCGATATCGATGATCGGGGCAGCACGGGAGGCGCGGCGGTGGACGTCTGCGGTTCTGGAAATTTCGAGAATACACAGCGTGTACTTCCGAAGAACACGCCATGAAGTGATGGTGGAAATGGCTAGGGTTTTGGGGGTCAAAGAGGAATCACACGGCGTGTGCCCGGGTCACACGGCGTGATGGACTTTCCCCGAAGCTCGGTGTGTATTTTGGAAAGTACACGGAACAGGTGCTTCATGGAATCATCGAACTGAATCCCTAGCAGGGGTATGCGGTTGTGTGACTTGTCTCTAGACTACATGTCTGAGTTTTGAGTATATCTGGATTGTGATATACTATTATATGTTTAGTAGACATATACTCATTAGAGCTGACTATGCCTTTCCATTGTATAATTTCTTTGTGTTTCAGGGCCCATTACTGAGTATTGTTATACTCACCCCTGCACGGGCTTTTCCCACACGTGTTGTGTCTTCTGAAGATGAGCAGCCTTTTGACAGATTCCAGGGTGGAACAGGATAGGACCGAGCTTTCTGACTTCCCTACAGGTTGAGGTGTTCTTTCGGCTATGAGCAGCAGTCCAAGTACCTCTTTTTGTTTACTGGTTGGACTTTGCAGTTTTCAGACTTTTATTTTTTGTGGGCTTGTATTCTGGACCAGTTTACTTTTAGTACTTTAATTTCTGTCATACTCTGTTATTTTGGTTTAGTTGTATGCATGCATTTAGTTCCTTAGTGGTTTTTACTTTTCTGCATTTGGGAGCTTGGAGATGTGTGTGCGTGTGTACAGGTTCCTAGGTAATGCATCCCATGTAGTAATATGCCTACTCAGTGCTAGTCACCATCCCCTTGCCTATTGGAGGTGGGATTGGGGAGTCATGGCGCGGGCCCCATTGGGATGGGTCATGACATTGACCACCCAATGAGCCCTTTTAAGGCACACCAAACTATTCAAAACAACATATTTAGTCGTACAGCACACATCGCAAATCCGATTGATGTGTTGTCTCCTCCTACATGTCACAAATAGTATTCCTATTGTTTTTGTGTGATTTCAAGTCATTCTGAGCACGTTTTCTCTGAATTTGACCGTTACATATCATTTTGGCTTTTTATGACTCTGGAAATGCATTTCCGGTCACCGTGGTCTAATGAAACCTCTGATTGATGTACCTTCAACCTGACCATTTCAAAACTCACACCACAGTTTTTATCTTATAATTTCATGGCATTCTTAGGTCGTTCGGGTGGTTTTGACCACCCAACGCACTCTTTTAGAGCGCGCTGAATTGTTCGAGACAACATATTCAGTCGTACCGCGCACACCGCATGTTCGATTGATGTTTCGTCTCCTCATACATGTCGTGAATGATATTACTATTGTATTTGTGTGATTTAAAGTCATTATGAGATTTTTTGGTCTGAATTCGACCGTTACACATCATTTTGGTGTTTTATGACTCCGGAAATGCGTTTCTGGTCACTACTGTCAAATGACGCATCCGATTGACATGACGTCTACTTAACCATTTCACAATTCACACCATGGTTGTTTTCGTATGATTTTATTACATTTCGAGGTCGATTGACTGGTTTTGACCACCCAACGTGCCTTTTTAGAGCGCAACGAACTATTTAAAATAACATATTCGGTCATACCGCACACACTACACGTCTGATTGACATGTAATCTCCTCCAACATGTCATGAATAGTATTCCTATTGTTTTTGTGTGATTTAAAGTCATTTTGAGAAAGTTTTCTATGAATTTGACCGTTACACATCATTTTGGTGTTTTTTGACCACAGATATGCGTTTCTGGTCACCGCGGTCAAACAACACCTTCGATTGATGTGCCGTCTACCCGACCATTTCACAATTCACACCGCGGTTGTTGTCATACGATTTTATGGAATTATGAGGTTGTTCAGCTGGTTTTGACTGTAATGACTCATATTTTCTGTGTATTATTTTTCTAAATATATTATGGAATTTTTACGAGACCAGGTGCAGAGACAACACATCATTCCGAGGCCCGATGATCCCGGAATGGTGGTTCAATTTTTTTACATAATTGATCAGACACTTGTGTGCATTTGTGGCAGTTTCCAAACGGATATCCAGATTAAAAATCGGAGGGCATTGTTGTGTCCAGGACGACGACTTTACCTAAGAATGGGTCTAACCTCAACCAGCACGGGTTGAGGGAAAAACATAATATTCGGACATTTTTAGTAAAATAAAAATGAGAATAATTGGAAAAGTTTATTTTATTTTTTTATATGGAAACATTCACTGCAGCGCAACGAGAGGGAAGCTCTTTAATAATTAATGCCATGTCATAATAACACAGAAGCAACAACGCTGACTCATTAATACCACAACATTTTTTTTGAATTCTAAACACATTTCCCTTTTTGTTGGGATAATGGAATGTCAATCGTTGTAAGAATATTGAGAGAATACTCTGGGGAAAATTCGTGGTGCTTTAGAGAAAACTCTCAGCGACGAACGATGACAGATCAAAGCTACAGATCATTGTTCCAATGAAGTTGAAGGATCTCGACGATGACGATAGCACGATACCTTCGTCAACGATCGATACCTTCATGAAGTAGGGGTTTGTTATTAAATTTATTTTCCTCGTATCTGATTTAAACGATGAACGCGGATCAACCACAAACAAGTTGATCCACGAATTCGTACGTTATTGTGAGAGGGTTTTATTGGGATAATTCAGGGAATTGATCCATGTTGAATTGTGGTTGTTTGATTCTTCTCCATTTAAGCCTACTAACGGGATCGGATCAACGTCGTGGCGAATAACAATGGAGTTTCGTTCCTCGATTTGATTATTGGATTTTCCTCCCCCTTTTTCTTTCACGTGTTCTTCACGTTCTTCATGGGGTGACAAACAACAGATCATTGTGCATCCGTTTTGTGACTCAATGATCCCAAATTGAAGATTCGACACCACAACGACCATGTGGAGGTGCGAAGACGATAGTGGATGAAGAATCGGGCCAGATCGGGAAGGGCCGGTCTTTGAGCCTTCTTCGTGCGGGTGGATCGTTGCATGTTT
This sequence comes from Viscum album, assembly GCA_963277665.1. Taxonomy (NCBI): domain Eukaryota; kingdom Viridiplantae; phylum Streptophyta; class Magnoliopsida; order Santalales; family Viscaceae; genus Viscum; species Viscum album. The sequence continues at coordinate 1,884,807,773 of OY728163.1, forward strand.
CTGAAGCAGATTGGAGGTCCGAAAACAACGGAATCGGCTTCGTGGTGTCAAGGTGACCAAAACCTGGGATTTTCAAGGCGATCGGACCATGAATCGATGATCGGGGCAGCACGGGAGGTGCAGCAGCAGAAGTCCGTGGTTCTGGAAATTTCCAAAATACACAGCCTGTACTTCCTAAGAACATGTTGTGTAGTGCTGACGGTGGCAGCTACGGTTTCAGGAGTCATAAAGGAATCACACAGCATGTGACCCTAGTCACACGACGTGTTGGACTTTCCCCGAATCTTGGCATGTATTTTGGGAAGTACACAGACACGAGATGGACTACATAGCTTCATACAACACAGTGTGTACTCTCTACGCGGAAAGACATAAGTGGCTATGCGGTACTCGGCGTGTATCCAGTGGATACAAGAACATGGGATGAAGTACACAGCGTGTAATTCATCACAAGGTCAGGCGAGGCTAGTAACACAGGTCACCCCATGTACAGATTACATCGGGTAGAGTACACGGGTTGATGACTATGTATGGGCACATGGCTAGCATACATGGAGCCAAACCCAGTCACTTAGACATGAAATGTACACCATACTACATGCCATGTACTCACTTTTCAACACAACCATCCTTACGACATGGGTTGTTGTACACAGGCAGTACTTGGGGTTAGAAAACACGGCGTGTAACTTTTCTACACACCGTGTACTTCTCAAAAAAATGTATGGTCCTCTTGTTCACCGTATCTTGGACGTCTTTCATTTGGGTTAGTACCCCTTATTATTGTTCCCCTGAAGTTCTGGCATCGTTTCCTTCTATAGGAGTATGATCCCTTCAACATGACTTTTTTTGATAGAGTCGACTTCCCTCTGAGAGGCCTGAAGCGAGATCCTCTATCCATTCCCATCCCTAGGTGGAGTTAGGCATCGATGTGACCAACTCTATCGGGCGTTGATACTCTACCTAGATGGGGAATCACCTAGCTGGTGAATCCGGATGAGTTGTGGTATCCACCATGGCCTTGGCAGTGATCCTCATTTGTGTATCCTGATTTTTCCCACTCAGAAGTGTGTCTCCCATAATGAGTGCTTCTATCTATCGTGATCTTCCCACTCAGGATTTTGTCTCTCATAATGAGTGTAACTACCTCTCGTGACATTTCCTGATGAAAAGTACTTCTCAGACAGACGTTATCAGAGATATCATACTCATGGAGTGTGTTTTCCCAAAACGAGTGCTTTGTGGAATCTTCGAATTGAATCCCTAGTGGGGGTATGCGATTGTGTGACTTGTCTCAAGACTACGGGTCTGGGTTTTGAGTATATCTAGATTGTTATATCCTATTATATGTTCAGTAGACATGTACTATGTATAACCGACTGTGCCTTTCATTTGTATACTTGCTTTGTGTTTTGGGGTCCCTTACTAAGTATTGTTATACTCACCCCTACACGGGCTTTGCCCACACTTGTCGTATCTTGTGCAGACAAGAAACCTTTTGATAGATTCTAGGGTGGACTAGGATAGGACAGAGCTTTCTGAGTTCCCCACAGGCCGAGGTGTTTTTTTGGATACGAGGAGCAGTCCTAGTACCTCTTTTTATTTACAGGTTGGAGTTTATAGTTTTCATACTCTGGTTTTTGGTGGGCTTGTATTATGGCCCAGTTTACTTTCCGTACTTTACTTTCCATCATACTCCGTTGGTTGGGTTTAGTTGTATGCATGCATTTTGATCCTTATTGGTTTTTACTTTTCAGAATTTATTTGCTTGGAGATGTGTGTGTGTGTGTACGGGTTCTTAGGCAATGCCTCTCATGTAGTAATATGCCAGCTCGGTGCTTGTCACCAGCCCCTGGCCTATTGGAGGCGGGCTTGGGGAGTTGCGGCACGGGCCCCATTGGGACAGGTCGTGACCGAGTTGTATCAGAGGTGGTCGTTTCTACCTTAGGATGAAGAGTCTATGAGATAGGTTTGGGGAAACAATGTTAAGTGTTTTGAGCTAGGCTTTTAGGTGATAGACTCCAGTGTTGGTGTGTCGGCCGACATATCCATACACCAGGACTCTGATAACCTGCTTTTCAACTCGGTACACGAAAACACTGGTTGTGGGAAAATAAAAGAAAGGTATATGCATCATATAGGAATGGATTGTGTTTTCCATGTCCTTTGAGTCAGCTATCCAGATATACTAATTCTATATCTTGTTTCCTTACAGGATGCCTCCGCGACACATACCTGCTAGGATGTAGTAGCACGATCATGAGGATGACCCCCTCAGTGACGAGGCTTCGATACAGGGACCAGTTCTGTAACACCCCGAGATTTTATGAAAAATATTCTTTTAATTTCATTAATGTCTTGTGTTGTATGCTACACCAAGATTACCTTGCGCTATACGCAACACCGTATTAGCTTGCAGTATACGCAACACTATTCTTGGATCGTGTTACACACAATTTTGATAATAGTTATTCTACGCAACATTGAGTGTATATATATATATATTCAATGAATAAATGAAATATGGTTGGATTATGTTATATGAAACAACGAAAGATTCTTTCACAACACACAACCCTGACTTTGCTTGCATTACACGCAATCGCGACCTTCCTCGATCGCGTGCGTTGTACGCAATACCGGGTTTTACTAAACAACGATATATTATTATAATATTATTATGAAAAAGACGTTATGAATATTATTAACTAAATTTTGAATCTTATAACATTATTATTCATCTTTCACATTTTCTAAAACATGGTATAAGAACAAAATAAATTTTTCGGGTAAAATAAGTATTTTTCAAAAAATGCAGTTTTGCCGCCTATTGATGGCGCACCCACATTAAATCTAGTTTTCGACATGTTTATAAGTTCAAATTGACAAAATAAAATTCTTCTTTGGAATCATGAAATAAAAATTTACTTTGGATAAATTTTCATATCATTCTGGTAACTTTCATATTTTGATGAATAGTAAAAACACGCTATATTTTAATTAAAAACAACTTTTTCAATCGAAATAATTAATATTGATAAATTATTAGTTTGAGTGTTTTTAAAGTATATTTAGAATAGATTTTTACAATTTAATACAATGTTTGTCATTGAATATAATTTCACATTTAAACCAGACATAAACAAGTGTCAATCTTTTGATAGTTATTATCTCTTAAGAACACGTTATTTGTTTTGACGACGGGAATTAATTTTTTCAATTAATTAATTCAACTGATATGTTTTGAATTTGGTAAAATAGACATCATTTTTGAGTTCATAATATCAAATATATCTTAGGCCTAATTTTTGGTATATTTCTGGAAACTTTCATTTTTTGATGAATAGTGAAACCACTAAGTGGTAGTTAAAAAAATGAATTTTTCATAAAACTTAATTTTACCGCTTCTGTGAATGGAATTTAGAAAATCTGAGAGACACGGTTGATGTTAGTAAGTAAAATGTGGTTAAATGAGATGAAAATAATTTTTTGGTGAATAGTAACTTTTTACTTTTTTTTCCACAGTTAAAAGTAAATAGGGTAATTAAGAGTAAAAATGATAGTATTATTACCCTAACACATGTCCTAATTCTATTGGACCAGTGTAATTCGACCAAAAACAACCTTAGGAATAAATTATGACCATTTATGCCCACTTGGATTAGATTAGGACATTTATTATTAATTTATTTAAAGAACGGTTAAAATAGTTAAAATCAAAGTTTAATAAGTAAATCATTTTAAATATGGGGTTATACATAAGATAAATTCGACTATAAATATTCATTAGAAATCCAAAACTATTTCCTACATAATGGTATTTTATTTGTAATTTTTAGACATTAAATAATTTAATTTATTTATGACACAACGATGATGCAGTAATTATCTTATTAATGAAATATTGACATAATTGATGTTATAAATACCCAAATAAATGTAATTTGAGACTTTTTATGAATTACACTAATTTTATAGTTTAATATGACATGTTAGTATTGATTTAAGTAACTTGGTTCGAACTAATCATTCTATTATGATTTTCACAAAAATCAATTACTAAATAGTGTCAAAATTGACATAAAATAGTTTTTAAAACAAATTTTATATTATTAATTTTTATTTTATTCCTAAAAATCTAAGGTTCGGCCAAATGACTTATATAAGGTTATATATGTCAATAATGAATAACTTGGGGTTCATTTGGCTTTATATAGTAAGTTTATTAACCTTATAGTGTAAGAAAACAAGAAGACACGGTAAAAGTTAAATTATCTAGCTTAAAGTTAAATCTAAATGATAAGGTTAAAATGGATACCTAAACTTGTCTAAAATCTATTTTATGAGAGTATTTCGACCCCTACCCATCTTATCTTCGAAATATATCAATTTGGAGCTATTAAAAACCGAATTTTACTTTATAATAAAATAATATTTTTAGTTATTCCAAAGGTGCCCCTCTCCTCCCTTATAAAAGGGCACCTCGTCCCCCTCATCCTCACACCATTTTGAGCCTTAAAGCTCGGCCAACCACTGCCAATTTCCCTTCTCCAATTCCATAGCAACATCCTAGAGGTTCTGGTATTCCTCAAAGACCAATTTTAGTGCCCTAAAAGGAGATCTCAAAGAGGCGCTTCAAAGAAGAGGTAATGTCCGTTACTAATTCTTTCATCTTTATTTCTTCTTCCACTTCTTCTTATTAGGTTGTTTCATTATGAAGTAATAACATCAGTATCACTTATATACGGATATGTTATTATAATTATGAAACAACCTTATTTCACCATCTATCCATCCTACGGAAAACGAAATCACCGCGCGTGCGTACGTACAGAATACCGTCTCCACGCCGTGGTGAAATCTATTTTCCACCACCACCTTACTTGGATGGGTATAATGGTGTACATAAAAACTATATATGATTATTTTAAAGTGATATTGATTCTGAAATAGTATACATACACTCCAATACAATTCCACGATCATGAGAACGATATCATCGCTCGTGCGTACGTACGGACTACCGTCTCCATGACGCGATGAGATTCATTCTCCACGTTAATCATTCATGAATGATTATAAATTATATATAATAATTAATAATGAAATATATGAAATAATGATTATTCTGGATTTATGTGTATATATATGTATGTCATCTACCTAATTCCATTCAACTCAATAAGGAAAAGAAAACAGCATTCATGCGTACGTACGGTCTACCGTCTCCATTAACAGTGTATTTATTTCCATTTACTGATCTATTATATATATATATTCTGAATATATATTATATATAAATCATGTTTTATATTATGGAATTAAGTAATCATGATCTAAGTAATCATATGAATAATTACAAGTCAAAACACGGACGACAAATGAAACGATTTTACCCAAAATGCTCTTTAACATGGAATTTACAAAAGAACGGGTAATATAAAGCCATAAGTGAACCATATATGATATAATAACAATGATTATGATTCTGTAATAACTCAATGACATTATTTAAATCATTATACCGGAGGTTCGGACACATACAAAGCAAATCGAACCTAAGTTAAGGGAAATATCACAATCTCATTTTTATCCGAGATTGTTTATACTTTGGTATTTACTGGGGTGTATTTTATTGTCCACATACATGTTTCCTCAATATGTAATATTTATATCCTTATAAAATATTTTATATCCAATTTTACCCTTCGGTGAGTTTTTAAAAAAGGATATGAAAGGAATCTTTTGTCATTTTTCATACGAGGTACTTTTTGACTTTTCTGAAAAAAGTACGAAGAATGTTTTTTTAACTTATACGACATGAATGGATTTTTAAAACATTATATCCAAGAATATTCCATTAAAATTTTTCAATTTTATTTTTAATCAACTTCTTTTAGTTTAAAATTGTATGACATGTTAAGAAAGGAAAATGTTTTTGAAGTAGAAAGGATAATTTCCTCAAGAATGGAGTTCAAGTGTTTTATCAAAATTATTTTCCATCTAAGATAATATAGTGTTCTGTTTCTATCCCTATTATTATATTTACTTGATTATGTTGTGATGGAAATATTTTTATGAATTCATTTATCTTATATGAGTTGTTTTATGATGTCGTGATGTTTAAGATTCCCATTTTTATTACATGGGTTATGCAATGATGTATGATTTATGATTTTGTGGAACACATATGAATGGTATCATTATGAGATGGGTGGGACCTATATCTCCCTCCAATGAATTGGGTAAAGATTTTATATCTCATGAGATAGACATGGATGGAACGGTAGGTTATACCGGTTCAGTGAACCAGGACTGAAACGAGGAGTGAACTCGGCTTAGAAAGGGATTGTGTCCACTAAGATAGTCTTGGCAATGAGTCTTGACTAATAAGAAATGATTCTATATGATTATGTGTGTATGCCACAAAGTTTCATGTTTTATGTTATGATTATTGGGATTACATTTCACTACTATGATTTATCCCATGTTATGATATTATGATCTCTTTTGCATGTTAAGATTTCCAAAATGTTATGTTCTTATGAATATGATGTGATTTATATTTCTTTTGTTTACCCTTACTGAGCATTTGAGCTCACCCTTTTATGTTTTCGTTTCCCCAGGATATAAAGAAAGGTTTTAGGTATAAATAAAGGAAGATCTTTATGGGAGATTTTGAAGATATTTCACCATGATTAGAAGATTATATTTCGAGTTTCCAAAGACACTAAACTATTACGGTCCTTGCGTGTGTGTTTTTGTTATGTACTAAGTATTCCGAAAAAGTAATGTAATGTCCATGTACGTCAGGCTTCGGGTCTCTATTGTTGGTATCAGAGGAAAGGTTTATTCAACCTTTGGAAACTAGGATGCGAAAACGTTAGTAAGATCACTAGAGATATTTCTAAGGTATGTTTAGGGATGTCCCTAAGGATAAGTATGCGTATAAGATATAGTACTAGAACTACAGTAACGATCTTAGAATTTAACCTAAGATGTTAGATATTGAGGGTGCTCCCCCTTTACTATTTTTTTCCCTAGCATGATTTTTGCCTCTCATGCTATTCTTTTTGGGTTTTAGAAAATGGCTGGAAACAGGAAGATTCATGATAATGGAGGATATGACGGACAATGGAATGATTTTCTTCATGAGAAACTAAATGAAACGGGATCTGGAAGTCCAAACATCGTTATTATGCCTAATCAGCAATCTCATAATATGATCAATAATCTCAACTTTGGTAAGTTTCCGAACTCAGATAATAAGAGAAAGATGGAGTTTCATGATGATCATAGAGGAAAGAAAGTTCAATTTCCCTCATGTAAATCATGTGGGAAGAGGCATCAGGGAGATTGTTTCAAGGGAACTGGAAGATGCTTTGGGTGTGGAAAAGAAGGACACAAATCCAGTAAGTGTAAAGGAAAAGGTTCAGTTAACACCAGGATGAGGATAATGGTATTGCTACGACATCAACAATGGTTAAATGTTTTTAAATGTGGAATATAGGGGCATTATGCAAAACAATTCCCTAAGAGAAAGTCTCATGAAGAGAATCAGTATGGTCGTATGGGTAGTATTTATGTTGATGATGATGAAGAGACTACAAATGATATGTGAGATGAAAGAATTGTTGAAGCTCGGTCAATGGTTTAAGAATGTAGTGGAATGATTACATGTTTATCATGTGTAATGTTGTATAAGTAATCTCATGGTACTATGGAATAAAGAGACATCTAAGGATTGTTACACTGTTGTCTTTCCTTTAGTTTTGAAAGTGTATGATTAATGGTACCAGTATCCATGAAAGGTTATTCAGATATTTTTGGAATGTAAATGATATGCGAATAATGAAGGGATAAAGAGAAAATTAAATGTTTGATAGTATTCATGAGCTCATGACTGATATAAGGAGAAGGTTATATCATGGTTTGAGTATATAGAATTTTTGGATTTTGGTATGTGGGAGGAGTTAACTTTTGACTGCATTCATGTTTTCACTAAGGTTCAATTGGTATTCATTCTTCAAGAGAATACATGATTAAGGTATTCACATGTTTGTAATTTGACCAACAAGATATATCTTATGATATATGGGGGATAAATGATGGAATTCACGTCATCATTTTCTTTATACTATGAGCTTGGACCGAAGTATTTTAGATAAGCCTAAAGATTGGAATGGATTATGTTGGACATAAGTTAGTATTGTTTAAGGATAAAACTTTTTTGATATTGTTGATGGGATGTTATAGTAATATAGCTTTATAAAAAGGACAACCTGCAGGACGGGCGACAACCCATCGCGTCGGACAAGGCTGTGGGAATCGAACCCACAACCGAAGTGCGACTGGCCTTTATCACCTACCACAAGCCTACATGACTTCCCTGTTTAGTATAAACTAGTTTTATTATATTAAGCAGTATGATATATGAAGTATAATCCATTTTAGGAACCATATATGATTAATCTCACTATAGATGGACTTATGTATTTTTTGATAACTTTTCTAACCTTTTGTTTGAGACAGATGGAATGACCCATCATTCTATCACATGATCTACTAACACATCATGAATGAAAAATTCAACTTCATTTCTTTAAGAGATGAAGTGGAAATTGTCCAAAGAACGACCAACGGTGAGACTATACCAAAATCACGACAGTATTTCTTCTAATTCCAATTTCATCAACTTTAGGGAAATGATCTTGAAAATCAAAAACGTTGTCCTAGTGCTCTTATATCTGATTAATCAGATGGTACCTTAGATCGTCACAAATTTATGGCTTTGTGATTGCTGGCTTTTCCATAGCCATGTTCTCTACCACTCTCCATCAGAACATGATGGTTAGATTTCTCTTCCATATCCATATTTTCACCTATATGGAAACCCAATGATTAGTTTATTTGGGTAACCGTTACATTTCATACTTTTGTTCTTAAAGAGTGGTTTTGGTATTCCTTTTTTCGATGTGGGTTTCTATTAAAAAACTTTCGAATAGTAAACCATTTATAACCCCGAAGAATTTCGAGAGCGAAATTCATTTTAAGGGGGGTAGAATGTAACACCCCAGGATTTTATGAAAAATATTCTTTTAATCTCATTAATGTCTTGTGTTGTATGCTACACCAAGATTACCTTGCGCTATACGCAACACCGTATTAGCTTGCAGTACACGCAACACTATTCTTGGATCGTGTTACACACAATTTTGATAATAGTTATTCTACGCAACATTGAGTATATATATATATATATATTCAATGTATAAATGAAATATGGTGGTATTATGCTATATGAAACAATGAAGGATTCTTGCACAACAATCAACCCTGACTTGGCTTCCATTACACGCAATCACGACCTTCCTCGATAGCGTGTGTTGTACGCAATACCGGGTTTTACTAAACAACGATATATTATTATAATATTATTATAAACTAGCCGTTATGTATAGTATTAACTAAATTTTGAATCTTATAACATTATTATTCGTCTTGAACATTTTCTAAAACATGGTATAAGAACAAAATAAATTTTTCAGGTAAAATAAGTATTTTTCAAAAAATGCAGTTCTGCCGCCTTTTGATGGCGCACCCACTTTAAATCTAGTTTTTGACATGTCTATAAGTTCAAATTGACAAAATAAAATTCTTATTTGGAATCATGAAATAAAAATTTACTTTGGATAAATTTTCATATCATTCTGGTAACTTTCATATTTTGATGAATAGTAAAAACACGCAATATTTTAATTAAAAACAACTTTTTCAATCGAAATAATTAATAGTGATAAATTATTAATTTTAGTGGTTTTAAAGTATATTTATAATATATTTTTACAATTTAATACAATGTTGGTCACTGAATATAATTTCACATTTAAACCAGACATAAACAAGTGTCAATCTTTTGATAGTTATTATCTCTTAAAAACACGCTACTTGTTTTAACGACGGGAATTAATTTTTTAAATTAATTAATGCAACTGATATGTTTTGAATTTGGTAAAATAGACATCATTTTTGAGTTCATAATATCAAATATAGCTTAGGCCTAATTTTTGGTATTTTTCTGGAAACTTTTATTTTTGATGAATAGTGAAACCACAAAGTGGTAGTTAAAAAAATAAATTTTTCATAAAACATAATTTTACCGCTTCTGTGAATGGAATTTCGAAAATACGAGAGACACGGTTGATGCCAGTAAGTAAAATGTGGTTCATTGAGATGAAAATAATTTTTTGGTGAATAGTAACTTTTTACTTTTTTTTACCACGGTTAAAAGTAAATAGGGTAATTAAGGGTAAAAATGATTTTATTATTACCCTAACACATGTACTAATTCTATTGGACAAGTGTAATTCGACCAAAAATAACCTTAGGAATTAAATATGACCATTTAGGCTCACTTGGATTAGATTAGGACATTTATTATTAATTTATTTAAAGAAGGGTTAAAATAATTAAAATCAAAGTTTAATAAGTAAATCATTTTTAATATGGGTTATACATAAGCTAAATTCGACTATAAATATTCATTAGAAAGATAAAAATATTTACTATATAATGGTACTTTATTTGTAATTTTTAGACATTAAATAAATTAATATATTTATGACACAACGATGATGCAGTAATTATCTTATTAATGAAATATTGACATAATTGATTTTATAAATACCCAAATAAATGTAATTTCAGACTTTTTATGAATTAAACTAATTTTCTAGGTTAATATGACATGTTATTATTGATTTACGTAACTTGGTTCGAACTAATCATTCTTTTATTATTTTCACAAAAATCAATTACTAAATAGTGTCAAAATTGACATAAAATAGTTTTTAAAACAAATATTATATTATTAATTGTTATTTTTTTCCTAAAAATCTAAGGTTCGGCCAAATGACTTAGATAAGATTATATATATTAATAATAAACAACTTGGGGTTCTTTTGTCTTGATATAGTAAGTTTATTAACCTTATAGTGTAAGAAAACAAGAAGACACGGTAAAAGTTAAATTATCTAACTTAAAGTTAAATCTAAATGATAAGGTTACAATTGATACCTAAACTTGTATAAATTATATTGGATGAGAGGATTTATACCCCTACCCACCTTAGCTTCTAAATATATCAATTTGGAGCTATTAAAAACCGAATTTGACTTTATAATAAAATAATATTTTTAGTTATTCCAAAGGTGCCGCTCTCCTCCCTTATAAAAGGGCACCTCCTCCCCCTCTTCCTCACACCACTTTGAGCCTTCAAGCTCGGCCAACCCCTGAAAATTTCCCTTATCCACTTCCCTACAACATCCTAGAGGTTCTAGTCTTCCTCAAAGACCAATTTTAGTGCCCTAAAAGGAGATCTCAAAGAGGCGCTTCAAAGAAGAGGTAATGTCCGTTACCGATTCTTTCATCTTTATTTATTCTTCCACTTCTTCTTCTTAGGTTGTTTCATTATGAATTAATAACATAAGTATCAATTATATACTGATATTTTATTATAATTATGAAACAATCTTATTTCACCATCTATCCATCCTACGGAAAATGAAATCACCGCGCGTGCGTACGTACGGAATACCGTCTCCACGCCGTGGTGTAATCTATTTTCCACCACCACCTTATTTGGATGGGTATAATGGTGTACATAATAACTATATATGATTATTGTAAACTGATATTGATTCTGAAATAGTATACATACACTCCAATACAATTCCACGATCATGAAAATGATATCATCGCTCGTGCGTACGTACGGACTACCGTCTCCACGACGCGATGAGATTCATTCTCCACGTTAACCATTCATGAATGATTATAAAGTATATATAATAATTAATAATGAAATATATGAAATATTAATGATTCTGAATTCACTACTGGAAAAGGGACCTTTCCCAACAGTTGTGTACCAACGGTTCAATGAACCGTTGGCATATCTTGTTTTTCCCAACGGTTTATAGAAACCGTTGGGAAAAACCCCTCAATGCATAGTTTTCCCAACGGTTTCATACAACCGTTGGGAAAGATAGGTTTTTCCCAACGGTTCCTAAGAACCGTTGGGAAAAGTGGTGAAAAATCTTGTTTTCCCAACGGTTCTGTGGAACCGTTGGGAAATGTTGGTCATTCCCAACGGTTTTTAATAACCGTTGGGAAAAAAAGCCCCAAATACCAAATCGAGCCAGCGGCCTCCCCACATTCCAGAAGCATTCACTTCATGTCCTCCTGGAGCTATTCCTTGCAGAAGGACCTCCCAATCCCCACATCTTCCATCAGATCAGCACCTACCAGGTTAGACTCCTATATTTTATCAACGATATAGTTCCAGCTCTTATAAATCATATACTTCTATTCTTGATTTCGTTATTCCCAATTATTAGGGTTTTTGTAAAAATTTATGATTGTTTCATGGTGGTCATGTGCACCACTATAGGTACATTGATTCACTAATTTATTTTGGTATTTCCATAAAATTCGAATACAATTTATTAATGAATCAATGTTGAGTGTTAACATGACATTCATGTTCTTTATTTAAAGTGTAAACAAATACTTATATAGAATTTCCTTGTAAAACCTGATGGTTTAACTCTAGTTAAATGGAATCATAATTTTGTATGTTATTAATATTTAGTAATTGGTGAGGTGAATCATATATGTATATGAAAAATGGATCAAGATCATTTAGTATTGGATAGAATTATTCCCTAGTAATGTGAGACCCTTATGTTGTGGGGTGAGTATGGAGTAGTGAGATATATTGCTTGTTACTTACCTTTTTTCAATTCTATGAGGTAATGATGGCATGCACTCATTTTTTGAGATCTGTCAATGTTTTTATGGTTTTGATAGTGATCCATGATGTGTATCCTAGTATGTAAGATCCTCACTACTGGAAACTGGAGTTTTCCCAACACTTACATACCAACGGTTTGGTATAACCGTTGGTATTTGAGAGGTTTTGCCAACGGTTCTTGGAGCCGTTGGGGATCAAGTGGGCAAGTCTGGTCAAGCTCTAACGGCTAGTTTGACTTTGCTTACCGGCTGACCGGTGCTTGCCCACCGGCTGGCCGGTGCCTTGGAAGGTGGAGAGAGCTTCTGCCCAGGAGCCACCGGCTGGCCGGTGGGAAGGCCACCGGCTGGCCGGTGGTGAGACAGTAGGTCTCACTATTCCAAAGAGTTCCACCGGCTGGCCGGTGAGGAGGCCACCGGCTGGCCGGTGGTCTGGACAGAAGACATCCCATTCTGTCTGGGCCCACCGGTTGGCCGGTGGCCAGACACCGGCTGACCGGTGGCACCTGGCAGAGGGCAAGCCCTTCTGCCTTGTCCACCGGCTGGCCGATGGGCTGGATCCGGCTGGCCGGTGCCCTTACCGGCTGGCCGGTGGTCCTACACCGGCTGGCCGGTGGACTTGAAAAAAGTCCACTTTTCCTTTTTTTTGCCACTTCTTGCTCCTGAAATCATGCCTATTAACAAGAACACTTGAAACAACATTAGATCACTATGAGAGTGATTGTGATCATTAAAATACAAGAGAGTGGGGTACAACATTCCCTACTCTTCCTTCAAAAGTGATTGACCATGTGTTTTTAGGAAAGATGCGATGTGATTGTCCATGTGTCTTCAGGTGAGATGTACTATGATTTCCCTAGTGTTTTTCGATGAGGTGTGATGTGATAAGGCTATAATAAGATGTGGCATGTGGTTGGGGTCATGTAGGGTAGGAGGATGGCACAAGGTTGATGTTATTCATGTTCATGATACCCTACTAATATGGTTATGGGATGAGTCATGCTGTTATGTGATATAACACATTAAGTTCTTGTTGGTTTTACATTTTTTCAATAACACATTTGTATGTTTTTTTGACATGTGTAGTTGATACCTTGATTATTTTCTTCCTTTATCGTTTACTTAAATGTATATTCTATTATAGTTAATGCCTATTGAATTGTTTATGACAAAATGACTTATATAAATTATTTTTACAGAATGGACAGAAGTTGGATGTATGAAACCGATCGGATCTCAGATGATTTTCAAAACAATTTGGAGAGCTTTATAGATTTTGCATTTGACAATGCTTCAGATAGTGGTCGCATACACTGCCCATGTTCCAATTGTGTTGGTAGACCTTGGTTGAGCCGTGAAGAAGTCAGCTACCACATAACCAAAAATGGGTTTCAAGCAAACTACTTTCTGTGGTATCACAATGGGGAGAAAACGAAATCTCAAATTGGTGATGATCGAAATGAAAAGACTGGAATGGAGAATTTGTTAGATGATCGGTTTCCGTTTATTCGTCATCATGAAAAAGAAAGGATTTCGACTCAAGAAGACTTCGATATGAGGACAGCTGATGCATCTAGTGAAAATGATGATATTGATAGGGTGAAAAAATTGAATGATGCTGCCACGACTCCAGTATATCGGCAATGCGATAAAATGAAAAAGCTGGAATTTTTAATCCGATTATTTCATGGGAAAACTATGTATGGGATTTCTAATACAGAAATCGATTACATTCTTACCCTCTTGAAGGATTTACTTCCAGATGATGCAGATATTCCCTCAAACCACTATATGGCATGGAAGTTAGTTGAGGAACTTGGATTTTCAAGAAACAAAATTCATGCTTGCCCGAAAGATTGCAGTTTATTCTGGGAGGAAACCGCTGAACGAAATGATTGTATAAAATGTGGCACATCCCGCTGGAAGTCAAAATCTGATGGAACACCATCCCGCGTTCCACAGAAAGTAATGTGGCACTTTCCATTGATTCCCAGACTCTAGAATCTTTTTATGTCTGATGACATATCAATAAAAATGAGATGGCATGATACCGAGAGAAAGAAGACTGATGATGAGTTGGTTCATCATGCAGATGGATTTGCATGGAAGAGATTTGATGCTCGACATCCTGATTTTGCAGCTGACGTGCGTAATGTGAGGCTGGGTCTTTCATGCGACGGTTTTAATCCGTTTGGGCAGATGCTTACTTCGCACAGCACATGGCCAGTTTTTATACACATTTATAATCTTCCCCCATGGTTGTGTATGAAAAAACCTTTCACTTTCATGAGTATACTCATATCTGGTCCTTCTGATCCTGGCATTGATATTGATGTATACATGCAACCTTTAATAAAAGAGTTGAAGCTTCTTTGGGATGTGGGTGTGCGCACATACGATGCATGTTCGAAAGACATATTTCAGATGCGCGCTGCGCTTATGTGGACAATCAATGATTTTCCGGCTTATGCAATGATGTCTGGATGGAGCACGAAGGGGAAACTGTCATGTCCAGTTTGTATGAAGAATACACGATCCAGAAGACTGAAACATCGTTGTAGTTTCAGTTTTATGGGACATCGACGATTTTTGCCAAAGGATCATCCATATAGAATGAATCGTCGAAGATTTGATAATACTATAGAGACCGATGATCCACCTCAGCGTATGTCTGGAACTGATGTGCTTAATGAATTGAAAGATTTCAGTTTTTCGTTCGGGAAGGGTCAAATGAAATCTGGAAAGAGAAAGAATGTTTCCACAGAAACCTGTTACAATTGGAGGAAGAGGAGTATCTTTTTTGATTTGCCTTATTGGTCAACCAATTTGCTACGTCATTGCTTAGACGTAATGCATATTGAAAAGAATATATGTGAAATGTTGCTTTCAGTTCTTCTAAATGTCAAGGGGAAGACAAAAGATGATTTACGATCTCGACGTGACTTGGTGGATTGGGGCATCAGACCAGAATTGCATCCTGTGCGTATCAGTGAAAATAAATGGCAACTTCCATGTGCTTCTTATGTGATGACACCTACTGAAAAAAAAAACAATTTTTGGAAGTATTAGAGACTATTAGAGTTCCTGATGGCTATTCAAGCAACATATCTAAACGGGTCAACAGAAGAGAGTTGAAGCTAAAATCTTTGAAGACTCATGATTATCACGTTCTACTGCATGAGTTGCTTCCAATAGCAATCCGTCATCTTTTGTCCAATAATGTAAGGGTGGGTGTTATTCGGTTGTGCCATTTGTTTAGAGATCTTTGTGCTAAGAAGTTGTCGAAGTCTTTCTTGCAAAAAATGTTGACAGATGCCCCATTAATTTTGTGTGAGTTGGAGAAAATATTTCCCCCATCATTTTTCACATGCATGCTGCATCTGACTGTCCATATTCCAACTGAAATACTTCTCGGAGGACCTGTTTCTTTTCGTTGGATGTATCCAACTGAAAGAAATATGTTCACATTAAAGTCTTATGTTCGAAACAAGAATCATCCCGAAGGTTCTATCGTGAACGGTTACTTAGCTCAAGAATGTATGGATTTCTGTTCAATGTATTTGTCTGATCTTACTACAAGAATGAGCAGACCAATGAGAAATGAAGAAGAACAATATGAGCAAATTGAACCCAGTTTTCCATCACTTCCTCAAACAGGAGGAATTCCTGGATCATATACATTGAAGACATTAAGCAATGAAGAGCGGGAGATGGCACATCGCACAGTTTTGTTCAACTGTGATTTGTTCGATGACTATATCAGGTAACAAAATTGAATATGTATATCTTACATATATATCTGTTAAACTATTCATATTTTTTTATCTACAGGGAACATAAAACAATGATAAATAGGAAGCATCGTTCTTTATCTTTGAGAAGGAGAGAGACTTTGCATAGCAAAGAGTTTTCTGCTTGGTTAAAATTGAAGGTAAAAATATTACTGTTTAAATTAATTATTTCAATATTTACTTAAGTTTAGCTATCATTTATATTGCAGGTATTGAGTTTGTCTGCTGACTCTGTCTCTGAGGAAATAAGAGCTTTGGCTTTTGGTCCTAATACCGTGGTTCGTGACTGTAAATCAATTGTTATCAATGGGTACAGATTTATTGTCACTGAACGAGCCAAAAACATGAGAACACAACGTGATGGTATTATGGTTACTGCCACAACAGATTGTTATGCCAGTGCATCAGATAGTAGACCGCGACTTGAAAATGTGGGTTATTATGGAGTCGTTGAGAAAATAATAATATTGGATTATTACTCTCATGGACGAGTCACAATGATGAAATGCCATTGGTTTGATTCGATGACGAGACATGGCACATTTATTGAAGATTGTGGATTTCGAGTAATTAATATGACCCGCACTCTTGCAACCGAAGAACCATATGTGTTGGCATCAATGGCTAAACAAGTTTTTTATGTCAAAGATCAACTTCAACCTGAATTTGGTGTCGTAGTTGAAGTAATTCCAAGACATATTTTTGATGATGCTGATGATGGAATTGACACTGTCCCTATTGCCATTGGAACCAATCCATTTATTTCTTTTGATGACTCCAATAGCTCAATTGTCAGAGTTGATTGTGAACCTGAATTTGTGGTTGGAAATATATAGAATCATTCATCCATGTTCTCAATTCTTTTGGTTTACCTCGAGTTGGGTTGTTAAGGTTGGTAATATTCATATTTATTTAGTATTGATCACAAATATGTTTTAGCTGACTTGACCGTTATGTGAATTTTCAATGTTTATTGGTTGCTGTTTTATTTGAATTGCATTTTCTAATTTGGAATTGAACTGTATTCAAACCAAATCAAACAATATTTCAAACTTGGTGAACATTACAACTTGTATGTTTTATTAAATTCATTCAAGCTCTTCTAAAACAATTGATAGCTAAATTACCAATGAATCCCCTCATTCCCTCATATATTTAGTTTTTTGGTTTACACATTAATTTTATTTTTCTAATTAATTACATATTTGTTTTCCAATGCAGGAAATGAAGCCAATTGAAGAGAGACGAAGAAAAAAAATGGCGGAGAACAATCGTCGGATGGAGGAGCTGGGCATTCCACCATTACGTCGATAGTTATTTGACGAGGAGCCTAGTACTGGTCCGAGTACTCAGGCCGGTGGTACGAGGAGGGTTCGTACCAGAGGTGGACATAGAGCTGCGCGTGCCCGACTAGACCCTGCCCCTCCCACTGACATTTCAGCCTTCCCACATTCTGATCCCGGTGTGTCGTTAGGGACACACGGGATATTTAGACCTCCCATGTTTTCGCTACCTTCTGCATCTTCTGCCCCATCATTTTCACATCCCATGATGATTCCCACTCCCCAGTCAGCATCAGGTCATACAGTTGTTCCATCTTCTTTTCCTTCTACTTCTGTCTCTCCGAGCTTTTATATTCCATCGTCTTCGACTCCCGTTCCACCAGAGGGTGTTCCATCAGGTTCTGTGGATCCGGCGCCACTCATTGATCAGACTAGCACAGGTATATTTATAAAACCCTATCAAATTTTTATAGTAATATTTATCTTCATTATAACATGTTTTGATAAAATATTTGTTTTTCTTTCATGACAGATACATCTACTGAAAGGAGGCGGGGGCGGGGCCGTACACGCATGCGTTCGGTGTGGAACCGTCGCACACAGGTTATGGTGGAATATAATGAAGACAATCAGATGGTTGAGAAAACAGGGCAGCAATGTCGGAGTTTTATGGCGACGCTTGCCAAATACTCCGACATCATTCCCGTCAGCCCGCTGTCGTGGAGACATTTGCCACATGAGGTCAAAGATAGATCTTGGGCAGAGATATGGGTAAAAAAATCTGTTGTATTTAATGCCATGAATTTTTTTTGTATTTATATAAATTAATATTTTCATTTCAGCTTCGATTTAATTTTCCTGATGGTGAGGGTGCACGAATGGAACGTCTAAAGGATTTAGGCGAGCTTTGGAGAGCCTACAAGCATGAGCTGTATATTGGCTGGCGTGCTAGAGTTGGCACTGAGTTAGAGGCGGTACCAGTCGTGGATGATTGTCCTATAGAGCAGTATCGTCAGATGATTACTCATTGGACGAGTACCCAGTTTAAGGTATGAATTACATTTGAGGTATTTAAATAATAACTTTCAAGTTTTGCATTAATATTATCCTTTGCATTATCGAATTTTATTTAGGAATCATCTGGTAAAAATAAAAAAAACATTGATGCAAAAAAATACCTCCATACACTAGGACGCACGACGATGCCGGATCATGAGAGGCAGCAGGTATGACAATTGTTTATAAGTTTTCTTTACGACTTACATTTTCTTTTTTTTCCTCAATTATTTAATTATTTGCTGAAGTCTTTATATAAATTTTGTTTTCAATGTCATTGTAGAGGAAAGTACAAAATATTGAAGGACGTGTGCCTCGAGCAAAACTGTTTTGCTCGAGTAGACGAAAAAAGGATGGACGTGCTGTCAACGAAGCGACTCAGCAGCAGATTGTAAGTTTTAATCTGTTGATTTTATATTTTAATATCTATTTCGTAACTTAACAATATATTTATATTTGTAACAGGATGCTTTAGAGGCCCTCGATGCCCAAGAAGCAGACAATTTTGGGCCATCTGATCACTTACATCAGGTGTTGGGAGATGATCATTCTGGCAGAGTACGCTGCCGACCTAGGATAGCCCCGACGAGGTATTGGCCTGCCTCAGGTACGAGTTGTAGTGCCACCGAGCTGCAGCAAGTTAGGGCACAGGCAGAACAGGCTGAGAAAAGGGCCACAGAGACGGCAGAACAGTCTGCAAGGGCAAACAGTGCATTTATGAAATTTATTGAAGTTCTACGTCCAACACTTCCAGCAGAGGCCAGCCCAGCGATTGATGAATACATGTCGTCGATACATTCTATATATGGTGCACCAGGTGGCAGTTCCAGTGGTGGTCAGGCCGATGTCGAGCTTGAAGATGATGATGGCGAGCAGTCTGATTCGGAAGAGGATGGAGATGAGGAGGGCGAGGAGGAGGGCGAAGGCGAGGAGGAAGGCGTTGAGGAGGGTGATGACGATGAGGAGGATGATGACGAGGGCGATGATGATGATGATGATGGAGATGGTGATGCTGATGTGGGACATATTGATCCGTTACATTTTTGACTTGACATGTGATGTTTAATCTATTCTAGTTGTTGGTTTTATCTAGACTCGTAGTATAGTATTGGAGTTGAATTATTTTAATCAGTCGCCCGTATTTGTCGTCTGATTTCAGGCCATTCCGACATCGTTCGGCCCGTTTGGACCCCCCTCACGCGCGTTTACGAAGCGCGCGCATCACTTAAAACACGAATATTGAGCCGTACCGCGCAAACCGCACGTCCGATTGAGGTGCCGTCTGCGCGTACACGTCACGAATAATAATTAAAATGTTCCACGGTGGTTTCAGATCAATCCGAGGCCGTCCGCTATGAATTTGACCGTTGGACGCCCGTTCTGGCCGTTTATGACACCATAACTGCGTTGTCGGTCACCGCGGGCACACGACAAGTCCGATTGACGTGCCGTCTGCTCGACCACTTCAGAAATCACTCACCCGTATTTGTCGTCTGATTTCAGGCCATTCCGACATCGTTCGGCCCGTTTGGACCCCCCTCACGCGCGTTTACGAAGCGCGCGCATCACTTAAAACACTAATATTGAGCCGTACCGCGCAAACCGCACGTCCGATTGACGTGCCGTCTGCGCGTACACGTCACGAATAATAATTAGAATGTTTCACGGTGGTTTCAGCTCAATCCGGAGACGCGGTGTGGCCGACACCACTCAAAGTGTCCGTCTTTTGTTTCAAAAGGACGTCATTTTAAGTGAAAAGAATCAACTGGCTTACGGAAAACCGACCAAACGCATTCCGAATCTGTTGATAATTTATCCCAACAATCCATGGGTCATATGTGATGTGTACGAGCCAACCCGGGATGAATCCGAGTCGCGGTGTTGCCGGGATAAGTTTAAGTGGCTCTCTTTTGTTTAAAATGAACACCATTTTAAGTACATACGGAAAAACGACCAAACGGATTCGGTTTCCGTTGAAACTTTAGGAGAACGATCCATGGGTCATATGTGACGTGTACGAATCAACCCCGCCACAATCGGAGACGCGGTGTGGCCGACACCACTCAAAAAGTGTCGGTCTTTTGTTTCAAAAAGACGTCATTTTAAGTCCACCGGCCAGCCGGTGTGAGACCACCGGCCAGCCGGTAAGGTCACCGGCCAGCCGGATCCAGCCCATCGGCCAGCCGGTGGACAAGGCAGAAGGCCTTGCCCTCTGCCAGGTGCCACCGGTCAGCCGGTGTCTGGCCACCGGCCAACCGGTGGGCCCAGACAGAATGGAATACCTTCTGTCCAGACCACCGGCCAGCCGGTGCCTGGCCACCGGCCAGCCGGTGGAACCCAGACAGAATAGCATGCTTCTGTCCAGACCACCGGCCAGCCGGTGGCTCAGCACCGGTCAGCCGGTGGAGCCAGAGAAATCCCTTGCTTCTGTCTGGTGCACCGGCCAAATGCATTCCGAATCTTTTGATCATTTATCACAACAATCCATGGGTCATATGTGACCTGTACGAGGCAACCCGGGTTCAATCCGAGTCGCGGTGTGGCCGAGATCAGTCTAAGTGGCTCTCTTTTGTTTAAAATGGACACCATTTTAAGTACATACGGAAAACCGACCAAACGCATTCGGTTTCCATTGAAACTTTAGGAGAACGATCCATGAGTCATATGTGACGTTTACGAATCATCCCCGCCTCAATCCGAGCCGCGGTGTGGCCGACACCGCTCTAACTGTGTCTGTTTTGTTTAAAATGGACAGGATTATAAGTGAAAAGAACAACTGGCATACGCAAAACCGACCAAATGCATTCAGAATCTTTTGATAATTTATCACAACGATCCATGGGTCATATGTGACGTGTACGAGCCAACCCGGGTCAATCCGAGTCGCGGTGTGACCGGGATCAGTCTAAATGGCTCTCTTTTGTTTAAAATGTACACCATTTTAAGTACATACGGAAAACCGACCAAACGCATTCGGTTTCCATTGTAACTTTAGGAGAACGATCCATGGGTCCTATGTGACGTGTACGAATCATCCCGCCTCAATCCGACATGCGGTGCGGCTGACACCACTCAAAGTGTCCGTCTTTTGTTTCAAAAGGACGTCATTTTAAGTGAAAAACATCAACTGACATACGGAAGACCGACCAAACGCATTCGGATTCTATCGATACTTTAGCACAACGATCCATGGGTCATATGTGACGTGTACAAGTCAACCCCGTCTTAATCTGAGATGTGGTGTGGCCGACACCGCTCTAACTATGTCTCTTTTGTTTAAAATGGACATGATTATAAATGAAAAGAACAACTGGCATACGCAAAACCGACCAAACGCATTCGGAATCTTGTTATAATTTATCACAATGATCCATGGGTCATATGTGACATGTACGAGCCAACCCGGGATGAATCTGAGTCGCGGTGTGGTCGGGATGAGTCTAAGTGTCACTCTTTTGTTTAAAATGGACAACATTTTAGGTACATACGGAAAACCGACCAAACGCATTCGGTTTCCATTTAAACTTTAGGAGAACGATCCATGAGTCATATGTGACGTGTACGAATCAACCCCGCCTCAATTGGAGACGCGGTGTGGTCGGCACCACTCATAGTGTCCGTCTTTTGTTTCAAAAGGACGCCATTTTAAGTGAAAAACATCAACTGGCATACGGAAAACCGACCAAACGCATTAGGATTCTGTCGATACTTTAGCACAACGATCCATGAGTCAAATGTGACGTGTACGAGTTAACCCCGCCTCAATATGAGGTGCGGTGTGGCCGGTATCACTTCAGGTGTATGTATTTTGTTTAAAATGGACATCATTTGAGGTAAAAATATATGGTATAGAAAAAACCGATCATATTATGAATTGAATTTCAGATTCCACGTATAATTGTCATCTAAATTTTAAATTGAATTCTATATGAATTATGTATGTTTATGAATTGTAATTTAATTATGGATTTGTATAGTTTCAGGATCCATTATATGTTAAATGTGTATGAATTTGTTCGTAATTGAATATGTATGTTTTATTTTATTACTGGTACAATAGTTGGATCGAAAATGAGGTGAAAATGAGGTGAAAATGAGGCCTGATGACTGGTGGTGATAGACAGGGGACAGGGGCTGTGCAAATTGCAGGGTGCTGCAATTTGCAGCATAGGGTATGCCAACGGTTTTAAACCGTTGGCATATAAGTTTTAGCATGTCTTTTCCCAACGGTTCTAAACCGTTGGGAAAGACTTCACCAATTCCCAACGGTTTAAAACCGTTGGGAAAAAATGTGTGGCATTTGGTTTTCCCAACGGTTTTGGGAGAACCGTTGGGAAAAACTATCCCAACGGTTCACCCAAACCGTTGGGATAGGGTAACTTCTATGGGCCTATTGCAACGGTTGCAAGTAAACCGTTGGGAAAACCTTTCCCAACGGCTTACTTCCCAACGGTTATGAGAACCGTTGGGAAAACCTTTCCCAACGGTTTCAGGGGCTTTCCCAACGGTTCTGAACCGTTGGGAAATAGTTTATTTCCAGTAGTGATTTATGTGTATATATATGTATGTCATCTACTTAATTCCATTCAACTCAATATGGAAAAGAAAACAGCGTTCATGCGTACGTACGGTCTACCGTCTCCATGAACGGTGTATTTCTTTCCATTTACTGATCTATTATATATATATATATTCTGAATATATATTATATTTAAATCATGTTTTATATTATGTAAGTAAGTAATCATTATCTAAGTAATCATATGAATAATTACAAGTCAAAACACGGACAAAAAATGAAACGATTTTACCCAAAACGCTCTTTAACATGGAATTTACAAAAGAATGGGTAATATAAAGCCATAAGTGAACCATATATGATATCATAACAATTCGTATGATTCTGGAATAAGTCAATGACATTATTTAAATCATTATACAGTAGGTTCGGACACATACGAAGCAAATCGGACCTAAGGTCAGGGAAATATCACAATCTCATTTTTATCCAAGATTGTTTATACTTTGGTATTTAATGGGGTGTATTTTATCATCCACATCCATGTTTCATCAATATGTAATATTTATATCCTTATAAAATAGTTTATATCCAATTTTACCCTTCGGTGAGTTTTTAGAAAAGGATATGAAAGGAATATTTTGTCGTTTTTCGTACGAGGTACTTTTTGACTTTTCCGACAAAAGTAAGAAGAATGTTTTTTTACTTATAAGGCATGAATGGATTTTTAAAACATTATTTCCAAGAATCTTCCATTACAAGTTTTCAATTTTATTTTTAATCAACTTCTTTTAGTTTAAAATTGTATGACATGTTAAGAAAGGAAAATTGTTTTGAAGTAGAAACGATATTTTCCTCAAGAATGGAGTTCAAGTGTTTTATCAAAATTATTTTCCATCTAAGATAATATAGTGTTCTGTTTCTATCCCAATTATTACATTTACTTGATTATGTTATGATGGAAATATTGTTATGAATTCCTTTATCTTATATGAATTGTTTTATGATGTCATGATGTTTAAGATTCCTATTTTTATTACATGGGTTATGAAATGATTTATGATTTATGATTTTGTGGCACACATAAGAATGGTATCATTATGAGATGTGTGGGACCTATATCTCCCTCCAATTAATTGGCTAATGATTTTATATCTCATGAGATAGACATGGCTGGAACGGTAGGATATACCGGTTCAGTGAAACGGGACTGAAACGAGGAGTGAACTCGGCTTAGAAAGGGACTTTTTCCACTAAGATAGTCTTGGCAATGAGTCTTGACTAATAAGAAATGATTCTTTAGGATTATGTGTGTATTCAAAAAAGTTTCATGTTTTATGTTATGATTATTGGGATTACATTTCACTACTATGATTTATCCCATGTTATGATATTATGATCTCTTTTGCAGGTTAAGATTTCCAAAATGTTATGTTCTTATGAATATGATGTGATTGATATTTCTTTTGTTTACCCTTTCTGAGTATTTGAGCTCACCCTTTTATGTTTTCTTTTCCCGAGGATATAAAGAAAGGTTTTAGGTATAAAAAAGGAAGAGATTTATGGGAGATGTTGAAGATCTTTCACCATGATTAGAAGATTATATTCCGAGTTTCCAAAGACACTAAACTATTATGGTCCTTGCGTGTGTGTTTTTGTTATGTACTAAGTATTCCGCAAAAGTAATGTAATGTCCATGTACGGCAGGCTTCGAGTCTCTACAAGTTCCCAGGCGTTGCCACCAGGTGGTGCACCTCCTATGCCACCACTAGTGGAATAGTCCTTGGTACCCTCAATAATGACTGATGAGTAGTGTAGGCTGAGTGCGCTCCATGAGTTATAGATACAGATACCCCTTAGGTTCAAAGGCGAGCCCGACCCTCGGGCGGCTAAGGACTGGATTGAGGCGGTGACAAGAGTTTTCCATCTAGTGAGGAAACTAGCAGACCAGATGTCGATCCTAGGGGTCGGACTTCTTCAGGGTTTAGCGGGACGATGGTGGAGTCTGACCACACAAACTCACAACGAGGAGACACTTTCGTGGACGGAGTTCGAGCGACTCTTCAGGGAGGAGTTCTCTCCTGTTACACTGAGAGTCGTACACATCAAGGAGCTTCTTTAGCTCCAGCAGGGCAGTTTGACAGTAGCATAATATTCATTGAGGTTTACCAACCTCACCCGATACTCAATGGATATGGTCAGGGATCAGTACTTTAGATCTTGGACCTTCGAGCGAGGTCTACGACAAGAAATCCGAGCTAGAGTCATGCCTCTATTCAGTTTGACTTACGCTGGAGTGCTTGAGCGGGCTTTAGTGATTGAGAGCTTCTTAGAAGAGCAGAGACAGCCAACGATAGTCAGCAGCAAGAAGACATGTGAAGAGACCTCGGCAGTAGGGAGCCGATGTCGGACGTAGGGATTAGGATGTGAGAGAAATCATAGGAGGACCCAGGAAAGGGGTCGACTATCCAGGGCTCTCAGGCTGGATCCACTCATCCTAAGGAGAAGTGTTTCTATGCATGCGACTGCAGGGGAAATCTTTCTAGGGATTGTCTGACCCGTCGAGCTGCTGATAGGGAAATGGTGGATGGACCACCAAGGTAGAGGCAGAGAGTGGAGCAGACAGACCCGCCAGGCGGCGGACGTGGAAGAGGTGCGGGGAGAGTAGTATGTGGTGGCAGACGCTTCGATCTACTTCCACCACCACCCCCAGGAGGTCCACACTAGGCTCAGGGAGCGGGGGGAAATGGGTGGGGAAAGCTGCACACGGTCGAGGCGTACGACCTATGGGCTCCAAGGATGATACGAGTTATGATTTTTGTCATCCCTTCCTTAGCCGTCATACTTATAGACACAGGTTACATTCATTCCTTCATCTCCACATGTCTTCTGTGAAACCTTAAGATTCCAGTAGAACCATTGACTAGATCCTTACGCTTAGAGACACCTACAGGAGGAGATTTGACGATCACACACCTTTACAAACAGTGTGATCTTACCCTTGGAGGTGAGATTTTCGGTTGGAACCACTTGGTGGTAGCATTGAGGCCTTACGACGTCATTCTCGGTATGGATTGGTTATCTTCGGTCCATGCCCAGATTGACTATTTTAGGCGAAGAGTGTAGTGTGTCCTCCATGATTGAATGAGGTTTTCCTTTGTAGGAGAAAATGAGACCCATGGAGCACAGAATGGGTTCATGCATAGGATGGTGCAATCGATCACTCATGAGATGGCTAGCATTACCCTCGGAGTAGTAGATGTTGCACGCTCTCAGTTCCCAGTAGTGGTGGTGGAGTACGAGGACGTCTTTCCCAAAGATGTTCCAGGATTGCCTCCCAACCATGAAATCGACTTCTATATTGACTTACACCCTAGGACGACATCTATTTCCACATAAGCATAGCGGATGGCTCTTGCAGAGCGTCGCAAGCTGAGGGTGAAGTTGGAGTATTTGCAGAGGAAGGGTTTTGTAAGACCCGACGTTTCACCCTGGGCGGTCCCAGTCTTGTTTTCCAAGAAGGAAGATGATAGTTTGAGGTTGTGCATGGATTACCAGTGCCTGAACCAAGTGATGGTGAAGAATAAGTATCCCCTATCGAGAATCAATGACCTCTTCAATCAGCTGAGAGGGGCACAAGAGTTCTCGAAGGTTTACCTTTGATCAATATATCGCTAGTTACAAGTACGGGATAAGGATATACCGAAGACGGCTTTGACATGCCGCTACAGTCACTATGAATACTTGGTGATGCCTTTTAGCGTGATTAACTCTCCAGCAGTGTTCATGGGACTGATGAACCATATCTTCTAGCTGTACTTGGACCGGTTTGTAGTGGTCTTCATTGATGACATCCTTGTGTACTCGGCGTCAGAGAAGGAGCACGCGAGACACCTGCGGACGGTTCTAGACATACTCTGAGAGAGTCATCTTTATGGGAAGCTCTCTAAGTGCTAGTTCAAGTGTAACACCCCAATCTTCTACGGTACGCTTCTCTTTAAATAATATAGTAGCGTGTGTTGTCTGCAACTTCGAGTTCTAACACACCACAACCAATCAAACTAGCCGTTATGAATAGTAATACCCACTTTTTGAAATTTTATACATTTTATCATTCAAAATGGACTTCATTATTTGGATTCGGAATATTGAAATTAGCCTACGATAAAATTTTGGTATTTTTCTGAAAACATTCAATTTTTGATGAATAGTGAAAACACTAAGTTATAGTTTAAAACCGAATATGTATTTAAATAATTATTTATTTTATTTAAATTTATTTTAGGTAAAAATAGATACATAGTTCCAATATATGTTCAATGTAATTCATTGGAGTCAGTTTACAATAATTTTAGAAATATAAAAATTTTATTGAACTTTTCACCGTCTTTTACCCATCTCCTAGGAGAATTTTCAAATTCACATAAAACTTAATTTTACCGCTTCTGTGAGTGGAATTTTGAAAATCCAAGAGACACGGTTAATATCAAGGAGTAAAATGTGATTCAATAAGATAAAAATAATTTTTGGTGAATAATAACTTTTTACTTTTATTTACCACGGTTAAAAGTAAATAAGGTAATTAAAGGTAAAAATGATATTATTATTACCCTAACACATTTCCAAATTCTATTGGATAAGTAAAATTAGACCAAAAACAACCCTAGGAATAAAATATGAACCTTTTTGGTTCACTTGGATTAGATTAGGACATTTATTATAATTTAATTCAAAGAAGATTTAAAAGAGTTAAAATCAAAGTTTAATAACTAAAACATTTTTAATATAGGGTTATACATAAGATAAATTATATTATAAAAATTCATTAGAAATATAAAAATATTTCCTATATAATGGTATTTTATTTATAATTTTTAGACATTAAATAATTTAATTTAATAATGACAAAATGGTGATGCAGTAATTACCTAATTAATGAAATATTAAAATAATTGACATTATAAATATCCAAATAAAAGTAATTTGAGACTTTTTATGAATTCCACTAATGTTATAGGTTGATATGACATGTTAGTATTTCTTAAATTAATTTTTTTTGAATTAATAAAGTTGTTAAGACTTTAAAAAATCAATTATTAAATAGTGTCAAAATTGACATAAAGGAGTTTTTAAAACAAATATTATATTATAAATTGATATAATATCCCTAAAAATATAAGGTTAGGCCAAAAGACTTATATAATGATAGTTGTATCATTAATGGACCACTTTTTGGTCTCTTGGAAGTTTATAGTAAGTTTATTAACCATATAATATAAAAATACAAAGAGACATGGTAAATGTCAAACTAATTAACTAATAGCTAAAACTAAAAGATAAGGTTAATAAAGTGACCCAAACCTGTCTAAAACCTATTGGTTGAGTTGTTTGAAACCCATCCCCACCTTATCCTCTAAATAAATCAGTTTGGAGCCATTATAAACTGAATATTAATTTATTATAAAATAATATTTTATGTTTTTTCTAAGATGCCCCTCACCCCTCTTATAAAAGGGCACTCTCCCTTCTATCAAATTCATACCTTCAAAGCCTTTTGGTTCGGACAACCCCTACCCAAATACTATTTCAACTTCCCTCACTTCAACCTAGAGGCCTTAGTTTGATCATAAATCCAACATAAATATCCCTTTTGATCTAATCAAAAGGAAGAACCCGAAGAAGAGATTATGTTTTCACCACCCTCTTTCAAGTTCCTTACTTCTTCCACTTCTTATTTATTTGTTATTTCCATTCTAAAATAATAAATCCAGTATCTTATATATACTATGATGTTATCATAAATATGGTACAACCATATTCAGTATTCTATCCATCCTTTGAATGACAAGTCACCATACGTGCGTATGTACGACTTACCGTCTCCACATCGTGGTGTAATTGTTCTTCAAAACATTATTATTTGGATGGGTATTATAATGATGTGTAATTGAAGTAAATAATAAATATAACAATATAATAATTCTTTATATATGATATAAAATCCAATTATATATGATTTTAATATCAAAATAATGATATTGTCGCTCGTGCATACAAACGGACTACCGTCTCCACGAACGCGATGAGATTCATCCCCCATCATATCCATTAAAGTATAATTATCATTTAATGATTAAAAATAATGTTTAAGTACTTGATATCATTCTGGATATGAATAATATACAACCTATCCATAACAAACATGACTTATGTAACAAAACATATAAAAGAAAACGAGTGAGTTAACACCTGAAACGACGATAATACTAAGATATTATTATCAAAGAAATGTTAAAAGATCATATATGATATCATATTAATGTATATGATTATTTTATAATTTAATAACAGTTCTTTCACCATTATACCATAGTCTAACCTACCATCGACCAAGGAAAAGTGCAAGGTAAGGTTTTATTTCACAATCTCTTCATTACCTGAGGTTGTTTATACGTAATTATATATTGAGACCTCTTTATCATCCACATCCATGTTTCTTAAAAATGTATTTCAAAACATTACTAAAATTTTATAGACTATGGGTTAAAGTCATTTATACCCTTGTTTGACTTTTATAATATATTTATAAAGGAATCTTTCCGTCGTTTTCTAAATAAGGTCCTTTTTAACCTTTTTGACAAAATTAAGGTAAGAATGTCTTCTTTAACTTATACGGCAGGTACAGCTATTTTACACCGTTATAAAATCATCGAAGCTTCTCTTACAAGATTATAAGGATATTTTAAAAGTAAATATTTTATTTTTTAATTATGTGACTTTTAAATGATTTAAAAAAAGAGATATTTCTCTCAAGTTGTTTTGATTTCATCTATGTCAACATCCTTTGTTGGATTTTAAGCTTATTTGAAGTTGATTTATTATAATACAAAACTTCCATATTGTATTGAAGGTTTTGTGATATGTTTGACTATGGATGTGTTATTTTTATACCATTCATGGTTCGTGGAGAAAGTATTGACATTTCGTATGCTAGTTTTAATAAGAATGTTTATGTTATG
The DNA here is from genome assembly GCA_963277665.1 of Viscum album. Classification (NCBI taxonomy): domain Eukaryota; kingdom Viridiplantae; phylum Streptophyta; class Magnoliopsida; order Santalales; family Viscaceae; genus Viscum; species Viscum album. Next base: position 1,884,838,251 of record OY728163.1, read on the forward strand.
TTTAAACATGTTCATATGAGGAATGCATTGGACTTAGTAAGTGACGGGTAGAGCCCGCTATAGCTCCTCAATGCATCGGTAGGTATCATGAGACAAACTAGTTCTTGGAACAAGGCCTTGACAAAATCTAATTTGTATTCTTGGCACAAGGCCTCAACTGTGTGGTTATGATAGTCTGGATTTATGCATTCCATCATTATGAAATTGGTTATTGATATTGCATGTGATTATTCGATTATTAGAATATCCATGTGAATAAGTAAATGGAATTATTCCATTTTATTTCTCCATATTATGTTGAAGTTCAAGTTTAAAAGGCTTTTGTTTTTGTTATACATTGCCTTAAATGTTTATGCTCATTTATAAAAAAAAATTCTATATTGTTATCCTTACTGAGCATCTGAGCTCACCCCTTTCTATGTTTTGTTTTTCCCAGGATGTGAAGAAGTACATAATGACTGACCTATAGGGATAGTCTGATGGGATATGAGTGTGGACTGTGGAGACAATGTTGTTGTATTTTTTTCACTACATGATATAATATAAGACTTATGAATGTATCTAGTGTTTCCAAGGCTACTAAACTAATCGGTCTTTCGAGACTTGATCTTTTGTGGTCATGCCAATGTTATGTAATAATGCACCGAATCTAGGTAACTGGGGTCGGTTCATTACAGTTGATATTGGAGAAGGTTTAGTACAAACCTTGGAATATAGATTTAGATAAACTCTGATTAGAGCACATAGTCCTAAGATGGACATTGAGGATTAGTATAGAAGAACTTCTTAGAATTTTGGTTTTGTAGAGATTTTGTGAGTTTTTAGAGCAATACATCCCTTTCTGGATATGAGCAGGTAGTGGTGGCTCTGGAACAGATGTACCTAGGGGTAAAAACTGAAAACACTGCTTTGAGCTTGACTCGAACGGGAACTGGTGCACGACAATGGGCCTTGCTTCACTCTTGGTTACGACACTCCCGGGGGATATGCTTAGGATAATTCTTATTTTTTTACAAACCATTATGAAGGGTTTATGATTATATACTTCCTCAAATAAAACATATATATGATTATGGATTATATCCATAAACTTTTCAATTTATGTTAAGTGTTTTACAAGTTTGGAATTATGTATTTCGATTCATAAACTAATCTAGTTTATGCCATTATTTAGAAATGGTGCCTAGTGGATGGAATGGACACTGTATCAATGCATGCACTCAATGTAGGGATCTCCCTCCTACTCAAGATAATTATAGTGGATCTGGTGATACAACCGGTGCTGATCAGGTTATCACTATACAGGGACAACTAACTCAGGTTATGGATAATAACCTTACCCATATGGAGCACCTAGATCCATAGCGTGGAGGATCAATGTTAGATCGCTTCATGAGGAAAAAACCACCAACATTAAATCGGTGTAGAAATACACCAGTACCTGAGCAATGGATAAATTCATTATAGAAAATATTTTATGCCTTGGGGAGTAGCGAAAGGGAAAAAGTTGTCATGGAAGTTTACCGCCTCACTGGAGATGCTGATTAATGGTGGTCATTGATTCAAAACACGAATGAAGATGATTAAGTATAAAATATGGAATGGAGGGAGTTCAAAGATAATTTCTTAGAAAAATAATTTCCTCATGACCATTGAGCAGATATGGAAAGTCAATTTTTGAGTCTGAGGTAAAAGCAGAATGAGAATGTCACCAAGTATGAGGATAACTTTACATGGTTAGCGAGGCACACTGCAGATTATATACATAACCAATGAAGTAATATTGACCATTTCTTTGATGGGTTAAAACCGTTTCTCCATCGAGCATTAGTCTCACAATCCTTCTCATCATACGAAGATATTGTCTCATGTGCTATCAAGACTGAAAAATAATTCTCTAAGTCTTACGACTTTAAAGCAAAGTAAGAGAAGAAGAGATCTGTTGATCACTCTGTAAATGGAAATAAGGGGAAGAAGGGAAAAGTTTAATATCCATCTTGTAGTAAATGTGGGAATAAACACCCTGGTACTTTCTTGAAGGGATTGGGAGACTTTTACAAGTGTGGTGAAAAAGGCAACCAAGTTCATGATTTCAAAGGGAAGAAAGAAGCTACCAATGTTTAATGCTATAATTACAGGGAGATGGGACATTGTACAAATGAATGTCCTAAGAGTCAGGTAAACTTACCTCAGAAAAGGCCAAGAAATCAAGTCCAAGCTTATGCTATCACTACTTCTATGGTAAATTCTCTTAAAGATGTGGTGGCAGGTAATTTAATGGTTTCCTCAAGTTTAGAAAATGCTTTATTTGATTCTGGATCATCACACTATTTCATATCTTCCTAGTTTTCTAAGAAAATTAGATATTTCTAATTTGATTTAACAAGGGAGTTGTCAGTCAAAACTCCTAAGGGAAGTATCATTGCTACAAATATTTGTGAATCAGTCCCCATTAGAGCATATAAATGTTCTTTATCTGCTGATCTCATCATCATACCCATGATTGAGTTTGATATAATCCTCGGTATGGATTGGATTTCGTACCATGATGTGAAGATTTATTGTAAGAAGGAGGTAACGATTTTTTATGATGATGACAAGGAACACCTTATATTTGGAGCAGAATCGTCACTACATAATTCCTATCCAGATCCACTCCCAGTAGATCAACTAAATTCAATTATTAGGGATGAAGAGAATGAAATAACTATGGGTGAGGAAAGGAATGTTCAAATAGAGGATGTACCTATAGTGGAAGAATATGTAGATGTGTTTCCAAAAGATTTACCTGGACATCCTCCAGAATGAGAAATTGAGTTTTCCATTGATTTAATTCTGAGTTCAAGGCCTATATCAAAGACCCCTCATAGAATGGAAACTGTGGAATTAGTGGAACTAAAGAAATAACTAGAGTAATTGAGTAATAATGGATTTATTCTCCCTAGTGTTTCTCCATGGGGATCCCTTGTCCTTTTTTTAAAAAATAAATATGGATCTGTGAGTTTTGTATCGACTACAGGGAGATCAATGCTATAAAAATAAAGAACAATTAACCCCTACCTCACATTGATTATTTATTTGACCAACAGCGTTGAGCTCAATACTTATCAAAGATTGACCTTCGATCTGGATTCCATCAATTGTGTGTGAAGAAGGAAGACATTCCGAGGACAGCATTTCAAACCAGGTACGGGCATTACGAGATTACAATAATGCCTTTTGGATTGACTAATGTACCCTCTGTCTTCATGGATCTAATGAACAATGTTTTCTAGGAATATCTTGATGATTTTGTAGTGGTATTTATTGATGATATTTTTTTATACTCCAAAAGCTACGAAGATCATGAAAATCACTTGCTTATTATCCTAAAGACTCTTAGAAGACATGAATTATTTGGGAAGTTTAGAAAGTTTGAATTCTGGATTCAGGATATTTCTTTTCTAGGCTACATTGTCTCTAAGGATAGAATTTCTGTTGATCCTTCTAAGACCAAGTAAATCCAAGAATGGCCAGCGCCGACAAGTATAACTAAGGTATGCGATTTTATTGGTTTAGCAGGTTAATATCGGATTTTCATCAAGAATTTTTCCTGATTGGCTAACCCATTAACGAAGCTCACACGTAAAGGGTATAAATTTTTTTGGAAAAAATAGTGTGAAGAAGTTTTTAAATAATTGAAGAGAAGATTAGTCAATGCTCCTATATTGACTCTACCATCGGGGAATGATGGGTTCGTTATTTATAGTGATGCATCGAAGAAAGGACTTGGTTGTGTACTTATGAAAGATGATAGAGTTATTTCCTATGCATAATGACAACTGAAAATTCATGAGAAAAACTATCCTACTCATGATCTTGAGTTAGCTGCTGTAATATTTGATTTGAAGATTTGGAGACACTGTCTCTATGGTGAAAAATGTGAGATTTATACTGATCAAAAGAGTTTGAAGTATATTTTCTCACAGAAAGAACTCAACATGAGGCAAAGGTGATGGATTTAACTACTCAAGGATTATGATTGCACGATACACTACCACCTGGGGAAGGAAAATAAGGTGGAAGATGATTTGATCAGAAAGGATCACGGAGTTTTGAACATGATGAGAATTGAAAGGGATCCTATTTTCATGGATCTAGTGAAGATGAACATGGGAATAACCATGGAAGGTGAAACAACAATACTTTTTCAAATGGTTTCCAAACCATCTTTACCAGAAAGGATTAAGAGTTCTGAGACTGATGATGAAGAATTTCAAAAGAATATTAAAGCAGTGAATGATGGGAGATTGAGTGACTTTGTGTATAAAGAATGAATTTTGAAATTTGGGAAGAGACATTGTGTTCCTAATATACATGATCTAAAAAGGGAATTGTTGGAGGATGCTCATAGTTCCAATTTCTGTATACACCCTGAGAGCACCAAAATGTATAGATATTTGAAGGAACATTTTTGGTGGGACAACATGAAGAGGGAGATTGCTGATTTTGTGTCAAGATGTATGGTTTGTAAACAAGTGAAAGCTGGAAGGAAACATCCTAGAGGATTCATGAAACCTCTTCCAATACCTGAGTGGAAATGGGATAATATTATGATGGAATTCGTCATGGGGCAACCAAAGACTCCTAGAAGGAGCGATGCAGTATGGGTCATTGTTGATCGTCTTACCAATTAAGCACACTTTCTTGCTATAAGAGAAGATATACCACTTGAACGTCTTGCAAAACTATATTTTAATGAAGTTGTGAGACTTCATGGAGTACCCTTATCGATTTTTTCGGATCATGATCCCCATTTTACTTCAAGATTCTGGAAAAATCTACAGAAATCCCTAGATAATGAACTTCGTTTGAGCACTGCCTACCACCCCCAAACTGATGGACAATCAGTATGAACTATTCAAACCTTAGAAGACATGTTGAGATCTTTCTCACTTGAATTTCAGGGTATGTGGGATCGATATTTACCTCTCGTAGAATTTTCCTATAACAATAGCTTCCATTCAAGTATTCAGATGGCACCGTATGAAGTTTTATACGGAAAGAGATGTCGCACGCCAACCTGTTTGGATGATGTTGGTGAAATAAAACTCATAGGCCCAGAACTGGTGGACAAAACGATGGAAAAGGTGAAGGTAATCCAAAGCCACATCAAAGCAACTCAAAGTAAGCAGAAGAGCTATGCTGACAACCGAAGGAAGGATTTGGAATTTCAGGTAGGAGATCATGTTTTCTTGAAGGTATCCCTATGGAAGGGAGTTATACGTTTTGATAAGAAGGGTAAATTGAGTCATAGTTACATAGGACCTTTTGAAATTCTAGAACGAAATGGGGCTGTAGTTTACCGTTTTGAAATGCTTCCAAGTCTATCCAAAGTTCACGATGTGCTCCACGAATCACGGTTGAAAAAATACATGCCTCACCCATGCATGTACTCACTTATGAGGAAGTAGAACTGGAACACGATCTGTCTTATTGTGAAGATTCCATCAGTATTCTTGATACAAGAGAACAAGTGCTAAAAAACTAGACGACTCATCTGGTAAAAGTTATATAGAGAAACCATAAGATGGAAGAGGGAACGTGGGAACCCAAGGAACTTATGATGAAGAACCACCAGAGTTTTTCATGCGGTAGTATTATGGAAATTTTGAGGAAGAAATTGTTTGGAGGGAAGAATTTAACACCCCAAGCTTCCATGGTATGCTTCTCTTTGAATAATATAGTAGCGTGTGTTGTACGCAACATCGAGTTCTAACACACCATAACCAATCAAACTAGCCATTATGAATATTAATAAACACTTTTTTAAATTTTATACATTTTATCTTTCAAAATGGAATTCATTTTTGGATTTAGAATATCGAAATTAGCCAGTGGTGAAATTTTGGTATTTCTCTGAAAACATTCAATTTTGGATGAATAGTGAAAAACACTGAGTAATAGTTTAAAACCGAATTTTTATTTAAATAATTATTTATTTTATTTAAATTTATTTTAAGTAAAAATAGATACATAATACCTATATAAGTTCTGTAACACCCCAATATTTCATAGTGTGTTATTTCTTCAAAATAATTCAATAACTTGCACTACACGCAACACCGAGTTCAAGCGCACCATGACTTACCAAACAAGCCGTTCAAAAGAGGTTAGGAATAGTATTAACTAAATTTTAAACCTTATATAATCCTTATCATTTTAGAATTCATATTATGAGTTTCTTAGACATAATGTAAGAACAAATTCCTTTTTTTCAGATAAAAGAAGTATTTTTCAAAAATGCACTTTTACCAACTTTAATAGTGAACCCTTTTTAAATCCAATATTTTAAACTTTTATATATTCAATTTGACTAAATATATTTACTTTTTTGAATGGGGACATCAAAAAAATTACAATGAAACATCCCAAGCTTCCACGGTACGCTTTCCTTTGAATAATACAATAGCGTGTGTTGTACGCAACTTCGAGTTCTAACACACACCACAACCAATCAAACTAGCTGTTATGAATAGTAATACCTAATTTTTGAAATTTTATAAATTTTATCTCTCAAAATGGACTTCATTTATGTATTCGGAGTATCAAATTTAGCCTAAGGTGAAATTCTAGAAATTTTTGGATAACATTTATATTTTTGATGAATTGTGAAAATTACTAAATTTTAATATGAAACAAATTTTTTAATAGAAATAATTTATACTGATAAATTATGAATTTGAGTGGTTTTAAAATATATTTAGAATATATTTTTACCATTTAATAAATTTTGTTCATTGTACATAATTTCACAATTAAACCAGAAAAAAACAAGTGTCAATCTTTTGATAGTTATTATCTCTTAAAAACACGCTATTTGTTTTGATGACGGGAATTAATTTTTAAATTAATTAATGAAACTGATATGTTTTGAATTGGGTAAAATATGAATCACTTTTGGATTCATAATATCAAATATATCTTAGGCCTAATTTTTGGTATTTTTCTGGAAACTTTCATTTTTTGATGAATAGTGAAACCACTAAATGGTAGTTAAAAACAGAATTTTTCGTAAAACTTAATTTTACTGCTTCTGTGAGTGGAATTTTGAAAATCTGAAAGACACGGTTAATAACAAGGAGTAAAATTTGGTTCAATGAGATGAAAATAATTTTTTGTGAATAGTAACTTTTTACTTTTATTTACCACGATTAAAAGTAAATATGGTAATTAAGGGTAAATATTATATTTATATTACCCTAACACATGTCCTAATTCTATTGGACAAGTTTATCTCGACCAAAAACAACCTTAGGAATAAAATATTATCATTTAGGTCCACTTGGATTAGATTAGGACATTTATTATTATTTAATTCAAAGAAGAGTTAAAAGAGTTAAAATCAAAGTTTATTTACTAAAACATTTTTAATATAGGGTTATACATAATATAAATTCGATTGTAAATATTAATTAGAAAGATAAAATGATTTCCTACATAATGATATTTTATTTTTAATTTTTAGACATTAAATAATCTAATTTATTTATGACACAATGATGATGCAGTAATTACCTAATTAATGAAAAGTTAGAATAATTGATATTATAAATTCCCAAATAAATATAATTTGAGACTTTTTATGAATTACACTAATTTTATAGGTTAATATGACATGTTAGGATTGACTTAAGTAACTCTGTTCGTAGTAATCATTCTGTTATGATTTTCACAAAAATCAATTATTGAATAGTGTCAAAATTGACATAAAAGAGTTTTTTAAAAAAAATTTATATTAATAATTGATATTAAATTCTTAAAAATCTAAGTTTCGGCCAAGAGACTTATATCATGATAGGTGTATCATTAATGGACCAATTTTGAGTCTCTTGGATATATATAGTAAGTTTATTAACCATATAATATAAAAATACAAAGAGACATTGTAAAAGTGAAACTAATTAACTAAGAGTTTATACTTAAAGATATGGTTAATATAGTAACCGAAACCTGTCTAAAGTCCATTGGTTGAGTGTTTTTCGACCCATCCCCACCTTAACCTTTAAATAATAAACTTTATAGCCATTATAAACTCAATATGAATTTATTATAAAATAATATTTCTAGCTTTTCCAAAGGTGCCCCTCACCCATCTTATAAAAGGGCACTCCCCCTTCTCACTAATTCACACATTCAAAGCCTTTTGGTTCGGCCAAACTCTGCCCAAATACTCTCTCAACTTCCATCACTTAATCCTAGAGGCCTTCCTTTAGTCATAAATCAAACTTAATGAGCCATTTTGATCAAATCAAAAGGAAGAACCCGAAGAAGAGGTAATAATTTCACCACACTTTTTCAAGTTCCTTTCTTCTTCCACTTCTTATTTCTTTGTTATTACCATTATAAAATAATTATTCCAGTATATTATACATTCTTTGATGTTATTATAAAAATTTTACAACCATATTTCAGTATTATATCCATCCTTTGAATAACATGTCACCATACGTGCGTACGTACGGCTTACCGTCTCCATGTCATGGTGTAATTGTTATTCAATAAATTATTATTTGGATGGGTATAATAATGACGTGTAATTCATGTAAATAATAAATATAACATGATAATGATTCTTTATATATGATATAACATCCAATTATATATTATTTTAAAATCAAAAGAATGATATTGTCTCTCGTGCGTACGTACGGACTACCGTCTCCACGAACGCGATGAGATTCATTCTCCATCGTATCCATTCAAGTATAATTACCATTTGATGATTTAAAAATAATGTTTAAGGACTTGATATCATTCTGGATATGAATAAGATACAACCTATCCATGAAAAACATGGCTTACATAACAAAACATATAAAAGAAAACGAGTAAGTTAACACCCGAAACAACGATAATACTAAGATATTATTAACATATCAATTTTAATAGACCATATATGATATCATATTAATATATATGATTCATGTATAATTTAAAAACAATTATTTCACCATTATACAGTAGTTTAACCTACCCCCAACCAAGGAAAAGGATAAGGTAAGGGTTTATTTCGCAATCTCTTCATTATTCGAGGTTGTTTATATGTAATAATCTACTGGGATCTCATTATCTTCCACATCCATGTTTCTTAAAAATGTATTTCAAAACATTCTTACTATTTTACAGAATATGGGTTAAATTCATTTATACCCTTGTTTGAATTTTTATAAGAATTTTATAAAGGAATCTTTCCACCGTTTTCCAAACAAGGTCCTTTTTAACCTTTTCGATAGAATTAAGGTAAGAATGTTTTTTTAACTTATACGGTGGGTGCGGCTATTTTCCGCTGTTATAAAATCTTCGAAACTTCCCTTACAAGCTTATAAATAATATTTTCAATGTAAATGTTTTATTTTATAATTATGTGACTTTTAATGATTTTAAAATGAATATTTTAAGAATTTGTTAAAGGTACTCTTTATCAAGATCATAATTTTAAATGTTTTAATGATTTATTTTTCTAAATATTTTTAATTAATTTCCATGTTTCCAAAATGATTTTATGGATTTATTTAAATGGACATCAATGTTTTGAAATGATATTTCTTTTCAAAAGTTTCAAAGTGTTATGGGACACTTTGATTCAAAAATCTCTTTTAAATTACTTCTTTTATAAATGTGTGACTTTTAAATGATTTAGAGAAAAGAGATATTTCTCTCTAATAGTTTTGATTTCATCTATGTCAACATCCTTTGAGGGATTTTAAGCTTATTTGAAGTTGATTTATTATGATACAAAACTTTTTTATTGTATTGAAGGTTTTGTGATATGTTTTACTGTGGATGTGTTATTTTTATACCATTCATGGTTTATGGAGAAAGTATTGACATTTCGTATGCTAGTTTTAATACGAATGTTTATGTTATGATTAAACCTTTTCATATGGGAATGCATTGGACTTAGTAAGTGACGGGTGGAGCCCTCTATAGCTCCTCGATGCATCGGTAGGTCTCATGAGACAAGCTAGTGTCTTGGCACAAGGCCTTGACAAAATTTTATTTGTAGTCTTGGTACGAGGCCTTGTCTATGTGGTTATGATACTCTGGAATTATGCATTTCATCATTATGAAAGTGGATATTGATATTGCATGTGATTATTAGATTAGTAGAATATCCTTGTGAATAATTAAATGGAATTATTTCATTTTATTTTTTCCATTCTATGTTGAAGTTTAAGTTTAAAAGGCTTTTGTTTTAGTTATACATTTCCCTAATTGTTTATGATTATTTATGAAAGTTTCTGCTGTATTGCTTACCCTTACGGAGCGTTTGAGCTCACCCCTTTCTATGTTTTATTTTTCCCAGGATGTGAAGAAGTAATTTTGGAATGACTTGCAGGGATATTATGTGGGGATATGAGTGTGGACTATAAGAAAAATATGTTGTTGTAGTTTTCTTTTTTATGATGTAATGTAAGACTTATGAATATATCTAGTGTTTCCAAGGCTACTAAACCAATCCGTCTTTTGAGATTTGATCTTTCTTGTGATCATGCCAATGTTATATAATAATGTACCGACTCTGGGTAACTGGGTTCGGGGCGTTACAAGTTCAATGTAATTCATTGGAGTCAGTTTATAATAATTTTAGATATATAAAAATTTTATTGAACATTTCACCGTCTTTTACCCATCTCCTAGGAGAATTTGAAAATTCCCATAAAACATAATTTTACCGCTTCTGTCAGTGGAATTTTGAAAATATGAGAGACAAGGTTAATATCAAGAAGTAAAATGTGGTTCAATAAGATAAAAATAATTTTTGGTGAATAGTAACTTTTTACTTATATTTACCACGGTTAATAGTAAATAGGGAAATTAAGTGTAAAAATGATATTATTATTACCCTAACACATGTCATAATTCTATTGGATAAGTATAATTCGACCAAAAAAACCTTAGGAATAAAATATGAACCTATTTGGTCCACTTGGATTAGATTCGGACATTTATTATTATTTAATTCAAATAAGAGTTAAAAGAGTAAAAATCAATGTTTAATAAATAAAACATTTTTAATATAGGGTTATATAAAAGATAAATTATATTATAAATATTCAATAGAAAGATAAAAATAGTTCCTAAATAATGGAATTTTATTTATAATGTTTAGACATTAAATAATTTAATTTATTTATGACACAATGGTGATGCAGTAATTACCCAATTAATGAAATATTAAAATAATTGATATTACAAATATACAAATAAATGTAATTTGATACTTTTTATAAATTACACTAATTTTATAGGTTAATATGACATGTTAGTATTGTTTAAATGAATTTGGTTCGAATTAATAATGTTTTTATGACTTTAACAAAAATCAATAATTAAATAGTTTCAAAATTGACATAAAAGAGTTTTTTAAAAAAATATTATATTATAAATTGATATAATATCCCTAAAAAACTACGGTTCAGCCAAAGGAATTATATAATGATATTTGTATCATTAATGGATGAATGTTGGGTCTCTTTGAAGTTTATAGTAATTTTATTAACCATGTAATATAAAAATACAAAGAGACATGGTAAATCTCAAACTAATTAACTAATAGTTAAAACTAAATGATAAGGTTAATAAAGTGACCCATACCTATCTAAAACCTATTTGTTGAGTTTTTTTCGACCCATACCCACCTTATCCTAGAAATAAATCAGTTTGGAGCCATTAGAAACTGAATATTAATTTATTATAAAATAATATTATAAGTTTTTTCTTTGGTGCCCCTCACCCCTCTTATAAAAGGGCACTCCACCTTATCTCAAATTCATACCTTCAAAGCCTTCTGGTTTGGCCAACCCCTACCCAAATATTCTATCAACTTCCCTAAATTAATCCTAGAGGAATTAATTTTATCATAAATCCAACCTAAGATGACCTTTTGATCTAATCAAAAGGAAGAACCCGAAGAAGAGGTAATGTTTTCACCACCCTCTTTCAAGTTCCTTTCTTCTTCCATTTATTCTTTATTTTTTATTTACATTATAAAAAAATAACTCCAGTATCTTCTATATACTATGATGTTATTATAAATATGGTACAACCATATTCAGTATTTTTTCCATCCTTCGAATGACATGTCACCATATGTGCGTACGTACGGCTAAACGTCTCCACGTCGTGGTGTAATTGTTATTCAAAACATTATTATTTGGATGAGTATTACAATGATGTGTAATTGAAGTAAATAATAAACATAACATTATATTGATTCTATATATATGATATACCATCCAATTATATACGATTTTAATATCAAAAGAATGATATAGTCACTCGTGTGTACGTACGGACTACCATCTCCAGAAACGCGATGAGATTCATTCCGCATCATATCCATTCAAGTCTAATTCTCATTTTATGATTAAAAATAATTTTTAAGGAATTGATATCATTATGGATATGAATAATTTAAAACCTATCCATAAAAAACACAGCTTATGTAACCAAATATATAAAAGAAAACGAGTGAGTTAACACCCGAACCGACGATAATACTAAGATATTATTAACAAAACAATGTTAAAAGATAATATATGATATCATATTAATGTATATGATTCTTTTATAATTTAATAACAATTATTTCACCGTTATAAAGGAGGTTAAACTACCCTCGACCAAGGATAAGTACAAGGTAAGGGTTTATTTTGCAATCTCTTCATTACCCGAGGTTGTTTATACATAATTATCTACGGGGATCTCTTTATCATCCACATCCATGTTTCTTTAAAATGTATTTCAAAGAATTCATACTATTTTATAGACTATGGGTTAAAGTCATTTATACCCTTGTTTGAATTTTATAAGATGTTTATAAAGGAATCCTTCCATCGTTCCAAACAAGGTCCTTTTTATCCTTTTTGAAAAAATTAAAGTAAGAATGTCTTTTTTTAACATATACCGCGGGTGCGGCTATTTTACACCATTATAAAATCATCAAAGCTTCCCTTACAAGATTATAAGGATATTTTCAAAGTAAATATTTTATTTTTTAATTATGTTACTTTTAAATGATTAAAAAAAAGAGACATTTCTCTCAAATTTTTTTGATTTCATCTATGTCAATATATTTTTTGGATTTTAATCTTATTTGAAGTTGATTTGTTATGATACAAAACATCCATATTTTATAAAAGGTTTTGTGATATGTTTGATTTTGGATGTGTTATTTTTATACCATTCATGGTTTATGGAGAATGTATTGAAATTTCATATGCTAGTTTTAATAAGAATGTTTATGTTATGCTTAAACATGTTCATATGAGGAATTAATTGGACTTAGTAAGTGATGGGTGGAGCCCGCTATATATCCTTGATGCATCGGTAGGTCCCATTAGACAAACTAGTGTCTTGGAATAAGGCCTTGACAAAATCTTATTTTTATTCTTGGAACACGGCCTTGACTATGTGGTTATGATAGTCTGGCATTATGAATTCCATCATTATGAAAGTGGTTATTGATATTGCATGTGATTATTCGATTAGTAGAATATCCATGTGAATAAGTAAATGGAATTATTTCATTTTATTTCTGCTATATTATGATGAAGTTCAAGTTTAAAATTCTTTTGTTTTAGTTATAAATTTCCTTAAATGTTTATGCTCATTAATGAATGTTTTTGCTATATTGTTATCTTTACTAAGAATTTGAGCTCACCCCTTTCTGTGTTTTAATTTTCCCAGGATGTGAAGAAGTATTTTATGACTCACCTATAGGGATAGTTTGAGGGGATATGAGTGTGTACTGTGGAGAATATGTTGTTGTAGTTTTTAACTGTATGATGTAATATAAGACTTATGAATGTATCTAGTGTTTTCGAGGAAACTAAACAAATCAGTATTTTGACCCTTGATCTATTGTGAACATGATAATGTTATGTAATAATGAACCAACTCTGGGTAACTGGGGTCGGGGCGTTACATCTAGATTCCAGAGGTCCACATTCTGGGACATGTCATCTCAGCAGATGGAGTAGTTGTGGACTCAGCCAAGGTGGAGGTTGTGTTAGCTTGGGAGACACCTCAGAGAATGACGGAGGTGTGGAGCGTCTTTGGGTTGGTAGGATATTACTAGAGATTCATTCCTGATTTATCCTAGATATTAGCACTGATGATAGCCTTGACCAGGAAGGGGAAACCCTTCATGTGAATGGAGAAGTGCCAGTAGGCTTTCGAGTAGTTGAGGCAGAGTATAACGAACACCATGGTTTTGAGATTACCAAAAAAGGGTGTCGATTACAAAGTTTTCTGCAATGCATCAGGGACCAGGCTGGGATGTGTCCTAATGTAGATACATGTATTGATTTCTTATGGTTCATTCCAGTTTAGTCCATGTGAGCATAACTATGCAACCCATGATCTCAAGTTGGATGCAGTAGTCTTTTCATTGAAGATGTCACGACACTACCTTATGGGCGAGTGGTTTATCATCTGCTCTATCCACAAGTGCCTCAAGTACATATTTTAGCAAAAATATCTGAATATGAGGTAGAGTATTTGACTAGAGTTCCTCCAGGATTATGATTTTGAGATCATCTGTACTCCTGGGATGGGAAACAAGGTGGAGGATGCTCTTAGAAGAAGGATGAGCTCGCAGCTGTTGAGTGAGGTGATAGAGCAGTTAGCCACGTTATAGTTATCCTTTGTGGATGGAGAGGATATAGCTTACCTAAAGTCAATGGTTGTCTTCCCTACACTCTTTTAATTAGTTAGGGAAGCATAGCTTGGGGATGTCAACTGTGAGACCTTACGTACTCAATTATCCACAAGACATGCTCCTGATGGATATTCGCAAGGTGGAAGCACATACTTATTTTCAGAGGATGCACTATTGTACTGGTGTCATTGCAGGAGTAGATCTCGGGGGAGTTTCATACATCCCCTTTGGAGGTACATCCTAGAGTGGAAAAGATGTACCAGGATCTTCGATGACAGTTCTGGTGGTCAGGCATGAAGAAGGAAGTGGCAAAGTTCGTTTCCATATGCCCCACATTCCAGCTGGTGAAGGCTGGGCACCAGGTTCTAGCGAGATTAGCTCACCCCATAGAAGTTCCAGAGAGTAAGTGGGATGGAATATCGATGTACTTCCTGAAAGGCTGACCACAGACACCCAAGGGGCATGATTCCATCTTGGTGATCGTTGACCGACTCACCAAGTCGTCCCACTTCCTAGCTATTAGGGAGAAGAGTTCCGTTGAGAGCTTGGGAAGTCTCTATGTGCAGGAGATAGTTTCGCTTCATGGAATCCCCTCGACGATAGTCTCAGACTGAGATTATTGTTTCACATCCTGGTTGTGGAAGGGATTACAGGAGGCCTTTGGGACTTAGCTACACTTGAGCACGACATTCAATCCCCAGACCGATGGTCAGAGGGAGAAGAACATTTAGGTTTGGGGGGATATGTTGTGGGCATGTATCTTGTACTTTGGTCATAGTTGGGAGGACCACCTACCATTGGTGGATTTTGCGTATAAAAATATCTACCACTCCACCATTAGTATGGCACCGTTCGAGGCTTTGTATGGGAGACCCTGCCGGTCACCTCTTAGCTGGACCAACCCCAGAGAGTCAGCACTCATGGGTCCAAACTTGGTGCGAGCTACCACTGAGAAGGTGCAGATCATTTGGGAATAGATGAAAACTGCATAGAGCCTGCAGAAGTCTTATGCTGAAAGATGACAGAGACCTCTGGGGTTCGGTGAGGGAGACCACGTCTTTCTTCGGGTCTCACCTCGATGAGGGTTACCGAGATTTGGCAGGGGCGGTAAGCTATCTATGAGGTTCATCCGACCTTTTCAGATACTGTACAGAGTAGGTGAGGTAGTGTACTTCCTAGATCTACTGCCACAGTTGCATCAGGTACATGATGTCTTCCACATGTTGCATTTGAGGATGTATGTGCATGACCCATCCCACGTCATCGACTGAGGTGAGCTGGACATCGAGGATGGAGTGACCTTTGCTGAGTACCCAGTGGAGATCGAGGATTGGTAGGAGAGGATCCTTCATGGGTGATTGATTCCCTTAATGTGCGTTCGGTAGTAGCACGAGAATCTTCAAGAGAGCACATGGGAGTGGGAGGCTCAAATTTGTGCCCAGTACCCACATCTTTTTGAGAAGTCTTGTTTTGTATTTTCGGGGATGCAAAGCCCCAAGGTGGGGAGAGTGTAATGTCTCAGAGTTTCCATGTATTATTTTTTAAAATATATTATGGAATTTTTACAAGGCTAGGTGTAGAGATGACACATCATTCTGAGGCCCGGTGATCCCAGAATGGTGGTTCAAATTTTTTTAAGTTATGTAAGCCATCACTTGTGCTCCATTATGGCAGTTTCCAAATGGATTTCTGGATAAAAAATCAGAGGGCACTGTTGCGTTCGGGATGATGATTTTACCTAAGAACGGGTCTAACCTTGATCGGCGTGAGTCAAGGGAAAAAGTTAATTTTCAGACTTTTTTAGTAAAATAAATATAAAAATTAATGGCAAAGTTTATTTTATTTTTTATATGGAAACATTGACTGTAGTGCAAAGACAGGGAAACCCTTTAATAATTAATGACATGTCATAATGACCCATAAATAGCAACGCTGACTCATTAATACGACAATGTTTTTTTAATTCCAAACATGTTTCCCTTCTTATTGGGATAATGGAACATCAATCGTTGGTGGATGATTGAGAAAAACCTCTGGGGGGAAATATGTGGCTCTTTGGAGAAAACTCTCGGCAATGAACGACGATGGGTCAAAGTTGCGGATCGCTGCACCAACGAAGTTGAAGGATCAAAATGATGATAGCAGCAAGATACCTTCGTAAATGAATGATACCTTAGTGAGATAGGATTTTTTTTATTTAATTTCTTTTCCCTTCTTTTTATCTAAACAACGAACATGGATCAACCATGAAAAAGTTGATCCTTGAATTCGTACATTCTTGTGGGAGGGTTTTATTGGGATAATTTGGGGAATTTATCCATGTTAAATTTTGGTTGTTTGATTCTGATCTGTTTATGCCTACAAACGAGTGCAGATCAATTCCGTGGAAAATTACGGCGGAGGTTCATTCCTCGAATTTCTTATTAGATTTTTCTTCACCTTTTTCATTCGCACGTTATTTGCATTATTTTTAGGGTGACGAATAATGGATCGTTGTGAATCTGTTTTGCGACGCAACAATCCCAATTCTACGATTCAATACCAAAAAGACCATGCGGAGGTGCGTCGACGATAGCGGACGACGAATCAGACCATTTTGGGAAGGGATGGTCTACGAGCATTCTGCACACAGGTAGATCGTTGCATGTTTTCAGAGCCGATCGTAGGTCAGAAAACAATTGAATCGGACTTATGGTGTTGGGTGATCAAAACCTAGGAGTTTCAGGGCGATCGGACCCCATATCGACGATCGGGGTAACATGGGTGGCGCAGCAGCGGAAGTCCGCGGGTTTGTAAATTTTCATAATACATGGCGTGTACTTCCGAAGAACACGCCATGTAGTGATAGTGGTGGTGGATAGGGTTTTGAGGGTTAGAGAGGAATCACATGGTGTGTGACCCTGGTCACATGGTGTGTTGGACTTTCCCCGAATCTCAGCGTGTATTTTGAGAATTACACAGACACAGGATGGACTACACGGCTTCAAACGACACGGTGTGTACTCTCTACACGGAAAGACAGAAGCGGATACATGGGAATCGATGTGTATTTAGGGGATATACGGACACATGATAAATTACACGGTGTGTACTTCATCACATGACCAGGTGAGGCCAATAACACGGGTCACCCCACGTATAGATTATACGGGTTGGAGTACACTGGTTGATGAACGTGTATGGGCACATGGCCTGCGTACACGGAGCCAACCCCAGTCACTCAGACACGACATGTACACCATACTAAACGTCGTGTACTCACTTTTCAACATGACCAGCCTTACGACACGAGCCGTTGTACATGGGCAGTACCCGGGTTCAGACAACATGGTGTGTAACTTTTCTACAAGCCATGTACTTTTAGAAAAATGGCATGGTTTTATTTTCACCATATCTTGGACATATTTTGTTTGGGTTAGTGCCCCTTCTTCTCATTACCCTAAAGGCCAGGTATCATTTCCATCTACAGGTGTATGATCCCTTCAACAGGACTTTCTGTGATAGATTCAGCATCCCTCTGAGAGGCCCGGAGCAAGATCCTCTATCCATTCATGACCCTAGGTAGAGTCAGGCATCGATGTGACCAACTCTACCAGGCCTTGATCCTCTACCTAGTAGGTTAATCACCTAGCTGGTGAATCTGAATGGGTCACGGTATCCTCCATAGACCTGATAGTGATCCTCATCTGTGTATCGTGATCTTTCCCACTGAGGAGTGTGTCTCCTATATTGAGTGATTCTATCTATTATGATCTTTCCACTCAGGATAATGTCTCCCATAATGAGTGTAACTACCTCTCGTGATGTTTCCCGATGAACTATACTTCTCGGACGGACGTCATCAGAGCTATCAGATTCGTGGAGTGTGTTCTCCTGAAACGAGTGCTTCGTGGAATCTTTGAACTAAATCCCTAGCAGGGGTATCCAGTTGTTTGACTTGTCTCTAGATTATGGGTCGAGGTATTGTGTATATCTGGATTGTGATCTCTTATTATATGTTCAGTAGATATAAACTGTGTAGAGCTGACTGTGCCTTTACTTTGTATACTTTCTTTGTGTTTCAGGGTCCTCTACTGAGTATTGTTATACTCACCCTTGCATGGGCTTCTCCCACATGTGTCATGTCTTGTGAAAATGATCATCCTTTTGACAGAGTCTAGGGTGGACCAAGACAGGACTGAGCTTTCTGAGTTCCCTACAGGTACATGTGTTTCTTTGGCTATGAGCAGTAGTCCTAGTACCTCTTTGTGTTTACAGGTTTGAATTTGTAGTTGTCAGACTCTTGTTTTTTGTGGTCTTGTATTCTATCCCAGTTTACTTTTAGTACGTTACTTTCCATCATACTCTATTGGTTGGGTTTAGTTGTAAGAATTCTTTTTGTTCCATAGTGGTTTTTAATTTTCAGCATTTGTGGGCTTGGAGATGTGTGTGTGTGAGTGTACATGTTCTTAGGAAATGCCTCCCATGTAGTAATATGCCCACTCAGTGCCAGTCACCATCCCCTGGACTATTGGAGGCGGGCATTAAGAGTCATGGCGTGGGCCCCACTGGGACCAGTCGTGACATTGACCACCCAACGAGCCCTTTTAGAGCACGCTAAACTGTTCAAAACTACACATTCAGTCGTACAGTGCACAACCAACATCCGATTGATTTTTCGTCTCCTACTACATGTCAGCAATAGTATTCCTATTGTTTTCGTGTGATTTCAAGTCTTTCTGAGCATGTTTCCTCTGAATTCGGCCGTTACACATCGTTTTGGTGTTTTATGACTCTAGAAATGCATTTCCAATAACTGTGGTCAAAAAACACATCTGATTGACATGTTGTCTACCCAAACAATTTAAAATTCACACCACGGTTGTTGTCGTATGATTTTATGACATTCTGAGGTCGTTCGGCTGGTTTTGACCGCCCAACGCAACATTTTAGAGCATGCAAAACTGTTCAAAACAACATATTTGGTAGTACCAAACACATCGCATGTTCAATTAATGTGTCTCCCCCTCCAACATATCACAAATAATATTTCTATTTTTTTTGTGTGATTTCAAGTAATTCTGAGCACGTTTACTCTGAATTCGACCATTAAACGTCGTTTTGGCGTTTTTTGACCCCAGAGATACATTTCCAGTCACTGCGGTCAAACGACGCCTCTGATTGATGCGTTGTCTACCCAAACATTTCAAAACTCACACCAAAGTTGTTTTCATATGATTTTATGTCATTATGAGGTCATTCAGCTGGTTTTGACCACCCAATGCGCCCTTTTAGAGCGCATCGAACTATTTAAAACAACATATTCGGTCGTACCGCATACACCACACATCTTATTGATGTTTCGTCTACTCCTACATGTCATGAATAGTATTCCTATTGTTTTTGTGTGATTTAAAGTCATTCAGAGCAAGTTTTCTTTGAATTCGACCATTATACGTCGTTTTGGCGTTTTATGACTATGGAAATGCGTTTCCGGTCATCGCGGTCAAACAATACCTCCGATTAACATGTCGTCTACCCGACCATTTAACAATTCACACCACAGTTGTTGTTCTATGATTTCATGGCATTCCTAGATCATTCGACTGGTTTTTTCCATCCAACGCCCCCTTTTAGAGCGTGCTGATCTGTTAAAAACAACATATTCGGTTGTACCACGCACATTGCACGTCCGATTGATGTGTCGTATCCTCCTAAATGTCACGAATAGTATTCCTATTGTTTTCGTGTGATTTCATGTCATTCTGTGCATGCTTGCTTTGAATTTGATCATTACATGTCGCTTTGGAGTTTTATGACTACGGAAATACGTTTCCGGTCACCGTGGTCAAACGACACCTCTGATTGATGTTTCTTCTACCTGACCATTTGAAAATTTACACCATGGTTGTTATCGTATAATTTCATGGCATTCCGAGGTCGTTCGGCTGATTTTGACCCCCCCAATGATCCCTTTTAGAGCACGTCGAACTGTTCAAAACAACATATTCAGTCGAACCATGCACACAACGCGTCCAATTGACATGTCTTCCCCTGTTACATGTCACAAATATTATTCTTATTGTTTTCGTGTGATTTCAAGTCATTATGAGCATGTTTTCTCTGAATTCGACCGTTACACGTCGTTTTGGCTTTTTTATGACTCCAGAAATGTGTTTCCGGTCACCACGGTCAAAGGACACCTCTAATTGACGTGTTGTCTACCTGACTATTTCACAATTCACACCATGGTTGTTGTCGTATGATTTCATGGTATACCAAGGTTTTCTGACTAGTTTTGACCACCCAACGCACCCTTTTAGAGCGCACCAAACTGTTCAAAACAACATATTTGGTTGTACAGCGCACACCGCACATCTGATTGACATGTCATATCCTCCTACATGTCATGAATAGTATTCATATTGTTTAATGTGATTTAAAGTCATTCTGAGCACGTTTTCTTTGAATTCGACCGTTACACGTTGTTTTGGCGTTTTATGACTCCGGAAATACATTTCAGGTCACCACTATCAAAAGAAACCTCCGATTAACATGTTGTCTGCCTGACCATTTCACAATTCACACCACGGTTATTTTCATATGATTTCATGGAATTCTGAGGTCGTTTGATTGGTTTTGACCACCCAACATTCCCTTTTAGAGCCCGTTGAACTGTTCAAAACAACATATTCGGTCGTACCGTCCACACCGCAAGTCTGATTGATGTGTCATCTCCTTCTACATGTCACTAATAATATTACCATTGTTTTCATGTGATTTCAAGTCATTCTGAGCACATTTTCTGTGAATTAGACAGTTACACGTCGTTTTGGCGTTTTATGACTTCGGAAATGTGTTTCCAGTCACCATGGTCAGACGACACCTCCAATTGATGTTCTGTCTACCCAACCATTTCACAATTCACACCATGGTTGTTGTTGTATGATTTCATGGCATTCCATGGTCATTCCACTGGTTTTGACCAACCAACAAGCCCTTTTTGAGTGCGTTGAACTGTTCAAAACAACATATTTGGTTGTACTGCACACACCACACATTCGATTGACATTCGGTATCCCCCTAAATGTGACGAACAGTATTCCTATTATTTTCGTGTGATTTCAAGTCATTTTGAGGACATTTTCTCTGAATTCGATCGTTACACATCGTTTTGGCATTTTATGACTCCAGAAATGATTTTCCAGTCACTGCGGTCAAATGACACCACAAATTAGTGCTCCTTCTACATGACCATTTTTCGATTCACACCATGGTTTTTGTTGTATGATTTCATGGCATTCTGTGGTTGTTTGGCTGGTTTTGACCACCCAACGAGCCCTTTTAGAGCGCGCTAAATTGTTCAAAACAACATATTCGGTCGTACCGCACACACCGTACGTCCTATTGTTGTGTAGTATCCTCCTACATTTCATGAATCATACTTCAATTTTTTTAGTGTGATTTCAAGTAATTCTGAGCACGTTTTCTATGAATTCGATCGTTACACGTCGTTTTGGCATTTTATGACTCCGGAAATGTGTTTCTGGTCACCACAATCAAACGACACCTCTGATTGACTTTACGTCTACCCAAACATTTCACAATTCACACCACCATAATTGTTTCATTATTTAATTGCATTTTGAGGTCGTTCGGCTGGTTTTGACCACCCAACGAGCCATTTTTGAGTGCGTCGAGCTGTTCAAAACAACATAGTCGGTCGTACCACGCACACCACACATCCGATTAACGTTTTGTCTTCTTCTACATGTCACGAATATTATTCCTATTGTTTTCGTGTGATTTCAAGTCATTCTGAGCATGTTTTCTTTGAATTCGACCGTTACACGTCGTTTTGGCATTTTATGACTCTAGAAATGCATTTCTAGTCATCGCGGTCAAACGACACCTCTGATTGATGTGTCTTCTACCTGAACATTTTACAATTCACACCACGGTTGTTTTCACATGATTTCATGGAATTCTAAGGTCGTTCGGTTGGTTTTGACCACCCAACGCGCCCTTTTAGAGCTCACCGAACTGTTTTAAACAACATATTCGGTCGTGCCACACACACCACACATCTGATTGATGTGTTATCTCCTCATAAATGTCACAAATAGTATTACTACTGTTTTCATGTGATTTCAAGTCATTTTGAGCACGTTTTCTATGAATTAAACCGTTACACGTTGTTTTGGCGTTTTATGACTTTGGAAATGCGTTTCTGGTCACCGCAGTCAATCAACACCTCTGATTGATATGCAGTCTCCCAAACATTTCACAATTCACACCACGGTTGTTTTCTTATGATTTCATGGCATTCTGAGGTCGTTCGGCTAGTTTTTACCACCCAACGTGCGCTTTTAGAGCGTGTCGAACTGTTCAAAACAACATATTCGGTCGTACCACGCACATCACACATCTGATTAACAATTCATCTCCTCATACATGTTACGAATAATATTCCTATTGTTCTCGTGTGATTTAAAGTCATTTTGAGCATGTTTTCTCAGAACTTGACCATTACACGTCATTTTGGCGCATTTGAAAAGCATGCATGGGGTGATCAAAACCAGTCGAACAACCTCGTAATGCCATGAAATCAGACGAAAACAAAGGGTGGCTGAATTGTGAAATGTTCATGTAGACAGCACATCAATAAGAGGTGTCGTGTGACCGCCGTGACCGAAAGCGCACGCCACGTGTCGTAAATGGACAAAACATGCATTTAAAGATCAAATGCATACTGAACGACATCATCATGACTTGAAAACACAGGAAAACACCTTAATTATTATTCGTTAGGTGTACAAGGAGATGACACGTCATTAGTCCGCGCGGTTTGCGCAACACGGATGAATATGCATTTTTAGGTGTTTGCAACTCTTGAAATGCATGTGTGGGGGGGTCCGGTGGTGGGGGGCTATCTGGGGTGGGGGGCCCTGTCCGGGGGTGGGGGGTGTCACGACCCGTCCTCGGGGCCCGTGCCGTGACTACCCCAAGCCCGCCTTCCATAGGCCAGGGGCTGGCGACTAGCACCAAAGGCGTAAAATCCCGTTAACTGGGAAGGCATTGCCTTTATAAAAGAAAACAAGCACCACAGAGTACAAGCGGAAGTGAAACACTAAGTACAAAAAGAAGAGCTGAAAAGTAAAAGGGGACGGAAATACAACCCCAACTGTAAAGTACAACTCGAAAGGGAAAAACAGCGACTGAAAAGTAAAGCTGCTACGTTGAGATGTCCACTGGAAATCCCACCTGAAGGGTGGGTACAGATAGCTCCTCTGCTCCTCAGGTCCCGCCATCCGCTCCGAGTATGTCTCGCCCAGTGGTCCTCCTCCGGGTACCGCCTCGTCGTATAGTCCACCTCCAGGTACCGTCCAGTCCTTGAACCTTCGGCTTCTGTCAGCACTGTCCGTCGTCTGCAACCAACACAACGAGGTGCGGGCATAGCCCGTGCAGGGGTGAGTATAACGATACTCAGTAGGGACCCCGAGACCCTCAAGGTCTCACTAAAACCAACAAGGATAAACACAAGAAGATCTCAACAGATAAACTCTACTTAGGTGTATGTCCATACATATACCTAAGTTATCAAGTAACCCATCTCAATCATGAGGAAACACAAGGATTGTGAAAACGACGGATAACCACTACCCGGGTATATGCCCATACATATACCAAAGTTAGCAAGTGACCCATCTCAATCATGAAGTAAACACAAGGTCAAAAGTCTCAGCTCAAACCAGGATTTTCATTATCGAAACCGTAACTGCTGAAGAGCTCCGTCTCTAGAGTGTACAGTGGTCCTGTCACGACTCCGAGGCTACCGCTCACTAACCTAGGACTGCTGAAGTACTCCTCCTGTCGAGTACTGCGGGTTTGCGGCCAACTACCTGGCGCTCCGTCCGCTGAGGGTCTGTCGCCAAATACCGGGCGCTACCCAGATAGCCTACTGAGGTACTCCTCCTGTCGAGTACCGCGGGTTTGCGGCCAACTACCTGGCGCTCCGTCCGCCGTGGGTCTGCTACCAACTACTGGGCGCTCCGTCCACTGGGCTAGTCGACTCACTCCAAGTCGAGTCGGTCAAGCAGTCGTCAGGTCTCAGCCGGCTACACGGTCTCCGTACTCTGCACGCTCGTCTCCGGGAGGATCCGCTCCACGAGCTACTGGTCGATACTCTAAGTATCTCGAAGTCCCACGAAGAAGTATCTCGAAAGTCCGTCTCGTCATAGGGGTCTCAACGCAACAGACGGCGCGTCGATCGGACGCCCGGTCTGTGAGTTAATAGTCTTTTCGTCCCAGGGGCCCGGTTGGTTTCGAGTGCGAACCAATCCCGGCCGTATCTCAACTGTACCCCGAACTTCCATAGGGTAAACTCAAAGGGACCGTTACTCAACGTAACCACCAACGCCGCTGACGGCTCGTCAAGCGGACGTCCTGTCTGAAAGATATCAGCTTTCCCGTTCCAGGGGCCCGGTTGGATTTCGGGAACAATCCAACCCGGCCATACTCCAACTGCATCCAAAACTCGGGCGGAGTATGTCAAAAGTTCCGTCTCATCAAGAGGAAGTCAACGAAACAGACGGCGCGTCAATCGGACGCCCGGTCTGTGAGTTATTGGCATTTTCGTCTCCGGGGCCCGGTTGGTTTTTAAGGAAAAACCAACCCGACCGTACTCCACCTGCGTCCAAACCTCGTGCGGAGTATGCCAAAAGATCTGATTCACTAAGAGGAACACAACGCGACTGACGGCGCGTCAATCGGACGTTCGTGGCTCAAGATATGAGTGTTTCCGCTCCGAAGGCCCGGTTGGTTTCGTGAACGAACCAACCCGGCCGAACTCAAAGTAACCCGAAACCTTGAGTGCGATATACCGAAACGACCGTCTCGATCCAAGGATCGCGTTTCCGCAGACGGTTCGTCATTCGGAGATCCGAGGCTCAAGTTATGAGCCAAAAACCGAAACTGGTCCGTAACGGGGGGGTCCGGGTCCGGGCCGACCCGGCCCGACCCCCCCCCCCCCCCCCCCGGGGTGGCGCGGCGGCCGGCGGCGGCGGTCGGCGGCGGCGGACGGCGGCGGACGGCGGCGGCGGGCGGCGGCGGCGGGCGGCGCGGCGGCGGCGGCGGCGGGCCGCGCTGGCGGCGGCGGCGGGCCGCGCTGGCGGCGGGGTGCCGCGATGGCGGCGGCGGCGGCACGCGGGGCTAAGCCCCGCGTTTTCTGGAGGGCGGCGCGGCACTGGCCGCGCCGTTTTTTTAACAAGCGCCCCCCCCCACGTGGGGGGGCTTGCTGGATCGAACCGAGGGGGCAGCCGGCCCCCTCCCTTTAAAAGAACCGCCCCCTCTTTAAAAGAGGGGGGTTTTAATATACCGGCCGGGGAATTAAATTCCCCGGTTTTTATGGCATCCGGCCGGCCAGCTGGCCGGCCGGTCTTCTCCAACGGGACCGGAAAATCCGGTCCCCTCTTCGGCTTCTGACGCCGGCGGCCCGGCCGCCGGTCTGCTCTTCCGCCGCGGCCCGGAACCGGCCGCGGTCTCCTCGTCCCGCCGCGGCCCGGAACCGGCCGCGGTCTTCTCGTCCCGCCGCGGCCCGGAACCGGCCGCGGTGTTCGTCGTCCGGCGCGGTGCGACTGCACCGCGCCCCTCTCGCCGTGCCATGAATCCTTCCAACGCGGCGCGGCGGCGTCGCGTTCTTGAAGACTCTCCTCGGCGTAGTGCGACGGCGTTGCGTAAATTAAACGCACGGTAAACCGCGTGGTGCGACGGCACCACGCCACTTTGCTTCCATCGAAAGAATTAAACAAGAACGTTGGAGGGGGGTTCGGCCGTGTTCGTGCGGTCCGGCCCCCCTCGCGTTAATAATAATAACGCAACTTAAAGAAAATAATGTCACACGTTAATCTTGCTAAAAGCACGATCAAGAATAAAAAGAGGAATCCAAAAGAAATTCGACAACCCCTACCTCGGTTTTAAGATTCGAAGAATCGTCTACGATCCGCGGAAGACGGCGTCGCGGAAGTCGGGCGTCGCGGTCGTCGTTCGTCAAATCCGTTGACGAAGAGACGCGTCCGAAGAGGCACGTCGTTGGCGAATCCTTGTACGCCGACGAAGGTTGTCCGAGGAAGGTGCGGTGTTCTCTCTCGTTGACACCGAAGACGAAGACGAGCGGAGCGGCGTTCTTCGTCGGAAAAAGAGCGTTCCTCGTCAAGTCTTGAGGAAAGTCAAAATATAAAGAAAGCAACGAACTCAAGAACCCTTACCTCGATAGTCGCACGTTGACGGAGTCGTGGAAAATCGGTGTCGATTCCTTTGACGTCGGAGGAAGAGTCGTTGTCGAAGGCGTTCGTCGCGGAAAACCGTCGCGGAAGGGATCGTGTTCTTCGGTGGAGAAGTTCTTCGTTGAAGAACGTCGTTCTTCGCGTTCTTCGTTGAGTTGAAGAAGAAGAAGAAGAAAAGCTTCCAAAGCTCTCAAGAAATCCTCCCAAGGGTAAAAGAAACTCAAAGAATAATATAAGCTTTAACTTATATTATTTCATAACTTAACCACAAGAATTTCAAAGGTTTGAAATTCAAAATGGATAACTCCAAAATTAACTCACTTATTTAATATACATGATTTGTATAATTAAATATAAGTTAACTTGTCAAGCCATTAAGAGGGAGAGTGGGGAGTTGAAAAGGTGGGGGGTTCGTGTGGGCCCCACCACACTTAATCCTCCCAAGGGAGGTTATGTGGGTGTGGGTCCCACTTCCAACCTCCTTTGAGAGGAGTTAACCTACAAAAAGTAAAATAAAAAGAATTACACTTTTTATTCAACTTTTTTATAAAACTCCCAAAAAACTAACTTTCAACCCGCAACAAACGCAACTCCCGAAAAGGTCTCATTAAGCGAATATCGGCGCTGCGAGTTCATCGGTGCCCTCGGATTTCAATTCCGAGCACCGGATCAAAAGTTAGGAATTCCCGCTCGTTCGTTCACTGAACGTACCCGAGCCAAACTTCGGAAATTAATTCCGGGCACTCCGGGCCTCGGAATCAGGTGCCGTCTGAAACCGCGCTCTTGTAAAATTCTAAAGAAAATTAAGAAAAAATTTTCCTTGAATTTTACGGGTCTTTACAGGGGGGTTTCCGGGGTTGGGGGGGTTGGTTGTCCAGTGGTGGGGGGCATAATGACTAATTGGACTAATGGCCAATTGGCCTAATGGAATAATGATCAGTTATCCTAATGTGCTAAAGGTCAATTTTCCTAATGACCCAATGTCAAATTATCTCATTTACCAATTCACCTAATGCCCTAATGCCCTTATGGAATAGTGGCATAACAAACAATTGGAATAATGTCCTATTGTTTAGTAGTACAATTGGAATAACGTCATAATGGACTAATGGCCATTTGGCCTACATCCAATTGGACAATTGGCCAACTGGCCAATTTCCCTAATGGCCTAACAGCCTAATGAACTATTTCCCTAATGAGCTAATTGTCAATTGACCTAATGAATTCCGGGGTGGGGGGGCTCTCTGAGGTGGTCCAGGGGCCTACAAATAAGGAACCTGAGCTCAGTCACCAAAAACAAGTTCAATGGTTTCTATTGGGAATCACATGGTTTTTTCAAACCTATTCACAGAACAAGCAATTGAAAACATTAAAGAATAAAATAAAATAAAAATATCTAAATCATTAATCAGTTTAATGGTTACTTCTCAATTCATGCACACAAACATTTCATAAGGCCAAAACAGACATAATACCCCCAAATCTCAAAAAATATCACTAGGAACCCAACCTAAACATCAATAACAACCCTACCAATAAAAAAAGAAACACACCTCGTGAATATGATGCATCATGCGTGCTCATGACTTCTACCTCCATCTGGTGGGCCAGGGGCCTATAAAAAATAAAAATTATGAAGATTTTCATATAAAAAATAATAGAAATTAAATAAATAAATACAGTATAAACCTGTGTTGTATGATCCCCTCCACCATCACCTAGATACACATATTCCCACAGTGCTCTAACCTCAGTGACCAATTGCTCATTTACCTCCTCAGAGGCACATAGTCGTGCCTCAAAATCTGACAACTTATGTGTCATGCAAGCAAAAACAGAACAAACAACTGCAGTGCGAGATAGTATTGATCGAGGAATCCATTTTCCATAGGTCAAACTATATCCATGCCCATCCCGACCAATAATGCAATGGAAGATCTCATCCCTTCGCATGGGAAGCTATCGCTGGTCCTCTGGCAGCTATTCTAACTAAGCTTCAAATTGAGCCTGTGAAATATTTAAATATATAAACATATATATGTTAATATATAGATTAATGTAAGTATTGGTAATGAGTACAAGCACTTACTATCATTGCTACTGCCTCTGGATCATTTTGATCACGAATCCTCATCCACACCGACATTTTATCAGTCAGTGAACCTTGCTCCCGTAACTGTATATGAATAGAATATAAACACAAAACCAGATTAATTTATAAATTTAAAAATGAATAATAAATACCTCATGTCAGATCTGAGACATGTGATGAGTCTTGAGCCTTTGAGGAGGTCCCTACAATGCTCGATTCTTAGAATGGCGTGTTGAAACCTCCTACATTCAATTAATTAAATTTTCAAACAAATCACACATTCTTGAAAATATATATACGAAAAAAATATACAAACCGCAGCACCCTCAGTAGAACAATATTCAACTAAGTCACACCACTGAGCCGGGAGGACACCTCTCGGGACTTTTTCCAGAATTTCTGGGGCAACCACATTTGGTACCCAGTGGTCCCTCTTGACTTTGCCTTTATAATCTTTCCACATCTTACGGCATTTTCTCATACACACGAGTAGAAACTCATTAGGGAATACTTTAAAAATTTTCTATTAATTAAAAAAATGACATATGTTAGTATTGATTATACATAGGGATGAAAGTAAAATGGTCTTCTAATCTCAGCCTCCCTCCAAAGACGATCTAATGTGTCCTAATGGATAGAAGCCCAGTCACGTGTGGTCAGTGAAAATCGATGTGGGTCATGTATGATATAACACAGCTGAAGAATGAATGCAAGGGAATTCAATCCCAAAGGATTAAATAGCTCATCAAAGGAAACATCAAACATCGTGTCGGAATTCCATGATAAAATGCCACGACTAGGGCCTCTCTTGTGAGAGGAAGAAGCAGTCGAGTCTGATCTTGTTGAAAAAAAATTATATATAATTTGAAAGATGTTATATATATATATATGTTTAACAATTAAATAAAAAATATACACAATGACATTCAAGCATACCTTGACCCTGAGACGTAGATGGATTAAATGGATGATGTGGATCTACTTCCTCTTCCCCTAACATGCCTACAGTCATAGAAAACATTAGTAAGGAGACTATCCAAAGTGTCCAAAAGATAACTTGGATCATTTTTAAAATAAATGAAACTTTTTCTGTTATTAATAAAAAAAATAGATTTAATAATTAGTTGTGAATTTATTTTAAAAAATCATAAAGTTAACAAAACTGATATACAAATTATGTACAAATACAATCAATGCATAGCCAAATTTCAGATTGAATTATTAAAAATTCAAGCAGCCCATGAACCAAATGAAGAATACCTCAATGGGAGGATACACCAATAATAACATGAAGATACAAAAATAGAAATCACCATAAATATTTATAAATGAATAATCTTACAAAAGTTAGGATTAAAACTTATAAAGATTTATAAAATGGTTAGATAATTTATGATATCCTAGAACAATCAATACTGATTAGTGGGAAAACAATTATACCTTTCATTAAGCATGAAAATCGATCATTTCTCCTTCAACAGATGCTCTAGAAAAATAAATATCTTCTTCACATTGAACTACGGTATATTGATCAAGCTATTGGAAAACAAACGGAACAGTCTCAGGTTTATCTTTTTCAAATAAAAACACTCCTTGCCGGGACATTTTCACAACAACTTGATAACTTGGATTCGAAGGCAATGTAATGAAGAATATGTGTTCCTCTTGTAATGTCAAAATGAAAGGTTCATTATCAACTCGTTCATTTTTGTATAACATATAGTTAAAATTAACCATTGAAAAATGATATTGATCGACTTTACATCCACGCACTGGATCGACCCAATTACACTATAACAATATGTACTTCAACCCGTGTGTGTATACAACTTCAATGATGTCTATAAATTGACCACAATAATATCTAGAATCAATGAATTGAAAACTGATGCCACTGTTTTGTGTTGATCGTTTGTTTTCAACATCTTTAATGTGAAATCAAAAATCATTAGCATTTATAGCTTTATAACGATGATCCGTTATAGATGGACCCTCAACTAGTTGGATAAATTCACCAGTTAGCGTGGGGTCCCCTAACTCCCTCAGCTTATGAACCTACATAATTCATAGAATTCAATAATGATTTATGCAGAAAGCAATTAGTATAATACTTCACTCATAATGAAAATCAATTTATACGTACATAATCCTTGAACCAATCATGAAATGACGCATAATGAAATTGTTGAATTTGATACTCAATCGCACGATACATCTCTTATTTCATCTCATTAATGTGTTTCCTGCAAATGATAACATGATGTTTAAATGATCAACTTATGCAAAGAAAACATGTAAAAGTTAAACAATAAAAGTGATAAGAAACTTACTGCGTTAATGGTGCAACTGATGGAGTATTGAACAAGATATATCGATGCGCTTGTATCCACTCGAGGTTGTCCATATCAAATATGGTTTCTTATCCAACTAGACCATCATGAATCTGAGAGGGCTTATCTAATTTTGTTTCAACATTCGTAAGATATTATGCACAAAATTAGTACACTCATCCATCAAATAACCATTGGATATTGATGCCTCCGAACAAGATCTGTTGCGTAGAAATCGTTTCAATGAACTCAAATACTGCTCAATACAATATATCCACCTGAATTGTACAAGAACATCATCCATTACTTCATCAGTTAGGTGCACTGTCAAGTGGACCATGACATCGAAAAATGAGGGGGGAATAGTTTCTCAAATTGACAAATATTAAGTACAATTCGGTCCTAAAAACTTTTTAAATCACTCATTCGTTTATTTCTTAAACAAAGCTGTCTAAAAAATTACTCATCTCAATCGACGGCTGAACAACATTGGGGGATAAACAAACACAAATTGTGATTGGAATCAAATACTGAAGTAGTATGTGATTTTCATGAATTTTCAACCCTTGCAATGTCCTTCTCGTCAGATTCACACACTTTCAAATATTAGAAGAGTAACTATTAGGAACCTTAAGAATTTTGAAAATGGAAATAAATGTCTCTTACTCCTTCGTAGTCATCGTATACTATAAAGCAGGCATATATGCCTTGTTTCCCTCAGCTAACTGTAAATGCAACTGTTTCCTTAAACCCATTTCTTCTAAATCACAATGTAAATTAACATGGTCCTTTGATTTTCCACTAACACCTTAAATGGTCCAGAATATTTTTCAACTCCTGTTATGATCTTTGGTGGTGGGTTGAACTCTCTAGAACCATCAAATGCCACTCTGTCCTTTCTGAACTTGTGCTGATGGGGGAGAAAACGTATGTGACCCATGTATGCCCATTTTTTGGATTTTTTAAGCTATACAAATGTTTACTTTTATTGCAACATGTGAAACAAAATTCCCCCTTCATACTCTAGCCCGATAAATTTTCATAAGCCGAGATGTCATTGATTGTCCACAATAAAGCAGCCTGCAGTTTGAACATTTCATTCATTTCACAGTCATAAGTCATCACGACATCACCCCAAAATTCATTTAACTCATCAATCAATGGTTGAAGGTAAACATCAATCCTATCCCCTAGACTTCTAGGTCCATCAATAAGAGTGGAAAGTAATATAAATTGTTGCTTCATACAAAGCCATGGAGGAAGATTATATGGAACCAACACCACGGGCCATGTGTTATGAGTTGTGCCAAACATAGAATTGAATGGATTGAAACCATATACTGCCAACCCCAATCAGACATTACGAACATCTTTAACAAATTTGGGATGTCTCTTATCAAAATCCTTTCATGCATGAGAGTCTACCAGGTGGGTTAACATATCACTTTCATGAATTCTTTCCGCATGCCATCTCCTTGAATTAGAAACTTTAGATGACATAAAAAATCAATTCAACCTTAGATTAAGGGAAAATTAACGCATTTGATTTATGGAAATCGGTTTCCCCTGTATCGAAATCTGACTTTGATGAGTTTGATTTCCACTGTTCTCTTTCCACCTAGAAGCGCCTCAAACTGTAAAAATATCTAAATGGGTAGTTTCCTTTCTAAAATATATACAGTTGTTTGCACATTCATCTATGGTCTCATATGTAAAACCTAAGTTCTCTGTCAACTTATGAGCATAGTAATATGACTCAGGAATCTTAGTGTCGATAGGGAGAACCTTTTTCTATAACACCAACAGCATGTCAAATGATGTGTATGGCCACTAATTCAAAGTCTTCAAATGCAAAAACTCCATGATATATGAAAATTTATTATAAGAAGGACATCTAGGATATAATTCTATTTTTTCATAATCATGTGATTCATAAAACCTCCTCAAATCACAATCTTGACTAGAGTGAAGATTATCTCACCGGTCTTAAGATTATGGATGTCAATGCCTTCAGGATCCAACCCATGTACCATTTCAGTAAGTATTTCATGCATTGGATCATTATTCATTGCATCAATATCCATCTGATCTGCATCTGTATTTTGACAATGAACATATTCTTCTCCATGACGAGTCCAAATCTTATAATTTTTCAGAAACCTGTTAAATAATAGGTTCTCCCTCATAGTATCTCGTTTTAATTTATATTTGTGAGCACATTTTCTACATGTACAACAAATATAGTTAATTTCAAATCCTCTAATGAAGTCAATAAATTGAATAATACCATTGAAATATTCTCTAGACGTTCGATTTGGAAGATCAATCCAACTCTTATCTATAATAATATTTGTATAACAAACATTTACACAAGACTTATTATATGAATTTTTCATATCAAATATATTTAAAATAAATACTAACCAATTACTTGTGGACCATTGATAAAATAATCAAATTATATCTCTGAATAATAAACAAGAGAATAGATAATGCAATGTAAGTGAAAGTTCATGTCATACCTGATTGTGCTAGAAACCTGGAAGGGAGGGGAGCTGAAGGCGGTGTTGTGGGGGAGGGGAGAGGCAGTGGAGGGGAGATGAAGCTGGAGACGGTGCGGCGAGGGAGGGGATGGGCAGCGGCGGTGGTGGTGAGATGGAGGAGAGGAGGTAGTGAGGTGGCGACGGTGCAGCGAGGGTGGGACGACAAGGGAGGGGATAGAGGACTGCAGGGAGCCAGAGTGGACGGATGGTAGTGGTGAGAGGACGATCAGTGGCCGTGAGGGGAGGGAGGGGACCGGGTGGCGGTGGTTCTACACGGGAGGGGACGGTGAGGGAGGGGACGAGCAGCGATGGTGTGACGAGGGAGGGGGACGAAGAGGTAGGGGATAGGGGATGGAGGAGATCTGGAGAGGAGGGCGGTGAGGGGATGGGGGATGAGCAGCGAGGGGGTGGAGGGCGGAGGGTGAAGGCCAGAGGCCGGAGGCTGGAGGCCAGAGGGAAGAGGGGGCGGAGGCTGGAGGGGGAGGAGGGTGGAGGGTGGAGGGCGCAGGCTAGAGGGCGGAGGACGGAGGGTGTAGGGGGGTAGAGGCTGGAGGGGGTGGATGGTGGAGGGCGGAGGGATGAGGGCAAAGGGCAGAGGGCGGTGAAGGGATGGGTGGCGAGGGGTGGTGGGTGGCTAGGGGATGGGCAGCGAGGGCGGAGGGCAGAGGGTGATGAGGGACAGGCGATGACGATCGAGGGGAGGAGACGCGAGGTAGGGTTTCGTGAGGGGAGGGGGGAGGGGGGAACCAAAGCCTTTTTTAAACCCCAGCGACCACCAAAGGTGGTTACCCATGTTAGGGGGCTTCAAATCCCATTCCTCTAGTAGTGAATTCCTGAAGGGTTTATCTTTTGGAAGTCTATAATCATATTTTTTCATTATTTTTGTATCAATCATATTTTGGTTACAAGAATCATGAAACTTATAAATATTGTTCCATAGTAGTTATTATTTAAGTATTTTCAAGAATATGTTGAACATTAATAATGACCAAGAAATGTGATTAAATGTTAATGGTATATTATATAGAAAAAACACATTGTTTATGAAAAGATAATATTAGAGAAGTTCAAGATATTGAGGTAATTGTAGTCAATTAAAATTAGTTTATTTTTTAAAATTAATTAGTTGAATAGAAAACCATAGAGTTAAAAAAATAATTTTATTACTAATTTTATTTTTTTAATATGTTCATCATATTCTTGAGAATGTTATAGGATTAAATAAAATTGTGAATATTAAAATCATATAATTTTTTCCATACTTTTATAATAAGGATAACTTGTGAGTTGGGTGACAAATCATCAGATCTAGTAAGGACCCAAGACATTAACCCAAAAATAAAGGGTGATATGTGTGTGGTGCCTACAATTGGCCTATGTGATGTATTGGTTAGTGTGACTTTTTTTAATTAAATTACTTAATGGATAAATATTTATTTTTTCATAATAATATTTTAGTATAAAATCTTGTTTATGTTTTAATATTTTGAGATGATTAATGATATTTTGGGAAATGTTTTATTGGGTTAAGATATATATAGACAACATTTAGGTTTAACATAAATAATTATTTGGGAGGATTTATATTATTTCTTTAGAGATGTAAGTTAAAGGGTATGAGATAACCTTTGAGGTTAAAACCTAATTTCATGTTGAGTTTATTGAGGTTTTTTAGATATATGGTTACTTTTTTGAGAAATGAGCTATTTTAAACCTTTATTTTTATTATTGACTATTTGATATTAATATATTAATATAAATTTTTGGTATTATCTTACCATGTCCTAACCATTTTTGTTTTAATAAATATATAAGGAATATATTTTTACTATTTTTTGGATCTTATAGCATGTTAAAAGTTATTTTTAGTGCTTCACACATAAAACAAATTCATATTGGATATTCAATCCTTAGAGTAATAGGTAATATGGAAATTTATCAAAGTGCAACCAGAAAATGAAGTTGTGTTTATGAAATAAAAAGCTCTAAAGTAAATATATTTTTTGGTGTCCTCTACGTTGATAGAAAAATAATCTCTTGAATCTAGGAAAAGAATATTCAAAAAAAACTTTTATCGTATTACCTTCATATCATATGAATCAATGGACATTCAATTCATTATATATTTAAGGTTTTATGGTTGTTTACTTTCTCTTGGTAATTTAATTTCTTGTGATCAATGATCTCTATCCATACCCATAATTATTTACTCTTTTATTCTATTTCAATATTTTCACTACCTACTATTTTTTTCAACTTATAACCCTTGTTATGTGTTATTTTATATGAACTTAATATTTCTCTTTCCCTATTTTAATGTAGAAGTTTTATTAACCCATTTTATGTGGTTTTTCCACAAAGGAATTTTCCAATGTCAAACCATTAATTACAAAAAAAAATTAAATTGATAGGATTTAATTTATTTAGTGGTGTAGAATGTAACACCATGAGATTTAAAAAACTATTCTTGATAGAGTATTTAACACACAATACTGAGTTTAAACAAACTATGATATAATATTAAAATATTATTATTTAAATGTGATATATATACACTATCGGTTAAATTTGAGGGCATGAATAGGATTAAATAATTCATGAAAAATTATATAAATTTCCTACATAATATAAATTTATTTAAAAATTATTAATAAATAAGCACTCAACTTTAATAAATATATTTTATTCTATTTTTTCCTTCAAAAAGTGTTTTTATTACTTTCTGTGAGAAATATTATAATAAACTTTTAAAAATATTATAATATTTAATTTATAAAATTAATAACATTTTTTAAATAATAATATCGATATTATCTTAATGTGAAATTTTGTGATTTTTTAGAAAATATTATTTTTCATTGAATAGTGAATAATACCGATTTGTTATAAAACTACCATTTATTTTTAATAAATTAGGTAATTTAAATGTAAAATTATAATTTTAATATTATTTTTAATCAAAATAAGAATTATTTAGTTATATTTAATCCAAATTATTACATTTAAATAATTTTTATACTAGATTTTATTATACGTTTATTTTTAGGCTTTAAAGCGCATTTTTCTGAAAACTATTTAAAGGTGCATAATGTTTTTGCATTTTAACTAATTAAAAAACCCCATAATAACAAATTATTTAAATAAAATTTATATATTAAATTTCAATAAATTTTATTTTAATTTCATTTAGTTAGTATTACTTGTCATATATTTATTATACGATCATTTTATTCTTGAAAAATGTATTTCATGAAAAATAGTTTTTTCGAAACTTTTGTCGGTAATATTTAAAATTAAATTCTTCCAATTAAATGAATTTAATTTTATAAAATTAATTCCATATTTTTAATCAGGATAATTTATATTATATAATAATATCAACAAAATTTTGGTCATAATGAATAGTAAAAACAATAAAAAATAGTTACCATGGTAAAAGAATTTAAATTGTAAAAGTGAGTTACCTTAGAGGTAAATGAAATAACATGTTTGAAAATTTTATTTTTAATTTTAGAGGTGTTTATTGTCCTTATATATCCAAAATTTATTAATTTTTATTTTTTAAGGCACTTGGAATGAGAGTGACTTCCCAGTATTGAATAGTTTTGGGTTTTTACAAGAATGTCCCCCTCCTCTCTTATAAAAGGTCACACCTCCCATCACTTATTCACACATATCAAGCCATTTTACTAACCCAAAACCTGAAAAAAAAATCTATTTTTAACATCCTTATCCACGTTATAGAGCTTTTGGTCTTCCCAAAAGACCAATCGTAGTGTCCTTAATAAGATATCCAAATGATGTTCTTTTAAGCGAAGCTGATCGTCTTCATCGGGCACCTTATTTTTTATTCTTCTTTTCCCACCTTAAATTATATCATAAAATTTAAAATATAATAACATTATTTTCTCTTATATAATAAAATTTTATTATATTGATGACATAATATTCATCCATCTCATCTTCCATCAAATTTTAAACTAAACTATCGTTCATGGGTATAACGGTCTATACCCTCATGAAACGATGTAATTCATTTTCCATCGGCACCTCTCATGGATATTCATGATTATGGATTTAATTTTTTTAAATTATATTCATAAAAAATGAACTATTATTGAAAATTAATATATAATATACTCTCTTACCGTACTATCCATTGAAATATGATAACAATGTCCATCTGTATGGTAAACTACCGTCTCGCAAAGCAATGTGAATCTTATTTTTAACGCAACACATAGATAGTATATTTAAGTCTATTTATATAAATAAAATTATATTTATTATATAATGATAGTTATATAAATATAAAAGAACACTTACCATATTTCCATCATAATTGTTGAAAAATGGAAATTTCACACATATATACGGTCTACTATCTCCAAGATTATAATGAAGTTCATTTTTTATAACCATAATTCATGAATATTTTTAAAAGTATAATTTATGTATAAAAATGATAATTATTTCATAATTAGTATTCTGTAAATGATGCAACCATTATCCCTTAACCATGGCCAACACATCGGTGTCATTTTGAAATTATGAATCAAGCATCCTCAAAAAACCCAACGTGAACATAATAGACTACATAATTAATCATGTCATTAAAATAAATGAATTAAATGGTTTAAGTATATGGTATTAATCTAATAATTTTTTAAGAAAAATATTAATTTATATAAGTTTATTATATGGAAGATAAAATACAAACATGACAAATCTTGGACTTGATGTAAGGGTTTTGTCTCAAAACATCCTTCTTTGAGACACATGTTATTTTACGAACCTAATTTATTTTAAATGGGGTATATAAAACCCCTTTATGTATTATATCCTAAATCCTTAATAATTCATGATATTTCACGTTATAACTCATCTACTTCATTCATGGGAATTGTGATTCAAATGTTACCAAAGTGATAATGGTTTATGTTTCCATATCTTTTTAATCTGGATTGTTTATGTCTGAATTTTCATTGTTAGAAATTATTGGATAATTGAATAATATATCCTAATAGATTTTCATATCCAATGAATATTCATTAAATTTTCATGTAATAGTACCATTTTCCTCTCTTAGGTACATAAAATGATTGAGAATTTTTTTTAATAAAATTTTACTTCATTTCTCTCTTCATTCAAAAATCCATTTTCCTCCAGAATACATGTTTTATAAAAATGTAATTAATAGTTTTTTTAGTAATATAAAATTATTAATTAATGAAATTTTTACCCATGTTTTATGTAACGTCCTAGATCCAGATTCCACTGAACTGGTGCTCCATACCCAGTTGGTCATATGTCCTCAATAGCATTTCCCTAAGCGCCAAAGGATTCCACCTAGCAGTGAGGGCCTAAGATGTGATAGTGGGGAAACTATTCCCTCATTGGTAGAGTGTAACATAGTTGAATAATAATATACAATAGCGGAAGCAGTAAATACCATATAACTGAAACAAATAATGGATGACTAAAAATAAAGATAACCATAAGTCATAACATACAAAAGATGATGCTTCATGTCACATGTTCTAAGAAAGAAACCAAAATAAGATACACTGTAGTCAGATACAAAATAAAATACCAAGGTACAGAAATACAAAAGAGAATTTAGAAACATCACAAGCCCCAACTTGGCCCCATGCTCTCCTACTTTTAAACATCAAATCAAGTACCTATAGAAGGGAATTTGACCTTATAAACACATGCAATCATATAATCTATTTGGGCTGAAAATCATGACCCAAAGAGGGTGTGAGACTAAATCCCAGTATGAAACCACCCATGATTTGTGCTAGTTTGTTAGTGAATATATATAACAAATAGTGTACAATAGTAAAAATAGTAAACAAGAAGGTACTCAAAAGTAAGCACAATAGATATCTCAGAAGACAATGTAACCAAGTACAAGTGAAGAAAAAATCCAATCTTATGCTTTTTCTTGGTAGACATGTCATTAGTCATTCCATTTAATTATTCTATTCCATTGGATTATATGAAATTCTAGAGGTCTAGCCTAACCCCGAAGACCCCCTGTATAACAGTAACCATCAAGTCATGATATAATAATCATTTAATAATTTTCCAATAGATCTCATCATGGGTATACCTCAATGGATACTAGGTTCACTCAACATTTTAAGTATTCCTCAATGATCCCAACCACACTATCATGTCTCACTCACAGACCTTACATAATTACCTCTTGAGCTCATCTATGGTCTTTTAACCAAGACCCTAATTTGTCCAATGTATACATAAGGTGAAATTAGTCACATGATCATGATCTTGTATTCTAACTGAGATTGTGGCTCACCCATATATAATTACCCCTCTTTGTCATAATTAAATTCCATAACAAAATCAACACATGTGAATTAAACTACCACATGACTTATCATGTAAACAACTCATGTGGGAACAGTTCACATAACAAGTTTGACATGAAAATTTAACTATTAAATGGATTAATCATATAATTATCTGATGTGGGGAATTCATACCACATAAGAAGTTAATTTTATCAACCCAAGAATGGTAATTCAATTCAAACCTTTAAGGAATTCTTATCCAAATTTCCATCCAAGGGAAACACACCCATGGGGTGGCCCTAAATCAAGGTTCACAACCCTAAATATGCTTTCAAATCATCTAATTAATTACCTAATAATCAATAATCAATAAAAAAGATTATTATTAAATAAAGTGATACCCTAAATGTAGGAATGCGGCACTCTGGCATATATATTCAACTCAACAATCAATTAAAGGCACAAGATGACCTACATCGTGTTAGTATAACTCTCCTCATCTAGTGTCGATCTTCAATTAGACCTAAATCTTAGTAGATCCACAAAACACCTAAAAAATCTCAACCCTCGATAACTAGGTGGAGAGAAGAAATCAAAAAGAAATGATCAAGAATAATTGATCACTCACCAGAGGGGATCAACATATTTTATGGTGATCGAATCGGGTTCCTGGTGAAGAAACGAGAGAAGAATTTTTGTTAGAATTTTTCCTGGGTGTGTTACTCGTCAAAATGCCTCGTTTCTATATGTCTGTTAAAAACAACGATACTTCCGACTTTAATTAAAAAAATTACACAAAGTGTTCTTGGAGATACTTTTAGTGTCTGTACAATTTTTGGCCAGACCATTACATGGTCAGGTACTGGTATTACATGGTGTGTATCCCTCCATACATGGTGTGTACATAATATTACATGGCATGTAGGCCTCATTCATGTCGTATAATAGGCCTTCAGCCATCCCTTGACCACTTTTTCCCCATTTTATTATGTATAAACTAAAAATAAAATATTTTTACCTCCAAGGAAGAATTGGTTTCTTACAAACATCCCCCTTAAAGGAATTCGTACATAAATTTCCCTTCCAAAGGTGAGGAAGAAAAATTTGAGAACAAATCTAGCCACTATGATCATACGTTGACACCACTCTCCCAAGTCTCATCCTGCACTTGTTTGTGCTTCCAAAGCACCCATACTAAAGAAATAGACCAGCCATGGAGAACCTTTATGCTATAATCCACAATACGAATGGGATGCTCCTCAAAGGATGCATCTCCCAATAGTCCACTTCCTTGGGCAGAAAGAAGTAAGATGGGTCTGAAATGTTACGTTGCAACTGAGAAATGTGGAAGAAATCATGCATATCCCTATACCTTTGAGGTAATTGAAATCTATAGGAAATTGTCCCAACCTTCTCTAGAATCTCAAACAGACTGATGTATCTCCACAAAAGCTTTCCCTATCTCTTAATCCTCTTATGTCCCAACCTCGGTGCAATACGTAGGAAAACTCAATCCCCGACCTCAAAATCCAGAGCTCGTCTATGATGATCAGTGTATGATTTATGAAAAGACTGAGAAATATACAACTACTTCTGAATCTTCTAAACCTGATCAATTTTCTCCTAGACAAGGCGAGGTCCCAATATAGCTGCCTCTCCTATCTCCAACCAAAACAGGGGTGATCATCATGGTCTACTATACAAAGGCTCATAAGGCACCTTCTGAATATTATTGTAAAATCTATTATTATAGGAGAAATAAACCAAGGGTATGTGTATCTCCAAATAACCCCCAAAATTTAGGTTGCGTACCTGAAGCATGTCCTTCATCACCTGAATCATGCGCTTTGATTGGCCATATGTTTGAGGGTGGTATGTTGTGATTAGAAGTACCTGTGTGCCCAGCACCCTCTAAAAACTATGCCAGAAATGAGATTTAATGTGGGTATTCCTATATGAAACAATAGAATGATGGGCCCCATGAAGTCATACCACCTCAAAAATATACAGGTTCCCAGGCTCTTCAACACCAAAGGTCTCCTTGATCAGCAAGAAGTGAGTGACCTTCGTAATTCTATTAAGAATAAAGTAAACATAATTGTTACCATAACACCTACACCATTGGAAAACTCCACCAAGCATGCCCATAATTGTCATAGAAATGCTTCCAGCATGATTTTACTTTAACTAGGAAAACATGAACATTACTGGGGTTATAACAGTGGTCTCACAGCAAAGAACAATGGAACCTCGATCGACCTCGCCAAAAGTGGTTACACAATCTTTCTTCAAAATACATTGCATACTTTTACACCACACCCACCTTAAATTCGTAGAGTGTTTAAACTATTAAAATGGAACCAAACACAAAAAACAATAATGATAACGAGTC
Organism: Viscum album; assembly: GCA_963277665.1. Lineage (NCBI taxonomy): Eukaryota > Viridiplantae > Streptophyta > Magnoliopsida > Santalales > Viscaceae > Viscum > Viscum album. The sequence continues at coordinate 1,884,880,898 of OY728163.1, forward strand.
AAACCATCACTGAATGACTTATCTCAGAAACACTCGGATTATATGGTTGAAGTATTGTAATAGAACACAACGCCTGCTCCCCAAGAACAATACACCCACAATGATCCTACTCACTGAATCTCATACCTCTCTCCCATTGGTGTTCCTTTGTTAATCCATCCCTTGATAAAATAAAAGGTCATTCCATAGCATGATTAAAAGAATAATTCCATATCCATCCCACTGGAATCATTACCTATTTTTAAGCATCACATTCGAGCCTGAAAATAATTTCTAGACAACCACAGAGTCACCAACCTAAAGTCTAAGGAACTAACCAAGGTGGTCCATACTCCTCGTTACAAGTGATACATTGGTTCAATGTCTAAAGTCCACATAATAACACTGAATAAACCCTGAGTGGCATCCACCTAGTGTTCACATCGAAGAAAATGGTAGGCATCCCAGATTCTGTCCAAGGAATTCCTACAAGAAAACCCAACTATCACTCGGGATTTCTCAAGCATCATTTAAAACTATGCATCCAATGCACAACATAGAAATAGATCATGAACCTGCCCAATGGCCTTCAACTATAGCGTGATTTAAAACCAACACTCTCTTAGTGTATCCAAGACGATGTCAAGATAGGGGACATCCTCATCTCTTAAGAAATATCACACTAAGTGTATTTCAAGGATCACCATAAAAGGATATCCAAACCACTACTGGTCAACCTCTTGAAAGAAAACTCAGCTTCACCTACCAACGCATCATCATTTAACTGATCACAATGCCTTTATACCAAGACATTTGTGTTGAGGCTTATGCTTAATCACTGATATCCACCCATGATCATTGATGCCTCACAAGTCCTATGCACACAACCAACCACAACAACATCATGTTGCAAATAAAGCAACAACATCAACTAGGAATCACAAGTCTCAAATTAATTCAAGTAGAAATGAACATATCTGAATGGTCCTTTATTGTGATCCTTATGTAACACCCCATAATTTCATACTATGTTAGTTATTCAAAGTAATTAAATAACTTACACTACACACAACATCGAGTTCAAGCGCACCACGACTTACCAAACAAGTCGTTCAAAAGCGTTTATGTATAGTATTAATAGAATTTTGAACTTTATATAACCCTAATAATTTTAGAGTCCACATTATGAGTTTCTTATACATAATGTAAGGAAAAATTAATTTTTTTCAGATAAAAGAATAATGTTTCAAAAAATGCAATTTTACCACATTTTAATGGCGAACCCTTTTTAAATCCAATATTTAAAACTTTTATATATTCAATTTGACAAAATAAACTTATTCTTTGGTATTGGGACATAAGAATTTAGTTTCAATAAATTTTAGGTGTTTTTATGATAACTTTCATATTTGGGAGAATAGTGAAAAATAATATATTTTAACTGAAAACAAATTTTTTAATAAAAATAATTTACAGTGTTCAACTATACATATAAATGTTTTGGATGTATAATTAGATTAAATTTTTACCATTTAATCCAATTTTGGTCATTGGAAGTAGTTTCACTTGTAAATTGGACATAAAAAAATGTCAATCTTTTGGTAGTAATTATTTCATAAAAATACGCTTTTTGGTTTGCACAATAGGAATTAATTTTAAACTAATAAATGAAATTTCTATGTTTTGAATTTGATAAAATATAATTCATTTTTTTAATTCTGAATATCAAAATTATCTTACGGTGATTTTTTGATATGTTTCTGAAAACGTTTAATTTTTGATGAATAGTGAAAAACACTGAGTTATAGTTTAAAACTGAATTTTTATTTAAATAATTATTATTTTTATTTAAATTTTTTTAGGTCAAAATAGATACATATTACCCATATAAGTTCAATGTAATTAATTGGAGTCATTTTGTAATAATATTTTATATATAAAATCTTATTGAACTTTTCACTGCTTTTACCCACCTCCTAGGAGAATTTGTAAATACACATAAAAATTAATTTTACCGCTTATTCGAGTTGAATTTAAAAACTCCTAGAGAAAAGGTTAATATCAAGGAGTAAAAAGTGGTTAAATAAGATAAAAATAATTTTTGGTGAATAGAAAATTTTTACTTTTATTTGCCATTGTTAAAAGAAAATAGGGTAATTAAGGGTACAAATGATATTATTATTACCCTAGAACATGTCCTAATTCTATTGGATAAGTGTAATTTGACCAAACAAAACCTTATGAATAAAATATGAACCTCTTTGGTCCACTTGGATTAGATTAGGACATTTTATATTATTTAATTCAAAAAGGAGTTAAAAGAGTTAAAATCAATGTTTAATAACTAAAACATTTTTAATTTAGGGATAAAAATAAGATAAATTAGACTATAAATATTAATTATAAAGATAAAAATATTTCATACATAGTGGTATTTTATTTTATTTTTTTCGACATTAAATAATTTAATTTATTAATGACACAATGATGATGAAATAATTACCTAATTAATGAAATATTAAAATAATTGATATTATATATATCCAAATAAATGTAATTCGTGACTTTTTATGATTTCCACTAATTTTCTAGTTTAATATTAAATATTAGGGTTGGTTAGATAAATTTTATTTGAACTAATAACACTATTATTAATTTTGAAAAAACAAAATACCAAATAGTGTCAAAATTGACATAAAAGTGTTTTTAAATCAAATATTATATTATTAATTGATATTCTATTCCTAAAAATCAAAGGTTCGGACAAAGGACTTATATAATAATAGGTGTATCATTAATGAACCACTTGTGGTTCTCTTGGTAGTATATAGTATGTTTACTAACCATATAATATAAAAATACAAAGAGACATGGTAAATTCCAAACTATTTAACTAAGAGTTAAATATAAAAGTTAAGGGTAATATAGTGACTCAAACCTGTCTAAAACCTTTTGATTGAGTAGTTTTTGACCCATCCACACTTTATCCTTTAAACAATCCACTTTTGAGCCAATAGAACCCGAATATGATTTTATTAGAAAATAATATTTTAAGTTTTTCCTAAGGTGCCCCTCACCCCTCTTATAAAAGGGAACTTCCCCTTCTCTCAAATTCACACCATCAAAGCCTTTTGTCTCGGCCAAACACTGCCCAAATATCCTCTAAACTTCTCTAAATTCTTCCTAGAGGCCCTCCTTTGGTCCTAAATCCAACTTAAGATCCCTTTTGATCAAATCAAAAGGAAGAACCCAAAGAAGAGGTAATAATTTCACCACCCTCTTTCAAGTTATTTTCTTCTTCCACTTCTTCTTTCTTTGTTATTTCCATTATAAAATAATAACTCTAGTATCTTCTATATATTGTGATGTTATTATAAATATGGTACAACCATATTCATTATTCTATTCATCCTTTGAATGACATGTCACCATACGTGCGTACGTACGGATTACCGCCTCCACATCGTGGTGTAATTGTTATTCAATACATTATTATTTGGATGGGTATAATAATGATGTGTAATTCATATAAATTATAAAATATAACATGATAGTAATTCTATATATATGATATACCATCCAATTATATTTTTTTTTAATATCAAAAGAATTATATTGTCGCTCGTGCGTACGTACGGATTACCGTCTCCACAAGCGTGATGAGATTCACTCCCCATCGTATCCATTCTAGACTAAATTTCATTTTATGATTAAGAATAATGTTTAGAGAAATTATATAATTCTGGATATGAATAATATACATACAATCCATAATAAATATGGCTCACATAACAAAGAATATAAAGAAAAACGAATTCGTTAACACCCGAAACAACGATAATACTATGATATTATTAACAAATCAATGTTGAAAGATTATATATGATATCATATTAATGTATATGATTCTTGTATAATTGAATAAAAATTATTTCACCATTATAAAAGAGGTTAACCCACCCTCGACCAAGGAAAAATTAAAAATTAAGGGGTTTCTTATCTCACTTTTAATTCTATGAGATTTTTATTGTTCACCACTCATTTATTTCATGTGGTGTGTGTACTACCCATGATTGTATTCATTGTGTAATATACTTTAATTTATGGACAATTACATCATAATAGTATGATACTTCTTTCATGGGTGTATGTTTCGTATGTTTCCAAATCGATAAGGGAATTTGAAATATCAATTTCCACTCATTCGGTTTTACACATACTTCATTGATTATTTTACTCCAAGATTATGTGTGGAATCACTATTCATTTGCTTATGTCATAATTTAAACTCACCTTTTTGTGTATATACTTTTTATACAAATAATAACTCCATTTTTAAATTCTGAAGTCATCGGTATGAACTTGATAAGAGTAATTTTAACTCAATCTCCATTTGTTGAGTTAAAAATCCAATTCATTGGTGTTGTTTTTAAAAGAATATGTGTGAATGTCATATGATTGATTTACATTGAACATCCAATCATATTGAGTGCATTTATATTTTTCACACATAATTATGTCATTGATTTATCCTTAACCTAATGATATGGTCTTTATAATATATTTCATCACAATTTACATTCTACTGAGACTTCTTTGTTGTTATACACCAAATCACTTTTATTTTGTTTATATAATGTAATTTGACATATTATATCATGAATCCCTTTATTCTCATAATATTAAAAAGTTTTTATTACATCAATTATTTTTATTCAAGTGTCTCTTTTTTGGTTAGGAACTCTAACTAAAATATCATTTTAAATGTTTTAAAGATTTATCATTCTAAATATTACTCATTAATGTCCATGTTTTAAAAATGGTTTTAAGGATTTATTTATATGGACATTAAAGTTTTAAAATTAAAATTCCTTTTAAAAGTTTCAATGTGGTATGGGACACTTGGATTGAAAAATCTATTTTTAAATGGATTCTGGACAAATAGTGTGACTTTTAAATGATTTCAAGAAAAAGAGGTATGTTTCTCTCTAATAGTTTTGATGATTATTTTAATCTATGTAAATATCCTTCATTGTTCTCAATTGAGGTTAATCTGATACAATACAATCTTCCATATTTTATCGAATGAGTTATGTTTGACTTCGGATGTGCTATTTTTATACCATTCATGGTTTGTGGATAAATTATTGACATTTTGTATGTTAGTTTAAATACAAGTGTTTATGTTGTGTTTCAAACGTTTCATAAGATATTACATTGGACTTAGTAAGTGACGGGTGGAGCCCGATATAGATCCTCGATGCATCAGTAGGTCTCATGAGCTAAACTAGTGTCTTGGCAGAAGGCCTTTACAAAATCTTATTTGTAGTCTTGGCACAAGGAATTGACTATGTGTTTATGATAGTCTGACATTATGCATTCCATCATTATGAAAGTGGTTATTGATAATGCATGTGATTATTCAACTAGTAGAATATCCATGTGAATAAGTAAATGGAATTATTTCATTTTATGTTTTCCATATTATGCTGAATTTCAAGTTTAAAAGGCTTTTGTCTTAGTTATGCATTTCCTTAAATGTTTATTCTTATTTATGAAAGTTTCCACTATATTGTTATCCATACTGAGCATTTGAGCTCACCCCTTTCTATGTTTTATTTTTCCCCGGATGTGAAGAAGTTAGTTATGAGTGACTTTCAGGCATAATCTAGGAATCTTGGATTTTTATAATGGAATAATTTAGTGTCGGTTTTCTTTCCAAGTTGTAATGTTGACCTTATGAATGTATCTAGTATTTCCAAGGCTAATAAACATATCGGTCTTTCAGGACATGATTTCCTTGTATCATGCCAATGTTATGTAATAATGCACTGACTCTAGGTAACTGGGTTCGGGGTGTTACTATTAGTATTAGAGTAAGTTTAGTACAAACCTTGGAAACTAGATTTTGATAAACTCTGATTATATAACATAGCCCTAAGATAGCCTTTGAGGATTAGTATAGAATAACTTCCCAGAAATTTTGGTATTGTAGAGATTTTGTGTGTTTTCCAAACAATACATACTTGTCTGGATTTGAGCAGGTATAGGTGGCTCTAGCACAAATGTACCTCGGCGTAAAACCCGAAAACACCGCTTTGAGCTAGAATCGAACGGGAACTGGTGCATGACAACGGGCCTTGCTGCACTTTTGGTTACAACACTCCCAGGGGATATGCTTAGGATAATTTACATTTTCATTAAAAACTTATTTGAAGTGTTTTGATATAATATGAGAATAAATGACCTTCGTTAATCCTAAGGTGTTTCAAATTGAAAATATTGTGTCATGATATTCTCTATATGATTCTATGACTATTTTTACTCACACAATGATTTTTGGTTTTAGTCAATGGATGGATTCCAAGGAAGTCATAGTAACTTTGAGAATGATGTACAAGGTGGGAAAATGGTGGAAATGAGCAACAAAATATAATTTTTATAGGCATAAAAGATATCGTGTTCATGAGAAATTATTTTTCCCAAAATATGATCAAGAACATATATATTAACCAACTCCCAGACTTAACTAGGAAGATAAAGGTGATTAATGATAACAGATCCAGCAGTGGAGACTAGTAGAAAAGAATTCTCAATTTCCATCATGAAGGAAATGTGGAAGGAGACACCCAAGAAAGTGTCTCAATGGAACAAAGAAATGATTTATGTGTGGGAAAAAAGGACATAAAGTGAAGAATTGCCGAGGAAAAATGAAGAGTGTTATGGAAGAAAATAAAAATCATCCCAAGAATCCATTTACAGTCATTTTCCATAAATATAGGGGACCTGGCCATTAACCAAGTGAGTGACCTATTCTATAGGATATTTTTTTGGTCAAATAAGAAGCTATGTGAAAATAAATGGTTGGAGAAATTTTTAAAAGTACTAGTGCTCCTTGTTGATGGGATTACTTTGGAATAATTTTCCCTTGTATTTGTAACCCTGCAGTTTGTCATGTGAAAATGATATTTGAAGAAGGGTTATCTTTTCTCTTGTGGATATAGTTATAAATAACCATTTGGTTTTATATGATAATTGGGTTTGAGGAAATTACAAGTTATTATATTTTGGGATGAAAATGCAAGGTATGAGATATAATTTGTGGTTAAATTATGTTATGGTTATTTTGAGGAATTTATCTTATTTTGGAAATATTATAAAATATAGTTTTTGAAAAAGGACAACACGCAGACCATGTGACAACTTGTCGTGTCAGACAAAGCTTTGGGAATCGAACACACAACCAGAGTGCGTTTGGGATTTATCACCTACCATTGGACAACATGAAGTCCCTGGTTTGTGTGACTAATTATTTTTAGTTAAATGATTTTATTGATCAATAATAAGTTGATTTGGGATCTTATGTCTTATCAAATAAATATCCTTAGTATAGTAAAATGATTTGGTGATTAAGTGATAAATGTTATTTTGGAAGATGTTCGCTTTGTACGGAACACTATATGCCCAAGGAAAATAGAATACTATGGGATTTCATTTGAGGAGTAATGGTGGATTTTTATCTATGTTTTTATTGTGGATTTATAGTGATTTGGGTTATTTATGGAAATGAATAACCTATAATAGAGAATATGTGATTAGGTTAATTAATTTTAATTATGCCACTTTAAGAGTAGTTGATGTCATGTGGAGATACAATTTAACGTGGAAGACTAAATAACCAAATTCTTCTATGTTTTAGTTTTCAATATTAGTTTGGATTATATTGAAGGATTTGAGGACAATTTTTTATTGAATGGTATTTATTTAAATTTGGGGTATTGCTGGTTTAATTTTAGAAATTATGATTATTGTTTCTTTCTATAAAGGAATACCCTTTTGGGAGATTATTAGATCTTTTACTAACCATTTTGGTTTTGATTAATCTCTAAAGACTGGGTAAATATATAGTTTATCCTTCGTGGATCATTTGATTCCATAGAAGTTTATTCTATCTCTTCTGGTGTGAGCTAGTCTTCTTGAATACTCATCATTTAAAAAAATTAGTTAGTGGTAGAAATTTATTAAATAATGAAGATCTACTTAAAAAGTAAGTATATATCTTTATTTTCTTAGTCAATCTCATAAATGAATTCCTCATCTTTATGAAATGTAACGTAAAACAAGAAAAATGTTTTCTGCTTACCTTTCCTACTAAGAAACGAATGATCATTTGTCCCATCACATGTTTGTGGTTTTCTTATTGTTAAATTTCTCCTAATCATGATTTCTATCCCTCTCCATCAGAACTTGAAACTTAGTTTATCTTCCATACCCAAGTTTACCTACATGGAATCCTAGTATGGGTTATCTTTGGTGACCTTTGTACATATCTTTCTTTCTTTTAAAGTGACATTTTTATTGACTCTATTTCTGATGTGGGATTTTTCATTATATTCCCAAGCCCAATTTTAAAAATTTCAAGGATGCAATTTATTGTAGGAGGGAATAATGTAACACCCCATTATTTCATATTATGTTAGTTATTCAAATCAATTCAAAAACTTACACAACATGCAACATCAAGTTCAAGCGCACCGCGACATACCAAACTAGTCGTTAAAAAGTGGTTATGAATAGTATTGAATGAATTTAGAACTTTATATAACCCTTATAATTTTAGGGTCGATATTAAGAGTTTCTTAGACATAATGTAAGGAAAATTTAATTTTTTTTCAGATAAAAGAAGAATTTTTCAAAAAATGCAATTTTAGCGCCTTTTAATGGCGAACCCTTTTTCAATCCAATATTTGAAACTTTTATATATTAAATTTGACAAAATAAACTTCTTCTTTGGGATCAGGACACAAGAATTTTGTTTCAATAAATTTTTGGTGTTTTTCTGATAACTTTCAAATTTGGGTGAATAGTGAAAGATAATATATTTTAACTGAAAACAATTTTTTTAATCAAAATAATTTATAGTGTTCCACTATACATATGAATGGTTTCGATGTATAATTAGATTATATTTTTACCATTTAATCCAATGTTGGTCATTGGAAGTAATTTTACTTTGAAATTAGACATAAACAAATGTCAATCTTTTGGTAGTTATTATTTCATAAAAAGTCATTTTTTGGTTTTGACAATGGGAATTAATTTTAAACTAATAAATTCAATTTCTATGTTTTTAATTTGTTAAAATATACTTCATTTTTTTAATTCAGAATATCAAAATTCTCTTAGGGTTAATTTTTGGTATGTTTCTGAAAACTTTTAATTTTTGATGAATAGTGAAAAACGATGAGTTACAGTTTAAACCAGAATTTTTGTTTAAATAATTATTTATATTATTTAAATTTATTTTAGGTCAAAATAGATACATAATACCCATATATCTTCAATATAATTCATTGGAGTCATTTTGTAAAAATATTAGATATATAAAATTTTATTGAACTTTTCTCCTTCTTTTACCCACTTCCTAGGAGAATTTGTAAATTCAAATAAAACATAATTTCACCGCTTCTGTGAGTTGAATTTCGAAAATCCGAGAGACACGGTTAATATCAAGGAGTAAAATCTGGTTCAATAAGATAAAAATATATTTTGGTGAATAGTAACTTTTTACTTTTATTTACCACTGTTAAAAGCAAATAGGGTAATTAAGGGTACAAATGATATTATTATTATCCTATAACATGTCTTAATTCTATTGGATAATTGTAATTTTACCAAAAAAACATTAGGAATAAAATATGAACCTCTTTGGTCCACTTGGATTAGATTAGGACATTTTTTATTATTTAATTCAAAGAAGAGTTAAAAGAGTTAAAATCAATGTTTAATAACTAAATCATTTTTAATTTAGGTTTAAAAATATGATAAATTTTACTATAAATATTAATTAGAAAGATAAAAATATTTCATATATAATGGTATTTTATTTTATTTTTTTAGACAAAAATAATTTAATTTATTAATGACACAATGATGATGCAGTAATTACCTAATTAATGAAATATTAAAATAATTGATATTATAAATATCCAAATAAATGTAATTTGAGTATTTTTATGATTTCCACTAATTTTCAAGTTTAATATTACATATTACGGTTGGTTAGATAAGTTTTCTTCGAAGTAATAACACTGTTAATAATTTTGCAAAAACAAAATACCAAATAGTGTCAAAATGACCTAAAAGAGTTTTTAAATCAAATGTTATATTATTAATTGATATTATATTCCTAAAAATAAAAGGTTTGGCTAAAGGAATTATATAATAATAGGTGTATCATTAATGAACCACTTGTGGTTCTCTTGGAAGTATACAGTAAGTTTACTAACCATATAATATAAAAATACAAAGAGACATGGTAAATGTCAAACTATTTAACTAAGAGTTAAATATAAAAGTTAAGGGTAATATAGTGACACAAACCTGTCTAATACCTTTTAGTTGAGTAGTTTTTGACCCATCCCTACTTTAGCCTTTAAATAATCTACTTTGGAGCCATTACAAACCGAATATGATTTTATTATAAAATAATATGTCAAGTTTTTTCTAAGGTGCACCTCACCCCTCTTATAAAAGGGAACTTCCCCTTCTCTCAAATTCACACATTCAAAGCCTTTTGTCTCGGCCAACCACTGCCCAAATATCCTCTAAACTTCCCTCAATTCGTCCTAGAGTCCCTCCTTTGTTCAGAAATCCATCTTAAGGATCCCTTTTGATCAAATCAAAAGGAATAACCCGAAGAAGAGGTAATAATTTCACCACCCTCTTTCAAGTTCTGTTCTTCTTCCACTTCTTCTTTATTTGTTATTTCCATTATAAAATAATAAATCCAGTATCTTCTATATAATGTGATGTTATTATAAATATGGTACTTCCATATTAATTATTTTATCCATCATTTTAATGACATGTCCCCATATGTGCGTACGTACGGATTACCGTCTCCACACCGTGGTGTAATTGTTATTCAATACATTATTATTTTGATCGGTATAATAATGAGGTGTAATTAATGTAAATAAAAAAATATGACATGATAATGATTCTTTATATATGATATTCCATCCATTTATATATTATTTTAATATCAAAAGAATGATATTGTCGCTCGTGCGTACGTACGGATTACCGCCTCCACGAACGCGATGAGATTCATTCCCCATCATATCCATTCAAGACTAAATTTCATTTTATGATTAAAAATAATGTTTATAGACATGATATAATTCTGTATATTAATAATATACATCCCATAAATGACAAATATGGCTCACATAACAAGGAATATAAAGGAAAACGAATTCGTTAACACCCAAAACAGCGATAATACTAAGATATTATTAACAAATCCATGTTAAAAGATCATATATGATATCATATTAATGTATATGATTCTTGTATAATTATATAACAATTATTTCACCATTATACAGAAGGTTAACCTACCCTCTACCATGGAAAAAGTACAAAGTAAGGGGTTTCTTATCTCACTTTTAATTCTGTGAGATTTCTATTGTTCACCAGTTATTTAGTGCATGTGGCATGTGTACTTCCCACAATTGTATTAATTGTGTAATATACTTTAATTTATGTATATTTACATCATCATTGTATGATCATTCTTTCATGGGTGTATGTTTCATAAGTTACCAAATTGATAAGGGAATTTGAAATTTCAATTTCCACTCATTCGGTGTTACACATACTTCATTGATTATTTTACTCCAAGATAATTTGTGGAATCACTATTCATTTTCTTATGTCATAATGTCCACTCCCCTTTCTGTGGAAATATTTTTGATACACATAATCACTCCATTGGTAAATTCTCAAGTCATCGATATGAACTTGATAAGAGTAATTTCAAATCAATCTCCATTTGTTGAGTTAAATGTCCAATTCATTGGTGTTGTTTTTACAAGAATATGTGTGATTGTCCTCTGATTGATTTACACTAAATATCCAATAATATTGAGTGTATTTATATTTTTTACACATAATTATGTCATTGATTTATCCTTAACCTAATGATATGGTCTTTATAAGATATTTCATCTCAATTTACATTCCATTCAGACTTATTTGTTGTTATACACCAAATCACTTTAATATGGTTTAAATAATGTACTTTGAAATAGTATATCATGAATACCTTTTTTCTCATGATATTATGAAGTTTTTATTAACTCAATTATTTTTATTCAAGTGTCTCTTTTTTGGTTAGGAACTCTAACTAAAATATCATTTTAAATGTTTTAAATATTTATTAATCTAAATCTTTCTCATTAATTTCCATATTTTAAAAATGGTTTTAAGGATTTATTTACATGAACATTAAAGTTTTAAGACTAAAATTCCTTTTAAAAGTTTTAATTTCGTAAAGGACACTTTTATTCAAAAATCTATTTTTAAATGGATTCTTGACAAATAGTGTGACTTTTAAATGATTTCATGAAAAAGTGGGATATTTCTCTCTAATAGTTTTGATGATTATTTTCATTTATGTAAATATCCTTCATTGTTCTCGATTGATGTTAATCTGATATAATACAAGCTTCCATATTGTATCGAATGAGTTATGTTTGACTGTGGATGTGCTATTTTTATACCATTCATGGTTTGTGGATAAAGTATTGAAATTTTATATGTTAGTTTTAATATAAATTTTTATGTTATGTTTCAAACTTTTCATATGAGGAATGCATTGGACTTAGTATGTGACGGGTGGAGCCTACTATATCTCCTCGATGCATCAGTAGGTCTCATGAGACAAACTAGGGTCTTGGCACAAGGCCTTGAAAAAATCTTATTTGTAGTCTTGGAAAAAGTCCTTGACTATGTGGTTATGATAGTCTGGCATTATGCATTCCATCATTATGAAATTGGTTATTGATATTGCATGTGATTATTCGACTAGTAGAATATCTATGTGAATAATTAAATGGCATTATTTCATTTTCTTTTTGCCATATTATGATTAAGTTCAAGTTTAAAAGTCTTTTGTTTTAGTTATGCATTGCCTTAAATGTTTATGATTATTTATGAAAGTTTCCACTATATTGTTATCCTTACTGAGAATTTGAGCTCACCCCTTTCTATGTTTTATTTTTCCCGGGATGTGAAGAAGTTTTTTATGAGTGACTTGCAGGCATAATCTAGGAATCTTGGATGTTTCCAATGGAATAATTTAGTGTTATTTTTCTTTTCAAGTTGTAATGTTGATCTTATTAATGTATCTAGTATTTCCAAGGCTTCTAAACTAATCAGTCTTTCGTGAAATGATTTCCTTGTATCATTCCAATGTTATGTAACAATTCACTGACTCTGGGTAACTGGGGTCGGGGTGTTACACCTTATACCTGGAAGAAAACATTTAAACAAAATTGACATGGTGCTCCCCACCTAGGAGTTTCCTATATGACGAGAAGAAGGAACATCTTCTCTCATACATGCTAATTCATAACTAACATAAAAACATGAGTGGCATTCCACAAACCATGATAAATTCATCATATCACTCAGCATGAAAGTCGAAAATTAAACGGATTGTCATGTCAAAACACCTGGGTCATAGAAAGTCCTCTTGAACAGTGGTATGAACTCTGATCCAAAACATTCAGGTCACTCTACTCCATAGATAACTAAGAATAGACACAATAGCTCAAAGCTCAATGATTTAACTGAACATGACAGCTGTATTTTAACACTTAACACTCGATGGGAACTGTGTATGTTAATATATAATACCCCAAGTTTACAAGAACAAACTAAACATTTTGGGTATTATTCATAGGCTATCCACCCTATCAATCCTAGTACCATATGGTTCATGCAAGAACTGGCTCAAAATCACATCATGAACATAACCATTTACATATATGATGATGAACCAATTCGTCCATCACTTAAAGAAAGAGTGGTTCACATGACCTCCTAAGAGTCTGACCATGACCGAGGCAAGTCTAACCTATTGAACCAAGAATTCCTCAATGCACATCCCCATCTTAATGGTTAATATACAACAAAGATCACAACTCAAAAGAGTAGATATCATAACAGGACATGTTAAAACCTTCTCTAAGCAATCACCCATCTGCCTGCCCCATTGGTTAGGTCTAGGTGTCAAACACTGAGTGGCATCCTTACTTTGGATTCTCCAGGTAAACATGAGAAAATATATCCAGCACAACACACATATCTAAAAAAATGGAAGAATCCTACATGGGATCCTCAAATGATAAACAACAGAGGCAACCTACATTAACGATCCTTGAAAAAGTATTATAGGTATAGGGATCCGACTAAGGACTCACTAGATCAGCATGTAAGCAAAGGCATCCCACAAGAGATCCTTGGTAACCAAATGGAAGATAGTGTCATCCGACATAAAATCCTATAGGTTGAAACATAAGCAGACGAATCCTACATGGGATCCTCGATAAAATCTAGTCTCACGGCCTTATATTCCAGAAGGACACATCTCACAAGGGAGACGTCCTCAAAGAACAAGTCATGAGAGATAACTCACAACACATCTTAGATCAATGGTATCAACTAGGTTGGTCTAAACACCTAATCGATCATTCATGCAATGTTTCACTCTTAGGTGACATCTGGAAATGATAACTAGAGGAAAAACCTCTCTATTTAGATAAAATCCCAAAAAAAACCATTAGGATTCCTCATAATGCTCCACAGGCTTCACCAAAAAAGTAGTACATGGAGTATAGAAACAACACACGATGTGTACCCTCAACCTCTTACAGAGGTGTGTACTCTTGCCATCCTAGGCATGAAAACATCCCAGGTACATTTTGTGTCATCCCAAAATATGGCATGTACTAAATTTCTCCATCTTAGAAATTTACTTTTGCACAACCATACTCACACGGGTTCTTCTCGAGTAATCCTACAAGGCATGTACCAAAATCACACAACCATGTATTCAAGAAACCCACCTCCTGTGTTAATTCTCACATAATAGGACACACGACCACTTACCACAAGGTACGTATCATAAGTACACATGTAACCAATAAATGAAATCTTCCTTCCCTGAATTTGAAGAACACATAGAGTTTTAGTATAAACTACACACCGTGTAAACTGGGGTTTTCATGACAGAAACTCCAGATTTCCCAGAAAACCCATGTTCTGAAAAAAGCCAACCATTCGTATGCCAAATTTCGATCTGTGAGGACCCATACCCCCATGAATAAAAATTTTTCACCCAAGAATAATATATCACAATAAAATTCTATACAAATGGATCAAACTTGATCCACAAAATATTGATCCAAGAAGGACCATACACCTTAGGGACCATTGTTTTCTGTACATATAATTAGAACATTAACACATACTAATACACATATCACAATAGTAGGTATATCAATCATGTTACCTATCACAATAGAATGAATATCTAGCATGAAATATACCATAATAGCATACAAGAAATGATGCTTCTAAATGGCATGGCAATAATGCATGGAAAGTGATTTTTTAACAACTGCCTACATGATACATGATATGGAATACCCTCATCTCATCAGTTTGTAGAAAACTAGAACCACAACAATATCAATAATAATAGCACAAAACACGTGTGTTACCCAATGGTGAAATTGAATCAATTGTAACAACACAAAATCTAAAAATCACAAGTTAATTCAAGGTAATTTGGATTTTCCCTATATGTGGCATAGCTACTCCCGAGCATAGTAAAGTTCCAAATCCCATATCTTGCATATCCCTATATATTGTTTCTAAACAGTAAGACAAACTATAAGATACCTCCTTTAACACCACTTTGTAACATCACAGATCCAGATTCCACTAAACTAGTTCTCTATACTCGGTCGGTCACATGGACTCAAGTGCATTTTTCCAAATTCCATAGGCTTCTAACTAGTAGTGAGGGCATAGGGTGTGATAGTGGAGAAACTATGGACTCATTGGTAGAGTGTAAAAAAGTGGAAAAATAGTATATAATAGAAAAATTAGTAATTTCCATACAACTAAAACAAACAACGGGAGACTAATAATAAAGATAACTACAAGTCATAACATACAAAAGATGATTATTCTTATCACATGTTCTAAGAAAGTGTAAAATAGAGGATACATTGTAGTCATATAAAAAATAAAGTACTAAGGTATAGAAATACAAAAGAAAACTCAAAAGCATCACAACCCTCGAATTGGTCCCATTCTCCCCTGCTCCTAAACAACAAATCAAGTACATGTATATGGGAACTTGACATTATCAACACCTGAAATCTTATAATACATTTAGTCCTAAAAGAATGAACCAAATAGGGTGTGAGACTATATCCCAGTTAGACACCACCCATGATCTATGTCTGTTTTCCAATGAATATATATAACAAGTATTGTACAACAGTGAAAATAGAAAAATATAAGATACTCAAAAGTAAGCACAACAGATGTATCAGAAGATAATGTATCCAAGTACAAGTGAAGACTGAATCCAAGCTTATTATTTGGCTTGGAAGATTCATCATTTGTCATTCCATTTAATTATTCAATTCCATTGGATTATATAAAAGTCTCAAGGTTCATCCAAGGCCCAACAAACCCCCCATATAAAATTCATTGTCAACTCGTGACATAATAATCATTTAATCATTTTCCAATAGAGCAAAGCCCGGGTATCCCACAATGGATCCTAGGTTCACCAGGAATTTTAAATAAACCTAAATGATCTTAAACACCCTATCATGTCTAGCTCACGACCCTTACATAATTATCTATTGAGCTCATCCATGGTCTTTTAACTGAGACCCTCTTTCACCCAAGGTATACATAAGGTGAAATTAGTCACATGATCCAAACATTGTGTTTTTTACCAAGACTATGGCTCACTAATTTATAATTACCCAAATCTTCCATAATTTAATTCTATAACAAAATCAACACATGTTAATTAAAATATCACATGGCTTATCATTTAAACAACTCTTGTGGGTACAGTTCAAAAAACAAGTATCACATTAAAATTGAACTATGACATGGATTAAGAATCTAATTATCTCATGTGGAGAATTCATATCACATAAGAAGCTTATTTTAATAACCTAGGAATGAGAATTCAATTAAATCGTCTTAGGAATTCTCAGTAAAATGGTCATCCTAGGGAAATACACCCATGGGGTGGCCCTAAATCAAGGTTCACAACCCTAAACATGCATTCAAATCATATAATTAATGACCTAATCGTCATTTGGAAATAACAGGGATCATTATTCAATCATGTGACACCCTAAAAGTTGTCACACGGAACTTTGGAATATATAATCAACTCTATAATCAATGAAATACAGAATACCACCTACCTTGTGTTAGTATGACTCTCCTCTAGTGTTGATCTTCAATTTGACCAAAATCAGAGTAGATCTACAAAAAGAGTAAAAATGATCAACCCTCAATAACTAGGTTGAGAGAAGAAATCAAAAATAAATTCTCAAGTGGAATAAATAACTCATCGAGATGGTTTCAACGGATTCAATAGTGTTTAAATCAGGTTTCAGATGACAAAATGGGAGAAGAATTCCTATTCAGATTTTTCCTAGGCGCACTGCTCGTCGAAATGGATCATTTCTATCTATCTGCAAAAAATGATGCTACTACCCAATTAAATCAAAAAAGAAAAGTTCATAGAATTTCCTTGAAACCACATGCTATGTCTATAAAAATTTTTTCCAGACCATTACATGGTCATGTACCGGGATTACATGGCATGTAGCCCTCTATACACGACATGTACATAAAAGTGCGTGATATGTAGGCCCTAGTCACGTTGTGTAATAGGCATAAAACCAACCCTTAACATCTTTTTACCCATTTTCTTAAGTATAAACTAAAAAGTAAAGATCTATACCTCAAAGTAAGAATAAGGTTCTTACATTTTACATTTAAAAAATGGTTTAGAATGAATCATCCAATCATTTTTTGAATGATTCACTTTTTTTACTTTTATTTTAAAATGTGAAAAGAATTTTTTTAACTTATATGGAATGTAAATAATTTTCTACCACTATTTTCATTGAAGATTAATTAATAATTTGAAAAATATATTTTCGAAAAAATATTCCCACAAATGTTTTTGTATTTTATTTTTTCAAAAGTGATTTTCAAAGTGGAATGGTTATTTTCCTCAAGAATGATTTTTAAATTTTTTAAATTATTTCTACTCATCAAACAAAATGACATGTAATGTGATGGAATTATTATAAAATATGTGTATATGTATCTTTCATATATAACTTTCTCAATCCCCCTTCTTTTGATGGAGAAATAAATACCTTATGATCACTCTTAAAATTCCTTCGTTATGAAATTTCCATTGATTATGATATGAGGAAAGATTTTGTGACCCATTTTTATTCCATGGTTAATTATTATGTTTATATATTATGATTGATTTCTTTATGGTGAACACATATTCTTGTATATGAAATGAATGTGATGAGTGGGCCAAGAATAATATAAACCTCTAATGAATTGGATAATGTTTTAGTCTCGTGAGAGGTCATGTATGAGATCATGGAGTACACCCAATCCATTATAGGATGTTTTCCACCATGTGATATTGTCTTGTAAATTATCCTTGATTTATGTTTATGTCATGATTTATGTTTTTTCCATACTTCATATGATTCCCTGATCTAATGAAACCATGTTTTCTACATTATTCTTCCTTACTATTACTTGTGTGCCTTCTCTTTTATGATATAATGTTATAACTTGGACTCACATGTTATGATTCCTTATCATGTTATGATTTTTATCATGTTTATTTTCCTAGTTTAACGAAGTTTATTCCAAGAGATTACACATAAGATTCAGCTGATTTTTCATAGAATGTTGACAGTATAGAGCCGGTAAAAGACTTATGTTGATCATCTCCATAGACCTTTAGAACTTTTATTTGGTGACCATGTATTCATGAAGGTTTCAACTTGGTTGGGTCATCGACGGCTTGGTAGGAAAGGGAAGCTTGCTCCTCATTTTTTGGGACCTTTTGATGTTGTTGATCAGTTTGGAAAATTTGTATACCGTTAATGTAACAACCTGTGTAAATGAAGAATATAACATTTTCATATTTATTAATATTTTTTAATTAAATATTAATTTAACATTAAAGGGGAATCTTGGTTCGATGGCATACCTGATACGCAATAAGGGGATTATTTGAAATATTACATTGCACACAACGTTGAGTTATACTGAAAAATAATAATATAATATTATTTTAAATGGTAGTTAAGGCATAACCATTGTATTGGAAGGAATGAATTGAACTAGATAAAATATGATTATATATGTTTATTAAAATTTTTTACATTTATCCAAAAAACATTAGTGGCTTAAATTGAGAATGAGTCCAATTTTAAGCATAAATACTCTAATATTCTTTATAAGGTTGATTTACTGACTTTTGAGGGGGAAACCTTTTTAAATCTTGTTTTTTTTGTCATTTTATATGTTCTATTTGACAAAATAAAATCTTTATTTAGAACTGGGACATCCAAATTTAATTTGGATGAAAGTTTCGTATTTTATGGAAAATGTTCATTTTTAATGAATAGTAATAAATACAGTATTTAAATTCAAAATTGAATTTTTATCTAATTTATTTATATAGATATATTGTTCTTTTAATTGGTTTTAATGTGTAATTGAATTATATTTTTACTATTTAATCCATTTTTTCATTGGAATAAATTTCACTCTTAAATTACACATGAACAAGTGTCAATCTTTTGATAATTATTATTTCTTAAAAACACACTTTTTGTTTTGACCATGGTAATTATTTTTAAACTAATTAATCCAACTTCAATGTTTTGAATTTGGTAAAATAGTCATAATTTTTGAATTCAGAATATCAAAATTAGCTTTGGGTAAATTTTTGGTATTTTTCTAAAAACGTTCTATTTTTTATGAATAGTGAGAACATTACGTAGTCGTTAAAAACCCTAAATTTTCATTTAAATGAAATTTTACCACTTCTATGAATTTAATTTCAAAAAACCAACATACATGGTTATAATTTGTAAGTAAAATGTGGTTCAATAAGATGAAAATAATTTTTGGTGAATAGTAACTTTTGACTTTTATTTACCACGGTTAAAGGTAAATAGGGTAATTCAAGGTAGAAATAATATTATAATAATATAAAATTACCTTAACACTTGTACTAACATTATTGGATGAGTCGTGGCTGACCAATATAATCCTCGGGTGAGATTTTTGGTCTTTGAAATCCATTTGCGTAAGATAATGATATTAATAACTTTTTATTTTAAAGTAAAAATAAAAATATCATAAACATGTATTTTTTTCTTAAACAATTTTAATGTGGGGTTATATAATTGATATATTTTACTATAAATATTCATTATAAATCTAAAAATATTTCCTACGTCATGGTATTTTATTTATAATTTTTAGAAATCAAAAAAATAAATTTATTAATGACACAATGATGATGTAATGATTACCTCAATAATGAATGTTTTAAATAAATGAGATTATAAATGTTAAAATAAATAAATTTTGAAACTTTTTATTCCATCCACAAATTTTATAGATTATTATGACTTGTTATATTTGAATTAATTATTTTTTTTCAAAATAATCAAGTGGTTTTGGATTTTTTAGAAAGCTAGGATATGAATAATATTTAAATTGACATAAATGAGTTTTTAGAAAAAATATTATTTTATTAACTGATATAACAATCCTAAAAATCTAAGATTCTCCCAAATGACTAAGATAAGGTTGAAAATTTCATTACTGAACTACTTTTTTCGATTTAATTTTATACTAACTATATTAACCTTAAAGAGCGAATACATAAGAAGACATGGTAAGAGTCAAATTAGTTAACTAAGGGTTAAAGCTAAATGATAAGGTTAAATTTAAACAAGAAATTATATAATACCTATTGGTTGAGAGGATTTAAAATAATATTCATCTTATTTTCTAATTTAATAGGTTTTGGACATTTTGAAATCGAAATTTAGTTTATAATAAAATAATATTTTCAAACGTTCCTAAAGAGCCCCTCCTCCCCCTTATAAAAAGATATCAACTCAAACCCATTACTCACACCTCTCAAGCCCCATGGATTGTCCAAACTCTGCCCAAATAATATCCCAACATCCCACTCTTCCACCTAGAATAATTACCTTAGGCAGAAGGCACTTTAAGAAATCCTTTTGGTTCAAACCAAAGGGAGTTACCCGATTTAAAGGTAATGTCTTCTCTTAAGTTATTTTCTTTTATTTTACTTCTCCAACCCCCTAAAATCATTTTATTACGTTCTTTTTTAACAACACCAGTATCCTAAATATACTAGTTTTTTTTATGAGAGGATTCAAACTACACTTACACACAACTTTATCTAATGGATACGAACATAATGTTTCCGTGGAGGGAGAACTACTGCCTCACAAAACGTTGATTGTTCAATTATCTCCTACCGCCCCTCATGGCGACCATTATGATAGAACTATAGTTATAAATGATATTTATGATCTTTATTTTATCTCTATTCTTCTGTAATTTTATTTTAGAACATACCTTTATTCCTTTCATTTCGTATATATATGATAATTTCATTTGAGGAAGTGCAGACTACCGCCCCTTCAAAGTGATATGACTCATCCATACCATACATGGAATGTATAAATTATGGTGTTAATGAAATTATGTAATGTATATAAAAAATGATATTATATTGGAATTATAATATACATATGTATCATTTGGTTATCATTCCTTTAAAAAAATAAATGAATGTAGCGTTCATTTGTATGTACGGCTTACCGTATCCATGAACGATATATTTCATTTTCATATATCCAAATGATATAGACTATTCTAAATACATATATACTTGATATATATAATTTATATTAAATTTAAATCCTGGATATCATTCTGCATATAATGGACTTTTGACCACAAGGAAAACTTGTAATTAAAAGTACCAAATATCGAAAAAAGAACCGTTATTAACTTAAATGATTATGTAATGTTTATAACATGGTAATAAGTGATGTAAAAGTAATAATAAACTTGAAAAAGGTTCTGAAGCAAGTAGAAATTATCTTTAGTTTATTATTAATGATATTTAAAGAACGAATGAGTCAAGTCAGACACGAGGTAAGGGACGTCGTCCCAATCACCTTTCATTGAGGCATATTTTTATTTATACAGAACATTCTTTAATATGTATTATAAAAAGATTTGAATTTTTATTTCATTCAAAGGGAATATTTTTGTAACACTCGAGATTTTTACGAGAAATGTTTTGTTTTTATGTTATATACATCATCAAATGAATCTTTCACTACACACAACACTATCTTGGCTTTCTTTAAACGCAATCGCGACTTTCTCAATAGCTTGCGTCGTTCGCAATACTGAGTTTCACTAAACAACGATATGCTATTAAAATATTATTAAAACTAGCCGTTATGAATAGTAATACCCAATTTTTTAAATTTTGTAAATTTTATTTTTCAAAATGGACTTCATTTTTGTATTCGGAATATCAAAATTAGCCTAAGGTAAAATTTTGGTATTTTTCTGAAAACTTTCTATTTTTTATGAATAGTGAAAACACTGGGTTACTATTTAAAACCAACTTTTTATTTACATAATTATTTATTTTATTTAAATTTATTTTATGTCAAAATTGATAAATAATACCTATATAAGTTTAAAGTAATTCATTGGAGTCATTTTATAATAATTTTAAATATATATAAAATTTATTGAACTTTTCACCGTCTTTTACCCACCTCCTAGTAGAATTTGCAAATTCACATAAAACATAATTTTACCACTTCTGTGAGTGGAATTTCTAAAATCCAAGACACACGGTTAATATCAAGGACTAAAATGTGGTTTAATGAGATGAAAATAATTTTTGGTGAATAGTAACTTTTTACTTTTATTTACCACGGTTAAAAGTAAATAGGGTAATTAAGGGTAAAAATGATATTATTATTACCCTAACACATGTCATAATTCTACTGGATAAGTGTAATTCGAAAAAAAACAACCTTAGAAATAAAATATGACCATTGAGGTCCACTTGGATTAAATTAGGACATTTAATATTATTTTATTTAAAGAATAGTTAAAATAGTTAAAATCAAATTTTTTTATAACTAAAACATTTTTAATTTAGGGTTATACATAAGATAAATTCGACAATAAATATTCATTAGAAGGCTAAAAAGATTTCCTACATAATGGTATTTTATTTATAATTTTTATACATTAAATAATTTAATTTATTTATGATACAATGATGATGCAGTAATTATCTTATTAATGAAATATTATCATAATTGATGATATAAATACCAAAATAAATGTAATTTGAGACTTTGATGAATTAAAATAATTTTATAGGTTAATATTACATGTTAGTATTTATTTAATTAACTTTTTTAGAACTAATCATGCTGTTATGATTTTCCAAAAAATCAATTACCAAATAGTGTCAAAATTGACATAAAATAGTTTTTAAAACAAATATTATATTATTAGTTGTTATTTTATTCCTAAAAATCTAATGTTTGGACAAATGACTTAGATAATATTATATATATTAATAATAAACAACTTGGGGTTTGTTTTTCTTGTTATAGTAAGTTTATTAATCTTATAGTTTAAGAAAACAAGAAGACACGGTAAAAGTAAAATTATTTAACATAAAGTTAAATCTAAATGATAAGGTTAAAAAAGAAACCTAAACCTGTGTAAATTATATTGGATAAGAGTATTTAGACCCATACCCACCTTATCTTCGATATAAATCAATTTTGAGCTATTAAAAACCGAATATGACTTTATAATAAAATAATATTTTATGTTTTTTCTAAGGTGCCCCTCTCCTCCCTTATAAAAAGGCACCTCCTCCCTCTACTCCTCACACCACTTTGAGCCTTCAAGCTCCTCCAACCCCTTCCAATTTCTCTTATCCAATTCCCTAGAAACATCCTAGAGGTCCTGGTCTTCTTTAAAGACCAATTTTAGTTCCCTAAGAGAAGGTTAAGAAGAAGCGCTTCAAAGAAGAGGTAATGTCCGTTACCGATTCTTTCAACTTAATTTATTCTTATACTTCGTCTTCTTTAGTTGTTTAATTATGAAGTAATAACATAAGTATCACTAATATACTGATATTTTATTATAAATATTTAAAAACCCGATCTCACCTTCTATCCATCCTATGGAAAATGAAATCACCGCGCGTGCGTACGTACGGAATACCATCTCCACGTCGTGGTGTAATCTGTTTTCCACCACCACCTTACTTGGATGGGTATAATGGTGTAAAGAATAACTATATATTATTATTTTAAAGTGATATTGATTCTGAAATAGTATACATACACTTCAATACAATTCCACGATCATGGGAACGATATCATCGCTCGTGCGTACGTACGGCCTACCGTCTCCACGATGTGATGCGACTCGTTCTACATGATCTTCCTTACATAATGATTATATAAATGAATTTAATGAATTTAATGAATAAATATGATATATATTACACTAATACCATTCTGTAAATGAGGTATCTATAACCTAAAGAGAAGAATAAGAATTTATTCTACAAAACACGCATAAGAACAAAAAGTAATAAACACCCGAATAACAAGTGGAAATGAAATATTACTAATAAGAAGCTAAGAATATGACCATATATGATATCATAACAATGCGTATGACTCTGGAATAATTCAATGACATTATTTAAATCATTATACAGGAGGTTTGGACACTTATGAAGCAAATCGGACCAAAGGTATGGGAAAATCTCGCAATCTCAATTTTTATCCGAGATTATTTATACTTCAGAATTTACTGGGGAATATTTATCATCCACATCCATGTTTCCTCAATATGTAATATTATTTATATCCTCATAAAATTTTTTATATCCAGTTTTACCCTTCGGTGAGTTTTTAGTAAAATATATGAAAGGAATCTTTTTTCGTTTTTCATACGAGGTACTTTTTGACTTTTCCGACCAAAGTACGAGAAAAATGTTTTTTTAACTTATACAGCATGAATGGATTTTTAGAACATTATTTCCATGAAGCTTCCTTTACAATCTTTCAAGATTATTTTTAATCAACTTCTTTTAGTTTAAAATTATATGACATTTTAAGAAAGGAAAAAAAAAATTGAAGTAGAAAGGATATTTTCCTCAAAAATGGAGTTCAAGTGTTTTATCAAAATTATTTTCCATCTAAGATAATATAGGGTTTTGTTTCTATCCCTATTTTTACATTGTTTTGATTATGTTATGATGGAATTATTTTTATGATTTCCTTTTATCTTATATGGATTGTGTTATGATGGCATGATGATTAAGAATCCCATTTTTATTACATGGGTTATGCTATGATGTATGTTTTATGATTTTGTGGGACACATAAGAATGGTATCATTATGAGATGGGTGGGACCTATATCTCCCTCCAATTCATTGGGTAAAGATTTATATCTCATGAGATAGACATGGTTGGAATGGCAGGTTAATCCGATTCAATGAAACAGGACTGAAACGAGGAGTGAACTCGGTTCAGAAATGGACTTTGTCAGCTAAGATAGTCTTGGAAATGAGTCTTGACTACTAAGAAATGATTCTCTCTAATTATGTGTATATTCCAAAAAGTTTCATGTTTTATGTTATGATTATTGGGATTACATTTCACTATTATGACTTATCCCATGTTATGATATTATGATCTCTTTTTCAGGTTAAGATTTTAAAAATGTTGTGTTCTTATGAATATGATATGATTGATATTTCTTTTGCTTTCCCTTACTGAGCATTTGAGCTCACCCTTTTGTATGTTTTCTTTTCCCCATTCCAGGGAGAAGGGTATTAAGTAAGATATTCCAAAAGGGAATCTATATATGATAAAATAAAAGGGAGACAGTGTAGATGATTTATGAACTAGTTGTTTATATTTCCCAGTTTCTAAAGACACTATACCTATACGGTCCTTTCATGGTTTCTTTATATGTTGTAATAAGTGTACCTCAATTTTGAAGTATTAACAATGTATATAATGTTTGGGTCGTTATAGTTGGTATCAAAGGAAAGGTATAGTCAACCTTTGGAAACTAGGATGTGAAAGCCTTAGTAAGAACCCTAAGGATAAGTCTAAGCATAGAACACAATCTTAGTGTTTTAAAAATGGCCATGAAAAACCTATGATAAGACCTTAAGTGTGAAATTTTATTCTTGATTATGTGGTTTTCCTATTATAATTAGTGTTTCTCACACTATTCTTCTTGGTTTTAGTCAATGGATGGAACCCGAAGGAACCGTGTTAACACGGAATGCGACCGGAAATGCAATGATTTTCCCCCTGAGCAGCCAAATGTTATGGGAGCTGGAATGAAAAATCTTGTAGCCATGCTCACAGAACTTTCTCAAGCTATGAATCATGCAGGACTTCCAAACAAGCAAAGAAAGGAGCAACATTCTGTTGAATCCTTCGTGAGGAAACATCCACCCTCATTCAGCGGGTCTACTGATCCATTAGTTGCTGAACAATGGATCAGTACCACTGAAAAGATATATTTTGTTATTCAATGTTCTGAATATGATAAAGTCATCTTAGCAGTATATTTTTTGGAAGGTGAAGCTGATCAATGGTAGAATCTTATCAAGAATACAAGGCCAAGAGATGAAATTGATTCCATGTAATGGGGTGAATTCAAGAACTTATTTTTCAATAAGTACTTCCCTTGTATTCTTCGAAAAAAGATGGAGAAGGAGTTTCTTGAACTAAAGAAAAAGGATGATGAATCTGTTGGAACCTACGAAGAAAATTTTACAAGACTTGCAAGGTACGCTTCTGGTATTATTATCCAACCTGAGAGTAAGATTGATCGATTCTTTAGTGGCTTAAAACCAATTCTTCGAAGTGTATTAGCTATAAGGGACTTCAATAGCTACGAGGAAATCGTTCGATGTGCTCTCAAGGTTGAGATGGATATTGGAGTAACCCATCAGTCATATGGGTTTGATAAGAAGAGGAAAATGGAATTCAAAGGAAAATATAAAGAGCACACTGAAAAGAAGATGAGTTTTTTCTTATCCTCAAAGTGTGGAAAGGAAGGTCATCGGGCATTTGAATGCCGCAATGATGGGTAGAAGATGTCTAGTGATGCAAACAAAGAAAAGGCTACACAGAGTTCACCTCCTACACTTCAATGTTACAAGTGCAAGGAAATGGGGCATTATGCTAATCAATGCCCTAATACAAGGGTTGTTGATGATGATCAACGTCAAAAAACTCTTAAGGCTAAAGGTAAAGGAAAGTCACAAGAAATTTCTATCAGTGATGTGGAGAATGATAACGAAGTGGTGAAAGGTACACTTACCTTCCACTCTAAAGTAGCAAATGTTTTATTTGATGCTGGATCCACCCACTCTTTTATTTCAGAAGAATTTTCTAAGGGTATAACCATATTACCTTAACAATTAGATGTTGAGTTTGCTGTGACAACTCCTAATGGAACAATAGTCACATCAAAAGTTTATAATTCTTCTCCAATTGAAGTTTGTGGGAAATTGCTTCCTATAAATCTTGTCATCCATCATATAGTGGAATTTTATGTGATTCCGGGAATGTATTGGCTTTCTTTATATGGATCTCATATAAATTGAATAAGAAGGGAAGTCACATTTGATATTCCAGATGAATCTATGATCTTCTATCGATGCAAGGATGAACATAACCATCGAGTAGAAATTTCTTCCATCTTATGGGTCTTGATTCCACTAAATTAAGGTTATTTATCTCAAATGTTTGGAGAGAAACTCACGATTAAGAATATGCCCATTGTACAAGAGTTTGATAATGTCTTTCCAGAGGAACTTCCTAGTCTTCCACCAAATCATGAAGTTGAGTTTTCAATAGAACTCGTATCGGGTGCTTTACCTATTTAAAAGACACCTTATAGAATGGCCCCAATTGAGTTGCAGGAATTGATGAAGAAACTCCAAGTAAATATTGATAAAGGATTCATACGCCCTAGTGCGTCACCTTGGGGTGCACCTTTTTTGTTTGTTAAGAAGAAAGATGGATCCATGAGACTTTTCATTGATTATCGAGAACTTAACAAGATCACGATCAAGAACAAATATCCTCTCCCACGCATTGATGACTTATTTGACCAACTACGCGGAGCTCAATACTTTTCCAAGATTGATCGTCATTCAGGGTATCATCACTTAAGGGTCAAAAGGGAGGATATACCAAAGACAGCTTTCCGTACAAGGTATAGACACTATGAATTTATAGTGATGCCATTTGTTCATACTAATGCCCCTGCTATATTCATTGATCTGATGAATATAATCTTTAGAGACTATCTTGATCAGTTTGTGGTAGTCTTTATAGAAGATATTCTTGTTTATTCAAAGATCAAGGAAGAACATGAAGATCACTTGAGAATTGTATTGAAGACCCTGAGAAAGGATAATCTTTATGCCAAATTTACCAAGTGTGAATTTTGGCTTCAAAAAGTTTCATTTTAAGGTCACGTAATCTCAAAAGAAGGGATATATGTGGATCAAGCAAAAATAGAGGTTATCAAAAGATGGTCGAGACCAACAACAGTAACTGAGATCCGATGTTTTCTTGGTTTGGCTGGATATTATCGACGTTTTGTGAAATATTTGTCATGATTATCTAATCCACTCACCAGGTTCACTCGAAAAGGTGTAAAGTTTGTTTTGATGGAGGAGTGTGAAGAGAATTTCAAGGAGTTAAAAATAAGGTTATCTAGTGCAACTGTGCTCACACTGCCTTGTAGTGGAGAAAGGTTTGTGATCTACAATGATGCATCCAAGAAGGGGATGGGGTGTTTTCTTATGAAAAATGATATGGTGATAGCTTATGCCTCACGAAAGTTGAAAATCCATGAGCAAAATTAACCAACTCGTGATTTGGAGTTATTTGCGGTAATCTTTGCATTAAAGATTTGGAGGAATTATCTTTATGGTGAAAGGTGTGATATTTATACTGATCATAAAAGTTTAAAGTATATTTTCACGCAAAAAGAGATGAATATGCACCAAAGAAGATGGTTGGAGTTGATTAACGATTACGACTGCTCAATTCATTACCACTCAGGGAAAGCAAACAAGGTGGCAGACGCATTAAGTTGACAAGACCATGCTATCTTATCCATGATGAGGATCACAAAAGATCAAATATTTATGGATTTACAAAGGATGGATCTTGGAATTATAATGGAAGGGGGAAAATCTTATCTTTATCAAATGAATGTTCAACCATCTATAAATGTGAAGATTAAAGAGGAACAGAAAGAAGATGTAGAGTTACAAAAGAAGGTGAGAAATGTTCCTAAATTCAACCTTGATTGTGATGGGATAATAAGGTTCAGGAATCGGGTTTGTGTTCCTCCCATCCCAGAATTAAAGAAGGAGCTACTGGATGAGGCTCGTAGTTCTTCATTCTCTATTCATCCTATAAGAACGAAGATGTATAGAAACCTGAAAGAGTACTTCTGGTGGGATGGCATAAAAAGAGTTGTTGATTAATATGTCTCTCGATGCTTGGTTTGTCAGCAAGTTAAAGCTGAGAGACAGAAGTCTAAGGGGATGTTACAACCATTACCCGTTCTTGAATGGAAATGGGAAAACATCACTATGGACTTTTTCACCGGACTTCCTAAAACATCCAAAGGCAATAATGTTATCTGGGTCATAGTTGATCATCTTAAAAAGTTTGCACACTTTATTAATATTAGAGATGATTTCTCTTTGGATCAGCTTATCGGGATATATGTAAAAGAAGTGGTAAGATTGCATGGAGTACCACTTTCCATTATATCAGATCGGGATCCGAGGTTTACCTCAAAGTTTTGGCGAAGTCTTCAGCATACTCTGGATACAGAGTTGAGTTTCAGCACTGCTTATCATCCTCAGACAGACGATCAGTCTGAGAGGACAATTCAAACTCTAGAAGATATGTTGAGAGCTTGATCTATGGATTTCAAAGGTGGTTGGGATCAACACCTACCTTTGGTGGAATTTTCTTATAATAATAGCTTTCACTCCAGTATTCAGATGGCTCCTTATGAATCTCTCTATGGAAAGAAATCCAGGACTCCAACTTGTTGGGATGAAGTTGGGAAAAGAAAGCTATTAGGACTTGATCTTGTTGATGAGATGGCAGAAAAGGTCAGATCTATTCAACAACACATAAGAGCAGCTCAGAGTCGATAAAAAAGTTATGCCAACAACCGAAGAAAAGTCATAGAGTTTGAAGTGGGTGATAAAGTGTTCTTATTAATATCTCATTATAAGAGAGTAATGAGATTCAAAAAGAAGGGAAAGCTGAGCCCTAGGTATATCGGTCCTTTCGAAATACCGGATCGTGTATGGAAGGTAGCTTACCTATTGGTGCTCCCACTGAATCTATCTCAAGTTCATGATGTGTTCCATGTATCTCTCCTGAGAAAGTACATACCCGGTCCTTCACATGTACTCAGCTCAGAAGTTGTACCGCTGGAGCAAGATCTTTCTTATGAAGAACAGCTGATAGAGATTCTGGATCGTAGTGAAAAAGTCCTACGGAACAAGACAACTCGCTTGATGAAAGTTTTATGGAGGAACCACCAATTAGAATAAGCTATATGGGAGCTTGAGGATATGATGAGGGAGAGGTATCCTCATCTGTTTGTTACAAAGTGACGAATTTTGAGGGCGAAATTTATTTTATGGGGGGTAGAATGTAACACCCGAGATTTTTATGAGAAATGTTTTGTTTTTATGTTATATACATCATCAAAAGAATATTTCACTACACACAACACTATCTTGGCTTTCTTTACACGCAATCGTGACCTTTCTTGATAGCTTGCGTCGTACGCAATACCGAGTTTCACTAAACAACGATATGCTATAAAAATATTATTAAAACTAGCCGTTATGAATAGTAATACCCACTTTTTGAAATTTTTTAAATTTTATCTTTCAAAATGAACTTCATTTTTGTATTTGGAATATCGAAATTAGCCTAGGGTGAAATTTTGATATTTTTCTGAAAACTTTTAATTTTTGATGAATAGTGAAAACACTGGGTTACTATTTAAAAACCAACTTTTTATTTAAATAATTATTTATTTTATTTAAATTTATTTTAGGTAAAAATTGATACATAATACCTATATAAGTTCAAAGTAATTCATTGGAATCATTTTATAATAATTTTAGATATATAAAAATATTATTGAACTTTTCACCGTCTTTTACCCACCTCCTAGGAAAATTTGCAAATTCACATAAAACATAATTTTACCGCTTTTGTGAGTGTAATTTAGAAAATACAAGAGAAAAGGTTAATATCAAGGACTAAAATGTGGTTCAATGAGATGAAAATAATTTTTGCTGAATAATAACTTTTTACTTTTATTTACCACAATTAAGAGTAAATTGGGAAATTAAGGGTAAAAATGATATTATTATTACACTAACACATCTAATAATTCTATTGGATAAGTGTAATTCGACCAAAAACAACCTTAGGAATAAAATATGACCATTTAGGTCCACTTTTATTATATTAGGACATTTAATATTATTTTATTTAAAGAATAGTTAAAATAGTTAAAATCAAAGTTTAATAACTGAAACATTTTTAATATAGGGTTATACATAAGATAAATTCTACTATAAATATTAATTAGAAATATAAAACTATTTCCTACATAATTTTATTTTATTTATAATTTTTAGACATTAAATAATTTAATTTCTTTATGATACAATGATGATACAATAATTATCTTATTAATGAGATATTAATATAATTGATGATATAAATACCCACATAAATGTAATTTGAGACTTTTTATGAATTCCAATAATTTAATAGGTTAATATGACATGTTAGTATTGATTTAATTAACTTTTTTCAAACTAATAATGCTGTTATGATTTTCAAGAAAATCAATTACCAAATAGTGTCAAAATTTACATAAAATAGTTTTTAAAACAAATATTATATTACTAGTTGTTATTTTCTTCCTAAAAATCTAAGGTTCGGCAAAATTACTTAGATATAGTTATATATATTAATAATAAACAACTTGGGGTTCGTTTGACTTGTTATAGTAAGTTTATTAACCTTATATTGTAAGGAAACAAGAAGACACAGTAAAAGTAAAATTATTTAACTTCAAGTTAAATCTAAATGATAAGGTTAAAATAGAAACCTAAACTTGTATAAATTCTGTTGGATGACATTATTTTGACCCATCCCTACCTTATATTTTAAATAAATCAATTTGGAGCTATTAAAAACCGAATATGACTTTATAATAAAATAATATTTTAAGTTTTTCCTAAGGTGCCCCTCTCCTCCCTTATAAAAGGCCACCTCCTCCCTCTCCTCAACACACCACTTTGAGCCTTTAATCTAGGCCAAACCCTGCCAATTTCTCTTCTCCACATCCCTAGAAACATCCTAGAGGTGCTGGTATTCTTAAAAGAACAATTTTAGTGCCCTAAGAGAAGGTTAATAAGTGGCGCTTCAAAGAAGAGGTAATGTCCGTTACAGATTCTTTCAACTTTATTTCTTCTTCTACTTTTTCTTATTTAGATGTTTCATTAAGAAGTAATAACATCAGTATCACTCATATACTGATATGTTATTATAAATATGAAACAACCCTATTTAACCTTCTATCCATCCTACGGAAAATGAAATCACCGCTGCGTACGTACGGAATACCGTCTCCACGCCATGGTGTAATCTGTTTTCCACCACCACCTTAATTGGATGGGTATAATGGTTTAATGAATAACTATATATGATTATTTTAAATTTATATTCATTCTAAAATAGTATACAAACACTTCAATAAAATTCCACGATCATTGGAACGATATCATTGCTCGTGCGTACGTACGGCCTACCGTCTCCACGATGTGATGCAACTCGTTCTACATGATCTTCGTTACATAATATCTATATAAATGATTTGAATGAATAAATATGATATATATTACACTAATACCATTCTGGAAATGATGTATCTATATCCTAAATATAATAATACTAATTTATTTGACAAAACACGCATAAGAACAAAAAGTAATAAACACCTGAATAACAAGTAGCAATAAAATATTACAAATAAGAACCTAAGAATATGACCATATATGATATCATAACAATGATTCTGATTCTGGAATAAGTCAATGACATTTTTTAAATCATTATACAAGAGGTTCGGACACTTACGAAGTAAATTGGACCTAAGGTAAGGGAAAATCTCGCAATCTCAATTTTTATCTGAGATTGTTTATACTTAAGAATTTACTGGGGAATATTTATCATCCACATCCATTTTTCCTCAATATGTAAAATTATTTATATCCTCCTACAATTTTTTATATCCAATTTTACCCTTCGGTGAGTTTTTAGTAAAATATATGAAAGGAATATTTTTTCGTTTTTCATACGAGGTACTTTTTGACTTTTCCTGCCAAAGTACGAGAAGAATTTTTTTTAACTTTTACAGAATGAATGTATTTTTAGAACATTATTTCCATGAAGATTCCTTTAAAAGTTTTTATGTTTATTTTTAATCATCTTCTTTTAGTTTAAAATTATATGACATGTTAAGAAAGGAAAATGTTTTTGAAGTAGAAAGGATATTTTCCTCAATAATGGAGTTCAAGTGTTTTATCAAAATTATTTTCCATCTAAGATAATATAGGGTTCTGTTTCTATCCATATTTTTACATTGTTTTGATTATGTTATGATGGAATTATTTTTATGATGTCCTTTTATCTTATATGGATTTTGTTATGATGGCATGATGATTAAGAATCCAATTTTTATTACATGGGTTATGCTATGATGTATGATTTATGATTTGGTGGCACACATAAGAATTGTTTCATTATGAGATGGGTGGGACCTATATCTCCCTCCAATGCATTGGGTAAAGATTTATATCTCATGAGATAGACATGGATGGAATGGCAGGTTAATCCAGTTCAGTGAAACAAGAATGAAACGAGGAGTGAACTCAGTTCAGAAATGGACTTTATCCGCTAAGATAGTCTTGGCAATGAGTCTTGACTACTAAGAAATGATTCTCTATGATTATGTGTGTATTCCAAAAAGTTTCATGTTTTATGTTATGATTATTGGGATTACATTTCACTATTATGACTTATCCCATGTTATGATATTATGATCTCTTTTGCAGGTTAAGATTTTCAAAATGATGTGTTCTTATGAATATTATATGATTGATATTTCTTTTTCATACCCTTACTGAGCATTTGAGCTCACCATTTTGTATTTTTTCTTTTCCCCAGGTCAGGAATAAGGGTAGTATGTAAGATATGCCAAAAGCGACTCTAGATATGATAAAATAAAAGGAAGACAGTATAGATGATTTATGAACCGTTTGTTTATGTTTCCCATTTTCTAAAGACACTATACCTAT
This sequence comes from Viscum album, assembly GCA_963277665.1. Taxonomy (NCBI): domain Eukaryota; kingdom Viridiplantae; phylum Streptophyta; class Magnoliopsida; order Santalales; family Viscaceae; genus Viscum; species Viscum album. Next base: position 1,884,915,413 of record OY728163.1, read on the forward strand.
ACTGTCCTTTCATGGTTTCATTATATTTTGTAATAAGTGTACCTCAATTTTTAAGTATTAAAAATGTATGTAAAGTTTTGGTCGTTATAATTTTTCTATGAATTTTTTCACAAAAATAAAAAAAAGGAATGTTTCTTTTAATGTACGTGGTGATAATGACCTTTCCGCTACAACGATTATTATTTGATATTTGGCTTCCTTAACAAGTCATAATGATTTTTTTAAAAAGAAAATAAATACCATTTACCATTTTTACATATTTTGGTAATGAAAATGGTTTTGACAAAGCTTTGAATATTTAAATAACTTGAAATTATATATTGTGATTTTAATGTGGAAATGTTATCTTTCCTTTATGATCATTTTAGGTGTTATGGTTCTTGGGAATTTTTTTACGTATACAGGTGGTCCTATGATAAACCTAGGGAAGGCGACCCCGAGATAGCTCTCCAATTCATTGGGTAACATGAAGGAGGTAAATGTTAATGTTTCTCCTAATATATTCAGGGAATATACTATGATGGGTATTCCAAATGTAAATCCCTACGTAGCTATGAAAACTATAATTTAAGTATGTTATGGATTCCACAAGTTACCATTAATATTTATATTTTATAAGTGTTATTCATAAATCTTATTATTTCATGAGTTATACTAAAAGGATTATGTTTTGATGGACTAATGTTTTCTTTCTTTATTTTATAACCCTTGCTGATCTTTTTATGCTCATCCCATGTTTTGAAATGTTTTTTCACAGGACTTAAATATGAATCGGGTTAAGGATGGGATCAAGGAAAAGTCATAGTGTCTAAAACATGGAAATAGACATGACTATTTTTTTGAAGAGTTTTTATTTTATGAAAAAATGGAAATAGAGTAGAAGTGTCTACTTTGTAATTTTTTATATGTAATGTAATTGTTATGGCCTAATTCTCTAAAACTCTAAACCTAAAAAAGACCCTCAATGTGAATTATTCATTTAATTCAAGATTATGTAATATTTTAAGGTTGGGTCCTTATAGTTGGTATCAAAGGTTAGTTTAGATTACTTTAGGAGTTTGGATATTGTTAAATTAAAATCTATAAATTAATTTAGGGTAAGATTGATGATATAGCATTTACAGATTACCATGTTGCTTCGCTTAAGATATTTATTTCTTCAGAATGGTTTTCAACATAGGAAACAGGGTGGCTATAATGGGATGACATCAGAAGGAAGACAACCTTCCAAATCAGTAACATGAGATGGTTAGAATCAGAACTAAACAGTTTGTTGTAGTGATGCCACTATTGAATATTGCTAAAAATGGTGGTGGTATCCGTGCACGAGATCAGCCAGATCCACCATAGAGGAACATGTCAGTAGTTGAGAATTTTAAGAGGCAACATCCCCCCATCATTCATAGGATCATATTACCCTATTCTAGCTGAAGGGTCGATTAAGGAATTGGAAAATATTTTTGATGTCACGGGGTGTTCAAACATCAAAAGGTTTTTCTCGTTGTTTACCATTTTGAAGGTGAATCCGATCAGTGGTGGTTGATGGTTACAAATATTAGGGATAGTGTGGAGATTGAGGCTCTTTATTGGGATGAATTCAAAGGAATGATTCTTGAGAAATATTTTCATAAGGTGGTTCATCTTTTTATGGAAAAACAATTCCTAGAATTGAGGTAGGAGGATGACTCTGTGGGTACTTATGAAGAAAAAATCACTCGAATGGAAGGGTACGTTCTAAATTTCATACGAGATCTTGATAGTAAAATCAATCATTTTTACTCAGGATTAATGCCAAAGTATCGATGGGAATTAGCTTCTCATGAGTTAAAAAGATATGAAAAACTTGTTAAATGTAAGGAGGAGGTGGAAGTGGAGTTTGTCGACGATCAGGTGTTTTTTGAAAAACAACAGAATAAGAGGTTTATGTGGTAGATGAAATGGACGAACTCTTCAAAAAAGTCAGATGGTATGAAACTTAAGATTACAGTTTGTGAAAATTGTATTAAAAAGCATGCTGGGGAATATATTTTGAATTCTGGTAAGTGATACCGATGTGGTAAAATGGGGAATAAGGCTCTTAATTACACTTTAAAATATTAGAGTAATGGTAAGACAAAATATTATTTACATTCAGTACAATTTTTTAAGGGTAATGAAATGGGTCATTATTCAAATGAGTGTCCAAATTAGAACTCAACTGGGGGAAAACAGTTGGACTACATGCAGAAAGGGGTGGTGAAATCCTTTATAACTACTTCAGCAGAAGTAGGGCCATCGAATGAAGTAGTATCAGGTACACTTTTTATTTATTCATATTATTCTAATGTGTTATTTGATTTAGGGTCTACACATTCTTTTATTTCTGATAAGTTTTCTATTAAATTGATAATTTCATCTCAAGATATGAATCCTGGACTTATGGTAAAAACACTGGGAGGAAATTTTGAGACAAAAATAAATTATAAGAACCTTCTTGTTCTATTGTGTGGAAATAATCTACCTGTAAACCTTATTGTTTTTCCTCTAGTAGAGTTTGGAGTTATTTTGGGTATGGATTGGATTTCTGTTTATCATGATAAGATTGAAAATAGAGCTAAAGTGGTTTATTTTCAGAAAAATTTTAGTTTTTTTATGAGAATATACCATTTATTTTGATAAAATATTAGGAAGTTGAGAAACTAGTAAAAGATAAAAGTGGATGTTACCTTGAAAATACTATTGAAAACAATAGAACTATTCTCATTAAAGATGTTCTAGAGGTAAATTAGTATCTTTATGTTTTTCTTTATTAGTTTCTTGGTATAATACCTAATCGGGAAGTTGAATTTACTATTGACTTAGTTCCTGATGCTAAGCCAATTTCAAAACCCCCTTATCGAATGGCTCAAATTGAACTTTTAGAGTTAAATATTCAATTACAAGAGTTATTAGATAAAGGTTTCATTTGACCTAGCACATCTCCATGGGGTTCTCCTTTCTTGTTTGTTAAAAATAAAGATGGTTCAATGAGACTTTTCATTGATTATAGAGCATTGAATAATGTCACTATTACGAACAATTATCTTTTGCCTCATATCGATGATTTGTTTGATCAGCTTCAGGGATCTCAATATATTTCAAAGATTAACTTGAGGTCTGGGTACCATTAGTTGAAAGTAAAGGAAGCAGACATTCCAAATACCATGTTTCGTAATAGATATGGCCATTTTGATTTTTTGGTTATGCCTTTTGGGTTAACCATTGCACCTGTTGTATTCATGGATCATATGAATAAAATTTTCTATGAGTACTTGGATAAGTTTTTGATTTTGTTCATTGATGATATTTTGGTTAATTTCAAATGTAAATTGGAACATGAAACTCATTTAAGGGTTGTCTTGCAAACTTTATAAGAAAAGAAAATCTATGGAAAATTTATCAAGTGTGAGTTTTGGTTACAACTAATTTCATTAATTTGTCGCATTGTATCAAAAAATGGCATAATGGTTGATCCTACTAAAACAAAAGTTGTTGAAGAATGGCCAAGACCCAAAAATATAACTGAGATCCATAATTTTCTTGGTTTTGTAGGTTATTACTAGAGTTTTGTTGAAAAATTTGTATGGTAATCTATCCCACTGACAAAGTTAACTCGAAAAGGTTTTAAGTTCATTTGAACAATATAATGTGATGATTGTTTTTAGGAATTGAAAATAAGATTGGTGAATGCTCCAATTTTGGTACTTCCATTTAGAAACAGTGAGTTTGTTATCTACAGTGATGCTTCTTTGAAAGTACTTGGTTGTGTCCTAATGTAGAAGGATCAGGTAATTTCTTATGCTTCACATCAGTTGAAACCTCATGAGTTAAATTACCCTACACATGATTTGGAATTTTATGCTGTTGTTTTTGCTTTAAATATTTGGAGGCATCATCTGTTTGGAGTAAAATGTGAAATATATACTGACCAAAAAAGTTTGAAGTATATATTCACTCAGAAAAAATTGAACATGAACCGAGGAGATGTCTAGAATTAATCAAGGATTATTATTACACGATTTATTACCATCCAGGAAAAGAAAATAAAGTGTATGATGATTTGAGTTGGAAAAGTAATGATACATTAACCATCTTTCGTTTGGAATAAGATCCTTTGATTAATGATTTGATGAACTTTGTCATAAAAGTTGTTGGTGCAGGAAATTTGTATTTTTTGATTTAGGTGTCAGTGAAATAATCTCTACCAGACATAATTAAGCAAGTGCTGAAGGAAGACAGTGGGTTACAGAAAAATGTATAGTTGGTTTAGAAGGGTAAGTTGCTTGAATTTACCATTGATAATGATTGTGTTTTGAGGTTTGAGAAGATATTATGTGTGACTTGTGATTCACAATTGAATAAAGAGTTATTATGTGAAGCTCATATTTCTATGTTTTCAGTTCATCCTGGAAGTACTAAGATGTGCAGAGATCTTCGGGAGTATTACAGGGGGAAGGGAATTAAAAGAGAAATTTCTGATTTTACTGTGAGTTATTTGACTTGTCTGCAGGTTAAAGTAGAGCGGCAGTTACCCAAAGGGATGCTTCATCATTTACCGGTTCCAGAGTGGAAATTGGAGAATATATCCCTGGATTTCATTGTAGGAACACAAAATACATGTCGAGGTAATAATGCAATATGGGTTATTGTTGATCAATTGACTAAATATGCTCATTTCCTTCCTATTCAGTATACTTTGTCCCTAGAAAAACTTTCTTGATTATATGTTAAAGAGATAGTCAGGTTAAAAGGATTTCCCCTCTCCATTGTTTCTAATCATGATGCCATGTTTACTTCTAACTTTTGGAAAGACCTTTAGAAGTTGTTCGGTACTGAATTAAATTTTAGTACATCTTTTCATCCTCAATAATATGGGTAGACAAAAAAACAATTCAGACATTGGAGGATATGCTACGTTCTTGCTCAATGGATTACCAGGGAAGATGGTACCAAAATCTTTATTTGGTTGAATTTTCCTAAAATAAGAGTTTTCGTTCCAGTATACAGATGGCTCTGTTTGAGGAATTATATGGAAAGCGTTGTCGAACTCTAGCTTTTTGGGATGAAGTACTTTAAAGGAAACTGAAGGGACTAGAATTGGTAGAATAGATATAAGAAAAAGTTCAGTTGATTTAGAAGCACATGAGAACAACTCAAAGTAGGAAGAAAAGTTATGAAAATAACTAGAGGATGGATATTTCTTTTGAGAAAGGTGACCATGTCTTTCTAAAAGTTTCTCTATGGAAAAGTGTGATGCGTTTTGGTAAAAAGAGAAAGTTGAGTTCAAGGTTCATTGGACCTTATGAAATCCTGGAGAAAGTCAGATCAATTGCGTACAAAGTGGATTTACCTCGAAGGTTGTCCTAGGTACATAATTTTTTTTCATATTTTAATGTTGAGAAATTATATGCCAGATCCATCTCATTTTTTGAGTCCAGAGATAGATAAGTTGTAAGAGAATAATTCTTATGAGGAACAACCAGTTCAGATTCTTGACCAGAGAGAGCAAGTGTTGCAGAATAAGTTAATCCATCAGGTAAATGTTTTGTGAAAAAAAACCATAAGGTTGAAGAGGCATCTTTGGAATCTGAAAATGCAATGGGGGATAAATACCCTCACTTATTAGATAAGGGAATAGAATTGCGGGGACGCAATTCACAAAAGGGGGAAGGATGTAACATCCCAGGTAAATAAAGAATATAAAATTTTCATAATTATAGATATTTTTGAAATAAATATTAATTCTACATTAAATGTGATGCTATGTTTGATGGCGTTCCCGATATACAACAACAGGTTTCTTTGAAATCTTATGTTGCAAAAAACATTGAGTTATACTGAAAAATTATAATATAATATTATTTTAAATGATAGTTAATTTCTAGTCATTTTATTGGCGGGAATAATTAGAAATAACTAAAATATGATTATATATATTTATTAAATGTTTTTACATTTATTCAAAAAAAGTTAGAGGCTAAAAATGATAATGAATCCAATTTTAAGCATAAATACTCTAATATTCTTTCAAAGGCTAATTTACCACCTTTTTATGGTGAACCCTTTTTAAATAGAGTTTTTGTCTCTTTTATATGTTCTATTTGAAAAAATAAAATTTTTATTTAGAACCAGGACATCAAAATTTACTTTGGATGAAATTTTGGTATTTTTCTGATAATGTTAATTTTTTAATGAATTATGAAAAATACATTATTTTAATTCAAAACTACTTTTTCATCTAATTTATTTATTTATATTTTTTTTATTTTTAATTTGTTTTAAAGTGTAATTTGATTATATTTTTAACATTTAATCCAATTTTTTTATTTGGAAGAAATTTCAATCTTAAATATGACATGAAATAATGTCAATCTTTTGATAGTTATTATTTCTTAAAAACACGCTTTTTGTGGTTCAATTAGATGCCAATAATTTTGGTGAATAGTTATTTTTGACTTTTATTTACCACGGTTAAAGGTAAATAGTATAAATCAAGGTAAAAAAATTATAATAACATAAAATTAATTTAACACTTGTCCTAACCTTATTAGTTGAGTCATGGACGACCAATACAATCCATGGATGGGGTTTTGGGCCTTTGAAAGCCATTTGGGTAAGATAATGACATTAATAGATTTTTATTTAAAGTAAAAAACAAAAATATCATAAACATGTATTCTTTTGGTTAAAAAATTTTAATATGGGGTTATATAATTGATATATCTTACTACAAATATTCATTATAAATATAAAAATATTTTCTACATCATGGTATTTTATTTATAATTTTTAGACATCAAATAAAAAAAATTATTTATGATACAATGATGATGTAATGATTAACTCGTTGATGAATGTTTTAAATAAATGCGATTATAAATGTTAAAATAAATTTATTTTGAAACGTTTTATTCCATCATGAATTTTAGAGATGAAGATGACTTGTTATCTTTGAATTAAGGATGGTTTTTTGAAAGAATCATGTTTTTTTTATTTTTTAAAAATCCATGATATGAATAATATTTAAATTGACAAAAATGAGTATTAAAAAAAATATTATTTTATTAAATGATATTATAATACATAAAATCTAATACTCGGCCAAATGAATTAGATATGGTTGAAAATTTTATTAATGAACCACTTGTGGTTCGATTGGCATTTTATAGTAACTATATTAACATTATAGAGTGAATACCCAAGAATACATGGTAAGAGTCAAATTAGTTAACTAAGGGTTAAAGCTAAATGATAAGGTTAAATTTGAAACCAAAACTGATCTAAAACCTATTGGTTGAGATAATTTTGAATAATAGTCATTTTATCTTCGAATTTAATAATTTTGGGACCTTTTAAAACCAAAATTTAGTTTATAATAAAATAATATTTTCAAACATTCCTAAAGATCCCCTCCCCCTTTATAAAAGTCATAAACTCTAACCCATTACTCCCACCTCAAAATCCTTTTGTATAATCTAACCTCTACCCAAATAATCTCTCAACATCCCTCTCTCCCATCTAGAATCTTTCCCTCAGGCAGAAGGTGCTTTAAGAAATCCTTTTGGTTCAAACCAAAGGGAGTTACCCGATTTAAAGATAACATCTTCTCTTAAGTTGTTTTATTTATTTTACTTCTACCACCCATAAACTCTTTTTATTCCTTTATTTTATAAAAATAACAATATCCTAAATATACTAGGTTTTTTTATGACATGGATTCAAAATACACTTACACACACCTCCATCTAATGGATACAAACATACTGTTTCTGCGGATGGTGAACTACTACCTCACGAAACGATGATTGTTCAATTATCTCCTACCACCTCTTGTGGGGGACATTATGATGTAACTAACATTATATATGATATATATGATATTTATTTTATCTCCATGCTTCTGTAATTCTAATTTCAAACATACCTTTATGCTTTTCATTTTGTATATATACGATAATTTCATTTGAGGAAGTGCAGAATACCACCCCCTCCAAGTGATATGACTCGTCCATACCATATATGGAATATATAAAGGATGGTGTCAGTAAACATATGTAATGTATATAAAATATGATATTATACTTTAATCGTAATATACCTATTTATCATTTGGTTTTTCATTCCTTTAAAAATGAAAAAACTGAAAGTAGGGTTCATGCATACATACGGTTTACCGTCTCCATGAACGGTACATTTCATTTTCATATATCCAAATGATATGTACAATTCTAAATAAATATATACTGGATATATATGATTTATATGGTATGTAAATCATGGATATCATTCTGTATATAATATACTTTTGACCACATGGACAACTTGTAATTATAAGTACCAAATATCGACAAGATGACCGTTATTAAATTAAATGATTATGTAATGTTTATAAAGTGGTAATAAGTGATGTAAAAGGAATAATAAACTTGAAAAATGTTTTAAAGCAACTAGAAATTAACTTTTGTTTATTATTCAGGATATTTAAAGAATGACTGAGTCAAGTCAGACACGAGGTAAGGGACTTCATCTCAATCACATTTCATTATGGAATATTTTGATTTATACATGACTTTATTTTATACGGTGTATAAAAACATTTGACTTTTCATTTCATTCTAATGGAATCTTTTTCTATGAATTGTTTTACTAATGTACCCAAAGGAATGTTTCTTTTTAACGTACGTGTTGATAATGGCCTTTCCACCACTGTGAGTATTATTTGATCTTTGGATTCCTTAAAAAGTTTTTGTGTTTTTTTAAATAAAAATAAATATCGTATACCCTTTTTATATATTTTGATATTGAAAATGGTTTTGAGAAACAATTTAATATTTCAATATCTTGAAATTATATATTATGACTTCAATGTGAAAATTTTATCTCTCCTTTATGCTTGTTTTATGTCTTTTGGTTCATGGGCATTGTTTTACCTATACGAGTGGTTTTGTGATAATCCTAAGGTGGGTGAGCCCGAGATAGCTCTCTAATGAATTGGGTAACATCACAGAAGTAAAAATTAATGTTTCTCCTAAGAGATTTGTGGAATATACTATGATGGTTATTCCAATTATAACTCCCTACGAAGCTGTGAAAGCAATAACGTAAGTATGTTATGGATGCCACAAGTTACCATTAAGATTTATGTTTTCTATGTGTCATTCACAAATGTTATGATTTCATGAGGTATGTTAAAAAGATTATGTTTTGATGTAATAATGTTTTTTTTCTTTATTTTATAACCCTTACTGAGCTTTTTATGATCATCCCATGTTTGGAAATGTTTTTCACATGACTTAAAGATGAATAGGGTCAACGATGGGATTAAGAAAAAGTCGTGGTGTCTAAAACATGGAACTATACATGACTCTTTTCTTCAAGAGTTTTTATTTTATGAAAAATATGGAAACTCAGTAGAAGTGTCTTTTTTGTAATTTTTGAGATGTAATTTAATAGTTATGGCCTAATTCTCTAAAACTCTAAACTTTTAAAGATCATCAATGTGAATTATTCCTTTAATTCAAGATTATGTAATGTTTTGAGGCTGGGTCCTTATAGTTGGTATCAAATGTCGGTTTAGATAACTTTAGGAGTTAGGATGTTGTTAAATTAATATCCATAAATTAATTTATGGTAATATTGAAATGATATAGCATTTACAGATTTCCATGTTGTTTCACCTAAGATGTTTATGTGATCAGAATGGTTTTCCACAGAGGAAACAGGGCGACAATGATGGGATGACATCAGAAGGAAGACAACCTTCCAAATCAGCAACCTATGATGGTCTGAATCAAAACTGAACAGTTTGTTTCAGTGATGGTACAATTGACTCTCGCTATAAATGGTTCTGGTATCCATGCTCGAGATCAGCCAGATTAACCACAAAAGAACATGTTAGTAGTGGATCATTTCACAAGGCAGCATCCCCCATCATTCAAGGGATCATTTGACCATGTTCTAGACAAAGGGTGGATTAAAGCACTGTAAAATATTTTCAATGTCATGGAGTTTTTAGGACATCAAAATGTTAGACTTGTTGTTTACCATTTTGAATTTGAGGTCGATCAGTGGTGGTCGATGGTTAAAAATATCTAGGATAGTGCGGATATTCTAGCTCTTGATTGGGATGAATTCAAAGGTATGTTTCTTGAGAAATATATTCCTAAGGTGGTTCATCTTAGTATAGAAAAAAATTCCTTGAATTGAGGCAGCAGGATGACTCAGTGGCTACTTATGAAGCAAAATTCACTCGAATGGAAAGGTATACTCCAAATTTCATAAGAGATCTTGATAGTAAAATCAATCCTTTTTCACTCAGGATTAATGCCAAATTATTGAAGGTTCTTAGCTTATCGTGAGTTCAAAAGTTATGAAAAACTTTTTCAATGTGAGGAGAAGGTGGTAATGGAGTTTGGTGATGATCATGTGTTCTTTGAAAAACAACAGAATAAGAGGTCAAGGTGGGAGATGAAAGGGAAGATCTCTTCAAAAAAGTCTGATGGTAAGAAACATAAGTTTACATTTTGTAAAAATTATAGTAAAATCATGATGGTTAATGTATTTTGAATTTTATTAAGTGCTACCGATGTGGTAAAATGGGGCATAAGGCTTGTAATTGCGCTGAAAATGATTAGGGTAATGGTTAGACAAAATCTGATTTATAGTCAGTAAATTTCTTTAATAGCAATGAAATGGGTAATTATGAAAATGGGTGTCTAACTAAGAACTCAACTAAGGGAAAGCAGTTGAACTACATGCAAAAAGGGGTGGTGAAATCATTTGCAACTACTTCAGCAGATGTTGGCCCATAGAATGAAGTAGTATCAGGTACACTATTTGTTTTTCAGATTATGGAAATGTGTTGTTTGATTTAGGGTCTACACATTCTTTCATTTCTGATAATTTTTCTAATTAATTTTGAATTCCATATCAAGATATGAATCCTAAACATATGGTAAAAACACTGGGAGGAAATGTTGATACAAAAAGAAATTAAAAGAACCTTCATGTCCTTGTGTGAGGAAAAAATATACCTACAGACCATATTATTTTGCCTCTAGTAGAGTTTAATTTTATTTTTTGTTTTTATTGGTTTTCCGTTTATCATACTAATATTGACTATAGAGATAAAGTGGTTTATTTTCAAAAATAATTTTAGTTTGTGTACAAGAATGAAACCTTACTTTTCATAACATATCAGGACGCTGAGAAACTAGTAAAATATGGAAGTGAATGTTACCTTGAACATATTATTGAAAACAAAGGAACTATTTAGATTAATGATGTTCGAGTGGTAAATGAGTACCTTGATGTTTTTCATGATGATTTTCCTGGTATAATACTGGATTAGGAAGTTGAATTTATTATTGACTTAGTTCATGATTCTAAGAGAATTTCAAAACCCCCTTATCGAATGGCTCAAATAGAACTTTTAGAGTTAAATAATCAATTGCATGAGTTATTAGATAAAGGTTTCATTCAACCTAGCACATTACCATGGGGTGATCCTGTCTTGTTTGGTAAAAAGAAAGATTGTTAAATGATACATTGTATTGATTATAGAGCATTTAATAACATCACTGTTGAGAACAAGTATCATTTGCCTCATATCGATGATTTGTTTGATCAGCTCTAGGGTGCTCAGTATTTTTCGACGATTGAATTGAGGTCGGGGTACCATCAGTTAAAATTAAAGGAAGTAGACATTCCAAATACCGCATTTCATACAAGATATGGCCATTATGAATATGTGTTTAAGCCTTTTGGGTTAACTAATGCACCTGTTGTATTCATAGATCTTATAAATATAATTTTCTGTGAGTTATTAGATAAGTTTGTGGTTGTGTTCATTGATGATATTTTGGTTTATTCCAAATGTAAATAGGAACATGAATTTCCTTTAAGGGTTGTCTTGAAAACATTAAAATAAAATAAACTCTATAGGAAATTCAGCAAGTGTGAGTTTTGGTTACAACAAATTTCATTCCTTGGTCACATTATTTCAAAAAATGGAATAACTATTGATCCTGCTAAAACAAAAGTTGTTGAAGAATGGCTAAGACCCACAAATATAACCAAGATCTGTAGTTTTCTTGGTTTGGAATTTTATTAATGGGGGGTTGTTTAAAATTTTTCATAGATATCTATACCACTAACTAAGATAACTCAAAAAGGTGTTAAGTTCATTTGGACAAAATAATGTGATGATTATTTTCAGGAATTGAAAAGTAGATTGGTGAATGCCCCAGATTTGGCACTATCTTCCAGAAACGGTGGGTTAGTTATCTACAGTGATGCTTCATTGAAAGTAACTGGTTGCGTCCTAATATAGAATGATCAGGTAATTTATTATGCTTCATGTCAGTTGAAACATCAGGAGTTAAATTACCCAACACATGATTTAGAATTATCTTCTATTGTTTTTTCTTTAAAATTTTGAAGGAATAATCTATTTGGATGAAAATATGAAAAAAATACTGACCAGAATAGTTTGAAGTATATATTCAATCAGAAAGAATTGAACATGAGACAGAGAAGATGGCTAAAATTAATGAAGGATTATGATTGCACAATTCATTACCATCCAAGAAAAGAAAATAAAGTGGCTGATTCTTTGAGTCGGAAAAGTAATGCTACATTAACCATGTTATGTTTGGAACAAGATCCTTTGATTCATGATTTGATGAAATTTGGCATATAAGTTACTCACAAAAAAATTCCTATGTTTTATTTTAGGTGTTAGTTAAATAATCTCAACCAGAAAGAATTAAGCAAGCGTAGAAGGAAGATAGTGAGTTGCATTAAAAGGTAGAGTTGGTTTAGAAGTGTAAGTTTCTTAAATTTAACATTGATAATGATTGTGTTTTGAGGTTTAGGAAGATATTATTTGTGCCTTGTGATTCACAGTTAAAGAATGAGTTATAATGTGAAGCTCATTTCCTTCCTATTCGAGATACTTTGTCTCCAGATCAACTTTCTTGATTGTATGTTAAAGAGATAGTTAGGTTACATGGAGTTCCCCTCTTCATTGTATCTGATCATGATCCCAGGTTTACTTCTAACTTTTTGAAAGGCCTTCAGGTGTTGTTGGGTATTGAATTAAATTTTATTATAGCTTTTCATCCTCAATTAGATGGGTAGTCAAAATGAACAATTCATACATTGGAAGATATGCTACATTATTTCTCAATGGATTACCATGAAAGTTGTAACCAACATCTTTCTCTGGTTGAATTTTCCTATAATAACAGTTTTCATTCTAGTATACAGATGGCTCCATGTGAGGCATTATATGGAAACCATTTTCAAACTCCAAATTTTTGGGATGATGTAGGTTAAAGGAAACTGATGGGACTAGAATTTGTAGAAGAGATGTACAAAAAAGTTTTTTTTAAATAGAAGCACGTGGGAATAGCTCAGAGTAGGAAGAAAGTTTATGCAGATAACTTGAGGAAAGATCTTTCTTTTGAGTTTGGTGATCATGTCTTTCTCAAATCTTCTCCATGGAAAAGTGTGATGTGTTTTGGTAAGAAGGGAAAGTTGAGTCTGAGGTTCATTGGAACTTATGAAATCCTTGAGAAATTTGGATTAGTTGTGTACATAGTGGCTTTGCCTCCAAGTTTATCCCAGGTACATAATTTTTTTCATGTTTCAATGTTTAGAAAGTACATTCCAGATCCATCTCGGGTTTTGGGTCTAGAGATAGATCAGTTAGAAGAGAATCTTTATTATGAGGATCAACTAGTCCAGATTCTTGAACGCAGAGAGCAAGTGTTACGGAATAAGGTAATCCATTAAGTAAAGGTTTTGTGGAAAACCCATATGGTTGAAGAGGCAACGTGGGAATCTGAAAATTCTATGAGGGATAAATACCCCCACTTATTTGATAAGTGAATAGAATTGTGGGGATGCAATTCCCAAAGGGGGGTAATGATGTAACATCCGTGGTAAATAAAGAATACAACATTTCCATATTTATTAACATTTGAGAATTAAATATTAATTTTACTTTAAATGGGAAGCTATGTTTGATGGCATACCCAATATGAAACAATGGGTTTCTTTGAAATCTTACGTTGCACACAACGTTGAGTTATACTGAGAAATTATAATATAATATTATTTTAAATGGTAGTTAATGCCTAGTTATTGTATTAGAAGGAATGAAAAGAACTAACTAAAATAATATTATATATGATTATTATATGTTTTTACATTTATCCAAAAAAATTATAGGTTTAAAATGAGGATGAATCAAATTTTAAGCATAAATACCCTAATATTATTTAAAAGGCCGATTTACTGCCTTTTGATGGACAACCCTTTTTAAATCTAGTTTTTGTCTCTTTTATATGTTCTATTTTTCAAAATAAAATTATTATTTATAATCGGGACATCCAAATTTACTTTGGATGAAAATTTTCTATATCTCTCACAATGTTTATTTTTTATTGAATTGTGAAAACTACAATATTTTAATTCAAAACTATCTTTTCATCTAATATATTTATATAGATAGGTTGTTCTTTTTATTGGTTTAAAATTGTAATTGGTTAATATTCTTACCATTTCATCCAATGTTTGTAATTGGACAAAATTTCACTCTTAAATTGGACATAAACAAGTGTTAATCTTTTGATAGTTATTATTTCTTAAGAACACACTTTTTTGTTTTGACAAGAGGAATTAATTTTAAACTAATTAATGAAACTTATATGTTTTTAATTTGTTAAAATAATCATAATTTTTGAATTAGGACAATCAAATTTATCTTTGGGTGAATTTTTGGTATTTTTCTAAAAACATTCAATTTTTTATGAATTGTGAAAACACTGGGTAGTAGTTAAAAAACCTAATTTTCAATTAAATGAAATTTTACCACTTTTGTGAATTTAATTTCAAAAATATGATCTAAATGGTTTTCATTATTAATTAAAATTTGGTTCAATAAGTTGAAAATAATAATTGGTGAAAATTAACTTTTGACTTTTATTTATCTCGGTTAAAGGTAAATAGGGTAATTCAAGGTAAAAATAATATTACAATAATATAAAATCACCTTAACACTTGTCCTAACCTTATTGGATGATTCATGGCCTACCAATACAATACTTTGGTGATATTTTTGTCCTTTGAAAGCCATTTGGATAAGATAATGACAATAATAACATTTATTTAATGTAAAAATATAAAAATCATCAACATCTATTTTTTTTCTTAAACAATTTTAATGTGGGGTTATATAATTGATATATTTTACAAAAAAATATTCATTATAAATCTAAAAATATTTCCTACATAATTGTATTTTATTTATAATTTTTAGACATCAAATAAATAAATTTATTTATGACACAAGGATGATGTGATGATTACCTCATTAATGAATGTTTTAAATAAATGAGAATATACATGTTAAAATAAATTTATTTTGAAACTTTTTATTCCATTAAATAATTTTAGAGATTATGATGACTTGTTATATTTTAATTAATGATGTTTTTTTAAAGAATCAAGTTGTTTCAAATTTTTAAAAAATCCATGATATGAATAGTATTTAAATTGATATAAATGAGTTTTTAAAACAAATATTATTTTTTAAAAAAATATATTAATCATAAAAATCAAAGAGTCAGCCAATTTACTTAGATATGGTTTAAAATTTTATTAATAATCCACTTGTGGTTCTATTGTCATTTTCTAGTAACTATATTAACCTTATAGAGTGAATACACAAGAAGACATGGTAAGAGTCAAATTAGTTAACTAAGGTTTAAAGCTACATGCTAAGGTTAAATTTGAAACCATATCTTATCTAAAACCTATTGGTTGAGAGTATTTATAATAATAGTAATATTATCTTCAAATGTAATAAGTTTGGGACCTTTGGAAACCGAAATTTAGTTTATAATAAAATAATATTTTCAAACATTCCTAAAGAGCCCCTCCTCCCCCCACTAAAAATCCATAAACTCTAACCCATTACTTACACCTCTAAATCCCCTTGTCTGATCCAAATTCTACCCAAATAAGCTCAAAACAACCCTCTTTTCTACCTATAAGCCTTACCTTATGAAGAAGGCACTTCAAGAAATACTTTTGGTTTAAACCAAAGGGAGTTACCCAATTTAAAGTTAATGTCTTCTCTTAAGTTCATTTCTTTTATTTTACTTCTCCAACCTCCTAAACTCTTTTTTATTTTTTTTATTTTATAACCACTCCATTATCATAAATATACCAGGTTTTTGTCATGATAAGGATTAAAACTACACATACACACACCTCCATCTAATGGATATGAACATACTGTTTCTGGGGACGATGAGCTACTACCTCACGAAATGATGATTATTAAATTATCTATTACCACCTCTGATGGTGGAAATTATGATTGAACTGTAATTATATATTATATTTAGGATATTTATCTTATCTCAATTCTCCTATAATTCTCTTTTAGAACATACCTTTATGCTTTTCATGTTGAATATATATGATAATTTCATTTGAGGAAGTGCGGACTACTGCCCCCTCAAAGTGATATGACTTGTTCATTCCATACATGGAATTTATAATGGATGGTGTTAATGAAATTATGTAATGTGTATAAAATATTATATTATACAAGAATAATAGTATACATATGTGTCATTTGGTTTTCATTCCTTTAAAAAAGAAAAAAAAAGAAATGATAGTAGCGTTCATGCGTACGTATGACTTACCATCTCCATGAAAGATACATTTCATTTTCATATATCCAAATGATATGGACTATTATAAATAAATATATACTAGATATATATTATTTATATAATATTTAAATCATGTATTTCATTCTGTATATAATGGACTTTTGACCACATGGACAACTTGTAATTATAAGTACCAAATATCAAAAAAAACAACCGTTATTAACTTAAATGACTATGTAATCATTATAACATGGTAAAAAGTGATGTAAAAGGAATAATAAACTTTAAAAAGGTTATAAAACCAGTAGAAATTAACTTTAGTTTATTATTTAAGAGATTTAATGAATGAATGAGTCAAGTCAAACAGGAGGTAATGGACTTCCTCTCAATCACCTTTCGTTGAGGCATATCTTGATTTATACACCAATTTATTTTATACGATGTATAAAAACATTTTATTTTTCAATTAATTCAAAGGGAATATTTTTCTAAGAAGCGTTTTACAAAACAACAAAAAATAATGTTTCTTTTTAACGTACACGGTGATAACGCCCTTTCTGCTACCGTGAGTATTATTTTATCTTTGGCTTCCTTAACAAGACGTAGTGTACATTTTAAAAAGGAAAATAAATAACATATACCATTTTTACATATTTTGGTACAAAAAATGGTTCTGAAGAAGCATTGAATATTTTAATATCTTGAAATGATATATTGTGATTGCAATATGGAAATTTCATCTTTCCTTTATTCTTGTTTTATGTGTTATGGTTCTTGGGAATTGTTTTACCTATATTCTTGGTTAAATGATAAACCTAGGGTGGGTGATTCCGAGATAGCTCTCCAATTCATTGGGTAATGTGAAAGAGGTAAACATTAATGTGTCTCCTAAGATATTTAAGGAATATATTGGGATGGGTATTCCAAATGTAACTTTCAACGTAGCTGTGAAAGATATAACGTAAGTATGTTATGGATCACATAAGTTTCCATTAAGATTTATGTTTTCTATGTGTTATTCATAAATCTTATGATTTCATGAGGTATATTAAAAGGCGTATGTTTTTATGGACTAATGTTTTGTTTCTTTATTTTATAACCCTTACTGAGATTTTTATGCTTATCACAAGTTTTGAAATGTTTTTTCACATGACATAAAGATGAATAGGGTCAAGGATGGGATCAAGGAAAATTCATGCTGTCTAAATCATGGAACTAGACATGACACTTTTTTTGAAGATTTTTTATTTTATGAAAAAATTAAAACTGAGTAGAAGTGTCTACTTTTTAATTTTTGAGATGTAATGAAATAGTTATGGCCTAATTCTCTAAAACTATAAACCTAAAAATATCCTCAATGTGAATTATTTATTTAATTCAAGATTATGTAATGTTTTTAGTCTAAGTCCTTATATCTAAATAGTAACACTACTAATGATGTTGATACATAATTTGCTTTGGGTATCTCAACTTATAAAGTATTTATTTGAACAATCTCATGCTTTGAGCTAGAGTGATCTTCATATTGAACCTGATTTATCTATGACTGAATGACCGGTCATGATTGTTGATTTTGAGACCTAGGTACCTCATGGGGGGATGATGCCTCTTGTTAGTGTACTATGGCAGCATGGTTCTGATTCTCATGAGATGTGGGACTGGGATAAACTGATGAGAAAGCAGTGGCCTCATATTTTTGACGTAGAGGCTTCTTCATAGGATTTATAGGGATAGAAAGTTCCTATGGTGGGGTGGTCATAACATCCTATTACTGTTTCAAGTATTCCTAAACCCTCTTGTGTTAAATTATTAATATCTTAAGTGGTAAAGAAAAAATGATTTATCAATGAATTTATGATAAATGTGGTAAAGGCCTTAAATGTTAGTCAACATCATGGAATGTTCAATTAAATACTTTTGGAATTTTACACTGAGTTAGTGTGATATTTTTATACCCAAAAAGTCTCGGTAAATACTGAATAAAAATCTTAAATATAATTAATTTAGTACACACATTTTATTTATAATAATTTAATAAATCCAAAATTGTGCATCATATGAGAAATATTAAACCACTATTATGTCCAAAATACGATGTTTACCCTATTAAAGGTATAACATTCAAAGTCTCCAGACCGTTGGGTGCCTTTCTCATGAGACAAATTTATTAAATAAAATTTCATATATTATTTTAATAAAAATAATTAATTATCTCACAAATGGTGCATCCTATGGGAAATCTGAGATAGCAAACAGATCCAGAATGTGTTGTTTACCCTAGATAGAGTATAACATTGGTAGGCATTGGAGGTTTTAACTCGCTCAATAAAATACCCTTTTTATTTCAATTAATTAAGCATTATAATTTTTAATTAATAAATCATTAATATCTCTCAAAAGGTTTTTTGTTTGAGAAATATGAGACCACCATTGTGTTAGGAATAGGGTGTTTACCCTATACATGGTATAACTTCAATGAAAAATGATTGTTTGGTTTATTTAATTTTTTTATGTTAAATAATTAATTTTAATAAAATAAAAAATTAAAGAATATTTTTCATATTCTCTCCCAAAACAATATGAAGACCTGCATTTGTAATGCATAGGTTCTTTTGAAACCTTGGATTTCAACCATTTTTTGACCGTTTAAAAATTATAAATCTATTAAATGGGTGAAATATTTAACTCTATCATAATTTTTTGATTGAAACAGTGGATTAATTGGGTGATTTAAATTTGACCTGATTATAATCCATTTTGGAGTTATAAAATGGTCGGACAACATTGTCTCATGGTGGGTCAATCTGGTCGAGGTCAATCAACCCAAAAACTCCCTATGTTTTTTTTTCAAACATCCAACATATCACTTCGGCATTCCTATTTTATTTCAGGGATGTAGGGGGACCCTTACTCATGCACCTAGAATGAGGTGTTGTGTGAGGTCTTCCTTCATCCAGTTTGTTTTTGTTTTATTCATTTATTTCCTTTTCTCTTTTTATTCAAAATCTGGAAAAAATGAGGATTTTTATAAAATTAAAATAACCCTTTTTTTTCAAAGCATAATTATTAAATTAATTATAAAATGATAATTACAGAAATTATCAGAAGATGGGAAAAAAATTAAAAACAAATTGGCTTCCTCTTCTTATCAAAAGATAATTTTAAAATAATCTATCAATATGTGTGTGTGTGTGTGTGTCTTGATAAACACATTTTATGTTTAGGGGTAATTTATTCAAATAAAATTATCAATGTGTAATTAAATGAGTTATCAAATGATAACCCATAATAAATTATTATTATTGAAAGATAATTGTGGGGTATTATTAAACATAATTGTAAGGTTTTATAAAGAAATATTTTCTGGAAATTTTCAAGGATAATTGTAAAGTTTTATCAAATGATTATTACATTAATTATCTAGGGTAATTTATAAAAAAATTATCAAAAGATAATTATGTTTAATTGTCGAATAATAATTACAAAGAATCACCAAATGATAATTTCCTATTTTTTGAAATGATAACTATGAATAATTATCAAATGATAATTATAATAAATAATCATGAGATAATCATGACTTTTCAAAATAATAATTATAAAAATAATTTATCAAAGGATAATTATTTAAATTATCAATGAATAATTATAAAGGACTACCACATGTGTTATCATTTTAATCTAAAGATATTATAATATCAAATGTGGTTTATAATTATTCTCATGAAAATATTGTGAACATATGAATCAACATAAAATGATAATTTGGAATTTTATCAAGGAGATTGTAAGTATCATCACATGTGATAATCAAAATTATAATTTGAGAATTATCGAGGAAAGAGAAGTTATCATCGCATGCGATTTTTTTAATTGATAATTTGAAAGTTATCTGGAAAAGATTAAATATTATCATATGTAATATTCTAGGAACCCTTGATGAACATCAAGCTCTAGTACATTGATGCTTATGATGATATGGCCATGAGGTGTACTGAACCACATGGGGTGGTTTATCATCGTTTCTAACATCGATGACCTTGAGGTAAGTGGTTCCGTCCCGATTATCCAATTTGATTTACCTTGTATTTCTTGATTTATTTCAACTACTCATTTAAATTAAATTACCCAAAATTTCATTCAATTAATTTGATGAAACATAATTATAGTGAATTGGGAGATTTGTAAATGGATTTGGCATGAAAAATGGGGAAACTCTCGATATTTGAAAATGGTTTCGGCATGAAAAATGGGGAAACCCTCAATTCTATTGAGTTGGGGTGTGCTTGTCGAATTTGGCCAATCTAAAATTTTGAATTTAAATTATGGATTGGTGAAAAACATTTCAATAAAATTGTTGAATTTAATTATGGAAAATAGTTTTGAAATTGATTGAATTGATTTTGAATGGATTTTAAACTTGTGAAAATGGCTTAATATGTTTTGATAGAAACCCAGTGGTTTTAATTTGTTAAATAGACTTGTTTTTTTATTAAGACATATTTTTGTTTTAAATAGAAAATTAGAATTTAAATGGAGGTATGGGATTTAATTTTATTTTAAGCAGTCTTAAAATAAATTTCTCATCTTTGATTATGTAAGATAATATTCAAGCCTTATGTATATTGTGAGTTATTTATACACACTCTACATTTACTACAACGTTCTAAAACAAACATGCATCATGTCACATCCCTTAGTTGACGGTGATGAGTCCTCTTTGGCCAGTGTCCAGAGGATGTATGTGTACACATATTGTAGTGATCACTTAGAGAGTGAAGAGTCCAAGAGATAGAAATACTATCATACCTATTTAGCAGATGACCATGTTGCTTTCTTGTTATTTATATTTCAGATATTAATGTTTGCAAATGCATTTTAACTAGTTTACATTCCTACTAAATTAACATAAACTATTTTATATAACTGTTTTATTTAATCCATTGTTTTAGAAATATATCATCATTTGTAAAGCCTTTGATTAGTGTATTTTTCCATCATTTTAACTCTATAGAATGATTTGTTTATTTCTGTTTTTAAATTCCTAACATATTTATATTTAAAAATCAAAATAATTCCTTGTGTTAATCAATTATTGGAATCTATTAGGGCATCCATGGTGAGACCCTACTGGTATTTTTATCTCACACCCTACTTGTGTCTTTGGGTGTTTGTAGATTATCTTCTTCCAGGATCGATCAAAGGGAAATGATCACTTGGAGGTGGATCTAGCTGTTGAACCATGGTACTGGTTATTTGTGTCCTTAGGGACCTAGGTTGTGTTTTCCTTATTTTTACTACTTGGTTTTTAGTACTTTGGGCTTGTTTATTCCTTATTGTATTTTGGTACTTTACTCCCAGTGGAGTTTTATTTTTATATGCATATTATCTTGATTCTTTTACTTCCGCATTGTTAGTGGAAAAATTGTTCCAACATTCATGTTTTATGATGTTATATTCTAGTTACAAACATGTGGGGATCAGTAACACCCATCGAGCTATGTCTAGGTCAGGTCAGTTATCGGGTTACTAGCATACCCGAGCTAGTTTGGGACACCTTTTTTCTATGTCTTCCATAGGTTATCTGATGCAGTTGTAAGAGATATAAAGGACTTAGGATCTCATTATGGAGAATTAAATAAATAAGTTTTATTGTATCCTCAATTTGATGTATTCTGAACCTATTCTTCTAAAGTCACTAGGCCTCATGGTTTTTGGGTTGTAATTAATAGAATTTTATGTTTAAAATCATGTAATGATATGTGTAAAAGGATTGTGTCACTATACCATCCACACTAAATCATAATCCAAGAGATATAGAACTTAATAATCACTAAACTTAATGCATGATCACTCATGTATGTATCCCTTAGCTTCAGATAGCTCTAAAAAATTTTGAATCTTTTTTCTTCATTTATCTGGTAGCATGATAAGTTTTTTTACCCATAACAGTTTAGCAACCATATCTTTAAGATTCAACTTAACTGTTGGAGATATAACTCCCTCCTATATTTCATTTCATTCATGTGAATACTATAATAATAATAATCTAATTTAATAGGTTTTCTATGAATATTTCAATACATGTATTCTAGGAAGCCACATCTTCCAAACTCCTTTTACCATAATCTATACATTATTACATGGTGCATGGAAGCAAACTCTTCACAACATGAACATGATTTAGATAGTGATATTAACCTTATACATGCTTTTCATAGTTTTCCATACCAACTCTTCAATCATCTGTTGTTATATGCTACTACTCAAATCCATCTGGATATATCTCTAATCAACTGCAGTTCCCACCTTTACCCACAATGAATGAGAAATAACTTCATAATCTATGTAATAGGTGGATACACCAATCTATCACAAAGTTCATAACATTATAGGGATGAAATTTATATATTAATAATAAAAAAATATAATCACAAATCCTAGTGCACACTAATCCCCCCTTTAGATTTCTTGTCAATATCATATTCAGGTCAAAAACCAATGTCATTTTTCTGCCCATAATTTAAAAAAAATAAAAAAGGTAAGAAAATTTAGTCTCTCCTTTATTATGATAGTATGGTTTTTTTATTTTTCCCCTTTAATTTTTTATATAATTTAAGATTAATACCACTTGGGAGATTTGATCAACTCCCTTTAGAAATAAGGATTTCAGTAAGAATCACTATCTACCAATTCGAACTGATTTTAGGAACTTAGGAATAGAGAAACATCATTTAAGATAAACATGCCATCACATTTAACTTAGTAATATACAACCAATAAATCACTTATATTTTTATGTGTAAAAACCATTGTATAAAACAATAGAGACAAGTTTATACAACAAACATGTCCAAAATTTTACATGTGATACCAATTTGTTCTCTCAAACAATGGGGGTATCATATACATATTTTCATGAAATTTTAGGAACCTATGCTCACATGAATAAATATATAAAAATATTTCATGGTTTAGGTTGCCTTAATTTTTTATAAAAATACTCATCCTTTTTAATAATTATAAATACATGTTAAATAAATTATGAGAGAGTCAAATCATGTGACATCCTTTAATGATCATGGAATAATTATTGGGAAAGGGTGGATCTTCCAAAAACTCTTTAATAAGAGGAATATATGTGGGAAAAAATTAAAAACCTAAAAAATAATTTACTTATAGGTTTATAATGTCTAAACATCTTTATGATTTCTTCAAACCTTACATTCAATATTTTTTACCCACTGGGAAGCATGGTATTCTTTCCATTTTCAACACTTCTATCAGCTAAAATAATATCTTCAATCGTAGCACATAGAGAAATGGATTTATCTTCAAAATTCTCAAGATTTTAGTCCAATTCTAAATAGTATATTCATATGGAAAGATAGAAACTGTTCGTATGCTTAGACTTATTCTTGGATTTGGATTCTTCATTTTTTGTGTAAATTTTAGAAATTGAGTCACTAACTATTTTTAGTTGTTGTTTTGTTATATCTTCTTGTTTGGGAAGTCATGTCATATATTTGATAGCACTATAGAATTCCTTATTTCACTATTTACACTCATATTCATTAACTCTAAATTCTCCAATTTTAGAAAGTCTCTCATACTCTTCACAAGGGGTGTTGAATACCATACCAATTAAATAATCTATTTCTTCAATTGGTTTTATTTTATTTTTCAGATTGCTTCTATATTTCATAAAATTCAATTTAATTTTTCAATGTTTCATGGTATGGAATCTCTTAAAATATTATAATAATTTATTTAATTTAGTTTAAACCTCACATATTCCTATCTCCATTGTCTTCTTAGGTGACTTCTCTTTCACATGTTTTAAACCCAAGGTAGAAAAACTTTCCATTTATCCTATCTCTCATCCTATTTAGGATCTATCTTCTCTTCATCTCATCTATGATACTCAGTTGGGTTGTACTAGTATTAACCATAAATATAACCACCTATGTATAAAATTTTATAAGGGATTAAAATATGTTCCTTGTAGATAGATTATTCTTTATTTTTGATGTCATCTTTGACATAAGAGGATTTATCCTTTCATCAGTATTTCCCCCCTTGAATTAGGAATTTCATTATTACCATAAACAAAAATATTTTGTTAAAAATCAACATCCCTACACCCAAAAATTTAGGAACCCCAGTATCTTTAAATTAATCTTGATCTTTTACTAATGCTTGGAGTCTATATTGATTTTAAAACAGGATTATTTTTTATTCGAACCAAAAAAAATTTACCTACATTGGGGGGGGGGGTATTTTATATACCCACCTCTATCCTTGAAAAAATAATGGATTTCCATGAATTTTTCACCTTCCATGAATGTACATATTTTAATTTCTTTTTATCACTCACACAAATTCTAGATTTTGTGCTTTCCAGTTATTCTAAAATGTGTGATACCTTTCTCAAAGATCTTGCACTACTACAAATATGTCTTATAATAGTGCTCTAAATGGTCTTTAACGGTGCTAAAAAGTGTTGTTAATCTCAATTAAGATAAAGGGGGTCCCCTTTATCAGTGCTCAAAATAGCGCTGATAAAAGTGACCCTTTATCAACGCTAAGCAAGCGCTGATAAAGGTAGTACTTATCAGCGCTATTTTCAGGGCTGATAAATGTATAATATATCAGCGCTAAAAATAGTGCTGATAAACACTACCTTTATCAGTGCTATTTTGAGCGATGATAAAAACTACCTTTATCAGCACTCAAAATAGCGCTGATATATTATCCATTTATCAGCGCTTAACTAGCACTGATAAAGGCCAAAGATCTTGTGCAAAACTAGAACCTCCACAGAACCTGCCTAGCACCTGCACACATTACAACACCTGCATAGAGCACAAACAACACATGCACACAGCACAAACAACACCCACACACAAAGCACAGAAGAACAAAAATGATACATACATTTACTTGAAATCATGAATACAAAACAACACACTTCTATATACATTTAGAACAATGTTTAATTTGGTTACAATTACATTTATCCAACAAATAGTTAAAAAAAATGATGTTCCATCCTTTTTGCATTCATCCGCTCTAAAAAATTGTCGTCCATGGCGGTGGTTTCCAAACAAAGCATTCGAACTGAGGAAAAAGATTTGACCAACATAATAAAACAAATATTATGTCAGTAATACAATAATGAAATAAAGAATGGGGTTGCTAAATGGAATTATACTAGTGAGGCACAAAACATAAAATAACCAATTAACGAAATTGGTGCATGGTTAGGGCTAATCATCTATAATAATCATATGGCCCAATGTTTAGTAAAACATGGGATATTTAATGATTTGAGGGGGAAAAGATAAACCTACAGTGTGGTTCTAAGGTTATGATGGTCTCACATTCATGGTTAATAGTTTTCCAAATAATGTTATCAACTTGTGTACGGTATGAGTTTTTGGGGAAGTATCTCTATATGGTTGAATAATGGATTGTAAGCCACTCAATGAAACTATACGGA
This sequence comes from Viscum album, assembly GCA_963277665.1. Classification (NCBI taxonomy): domain Eukaryota; kingdom Viridiplantae; phylum Streptophyta; class Magnoliopsida; order Santalales; family Viscaceae; genus Viscum; species Viscum album. The sequence goes on from OY728163.1 coordinate 1,884,941,624, forward strand.
TTAGAAGTGTGTGTATATTGATTCCCAAATTTTTGGAGAATGATTTATTTTACCCTTAGGCCTAATAATTCACCTAATTAATGAGTGGAATTAACAAATTTTCACTATCAACCATTAAAGCGGGTTACCCTCGTATATCCCTCATTCCACTCAACAAAATCCTTTACACGCACTCTCCTCCTTCTCCCTTCCCCCTTGGGATATCTCCATTACTTTTGAGATAAATCAAATATTATCAGTTACATTAAAAGAGTGGTCAAATATCTTCAACCCTATTATCCTCCTCTATATTCTTCTCCTTCTTCCCCTAACTTTGGTTTCAACTATTAGGGATTTTGGTCTCTATTCCATAGCATCATGATGCTATTGGATACGAATGATGGGCCTTTTTCAATGACATTAAACCTTTGCTATATACCTATAGCCACAGCTTAATACCATGGCTATATATCCCCCCATTCCATAAAAAAGAATCACCCCTTCCCCCTTCCCCAGCACACCCCCTACACACTGCCCACCCTGGAGCACACCCCCTACCCCTACACACTCCCTGCCCCCTGAACACCCCCTGCCCCCTTCCCCAGCACACCCCTGCCCACTGCACTTCCCCCCTGCCCATTGCACCCTCCCCCCTTCCCACACCCTACATATTTCAAAAGAACCCAACACACCCCTGCCCCTTCCCCCTACCACTTTTCCCCCTTCCCCTTCCCCCAGAAAACCACCCCTTCCCTCTCACACTGTCCCCTACACATCATAAAGAAAATACCTTGTATGGAAATTGTACTCAATTTACATTATACACATCATATATATCAACACATTCTCATGTACTTTCATTCAATGTAAATACACATATATAGACTCTCTACATCTCATAAGAAAACCTTCTTTAAAATTCACAAACACATTAAATCCATTTGAAAACACCCATCACACAACTTTCTCATTTCTTCAAACACATTTAAAGGATTTGAGCATGAAAATCCAAGAGAAATACAACTGCATTCATTTTAAAAATAAATTTCAAGTCTATAAACACCCCAAATTCCTTTGATAACACATTTTTAACCACACAATCATTTCATATAGTACACTTAGCAAGAAAATACAGCATAATAAAATCATCATATAATGTAAAAGCATGGAATCACCTATATAGAGCTTGGAATATTCCTAAATTTGTTGAAAAACATAAAACCACACCTCCAAAATACCATAATAAGGACTTATTAAACATTAATATTGAATATATTAATGGAAACCCATGTTTAACTTGGGGTATTCCACGAGTTTAACATCCCACAAGGATAGAGGGTCATGATTTAATGTCTTACAGAGATGCAAGACCTGGGTGGATCAAAACACTTATAAAGGTGGATCAGGTAGGTGCATCTCTAGGAGGAAGCACCTGGAATGTTTACCTGATAGATGGATCAAAATGCCCAATGAGCTCTGACCCAAGTGTGGTGCATCCCATAAAGGTAAGGTTTCTCATTTTGAAGACTTTTTCGGACACCTCTAAGGGACATACAAGAGGGAAAATAAGCAAGGGTGTACCCCAGTGAGGGGGTTACTATGGTTTACCATTGGCTGGGATTTAACCTCATGGAGGATTCCTATGTACCCTATTTAGAATACAAGGATCAAAACCCATATATTTAAAAGAGGTATGTTGTGGGTATTACCCATGGTTAGCTTCCCTTCACACTAGGAATACTCTTGGTTGGATGAGTATGGGTTTTGTGGGGCTTATGCATTGTCAGATTCTCAAGCTCTTCCAAGAGTAGCAATGGGATGAATGGGACATACGTGCTAAGATGGACCATGTGAATGGTGTGATCCTTGTAAAGAGGCATGAGGCACAAAAAACATGTGGAGCTGTCTATAAACATTATTTATGGTGTCCATGGGGCTCATCAGACTCCCCATACCTTCCATAAACACCTCAAAACATCACGAGGACTAGATTCTACATGATAGTGCATCATAGGGTTGATTCTTTTGATGATGTATTGGTCGTTTGAGCTTGGATTTCATCTCAACCATCCTTTCCCTTACTTGAATTATCATGGGTCACAAATTTTGGTTCCAAAAAATCCCTCAATAATACCGATTATCTCATGCATCTACCTAGAAATAATTGTGCAAGTCAAACAACAACACATGTGCTCAAATACAAGTTCAAACAAACGAGATACAAAAAATTGATTTTGTTGATCCTCGATGGTTTCGTCGTTCCCCCCATACACACTGCACACCATCATTCCTTACATCAATATTGATTTGTTCAAAGATCAATAATATGAATCCAGGGATAGAAAACATTGAGTAATAAATTAAGATTTCAATACATCGGAGCATTCTCAATTCACCAAAGAAGTTTGGAGGATAATCAATGATCATATATAGATAACATAAGTAGTAGGAATTCACCTTCATCCTATTTGTGTACAATCTTCCATCAGGTATTTTGGCCATTCGTTTCTAAACACATGTATATCATCTTCTGAATATGTGTTTTTGCGACAATCATGGCAGTACAGAAAAAATATAAATACACAAAGGATTACTATAAATTTTAAATGAACTCATAATTATTTTCAAAAATACCTCATCAGGGATGCTATTTTGTGGATGAAATACGATCTCTTTCATAAATTTACAAACATAATAACCACAGTCCTTTCCATTTGTTTGTTTTGGAAACTTCAGAAACATCGACAACAATAAGTAATTTGTTTTGATATGTGTTTGGATAGTGCAATGTTATTATATATACCCAGATACTTTTACAGTTGTAGATATTGTAGGTGTTCTCATCCTTATGCCCTAGATTCATTCCATGCATTATATGATATTGATGCACCGCCCTATCATAACAGGATCCTCATTAAAATATAACATAAATTATATAACTAGATGTTTAGTTTTAAAATGTTGGATCTAGTGTATTACAAATTAACAAACACCATCATGTGTGGTCGGTTTTTTGGATATCCATGCATTGAATCCAGAAAATAAATCTTTAGAGTACCCAAATTGACTGCAATCAGCATCCAATGCTCCCTAAAAATACAAAAAGGAATAAGTAAAGAAAGAAATGAAAATATAGTTGATATGATTAAATTGTAGAGTTTTACCTCTGTATCATTGGTATTAAAAAGAGTCTGTCATCAATAATTTTTTTTCAAATGATTTGAGCAGGGATGACAATATTGCAGCCTCTTTATCAGAATCTATTTCTTCTTTTGAAGAGGTGGTGTGAGGACTAACGAGTCCAAATTTTTGTTCATGGGGAAATCCCTTCAATATTTTTTCATATATACATCTGCGAAAAATATAAAATGTATTTAGTCAAAATTATTAGAGTATATCAGCTTTTGTAAAATCAAATCATGAAAACTTACCTCATGTATACATTTACAACTGAGGCGTCTAGCCATTCATACTTGAGGAGTTAATTTATCTTTTCAGTAGTAATGAAATCTGATGTTTCCTCTCCATACATATATTTTTCGAAATCAACTATATGAGTACTGCCGTCTTTCAACTTTGTATCCACATGAGCCTACAATGATATTAACTGTGGATATAGAACGGGCGGGGTGAAGGTGCTCTCAGTAGACCGTTTCAATCGGTTGGTTGATCCTTAAGATAGTTTTGAGATGATATTTCGTTTCACCCCACAATCTTTGTCATTATGTAATAATATTAATCAGTTCAGACCTTTTTTCATTAAATGTTAAAGGTCCAGCTTGAAAAATAAATTGGAAATGAATACCTTTTGTCGACATGTTTTTCTACAAGAACTGTCGGCCATGAGATGAATGTTCCAACAGCTTTTTCAACTGTATGAATGTCGTCATCGTCATTTGGAACAGGTAGCTCGACACTCATCTCATTAGCTACGTTAATTGACACTCTAAGATGATCTTTTGGAAGCTGTCTGTTGTGTATCATGTCGTTTTGTGTATGAACACCCTATCCCTCGCTACAAGGTGATAGGTGGGAGTTGATAAATATAAATCACAGTCATTTTCACCCTGTGGAATATTAGTACAGGAAAGGTATCAGTGTCTATGTAAATCACATTTCACAAAAACAATTATTAAAACATCGATTACCTCATCTAAGTCAGGTTTTTAGGGGAATGGATCGCCTCAAAGTCGGTGGGGGGGGGAAGATTGTCACGCACGGGTTGTTGTTGAGTTGTTTCTTCTCTTTGCCTCTTCCCCATCAATTATTCTATCATCTCTCTCTGGTATTGTAATTATTTTTGAAAAATAGATAACTATTCTTGCAGCATTTCCATTTTTTCATTTTGATCCACCGCTTGTTTTTGTTTTTGAAAATATGTTCAGGGTCTCACCCCAAAACCCGCACCTCTGACGCGGCCATACTTTTCTGGATGCTTCAGGGCTGCTGAAAGTATGTATGCATCTGGTGTGGTTGTTGTTTATTCCTGTGACTATTTCAAATAGAAAATATATAAAAATAAGTAGTTATTTTAATGTAATAGCGATTTAACGAAAATAAGATTTATATTATGTCATACTCACACATGTTTCCCACACTTTTTGTGTGTTTTTATCTACCAATATCCCCTCTTTATTTACACGAGCCTCCTTCTATAGAACATGGCATGGAATGGATATGGATTTAAATTTCGATTCATCAATCTGCATATAAACAGAGAAACATGGTTATGGTGTTGTTTTATGTCACATACTTGTAGTAGCGTAGATTTAAAAGACATACCGATTTTTTCCCAAGTTCAGAGTACCCCATCCTTGCTTTACGGTAAGGGTACGCTGGTTCTGTTGCGCTTTTTTTATTTTCAGCACTCACTAGTTGTCTCATAAATAAAAAACTATCAATCAGAGTGATGAATACAACCAAACTTCAGACAACGTACTACCCCACACAATATACCTGAAACTTATGCTCCCCACGACGATTGCTAAATGCATCCCATGCTCCTTGGGATATCAAGTTTGCGTAAAGAGGAGGTGGGTGAAAATTGATTTTCCCTTCTGCATCTTTAAGATGATATTTCATTAAAATTGTGTGGAAACCTCTATGAATCCTCCCTACAACTCTTAATACATATTCCTTGTGCGAGGCATCTACTATAAATGCACTCTGCAATGGATGATGAAGAGTAAGTCAATGTTTTGGTATTTTATTTTATTTTAATAAATTAAAAAAATGATATCATAATGTTACCGTAATCTCTTCCCACATTAGTGTCTTCAACCCGGTGACAACATGGTGCCACGACTGTACATCAATCAGCACGCGTTTCCGAGTGATGATTCCAATGTAGCTATTAAAGATGGCTCTATTGGGGTTAACATGTTGGTCTCGCTTATTCCATCCCACCTCAAATTTGACGCCTTTTTCTTTTTTCTTAAGGATTTTGGCTAACACCGTCAAACTACGATGCTCTTGTTTTTTTTTTGCACTTTCAGGGTTTCATTTCCTACCATTTCCTCAGATTTAGCATCAATATCTTCCCCTGAAGCACTAGCATCGACAATGGGACCAGCAGCAACAGGTTGAGAAACTTGTTGTACCTCAACACTGGGACCAGCAACAACAGGTTGAGAAACCTGTTGTTGCTCTGCATTGGGACCACCAGTATCTGGTTGAGAAACCTGTTGTTTCTCTGTAGTGGGACCACCAGCTGCTGGTTGAGAGACATTTTGTGCCTCAGGATTGGGCGCATCAGCAGGGGCAGAAGTCATTTTCTACAGTAGTGGTTTAATATTTAATTTAGATTACATAAAAACAGTAGTGAACAGATAATAACATAACGTAACACAATGTATGTTACAATAAACAAATAACCTGATTATTGTACTTTATTTTTTTTCTTTAAAGACTGAAGAGATTTGACTCCTCTATCGAATATGTAAATCCCTTCATTGTGGTCTCCTCTGACATACAAAACACTGTCTACATTGGGACCACTGCGAAATGATTTTGAAGTCCTTATAAAAGGGTCAACCTCCGTTGAACTTTCATATGACCCTCCAGTTTTTTTGGTCGATAACAGAACAATTGACCAATTTCGGTTTGTGGGGTTTGGAATATAAAATACTTGTACTGCCTGTGATGCCATTATAAAGGGTTTGTCTTTCTCCCCTTCCTTATTGAAATCAACTTTCACGAATCCTAATTCATATATTTTAACAGCACTCCTGTTATCAACCCACTTTCATTAAAAAATCTTCACTTTTAATTTCGTATAATCCAACTCCCATATTCATTGGATGATGCCAAAGTATGACATATTCACATAAATTGGATTTTTGTCCTTATCACCGGAAACATGCATCGCCTCAGCCACAAGTGTAACCCCACTATTCTGCATGGTACTTTCTTCATCATGTTCATTAGTATAGAATGTATAATCGTTAACTGCATAATCATTATAAGATAATACGTACACACTTTCTCCTCCGGCCATCCATCGAAGTCGTTCTGAAATTGAGTCTATATTTTCATCTAACTGCTTAAAAATATGGTCTTGAAACCATCCTATAAACTGACGATTATGTGTATCTGATATCCATTTTTCATCCCTAGAAGGATTCAAACGCCTAAGAATTTCTTCGTGGGTTTGAACATATGGGTCAACGTCGAAACTATTATGAAAAATGTAAAGGTGGGCATGATCCCGATCTGTAATATTGATTGTGACAACCTCTCTTCCAGAAATTCCTTCACCCTCAAGCCGCTCAGTGTGACGAGATTTTTTTAGGCCAACAATTTCCATACCAGACAGGTATTCGGTACAAAATTCAACAGCTTCCTCAACAATATATTTCTCCGCAATACAACCCTCTGGACGACTTTGTATTTTGACATACCCTTTCAAAATATTCATATACCATTCAATGGGGTACATCCATCTATAATGTTCAGGACCACATAGTCTAATCTCTCTCACCAAATGAACCATCAAATGAACCATCATATCGAAAAATTTTGGAGGGAAGAACATTTCCAATTCACATAATATGATGGAAATTTATCTTTCCATAGTTGGCAATTTCGCTGGGTCTATAACTTTTTTGCATATAGATTTTAAGAAGAAACATATCTTCGTTAATGTATGGCGGGAATTCTTGGGAAAAATTCAATGTAAAGCTATAAGAATTAGATCTTGCATCAAAACATGGCAGTCATGTGATTTCAGACCCTTTAATTATAAATCTCACATTGACACGATGTTCTTGATATTTGATGAATACCCCTCTGAAACCTTTATGTCATTCAAGAAGTTGCAAAACTGATATTTCTCTTACCTGGAAAGAGTGTAAGAAGTAGGAGGAAGAAATGTTCATTTTTCAACCTTCACTGGTGCCAACTCTTCTCTTATTCCCATCTCAACCATGTCCAATCTACACTTAATTCCATCCTTTGTTTTGCCGGGTGCATTTATCAACGTTCTGATGACACTATCACATAAATTTTTTTCAACATGCATAAAATCAATAAAATATCTGACATACAGACAATTTCAGTATGGTAATTCAAAAAAATTGATCTCTTTTTCCAACCAGTTTTCGTATGGTTTTTCGAAAATGGTTTACCAAAAGTAGTTCCCAAATATTTTACTTTCTCAAACAATTGATCACCTGTTAGTGGAGACGGTGTTGTACGTTCCTCTGAACTTCCATCAAATGATGTCGTCCAACATCAGTACTTATGTCGTCAGGGTAAAAATATGTGATGTCCTAGAAACACGGTTTTCGATGAATGTTTCAACCTAATTGACTGTGTACCTTGTTCGCAAATGGGACACCCTTGAGTTCCTTTAATGCTATATCCTTACAAATTTCCATAAGAAGGAAATTCATTTATCATCCTGTACAACATGGCTTTCAAAGTGAATTGTTCATTTTTGTAAGCATCATACAGCGTAACACTTGAATCCCACAATATTTTCAAATCCTCGATCAATGGGGCAAAATAAACCTCAGTATCATTACCCAGTTGTTTTGGTCCTGATATAAGCATAGATAACATGATGTATTTTCGTTTCATGCATAACCACGATGGTAAGTTATAATTTACCAACATCACCGGCCATGTACTGTGACTATTTCTTTGAAAACCAAAATGATTCACCCCATATGTAGATAACGCTAGACGAAGGTTTCTTAGCTCGTTCCCAAATTCAAGATACTCGTGATCAATTCTCTTCTACTGAGGAGAGTCTACCGGGTGATGTAGTGTCCCATCTTTAATTCGTGTATCTGCATGCCATGTCAATTGTCCTACAGTCTCCTCACTTCTATATATACGTCTAAACCTAGGAATGATTGGAAAGTACCATACAACTTTTGTAGGACTAGAATCCTCTTTCTTGTATCGGGAAGCACCATACTTTGGGAATTCTTTAAGTGATTTGTGTTCCTTGAGAAACAATATAAAGTAATTCAGTCAAGCATGTATTCTTTCAGAGATCATACCCATCGATCGTAGCATTCGTTTGGCATCGTATGTTCATCTTGGGAGTTCATTATCTTCTGGGAGCATGGAATTTAGGAGAGAAATTAGTTCCCTAAAACTGGCATCACTCCACTAGTTGCCTGCTTTCAAATTATATAGCTTCAATACGGATGACAATGCTATATATTTAGTGCAACCAGCATACAATGGCATTTTTGCACAACTCCTTAACTTCTCAAACAATTTTGGGCAATCACGAAGTTCATCTTCAACTGTCCCTGTCATTTCCTCAATACGATCTTCATCGTCATTCACATCTATAATCACACCCTCCATACGATTATCTTCACTGTTCATGCTTCTAATCATATCAGATGATCTACAAAATTTTGTGTTTTCTGAGTCACTACCTAAATTGGTTTTTTCCCCGTGTTTATTCCAACATGTAAAACATCGATCTATTCCGTGACAGATTAGGTGTTCTTCCAACTCTTATGGACTAATTTTTATTGAATAACAACAGTGTAAACACAGAAAAAGGATTTGAGAAGGGTCACATGCATGATCTTCTGCAAACTTGATAAACTCTTTCACACCATCTTCATACTCTTTTGTCAACCGACTGGAATTCATCCATTCTTTATTCATATTCATCATCTTTATGGGTTTGATCTTGAGAACTTGCATAATATTATGTTTTAATTAATCAGGTAGCATTTTTTGGGTTTTATAAAAACAAATCATGGTACAAATTCCGTTAAACACATTTGAAATCCATATACATGGTGTGTTCAGTAGGGTGAACATTGTGTATGTATAAGATACCTGATTTAATCTGACATATATCAAATTTATTCTAAGTTAGTATTACAAATACTGAATGATGCCTTTGAAAATACATGACATTTAGAACAAATTGAGATAAAGGTGTGTAATTTAGATATATATTGAGTCACCTCACCAGATATGCATCACATTTTTGTGGAATACACGGTGTGTAGTCCTTAAATGGCCACTAGGGGTGTATAGTCTGTACACATTAAGTCTCTATGGTATCTATACATGGTGTGAGTGAAGTAAAACACATGTCATCCTGGGTTGTTCATTCATAAGTCAAGTATACGTAAATTACTAATTTATATATTCTAATGTTCAACAAGAACTAACCAACATTAAATTAATTTAGTGCGCAACCAAGGACCACCAACGGCCATGATTTTTAGGAGGGTGTTTAGCCCGTACATTTCACATTATAACCATAAATATCAAACAGTAATAACATGCGAACAGGAGGAAACCAATGAGTAACAGGAGAAAACAGTAATAAATATGATTTTATCTCAATGTACTCAAGGTTATGATAAGATGTTGGTCAAGATCAACTCTGGGTTGGGGGTACACTAATATTTAATTGAAAAAAACTACTAAAATATGATCCAGAAAAGGATGAAATATCCTATTCATCATGTCCATTAATACAACCAATTCATTAGTTAATCCAAATATCATCTCTAAAAATTCATACAGGCCATAAATACTCCTAAAAGTAGTCCATGGTAGGTCTATCAATGTCCAACTCATCTAATGGTATCCTAATGTCAAATATATCTTGGAGAAGATCATAGAACCTCATAGTTGATCAATGTGACTATCAATGCGTGGATGAGGATACAAATTCATGACTCTCATCAGGTTCAATCTCCAATAGTCCAACAAAAGAATAAATACCAATCAACCGTCTATTTTAGAGAACTATAAAACCCCATGGTAAAGTACTATGCCATATGAAACCATTATATTCTATATAATCAAGTTGTAATTCAAACAAATGATGCTCTTTTGGTGTTATTTTAGAAATTGTGATAGAAGCTGAATTTTCTCTCAAACTAACTAGATTATAAAGTTTATCTCCTTATTAAGAAGTAAATTTTATACATCATTAGTGAAAACATCCTAAAAATATACTACCATTGGGGAAAAATAATCCTACAGCATTCTAGAAACATCTACAATATGCCTGACTATTTGAGCCATGAGAAAATACAATATAGATTGAATTGGTTCTACATGACCAGATAGAAGATTCCTCTCATCCAAGTGAAAATAACTCTGTCTATTTCGGAGATATAAAGGTAACTCTCATCTGGGATCAAATGATTTTAGATTGTTATAAAAACAAGCTAATCCATAACAAAACTAAAATAAAATATTATCATATAAAGCATGGGTGGTTCACAAAATAAATGATAACCACCAATATCTAGAGATCATTCCTTGCAACATGTTATATTCATGGACTATAATACCAATAGTGTGTCGATGGTGATAACATTATCCAATCTTCACACCTCCAAGCCTAAAACAATTACAAAAAGAGTGGAAAAAGGAATGTGATTCTCTTTTATAAAGAATAAAATAAAGGGTAGATGATATAGGAATTGTACCATTGAAATTAGATGATCAAGAATCCACAATATCCATAGTAGACTACATAACATGCATATGACGAGCCCCTGAACCCTATGCTGGATCTAGACTCCCTATGTTGTATACTCTTCCTTATACTGTCATTCCTGCATGGTGGTACAACATCATCTCCCTTGACCAAAACATCCTATGGGACTCTAGATACCTATTATTAGAGGAGTGTTTGAGTCCTTCCCAATCTCTGGTTCCATTCATGTTCCCCTAAAAAGGCTCTATTGCTACATGCCCCTAGAAAACCACATTTGGTGGACGAATCTTTTATAAGCATGAAACCTCAATCGCAACACCATACAAACCAAACAATCAAAATTTTAGATTTTACAAAGAATCCCTTATTCAATTTTGTTTGTTAATTCAGGGGTTATCACAGAAGTTTTATCATCCTAGGGTGTTCATTCATAATTCAAGTATACGTATATTACCAATTTATATATTCCAATGTTCAACAAGAACCAACCAACATTCAATTCATTTAGTGCGCAAACAAGGACCACCAACAGCCATGATTATCAGCGGGGCATTTAGCCCGTACATTTCACATTATAACCATCAATATCAAACAGTAATAACATGCGAACAAGAGGAAACCAATGAGTAACAGGAGAAAACTCACCATGAAGGTGTTTTTAAGAACATGGTAGAGGTGCGTACGTGGCAGAGGAGAGGTGCACAATAGAAGAGATTTCCAACTAAAAAGAAAACATTAAATAGGGGAAACCCATGAGAATAAAATAATCTAAAACCAAGTATACCATTTACCACATCCCACAAACCCCAAAAGACAATGTATGCAAATAAATTTAAATTTATTGATAGAAATCACTATCTGATCACTAATTTTTATCCAAACCATAGGTGAAAACAAATCCAAATAGGAATCAGAAGGATCACATACCTCGAGAAAATATTTCCAACCATAATAGTGATCAAGCATAGAACATTGTGAACTAGATGGAACTCAGGATGGGGAGTAATCCATCATGTAATAACTCTAAGAAATTGGTATGGTGAAAAAATCCCAACATCCTATTAGTATTTGTGGTGTGATATGTTATACTCAACACTCGATGTAAGGGAGTGTGATTTTCCTTTATTCTCAACAATTACCTTACCATCTTATGTTATCCTCTCTATAAAGGTGTATTTTAATTTTAACTAGAATGGGGAATTACCTCCCATCCATCAATTTAATTAGTACCATTTGTATAAGTAAGGAATTATTCACATTCATATTTATATTACAAAACATGAAGAAAAACATCTCATATGTTCCATTATCCATGTACAATTTCATTCAACGAAATGAAATACACAATTATCACACTATATAACATGCAGTAGATGGTGTTCCCTTTCAACCCATTATAGATCATTTCAATTAATTTAATTAATTCATTAAATTAAAATAAATCCATCATGTAAAATTCATTCCTCGTTATTATTACACATTCAATTTTACCATGAATGGAAAATTCACTAATAAGGCTCAAAGGGTCTTCAAAATGGGCCATTATCAACATGGAAATTTCCTACATGGTAAATTCCCTTAAGAATCTAGGCCAAACACCTATAATGTGTCTTCAATTCCATTTATATACCCTTATTTCAAGGGAAAACTCGTTTAAAAGCTTTGACATAAGCTAAATAGGTGTTCAGGGCAGTTAATAATTTGACATTAAAGGGATTATTTTACTTGGAACACTCAAGAGGTGTCCATATAAGATTTCAAGAAAATATAACCCATGAAACGAGATTCAATAGGTGTTTATTGAGGTGAAAGGATTAAATATAGAACTCAATAATATCAATAATCCATTGACTCTTGCAATAACACCTTAAATCGGGATTTCACACGTTCAATTCAAGTGGTAGAAAAAAATATACCTGAAAATAAATATCAATAATGGTAGAGGCGGAGGTGAAGGCAGCGCCGGAGGCGGAGGCGGCGGCGGCGGCAGTAGAGGCCGAGGTGGCAGCGACGGTAGAGGCGGCGGTGGTCATGGCAGTGGGGGTAGAGGCGGCAGAGGCAGCGGCGGTCGTGGTAGCGGGGGCGGGGGTGGAGGCGGTGGCGGCGGCAGAGAAGGAGGATGAGGAGGAGGAAGGAGGAGGATGAGGAGGACGAGGAGGACGAGGACGAGGTCATGGCGGCGAGGTGTCTGGTTTAGCTTCTGCGAGAACTTGACAGCGTGCAAGCGAGGATGGCCTGTTAGGGTTATTAAATAAAAACTGACGGAATCTTTATCAGCGCTCGTTAAAAGCACTGATAAGGGTATGTTTTATCAGCGCTAAAATAAAAGTGATGATAAAACATTCATTTATCAGCACTTTTTTAGCATTGATAAAAAGATACCTTTATCATCGCTTTTAGATAGTGTTGATAAAGGCATACCCCTTTATCAGGGCTTTCTGTTTAGCGCTGATAAAGGGCAGTGCTTCCCTTTCCCTGTTTTGTGGTAGTGATGAGGTGGATTCCTTTAGACTTGATCTCAATCTATTTTTACAAAAAAAAAATTGAGCCTTATTTAATTAAGGAATCACTTCTAAAGTTTATACAGAAACACATTTCTTCTCAATATATTGGGAAGTTCCATATTGGGTGGATTCTAGGTATTTTAATTTAATTTCCTAAGAAAGGAACCTCATGTGAAGAGAATTATTTTCATACACAACTGATCTTAGTCTATTCTCCTATTCTATTTTGAGCTTACCATCCCCATCCTCATGCATTTATCTTGTCTCTGATAAGGTTTCATCTATCAATTTCACAAGTTTTTATTTTACTTATATCTAAGAATTCATGTCATTTATAGTGGCTTTATAAAGATTCTCTAAATAATACATTGATTCTTTCACAGTATTCATAAAAACCTATTTATCACCTTTATTTATTTTCGATTCATTATTAAATAAAATAATTATTCCATTTCTATATATGATAGATTCATCATTGGTATTTACTATCTTAGGGAGAGTTTTGTACTAGCTCATATTTTTTACCAATGCATTATAAACTTCATCATCCTCTTCTTACAGCTGTAAATTTTCTTTTTAAGTCCCTTGATGAATCTAAATATATATATTACTACTTTAATTGGTTAATTTTTTAGGTTTACCTTAGACACAAGATATATTCATTCACTTATTGTAGAGAAATCATTACCATAGCTTGAACTACAATCATTAACAGAATGAAAATAAATATATTTAAACATTATATGCTTACCATAAAAATTATATTTAGCTGAGTATATTTACTACTACTTATATGTGCTATTTATTTACTTGTTAAACTATTTATTCTTCATGTTTAGGAGTGTCTTTGATAAAACCTCAAATTCATCACTGACAGTGATAGATATTAACTCTTCCATATAAGGAACTTATTCAAACATATGAAATAAACAATTCATATGTATATAAAAAAGAATAATTGAGAGAAAGTTTTTATTTCTTCTTAGTGGAAAACATATACTTTTAATTTAGTTCAGATAATCCAAAATATTCAATCAGAGGGATCCATATCTGATACCAATTGATATACCCAGTGCACTAATTAAGAAACATGAGAGGGGTGAATTAGGTATTGCCTACTCTTTAATAAAATTTAAAAACATAATAAAACCATTTTAGAATATAACCCATGTTTTGGGTTAGTGGATATTGAACTATTTTATTTAAACCAAGAAATCATCAATAATATTCATTCTAGTAAAGTAGATAAAAATCACACTGTATTTTTACAAGGTTTGGTACAAATACCCACTCCTTTTTGTGATTTGTTATTTACCCCAATTATGAATTCTCCACTATAATCAAGTGTCTATTAAAATAGTATTGGTGTGTCCCACACAAACAATTCTAGTGACCCATTGTACTTACATGTGTTTGTTTCCCATAGGACTCTAACAACCAGCTTCACACTAAATTCAAGACTTTAAACTATTTCATTCCAGCATACCATTAGTCACACAAGTTCCAAAGAATCATACCATGTATATTAAAGTATTTTCTTTCAATATACTCCTTTTAAGTGGATCACCTTTTCTCTATAAGATCGTTTTTGTATCCACAATATTAAAACTCCTTCCACTCACATTAATGTCGTTGAATGAAAAAATCTCTTCAAGAGAAGCACCTACAGCTCAATAATTACTCACATGAGCTTAACATACTTCAACCAAATCTATTAATTTAGATTTATTATTTATTTAACCAAACTCATAATAGTGAACTTGGGAAAGATCATATATTTAGATAAACACAACATCCGTTCCTCACACTCTCTTCTTCTACCTTCTCTCACAGATCACTGAATAATAGATGAAATTATTATTCTTTTTCAACTTTGAGACATAAATAATTTATAGCTTCATATTTGTATAACATTACAATTTTTCTTTAGTAAAATATACATTTGATACTTATTCATCTAGAGAGACAGAGATCTTAAATAAATATTCTCAACTACAATACTTAATTCTTTTTATTATTCTCACTAATCAGTGAAAATTTCTTTATCTTATTTTTTTATGTCTTCCTCTTAGAGCTTCTACTGCACATGTGGCATCATTTAAAGGAATTAAATTTATTTAATCTGTACATACCCAGAAATTTCAAGGAAATTTTTTTCTTAATTTCTTTGGAATTTTATGAGTCCTCAGTTTCTGACGGCACCTGATTCTGAGGCCCGGTGTGCCCAGAATCAACTTCCGAAGTTTAGCTTGGGTACGTTCAGTGAATGAATGAGTGGGTTTTTATATCTTTTGAACCGGTGCTCGGAATCGAAATCTGAGGGCACCGATGAAACCGCAACGCTGTTTTTTGCTTAGGAAGACCTTTTCTGGAGTTGTGTGTTTATTGGGAGGAGTTGTAAAAAAAATTGGGAATCAAATGTTAAGTAAAATAAAATTGTGTGCAATTTTATTTTATCCATGGTAGTTTAGTTCTCTCATGGGAAGTTGTTGGTGGGGCCCACAACCACCCAACTTCCCATGTGTGGTTATGAGAGAGGTGGGGCCCACATGATCCCCCATCTTCTCATATTCTCTAACTCCTCTAAACTCCCTCTTAAGTGTGTAACCCTTAGAACTTCCAATTAATTTGTGACCTCCCTTCCCCCCACATTAATTCAATGCCAACACATTAACTTAATTATGTGAGTTATGTGTTTTGAGCATGGCTTAAGATAATAAAATGAGAGAAATCTTATTTTATTAGGTTGGATTGTGGTGTAAGGATATTGGGAGAAGAAAACTCTAAGTCTGAATAATTTCTACTTCCTCATTGAAGAACGCGAAGAATGCCAAGACTTCGACGGAGAACGCCATCACCGCAAGGAGAGATCGACGTGTCGTCTCTTCTTCTCTCCGTAGCCGGTGCGTGACGCCATTCCCTTCTTGGACGCACGCCTACACGCTGTTCCATCTTCTCTCCACGTCAAAGGAAGGGAGACACCGCTTCCTCCTCATACATTCTCCATCGACGTATACGGAGCCTCATTCTGCGATGCTAGCTTCTGGGAATTTCTTTGAGGTAGGGGTTAGGTTAAAATTTAATCAATTAAATTTTCTCTTTGTTTGTCGATGATATTACTCATTCTTCAGCCACCTATTATCAATAAAACGGGAGGAGGTCAGACCGCATAAACACGGCAGACCCACCTCCCCTTTGTTGTTGAATTTCTTTGTGGCTTGGAACGGGGACGGCGCAGTGTCGTAGCACCGCACGGGAACGGAAGAACCACGGTCGGAGGGAGCCGCGGCGAAGGAGTGCGGCACCGTCACACCGCACCGGTGAAGATTAAGGAAGCTGTGGCTAAGGGTGCGCCGCGGTGGAGGGGCGCAGTACCATCGTGCCACGCCGGAACACCTTGGAGGGCCGCTGTTGGGGCGGGCCGCGGCGGAGGGGCGCAGCGCCGTCACGCCGCGGCGGAGCAGCAGGAGGCGGCCGGCCTCACCGGCCGCCGGCAACCAAGGAGGCGGGACCCCCCGCGGGTCCCGCATGGCACGACCGGCCGGCCAGATTGGCCAGCCATTCCCTGAAGACCAGGGGTTAGTAACCCCCCAACGGTCAACTAGGGCGGACCCCACAGGGGTCTGCCGTTTTGGAAAAACAGGGGGGCAGCGCCCCCCCTTCCACGTCCGCTCAGCGCGCGGACGCCCGCTCAGGGCAAGATCGGCCGCACCGGGCCGGACCGCCCGTGCCGGGCTGTGCCGCCCACTCCGGGTCGGACCGGACCTGGACCCAGGTCGGGTCGACCTAGGGGGTATTGGGTCGGGTCGGACCGGGCCGAAACCCCCTGTTTTTGGACAGATCCGTTCAATTTCCCATAACATGGGATATGCACCTCCAATCAACGCACTGTCAGTTGCATAGAGATCCTTGGATCGAGACGGTCGTTTCGGTATATTACACTCAATGATTCGGTGAACTTTGGGTATGGTCGGGTTGGTTCGAACCCGAAACCAACCGGGCCCTCGGAGCGGAAACGCTTATCACTTGAGCTCCGGACGTCCGATTGACATAATGTTGACTTTGTTGGATATATTTCGGTGATATGGATCTTTTGGAATACTTCTCTTGAGTTTTGGACACAGTTGAAATATGGTTGGGTTGGATTGTACCCAAAATCCAACCGGGGCCCTAGAACAGAAAAGCCGATAACTTTCAGACCGGACGTCCGTTTGAAGAACTATCAGCGGAATTGGTGATCACTTTGAGAAATAGTCCCTTTGATTATACCCTCTGTGAGTTCAGGGTACAGTTGAGATACGGCCAGGTTGGTTCATACACGAAACCAACCGAGCCCCCGAGACTAAAATGCTAATAACTCACAGACTGGGCATCCGATTTACGCACCGTCTGTTGTGTTGAGACCCCTATGACGAGACCGTCCATTGAGATACCTATTAGTGAGACTTTGTGATACTTGGATTATCTACTAGTATCTCATGGAGCGGACCCTCCTGGAGATGAGCGTACGGAGTATGGATACCGTGTAGCTGGCAGAGACCTGAAGATTGCTTGTCTGATTCGAGTCGGAGTGACTTGTATTGCCCAGTGGGGAGCACTACTATGTTTGGGTGGCAGACCCACGGCGGGTAGCACTACTGTGTTTCAGTGGCAGACCTGTGGTACTCAACAGAAGGAGTACCTCTGCAGGCTATTAGGGGGGGTGCACTACTGTGTTTGGGTTGCAGACCCCGGTGGGAAGCACTACTCTGTTTGGGTGGCTGACCCACATTACTCGACAGGAGGAGTACCTCAGTAGTCTTAGGTTAGTGAGAAGTACCTCGGAGTCGTGACAGGTTCACTGTACTCGTCAGAGACGGAGCTCTTCAGCAGTTGTGGTTTCGATAATGAAAATCCTGGTTTGAACTGAGTCAATGACCTTTGTGTTTTTCTCATGATTGATATGGGTTACTAGATAACTTACATATATGTATGGGCATATACCTAAGTATTGGTTATCCGTTGACTTCATATCTATCTGAAACCTTGTAGCTCAAATGGGTTACTTGATAACTTAGGTATAAGTAAGAACTTATACCTAAGTAAGGGTTATCCATTGAGAAATTTCTTTGTGTTTATCCTTGTTGGATTTAGTGAGACCTTGAGGGTCTCGGGGTCCCTAATGAGTATCGTATACTCACCCCTGCATGGGTTATGCCCGCACCTCGTTGTGTTGGTTGCAGACGACAGATTTCACTGATCGCGGTTGAGGCTTGTAGAGCTGGACGGTACCCGGAGGTGGATCTCATGATGAGTCAGTACCCAGATGTGGATCTCACGACGAGTCGGTACCCAGAGGAGACAGACGGACGTGGAGTGATAAGGAGGGCATATGTACCTACCCTTCAAGTAGGAAACCGGAGGATGTTCCAGGAGCTGCTTTTTACCTTTCAGTTGTTGTCCTTTGAGTTGTAATTTACTTTCAGTTGTAGTTGTACCTTTCTTTTGGGCCTGTATTTCCGTACTATTGTACTTTCAGCACGTTTGTTTTACTGCTTTACTTAGTGTATATTCTTCTTGTACTCTGTTTGAGTGTGTTTTTGTTTCATAAAGGCAATGTCGTCCCGTTTTATTAGGATTTATGCCTTAGGTTCTAGTCGCCAACCCCTGGCCTATGGAAGGTGGGTTTGGGGTAATAACGGCGTAGGCCCCGAGGATGAGCCGTGACAAATTGGTATCAAAGGATTCGATTCTACTGCATAACTTATGAATCTGAACATTCCTTTCTTTGAAACAATAGTGTTGAGGGTACCGAGGGTGGTCTTCAATTCAGGGAGTTCAGTGTTGGTGCAGCGGCCGACATATCCATACATCAGGACCGTGACTACTGATTTCCGACTTTGTGCACGAAAACACTGATTGCGTGTGTGTTTACAAAAGTTTTAAAGTCAGCTCAAACCAGGTCATCTCACCATGTATAATCGTTTTCCGTGTCACAGTTGTTCAGGATGTCTCCACATAGATAGTGAGTTGGAGTTCTGAGATAGTACACGATGACGGCCCGCTGAGCGACGAGGCTCCGGTGCAGGGACCTTTGTTCTATGTTGGCACCCTCGGGTGGTGTACTAGTAGCACCACCACCTGTTGGGAAGCAGATTCCACCAGCCATACTAGCGAACCGTGCACGCCGACAGAGTGCGTTTCACGAGTTCCAGCAGCATAGGCCTCCGAGGTTACGAGGCGAGACAGATTCCCAGGCAGTAGAGGACCGGCTGGAAGCGATTGCTATAGTTTTCCACCTCGTTGAGACACCAGTAGAGTAGATAGTCGAATCAGCTACTAGTGTTTTCCAGTGAGTGTCCATGAGTTTGGTCCGTATATTGATGAGGCTTAGGTACATGGACCTATGCCTAAGATAGTACCTTCGAGTAGTGTGCCAGTTATATCACAACCTGTTGGTCAGGAGTTACAACCGGCGGTACTGGTAGATGACACTTGTAGGCTTAGTGCCTTACATGTGTTTGAACAAAAGATATACCTCAAGTTCTGAGGTGAGCCTGACTCATAGGTAGCTGAGGACTAGCTTGAGGAGGTGGCTGAGAGTTTTCTAGAGCTTACATAGCTTCGACAGGACGACATGTCAGAAGCTGAGTACTCAACGAGGCGTACCAATCGTTCCAGGAACTTGATGACTATGATACGATCAGTGCTTTAGAGCTCGTACCTCTGAGCGAGGTGTGTTTAAGGATATCTGAGTAATCACTCTTTTCTATATGAATTCCTACTTATGTTAGGGTGATAGAGAGAACCTTTGTGGTTGAATGTTCTTTGGATGATCGGTTATAGCCAGTGAATGTTAGCAGTGGGAAGATGTGAACTGGCGCGAGTCTCAGAGACTTGGGCGAGGTAGTGTTAAGGAAAGATGAATTTGAAAAGTATTAGATGTAGAAGCAGAGCTTGGAGATCATCACGAGGTGGTGTACATTTCGACATGTTACAACCACCTTCATTTGTAGTCCCCGCCAGTCTCAGGGAGCTGGAGGTCAGGGGAAGAGAATAGCTGCATGCGGTCACGAAGTGTGACCCAAGGGCTCTAAGAATGATTTGAGGTACGGTCTATGTCTACTACGAGCTTCCATATCAATAGACATAGGTATGAATCATTTCTTCCTTCCACAAATCTTGTCCCAGACCTGGAGTTTCTGGTAAACCGTAGACTTGACCCTCACGTCTGGAGATACCTTTGGGAGGAGACTCGATAATCACACTTACGTCGACAGTGTGATCTAACCCTCGAGGTGAGAGTTTCGGTTAGAATCTCTTGGTGGGAGCATCGAGGCCTTACGAAATTGGTCTGAGTATGGATTGGATCCATAGATCATACACAGATTGACTGTATTAGGCAAAAAGGTTGTGGTTTATCTACAATGTTGGGATGGGTTTTCCTTGGTCGGAGAAAAGGAAACCCTTGGCAGCACAGGATAAAATCATGGATTGGAGGGTGTGGCCGATCAATATTGAGTCGATCAACCTTACCCTCGTGGCAGCAGGAGTTTTGAGTTTCAGTTCTAATCAGGAATTGGAGGCCTTTAGAGTTCGAGGATGGCGATCACGTCCTTATACGGGTCTCACCTCGATGAGGTTTACGGAGATGTGGCTGAGGCGGAAAGTTATCTCTGAGGTTCAACGGACCTTTCTAGGTCCTCAGTAAGGTTGGAGTGGTGGTTTACCACTTGACCTTTCCACCTCATTTGCACTGGGTGCATGATATCATCCATGTAACTCAGCTGAGGAGATACGTGCATGATCCTTCACACATCATTGACCTCAGGGAGTTAGACGTAGATGACATGGCGACATGCACAGAGGTTCCAGTGGAGATTGAGGATCAACAGGAGCGGGTCCTACATGGATGGTCTATTCCTCAGGTGCACTTTCACTGGTAACTCTAGATTCTCTAGGATAGCACATGGGAGAAAAGGGCTCAGATACGTCCCTTGTACCACTTTGTTTTCCTTAGTGTGTGTTATAGCTTTACGGGGACGTAAATCCCTGAGGTGGGGGTAATGTAAAGACCTATAAATTTCAAGAAATTGTTTTTCTTAATTTCGTTGGAATTTTCAGAGTCCTCAGTTTCTGACAGTACCTGATTCCGAGGCCCGGTGTGCCGGCAATCAATTTATGAAGTTTAGATCGAGTACGTTCAGTGAATGAACGAGTGAGTTTTTCTATCTTTTGAACCGGTTCTCCGAATCGAAATCCGAGGGCACCGATGAAAAAGAAATGCCAGTTTTTTCTTAGGAAGACCTTTTCTGGAGTTGTGTTTGCTTAGGAGGAGTTGTAAAAAAATTGGTGAATCAAATTTTATGTAAAATAAAATTGTATGCAATTTTATTTTATCAATGGTAGTTTAGTTCTCTCATGGGAAGCTGTTGGTGGGGCCCACAACCACCCAACTTCCCATGTGTGGTTATGAGGGCAGTGGGGCCCACAAGAGCCCCCATCTTCTCATATTCTCTAACTCCTATGAACTCCCTCTTAAGTGTGAAACCCTTAGAACTTCCAATTAATTTGTGACCTCCCCTCGCCCCACATTAATTCAATGCCAACACATTAACCTAATTATGTGTGTTATGTGTTTTGAAATTTTTAATTTTGAAAGGCATGGCTTAGGATAATAAAATGAGAGAAATCTTATTTTATTAGGTTGGCTTGTGGTGTAACGAGATTGGGAGAAGAAAACTCTAAGTCTGAAGAACTTCTACTTCCTCGTTGAAGAACACGAAGAACGCCAATACTTTGACAGAGAACATCGTCCCCGCAAGCAGAGATCGACGTGCCATCTCTTCTCCTCTCCCCAGCCGGTGTGTGACGCCATTCGCTTCTTGGACGCACGCCGACACGCCATTCCATCTTCTCTCAACATCAAAGGAAGGGAGATGTCACTTCCTCCTCAGACGTTCTCCATCGACATATATGGAGCCTCATTCCGCGATGCTAGCTTCCGCGAATTTCATTGTGGTAGGGGTTAGGTTCAAATTTAATCAATTAAATTTTCACTTTTTTGTCGATGAGATTACTCGTTCGTTGGCTGCCTGTTATCAACATAATGGGAGGAGTTCGGACCGCATAAACACGGCTGACCCTCTCCCCTTTGTTGTTGAATTTCTTCGTGTCTTGGAATAGGGACGACGCGGTGCCGTAGCACCATGCGGGAATGGAAGAACTGCGGCCGGTGCAGGCCACAGAGAAGGAGCGTGGCGCCGTCACGCCACGCTGGTGAAGCCGCGGCGGAGGGGCACAACGTCGTCGCGCCACTCCAGAACACCTTGGAGATCCGCGGATGGGGCGGTCCGCGGATGAGCTGCAGGAGGCGGTCGGCCTCACCGACCGCTAGCAACCAAGGAGGCAGGACCCCCCCCCCCCCCCCTGCGGGTCCCGCATGGCACGACCAGCCAGCCAGATTGGCAGGCCGTTTCCTAAAGATAGGGGGGTTAGTAACCCTCGGTGGTAAACTTGGCCAGACCGCCCGCGCCGGGCCGGACCTCCCGCGACGGACCGGACAGCCCGCGCCGGGCCGGGCCGGACCGCCCGCGCCGGGCCGGACCACCCGCGCCGGGCCTGGCCGCCCGCGCCGGGCCGAGTCGCGTGCGCCGAGCCGGCCGCCCGCGACGGGCCAGACCTCCACGCCAGCCGCGTCGGGCCTCGCCTGC
The DNA here is from genome assembly GCA_963277665.1 of Viscum album. NCBI lineage: Eukaryota > Viridiplantae > Streptophyta > Magnoliopsida > Santalales > Viscaceae > Viscum > Viscum album. The sequence continues at coordinate 1,884,964,741 of OY728163.1, forward strand.
CGGGCCGGGCCGCGCCCCACCTGGCCGGACCCGGACCCGGGTCAGGTCGACCCAGTTCGGGCTGACCTAAGGGGTATTGGGCCGGGTTGGACCGAGCCCAAACCCCTGTTTCCGGACAGATCTGTTCAAACGCTCATAACCTGGGATACAGACCTCCGATCGACACACCGTCAGTTGCGTAGCGATCATTGGATCGAGAGGGTATTTCGGAATATTACACCCAAGGTTTCGGTGAACTTTGGGTACGACTGGGTTGGTTCAAACCCGAAACAAACAGGCCCTCGGAGCAGAAACACTTATAACTTGAGCTCCGAACGTCCGATTGACGTGTCGTCGACTTTGATGGATTCCTTTTGGTGAGATAGATCTTTTGGCATACTTATCATTAGGTTTGGATGCAGTTGGAATATAGCAGGGTTGGATTGTACCCGAAATCCAACCGGGCCCCTAGAACGGAAAGCCGATTACTTTCAGATCGGACGTCTGTTTGACGAACCGTCAGCAGCGTTGGTGATCACTTCGAGAAATGGTCCCTTTGAGTATACCCTATGTGAGTTCAAGGTATAGTTGAGATATGGCCAGGTTGATTCGTACACAAAACCAGCAGGGCCCCCGGGACTAAAAGGCTAATAACTCACAGACCGGGCATCCGATTAACGCGTCGTATGTTGCGTTGAGACCCCTATGACGAGGTGGTCCTTTGAGGTACTTCTTCGTGAGACTTTGTGAACTTGGAGTATCGACAATTTTCTCATGGAACGGACCCTAACAGAGATGAGCGTATGAAGTACAGAGACTGTGTAGCTGGCTGAGACCTGAAGACTGCTTGTCTGATTCGAGACGGAGTGACTTGTATAGCCCAGTGGGGAGCACTAATGTGTTTGGGTGGCAGACCCACGGTGGGGAGCACTACTATGTTTGGATGGAAGACCCGCGATACTCAACAGAAGGAGTACCTCTGAAGGCTATTAGGGGGGTGCACTAGTGTGTTTGGGTGGCAGACCCTGACGGGTAGTACTACTGTATTTGGGTAGCTGACCCACGGTACTCGACAGGAGGTGTACCTTAGCATTTTTAGGTTAGTGAGCAGCACCTTGGAGTCATGACAGGTTCACTATACTCGTCTGAGATAGAGCTCTTCAGCAGTTTCAGTTTCGATATTGAAAATCTTGGTTTGAGCTGAGTCAATGACCTTTTTGTTTTACTCATGATTGAGATGGGTTACTAGATAACTTACGTATATGTATGAGCATATACCTAAGTAGTGGTTATCCGTAAACTTCATATCTGTGTGAAACCTTGTAGCTGAGATGGGTTACTTGATAACTTAGGTATAAGTATGAACTTTTACGTAAGTAAGGGTTATCCGTTGAGAACATTTTTGTGTTTATCCTTGTTTGATTTAGTGAGACCTTGAGGGTCTCAGGGTCTCTACTGAGTATCGTATACTCACCCCTGAACGGTCTATGACCGCACCTCGTTGTGTTGGTTGTAGACGACGGAAATCACTGATCGTGGTTGAGTCTTGTAGAGCTAGACAGTACCCAGAGGTGGATCTCACGACGAGTCAGTACCCGGAGGTGGATCTCATGATGAGTCGGTACCCGGAGGAGACAGACGGACGTGGAGTGATGAGGAGGACATATGTACCTACCCTTCAGGTAGGAAACCAGAGGACATTCCAGGAGCTTCTTGTCACCTTTCAGCTGCTGTCCTTTGAGTTGTACTTTACTTTCAGTTATAGTTGTACCTTTCTTTTTTGCTTGTTTTTCCGGCCTCTGGTACTTTTAGCATGTTTGTATTAATGTTTTACTTAGTGTAGCTTCTGTTTTTACTCTTTTTGTGTGTGTTTTCATTTCATAAATGCAATACCTTCCCCTTTTATTGGGATTTATTCCTTAGGTGCTAGTTGCCAGCCCTTGGATTATGGAAGGCGGGCATGGGGTAGTCACGGCGTGGGCCCCGAGGACGGGTCATGACATAATCAAAATCAAAACCCTTTAATGAAAATTCATGGGGATCTTATCCCTGCCATCCATAAATTATCATCATGGAATTCCCATCTTGGATTCCCATGAAACTCCGTGAAATTATTTAACAACTCAATAGATATTCCTATAATACCCACAATTATATGTTATTATTTATGAAAACTCATTTAAAAATCCTAAAAAAATATCTACATTAGTTATGGACTCGTCCTACTCAACATATTTAAACAAAAATATACAATTTTCAATTTTCCATGGCTGAATAAAATATACATAACTTCAGATGTAGTGTGGGGCGTAATTTCTAGCATGAGACATTCCCTGAAAATAGTACAGCCTAAATTTTTTTATCATCACATAGAAATGGATCAAATTTATTTTCATTTTTTAGTTATGAAAAACGCCTATAAAACCATCTCAGATAATATTGAACACTTTAACAGCCTCTGATCAAACTGATGCATGTATTGATAAATAGAAGTTCAAAATTCAATGGTTCTTCATTTATAATATTCTTAAAATAATGATAAAATAAATTAATCATTCAATTATATATACAGTGGTTTCTCTCACTTGGATAATTGATTAAATAAGAATCATGATGGTCTAATATTGAAATTAGATCTTCATCATCTTGGGATTTGAGCTTATTCTTTAGAATCAACAATTTTGGAATTTTGGAATTTTCATTCAGTTTGTATGGGAAATTTGGATATATGATATTCTATTTTTCATACATAGACTCAAATATGTTGTATTCCCATATTTTAGTTCTTTACAAATCAGATTTTGGATGCCTGGTTCTCAAATTCTATTACATGGTCTGAATTTTCATAAATGGGATTAGTTATGCATCATTTCACTACGTTCTCTGAATTTAGCTCTGTGGATCTTATTTCAGGTATGCAATTCCCAAATTCAAATATGTAGAAAATTTTGGATAAGTAAATTTTGGTTATTTCAAAAGAATTAAACTAATTTGTTGGATTTGGCTATGTTAGTTTTCATGTACATGACCATTTGTATATGTGACCATTCACTTACATGAGTCATGTATGTAACCAAATTTGTTTCTATTAATTTTCGTATGTGTCATGAATTCTGTTCTGTAGATATTCATGTAGGTGAATTATCTTACATGTAAATTTTATCAACATAGACTCTAGACATAATATATTTTTCTATATTTCTTATATTTCAAACCATGGCACCTTCAATTCATCTCAAGCCACTCTAAATCATCATCCAAGAGACATAAAAAAAATAATCACCATCCATAATGCATTATCACTCAATCATGAATCCTTTATCTTCTTCTATCTCTCTAATTATTTGAATTTATTTTATTTTTTTAACCTACATTATGATGATTTGTATACCCATAATAGATTAGTATTCATATTGTACTTATTTATTATAACTATTATCGAAAAAAATCCTCCTAAATTACATATCATACACATGAATACTGGCACAAAAATCATATGATTTAATAGGGGTTCTATTAATCTATCTCACTAGTTATTATAAGTAGCAACCTCTTCCAAACTCCTTTACCTATAATCTATATTCCATTCCATGTTATATGGAATCCAAATCTTCACAATGTGAATATGAAGTAAATAGTGATTTCAACCTTATAAACTCTTCCTATAGCCATCCAAATCATCTCTTTAATCATGTGATGTTATTGCCTACCACTCAAAGCTATCCAGCTATATCTCTAAGCAGCAACAGTTCTCTCCTTTTCCAACAATTCATAAGCAGCATCTTTAAGCTCTATGTAATTGGTGGATTCATCGATCCATCACACAATTAATCACTTTTGAATTATTAAATCCATACATTAATTTTGACAAAAAATATAATATCAATTCCAATGGCAATTCATTCATCCATGTGTTCCTTCCAATATCACTGGTCAGATTGAGACAACTTCTTGCTAAGGGTGTTTAAACACTATCATCCCAAAAATATTCAGGGTAGTATATACTTCCTACAAGAGGGACAGGATAAGATTAAATTGTTTTTAAGATATTTATCATTATAAAATTAAAATTCTTCACCTTTTTGTGCTCCATTGGATGTGTCATTGATATAATATGAATTGGTCTCTCTTAATGAATCATCTTCGTCCATATTTTTTAGTTTCATATCCCTTCAGATATGTCAAGTATTTTTTGATGATCTCACTCTTTTTTCTTCTTCTCTGCTACAAAAATAAAATAAATAGGGTATGTTTGACATTAAAACCTATCATAAAAAAATTTCAAATTCTTCATGCCATGCCTCATCAACAAAATGAAGTCGATATTTCATTAATAACTCTTCCTTTAATGTTTAGTCATATCTTGGTCAAATATTTCCCTTTAGTCAAATGTAACCTTCATTAATAAGTTTAAAAATATATATTAATATGTTTAATCATGATTAGAAATCAAATATTCCATGTTAATAACAAATAAACAAAACGTTTTCTCTCTTTATTTATACATTAATTACACACTAATAAATATTTTTATAGATCCATAATTGAGATAATAAATCTTTGTCAAAGATAAATCATTAAAATGTGAATGTATATCTTTTATTTCCACTTTCACTAGGTCAATTATACTTTATATTCAAATTTTTACAATGGTCAATTTATATTAGTGATTCTCATCATTAATATGAATTCTCTCTAAAATATCATCTTGATTTTCTCAAAAATATATCCTCAGTTTTTTTAATGATATACCACCATTTTCACCCATAAATGGGTTTCAAAACCAACCTAATATGTTATATAAAAAATCCAATAAAAATATTTATAATTTTATATATTCGAAAATATAAAATAATTTTGAAAATATGTTTAACCTATGAAAAACCTAACACGGTGGAGTGAACCATGAAATAGTTTATTATTCAAATGTATAATAGTAAAAACCATAGACTTTTAAATTTGATTCACCATGAAAATTTGGCCATTTAATTCTTTGAAATATAATATATGAAATATACCATAATGTAGTATTGAGGGAAATATAGTGTGGTTTCCCCATTGATTCTTATAGCTTCAAGAAAAATGATTTCTAGAAATTCTCACCTCTATGATATCCACACTATCCATGAGCCTATTTTTTAAAAAAAATTATATAACACATCCATAGTATCTTTACTTATTATTTTCTCAAAGAACACTAAAATAATTAGATCTATTATATGATGAATAGTATGGCATGTTCTCATCCAACTCCTTATTTCTCCAACCACAAAAGAAAACCACAATCATCAATCCTCCTTGAACCATAATTACTTCTTATTTTCCCTTGAACCACAATGTAAACCAAGATTTGGTTTGGAATATCATGGAATCTGAGGATTTTAAAAAATTTATTTCTCAAAAAAATCATTCACTATAGTGTTGGTTTTTACACTATGGCATGGATAACATCACAATGATACATTTTCTCCTCATGTTTTTCTTTTAAACTATTTCTCTTTGTACTTTATTTTTCTCCACACAGTATGATCTCTAAAATTCCTTAAAAATGATATAGTTCTTTTAAATCTATATTTTTTATGATCAATTAGGGAATGGGTTTTTGTTGTTCGACAAAAACAACTCCAAACTCTACCAAATCATCTCCAATCACTCTGATGAGTTTTACAATGTCTAAAATAACTGAAATAAAATCTTCAACCATTTTAATCTACCACTAAATTTAAATTTTGGGTATATAATATTCAATTCATCTCTTAAAATTCTCTTTCATTTTTCATTAATTCCATTTTAATGAATCAATTTTAATTTAACTTTATTTTTTCATAGACTCTACAATAACTATGGTGACTAAGATCTCATTAATATTTCAATTTCATATATCTCCTTATTTAATTCTTGTCCTATATCTTTACAATGTATTATTTCCTCACTAAGTATGTAATTATATCTATCTTATTCATCAATATCTTCATGAAATCATTATACTGCATAAATTATAATTGAAAACAAATCCAACCCAAACTAGGTCATTGGTTTTAATAAAAAAAGTTCCTAACCCCCACCCCCCCCCCAACCATGAGGTTTTTTATTTTTATTGTCTATAAGTAGATAATTTTTGTGGTCATTTCCAATCAAAATGAGGATTTATATTTATTAAAAGGAACCACCACATTATTATTATTATTGTATTACACTTCTATAACAAAATTATCTTGAGGTACCTTTTTATAATGTATTGTATGTTCACATCTACCAATGATGATAATGTAATCTATGGGGAGTTTTATATTATAGGATGATCTCTCAATTCTTCTTGATGATTTGAATTATTCAAAAAGTTGTGACTTGGATATCTCAAAAAATTGATTTTTATCTAGTTTAGATTGAATAGATTGTTTCTCAATTTGATCTATCTATACAATAAATTCCTCATAATTCTCAATTACGAGTACAAAAGGCTCCTCCACCCACTCTTTAAATTAAACCACTTATTCTTTGGTTATTCTTCTATGGGGTAATAATTATGAAGTCGATTCTCAAATTTCAATAAAATGGAGTTATATTTTCAATTTATTTTTAGTCAAATTAAAATGAAAAAAATAAAAGTAGAATTATATCTCTCAATTTTTTCATCTAAAATCTCTTTCTATTGTACAATTCCTCCCAGAACTCATTTGTTATATGAATAGGTATATGTACTTCTAGATTTTATTCAAGACATACTACATCGATTATGGTTTATTATACTCATAATTCATCATTAAACTAATATAACCATTTAACCAAATATTCTCTCTCAAAATAAGGGAGTTTAGTAGGTAATTCATCTTGATAAAAATTAAAAATAATAATTAAAATTTTCATTATCTACCACTAATAGTTCACCTAGTAATTCTCATTCCCCATATAGTCCCTATAAAAATAAACTAGTGGAATAATCCGGTAGTGGATTGTCTTTATATGGTTCAGTTAAATTTTATATGTTATTTTCCTTATTAATTCAAGGACAATGGTTGTAATTTGTTCCTATTATGCCTTATTCTCTCATGTTCTTTGATTTAGGACTATCAGTTCTAGCTACATCAGTATCATTTACAACCAGTCATCAATGTTTTCCCCCATATTATCCTTCTAATATAGTTGAAATGAATATCCATATTAAGGATCATGGTTCTCTTATCATCTATAATGATACCCTATTTATTTAAACTACTCCCACTAATATGATCCAACTTATCTTTCTTCTTCCTAAATCTGTGGGTATTAGGGCTGATCAATGTATTATGTCACAAGTTATTAAACCTTAAAATTAAGATTATCCAAAGAAATTTGATGTATTGAATACATGATTTCATAGTATATAATTTAATCTTGTGAATATTTTTTTTATAAATAAAATGTAAATAAAAAATAAAACAAATTAATAAAGAAAAAATTAGTCTATTAAAAAATAACTAAGAATAATGAGTGAATAAAATGACATTCCTAGTAACAGGGACAAATTTTATGGTGGATGGATCTTGTTGAAAAATATTTACATCAAATATAAAGTTAAATCATATATGGATTTAGCCTAGTGGAAGACCATAGGTTTTTACTCAAAGTGTTTTATAATCACTCAATATTTATTTTTCTCATTTATTTGTATTTGAATAGTTTTTAATATAGAAAATAAGAAATGTGAGCAGGGTTTTGCTTTAAAATAAAGTGATTAAAATATTTAGTGAAAAATCAATGGGATCTTAATATTAATCTCTGAATATAATCCTCCATTGTTCCCTAAATGTTTATTTAAACTTATTATTCACTTAGTTACTCTACTCAATATCGTTATATTGAGTCACTAGTCACCATCTCTCTCATATAGGTAACAATATACCACATGGCTCATTGTATCTTATTTTGTTCAATGTTATATCATATCCATATATTGAGTGTATGATTTCTTGGTACCTTATCCCAAACATACACTTTAGGAGATTAGTACCCCCTTTTACATGGCCAAAAATCATGAAAATAAACCCTATATTGACACAAAGCTTCAACATAAAGAGTATAATAATAGAATTTAAAGTTTTGTAGGATAAGTGGGAGAATAAAAGTATAATGAATTTGATGAGTCATAATAGTTAATCAATATAGTAAACTCAAACCATTCAATATAACACTCTTAAAATGAAGATAAAGATTGAATCTATTGTTACCCATGGACATTCAAAATTATTTATTGGTTTTATCCCATCATATCAGAAATGATGGTTATGCCTCTATGGGAGGAGGTTTTCATATGGGAATAAGGATGGATGGACATAAAGAAAAGAAAATACAGCAAATGAAAATGAAAAAAAAAATCTAAGATGATTTGGGGTCCTGGAATCTTAGAATGTTTATTCCGCAAGGTGTTTTCTCATATCTTCCTCATCATTATATGATGTGGGACATCAAATCACTCATTGTGGAAGGATTTATCTTGAGAGATTATACTATGGGAGTGAGGGATTCTTCAAGAACTTTTCCATTCACACTATGATTTGACATGCTTGGGATTCAATACCCAACCTATGATTTCATTATTCATTTTCCTCTCCAATATTGATATCCACAAGTTATATTTATTTATTCATTTCCTAATACAGTTAGGTGATTTGTATAAGGAATTTTATTTTCCCATTATCACATGAATTCAAGCCTCATATACTCTCTTCTTCATCAAAAACCTTAGTTTTCTAACTCTTAGTCTTTATTTTATGATGGTTTTTAATAGTTTATGATAAAAATATATCAAAATGTTGATATATTTTCATGAAGTTCAACAATATTACAACTTGTTATGATTATGTTTAATAATTATCTATTACATGATAATTCCCTTTTTCATATTCACCAATATAGGACTTTCATATATTATAACACTTCCTTATACCTTAAATCTAGTTTTCATGCATATTTTATCATATTTATGACTGGATTTCATAATAATAATAATGAATTTACCTAAATTTATATCACTAGTATCTATTATATTATAATTAATGATAGACTACATCGTCACTATTCTACATCACCCACTAAACATGTTTCTATGGTTTGGTAATGATATCCTTATATTTTAATGGGAGATAAAATCATCAACTTCATCATAATTATACTATAGATAAATATAGTAATTTCCTTATTTTATTTTCCCTATCATGAATTAAAATGATCATATTTTGTTGAAAGTGTAATCCATATTGATAAGAGATAACCAGGTATTATAAGAACCTGTTGATGTCTTGGATAGGGAGATGATGTTTTCTCTACCTATAATTTTTTCTCCATACTTATACTACTTTTATATTCAATTATTCACTCCTACACGGTCTCAATCATTGAATGTGATATCTCCTCTATTATTTAATATGACATACATTAGGGTTTATGGCCAATTTGATTTCTAATATCTTTATTTATACCCTCATCTCACAACATAAACCCAATGATAATAAATATGTGATTTTAAATAATTTTTTATATTATTTATTATGTTTTCATAAATAAATAAAGGGTGATTTTTTGATAGGTTGAATTGGTGATTATTATTCTTCCTATCATTATACACACAACCTATTCTTCTTTTACTAAATAATTTTCATTGATTCCTCTTTTTTATTTTTATACATACAATGGAGTTTGGTAGGAAGTATTGGGAATGTGAATAATTCTGTAGTTGATTGGAAGAAGACAACTAGGAGGTGTGGTTCCAGAAGTTCCTATATTTGTTGTAGTTGTTCCAATGGCAAGGATTTTTCTTCAGCATTGTTGAATGTGGTTTCTAGAAAAATAATATTTTGAAAGGTATTATTATTATTGTTCCGAGGTTCTTGTAGAATTATTCTAGAGGTTTTAGATTATTCTTCTAGAAGTTGGATAATTTTTCATTTTTTCTATGGAACTATTGGTTTACTATAAAGATAAATCACTTTAACTATTGATATAGGTGATCAGTAGTTATAATAGTGGAAAATATGGATGGAAGTATTTCTTAGAGGTTGGTGAAAATCGATGATCGGATGAATCTATTTATAAATAAGGGTTGAGTCCACCTATGTTCTATTGATGTGCGAATTATGATTACTTGTATTTAGTAATATGAAGTGACTCAATAGTCATTAAGTTATAATATTTCTACCAGATAAATGAAATGTTGCAATTTTTCTCCCATGGATGTAGGACTATCATTTTAAACCATGTAAAACCAAAGTGTTATTTTACTTGAATATATTTACTTTAAATTTTTTGTCTGTTTTGTTTGTTTTAGTGAACATGTCTACATTTGAGGTTTAACTTAGTTTGGTGATTTGGGTGAACTTTTTTTCTACCATGTTCCAAAAAATTATATAGGGAGAGTTCATTCCAAAATTAGGTTCTTACCACTTGTTATGGAATTATTTAATCCTATTTAATTTTTCATAAGTACAATTAAGTAGATTTAATTCCCACCAACTATTATAAAATTCCATAGAGTTATCATGAGGATCATAAGTTCACTCATTTTTTAGGTAATGTTATTTTTCTCAGATGTTTTTTGAATTTTTGTGGGAGTAAATTTCTTTTGGGAGGGTCACATTGGAAGAAGGAAATGTTTGGATTGAAAATTTAAAGGTAATAAGTTTCATTTTATATAAAATTTAGCTATAATATAATCTCATTTATAAAGATCTAAAGCTTATTTTTAAGGGTGTAAAAAAATAATTAATAGAAAAAGGTTAATGATAAAATTCTATCACAAGGAACTTGGTTAGATATGATTTTATTAAGTCTATAATGTGAATTTAAACATATGGTTGAATAAAAACATAATATATTTAGTTTTACCCCTAGAAAATGTGTATAAGAATCGTAAAACACTGAACAAAATCTAGAAATAGAGGTTATTCAGCATGAGGTTATCAGAGGAAAGATATGTATCTGGTCAATTGAATGATTTCAACTTAATATGGATACATCTAGAGTTTTTTAAGGTAATTTAGGCAATTTTTCTATCTTCATATTTTCTAGACTCAAGGGTATCCATTACTATAAATTTTATTAGTTTCATTTGAAATAATGATATGGTGTTGAATGATGTTTAGAACTTGATTCTCAATAAATAACATTGAAAAAAAATTGAGTGAAGCTTATTCTAGTAAAGTATTTAATATAGAAGGAAGATTTGCCTCACCAAATTGAAATGATCCAAAGTATTTATAGAGGAAATTAAGGGGGGTAATAATTTTAAATTTTTTTAAAAGTTGACCTGTATATTGGAGTTTTGGAAACAGAGGTCACCTCAAGAAAAATTATCATGATAAGAAGAAAAACTTATAGAATGAATTGTTCCAGAGATCTAAGTATCAAGATGGAACGTAATGTGAATATAATTTCAAATTTTATATAAATATGGAATCTTGGATTATAGATTCTAGAGCTTCATTATATTCCATGGGAGAAAAATAGTGTTTATCAATTTATTTTTTTAGAAAATTTCCTAAAGTTCATCTTGCTGATGATAAAGCTCCTGGTATTATAGGAAAGGGAGGAGTGAATTTTCTATTGAGGAATGAATTTTTCCTTATAATAAATGAAATTTCACATGTTCTGGGACTTTAGAAGAACCTTATTTTAGATATTTTTCTAGATTAAATAGGTTTCAAAATAAACTTTTTGAAATGAGTTTGGAAGATAACTCAGGGTACGCTTACCATCGTTATAGGTGTAAAAGATGGGTTTTTGTATTTAAATAGAAGGAAAGTGGGATCTAAAGTAGACAAAACAATATATTCTATAATTTTATAACATTGTCATAAAAATTTTGGGTACCTCAAGAGAATAGTATGAAAAGTATAGTGGATAGATGGATACTTAAGTTGGATCAATAAAACTTCAAAAGGTGTGAGTGTTGTATAATTAAGAAGCAACAAAAGGTTTCCATTAGTAGTTATAGAAAGAAACATAAATTATTGAAGCTAGAGTTTGTTCATACAAAAATTTGGGGACCTTCCTCGATACCTTCTTATGAAAAATCTTGGTACTTTGTTACCGTCATTGATGATTCTACACGAAACTTATGGGTTAACTTTCTGAAATAAAAAAGAGAAGTGTTTGTAATATTTTTTCAATCAAAGGATATAGTGGAAGTGGAAATTGAAATAAATATTAAATGTCATAAATCAGAAAATGGTGGTCAGTATACTGAAATGATTTTTTGGAACTATTACAAGAAAATGGTAATTTAGCCTAGGAGAACTATACTAGGTAAAATTGAAAAAATGGTGTATCAAAGAGAATGATTTGGGTGTTAACGTAAAGGACAAGAATTATGATTCTACAATCCTAGAATTACTAAGTAGTTTTGACTAAAATTAAAAGGAAAAAAAACTTACTTAATCTATAGAAGTCTTTCAACACCATATGGTCCTAAACTACTAAAAAAAATTTGGTCATGTAGAATTCTAAAAGTAACTTACCTCAAAGTTTTTGGAAGCTTATCCTACATGAATTTTGATGAAAAATATAGTGATCTTATTTAATATAAATATATAAAATGTCTCTTTTTAGGCTATATAGATAAAAACTTTGGTCTCCATCTTTTGGATGATGAAAAGAAGAAAGTATTAAAAAAATTCAATCTACTATTTAATGAAAAAATATTATCAAAATATTAGAAGTTGAAGGTAAATATGGATAAAAAATTAAAATTTAGATAATGTTGATCTGAATAGTGGTTTTGTAGGATCACATGATCTATAATGTGCATAGGTATCTGAATATAATGGAAGGATTGATATTATAGAACAAATTTCATAGGAAAGTTTAAAAAACTGAATAAAAACTAGTGGAAGATATATTAGAAAGTTTAAGAACTAAGATAACGCACTCATGAGTTATAGAAGGAGAAGTTATAAAATGAGAATTTATGGAAGGAAAAGTTCCAAAATAATTAATCTTGAATAAGATGATTCAAGATTTAACGTGTGAAGATATCTAAGTATTAGATGGATGGTGTAAAGTTATGGCAACCCTTATCATTATTACAAATTAGTTCAAGATTTATTGAATAAGATTAGATATTATACAACCTAGATGATGGATAAGTATAGTATCTTTGGTTAATTAGGTACATTAAACAACAAATTAAAATAGGAGTAAATTAGAATTATTGAAAACTTCCTTAACATGCTAGCAATATTGCATCGTACTAAAAATTAAATGGGATAACCTAGTGATATAAATATGAAATGGTTGATCTATAAATCCTAGTAAAGGAATAAATAGATCATAACATGAAGAATGTATTACATGTTAGACAATAGTTGTTTCAATGGTACATAAAATGGGTGATAATCATAAACATGAACAACTAGGAACAATATAGAATGATAAAATAAAGGCAACATAGGAATGCTGCAACAACTTCAAATATGACATCATAAGCATAAGTAAATGTTAACCACTAATAAATCATACAATAATGTTCTTATGATAACATATCATGAACCATACATTTCATATATTGAGACTAAAACATTACATAATTCATTGGAGTGCCATCTAGGACCACCCATCAGAATCTTGTCATGTACAAGAATAGGTGTGCCACATAGATAACATAAGAACATATTTCAGCACATTTAATCCCTTGATTAATGATTGTGGTTCACATACATGGGATTAACCAATTAATTAATTATAGGTAAAACAAGGTGAATTCCCTTTAATTGAAATTGGTATGGGTATACACCACACAAATGTTTAACATGAAATCGCAGTACATTTCAATAAAATAATTGTAGTACAGAGGAATTCATAAAATTATTAAATGGTAGATAAAGGGGTTTATAAACACATGGAATTAAAAAGGGTATTATGATGGATATTTAATAAGATAATGAAATATTTAAATTTGTATATTAATAGTCATAAGACAAGGAAGGTGCTTGAATAAAATCTTGGCAAAGAAAATTTACAGGATAATTTTGGCAGAATAACAGGGGTACATTGGGAATAATAGAAGGGATTAATGAGAGTGAAGGGGTAAATAATCACTTGGAAGTAATAAGGGAAGTAATAGGGATGTTTAAAATCATATTTCATCAATATTAATTAAAATAAAATTCCATTAGATAGACAAGGTATGTGAATAAATAGGATAAATAGAGGATCCCTTACCTATGTAGGGTGATTCCAAAATCATGAGGGAGATTCTTGAGATATTAAGGGATAATTAGGAGGATTATAGAGAAGGTATGACAAATTAAAGATTTTTTAAATGGCTTTTTAGTGATTAGGAACTAGATCCTGGGTGGGATTATATAGTTTAATAGTGGGGAGTTCTATATTATTTCCCAAACTTAGGTTTTAGAATCTATATAATAAAGTAATAAAAACCCCGAACCTTCCCATTTTTACCCATGGTTTCTACCAAAGAAGAGTGGTTTTATTTATTTTAAAATTCTAATGGTGAAACTCAATACAATAATACCTTTGGTGATGTGTAAGTGAGTCATCTTTATAATGAAATGATTTTAAAATCTTAAAATATAATATAGGTTTTGGAGGATTCTTAAATGATTTATAAAATTCATTAAATAACCTAAAATATCACATTATTTTAAAGGTAAATCATATATTTGGTTGTGGATACCATTTATATAATTTATTAAATTACTTTTGGATCATTATGATGTCATAATACACACCGTATATTTATATAGTATTTTATTTATACCTGAAATTTATGTTGTCTTAGAAAATTATTAAAAGTTAAATATTGTATAGTTTTGAGGTCATGATTCCAAAATTTATAGTTATTTTATCAAAATAATTTTATAAATATGGTAGTTTTTATTTTTAAAACAAGAATAGGAATTTCTTTAGAAATTTTGGGTTTTTTTAAAATAGCAGTTTTTGAACCATTATAAAAATTATATTTGAATTCATAAAAATTATATTATAATTTATATTTAATAAACCTTATTTTATTGTGTTATTTTATTTAATTATTTTTTATTTTTAAAATTAATGAATCTATGTACATACTAAATTAAGGTTTTTCTCCGACACGTGTCACTCCGTCCACGCTCCGCTCCACATAACACTACGTAAACTGAAAAAAAAAACCTCAACATCGACTCCAGAGTAAATTTCCCCACCTCTGCCTGCTGCAAACCCTACATGATGTCCCTCATCTATCGGCGACTCCCGATTCTCCTCCCCACCTCTACCTGCTGCAAACCCTACACGACGTCCCTGATCTGTCGTCGACTCCCGAGTCTCCTACCTGCATCTGCCAACTGCAAAATGTACACGACCTCCCTCATCTCTCGAGTTCTCCAACATTCCTATTTTCATTTTAGCAATAGTTCAGACATATATCCACACCATCGACCCTTCGATAAATCATCCTCCCACAGGTTATAATTCTCATTGTTCCAGCATAAATCATCATATTTTCGTCTCATCGATAAACCATCCTCCCGTAGGTTTAATTTCTTCAGCACCCACCGATGGCTACAAGATCATAAATCACCCGAATCAACGACTGACACTTCTTTTTTACACACCGCCTCCATATAAAGGTATTTCTCAAACTAGGTTCTTGGAAGCTAGAACGGATGGTGCTGAAACTACTGGGTTTGAATTCTTCCTTCCTCGGTTACCAGGTAGCAGCTGTAAGGTTCCACAAGATGTTTGTTTTCATACAAGACTCTCATACCTATAACTTAGGTTCATCATCACATTTGTTTCTACTTCACAAATGATTACTCAATTTCATTCTACTTTATCCTCATTCAATAGTGACAGTATTATTTGTCTTCATCATTTATCTAAACATGTATGTAAACATGTATCTAGACAGCCAACTATAGAAGTATCTTCATGACGATTCTAATTATTATTTGTCCTCAGTAGGTATACTCTCAACAATATGTTCATAATACTACATCCAATTACCCATGTTTTATTTTATCGCCTATTTATCGTTGTTTGCCGAAAAATATCACAGCTTCTATTATACTACTTCCAGTATGTAACTGTCAAGTGTACCGTTCTGACATACAGTCTGGTGACTGTGGCTATATTCACATTCTAAAGAACATTTTTCTGTATCATGTATATTATTAAGAATCTAAACACAATCATGGATTGCCTGTTTTCATGCTTCTGTTCTTTTCCTTTATAATCAAATAAAAAGATACACGATATAAAGATGAAATCCTCATCGAGATACAAAGATGTACGACTTCAAAGATGATTGCTACGACAGCAACGACAATCAGGTTTTCTTCTGCTTTCCCAGTATTCCTAATATTGTGTCATTATTTCTCATCAATCAACTTATAATTTTATGATGATTGAAATTCCATAGGCAGGTTGTCTACTGAAAACATTAATCCAGTTGAACCTGTAACACCAACATTTGTCACGCAACAACGACTCCGTTTTCCTTTTTCACCAATACCCAGTAACTTTCGATTCAATTTACTAAGTCCATTACTGTTTCATTAGTTATCGTAATTCAAATCAATGTATGATACCACTATGCTATAGAATCTTGTTTCCTGACAATATATATTCCAAATATACTGTGACTGTTAAGGTAAAACTAACTGGGGGACAATGTTTTATAGCTGAAGTTGTCACACCAATTAATAACACAATATTACAAAGACGCATTCCATTCTCACCTATATGCAGCAACGGTAAATTCGGTTTACTTTCTCCACGTTAAATATATTAACTTTATACTACAAAATACACAATCTTATCTTGCAAAGAATTCTCATCTTCCCGTTACACAATCCCTCAAGAATGTTCGGATCTGTCAACAACATACAGTGGATCAAAAAAAAAAGAAACGACCAAATACCATGATACAACACAGTCTTACATTCTGTACGCATGTTATCAATGAACATTGTTTCAACAACTGTACAATATTTTGCATTTCTATTAAGCAATTTCATGACCAACTCACAAGGTACGAATACCAATGAATGTACTCTTACTATGTCATCTGATGCCTCCTCATCATGGTAAGGACATTTTAGTTCAGTGGATGAGATCCTCTGTGACAGTGCAATATTAATTAGAGCACATCTACCTTCAATAATGAACAGTGCAACTTATATTGATATCGGAAACCGCATTCCTTTTCCATCCACGAGCGTGTACTACTGTCCAACTACCATATCAATTATGTCATCTATATGTATTTATATATTGAAAATTTATAAGTTACATTAACAATGTCACCAATGGTGTTTTTATAACAACACAAGCATGCAAGTACTACAGAACTCACCGATGAACAACAAGCCATGAATCGGACGACCGCAAAAAATACTACTTCAACAAACTATGAAATAGCTCCTGTTATAAACTACAACAGTCTGTCAAAGTTGACATTATATTTTATAGAATAAACTCTTTCATTGTATGTTTTCCATTATTGTTTTGAAATTCATCACAAAGGCATGCAGGTACTTCACATCTTCCTGAGGAAATGCAAACATTGAATTAGACAACAACAGAAAGTACTAATTTAATGAACTTGGACACAGCTCTTGAACAAACAGGTTGTTTACATTTATGTATTACTCAATTATCTATCTTTTATGTGTAGACATTTGAATTAGTATGCTATTTCTATTCCTGTTAATATTAAATATACTTACACTTTGATCCTACAGAATATTCAGATTGTGGAGACCCTTCAAAAATTTGTGAGTACTGCGGTTCAACTTTCTGGTATGAAGATAAGAGTAAAAAGTATAGCCACAGACATATCCCACGATTTACTTTATGTTGCTCCCTAGGAAAAATTGCTTTGCAGCAGTGGCCTTCTTTTCCAGAATACCTTAAGACTTTAGTTTTTCGTACAACCAGTACTCATTCCAAAACATTCCAAGACCACATGCATATTTACAATTCAATGTTTGCATTCACATCATTGGGTGGAAAAGTAGACAAATCTATGAACTGTTGAGGTTCTCCACATGTTTTTTAGATTAAATGGACAAAACTACCATCATATTGGAAGTTTATGTCCCCCTGATGGACAACCACCAAATTTTACTCAGCTATATGTATATGACACTGCAAATGATGCTCACAACAGAGTACGTTCCATCAGGTGACTACTTTATTAACTGGTAAAGTCTCATTTTTATGTCCTCTGATTATAACATAACACTATCAAATGTAGCTTCGACGATAGGATTCAAAGCTCTGTTATATAGTTAAGTGTTGTTCAGAAAATACTAGAGATGCTCCACGAAATAAATTCTTTATCACATCAATTCAGAATGGCTAGAGATGTTATCGAGAGTAATGGAACTACAAATTTAAAGCTACGAATACTTAGAAGATGAGGAAGTGATACACAAAGATACAAATTACCAACTACATCTGAGATCACAATGCTGATTGTTGGCTACATTGAAGATCTAAATCATCAGAGAGATGTCATCATTCAAAGAAAAAGTGGTGAATTTCAATGCATAGATGAGCTTCACCCGCTATACCTACCTCTACAATATCCGTTAATTTTTACAGGAGGAGAGGATGGATATGTCAACAACATATCCCATCGTCCGACACCATTCAATCAAAGTTCAAAACAGAGTAAAGTTACAATGAGAGAATATTTCTCTTTTCACCTTCAATTCTGTTACAATGATTCATCTTGTCTACATCATTCTAGGAGGCTACATCAACAATTTATTGTGGATGCATATACAATGATTTAATCTCAGAGACATAGTTTTATTCACTTCAATCAAAAGCGTTTGAGAGAAGAACTATACAATGGTTTGCATGGTGCTTTCCTTAGAGGTGACCGAGATGGATCTTTGTGTGGGAAGTGAATCATCTTACCTTCCACATTTACAGGCGGCCCGAGATATATGATTCAGAATTACCAAGATTCTATGTCAATTTGTAATTGTTTGGGGTATCAAGATCTTTTTTTAATATTTACATGCAATCCCATGTGGCCTGAAGTTTCGAGATTTGTAAAGTTACACAATCTTCACCCATCGGACTGACCTCACATTCTTTAGAAAATATTCAATATTATGGTGGGACAACTCATGAAAGATTTACGAGAATTATGTTTTTTTGGAAAGTCTTGAGCAGGTACGAAGCATCTTCTCACAGAAAATGTACTATTTTAATGATAACTTCTACCATAAAATTATAGATTTCTTCCGCATGTTATCTCATCTGTCCTTCATTTTCTGATGTAGTTGTTCATACTGTGGAGTTTCAGAAGGGGGGACTCCCGCATGTGCACATTCTACTATTTATTAGTTGGGACAACAAAGTAGTCTCTCCAAATGACATTAACAGAATTTTTACAGCCGAAATTCTAAATAAGGGAACATCCCCAAAACTTCATGAAGCAGTTGCAAATTTTATGATCCATGGGCCGTGTGGTGATGCAAACTGATGGTCACCTTGTATGCAGAATGAAAAATGCCCAAAATATTATCGAATTTTTTTTAACATACCACAAGGTATGACAATGGTTATGTTGTATATCAGAGAAATAATACTACATCTACAGTTGTCAAAAATGGAATAGCATTAGACAATCGGTTTGTTGTGCCATACAATCCAGTTCTGCTTCTGAAATATAAAGCTCATCTGAATATTGAAATTTTCAATCAGTCATCCTCTATCAAATACCTTTTTAAATATATAAGAAAAGGTCATGATCGTGCCACCGTGGCACTCTACGACAACAACGATCATCTCTCTGATAACAGTGTCGACAAAATTAAAATGTACTACGACTTCCGATACATCTCATCTTGTGAAGCTTATTGGAGGATCTTTTCTTATGAAATCCATTTTAGATATCCTCTGGTTAATAGACTGTAGTTTCATTTACCTGGACAAAACAGCGTTACATATGCAGATTGTGACAATATTGAAGACATCTTATGTAATATTAACATTTCTAATACTATGTTCACATCTCGGTTTGAAGCAAATCTGTTGTACCAAGAAGGCATAAGTCTAACATATGAAGAATTCCCAACAAGATTTTTCTACCTCTACCGTGAAAAAAATGGTACCCGTGCAAATAGGTATTCAGAATTGGTAGACTGTACTATGTGCCGCTGTCTTCTGGAGAACTTTATTACTTTCGGATTCTACTAACAAAGGTCAGAGGTGTGACTTCATATGATTCTATTAGAATGGTTAACAACATTACTCATAGTACATTCAGACAAACATGTTCAGCAATGGGACTGTTAGCTGATGACAATGAGTTCATTCAAGCACTAAAATATGTCTCCGCTTGGGGAATGGGACACTCTTTGTGAAGACTGTTTGCTGGAATGTTATTCTCAAATACCATTTCCCACCCTGACAATGTTTGTCTTGAAACCTGGAGGATTATAACCGATGATATTATATATTCCCAACTACAACTGCTGCAAATAAGAGGTACAAACAACTTACCATCTTTGTCAATACATATCTATGATAATATATTGCTTTCTAATAATATTTCCCTCTCTTGTAGACTTGACAATAATGGATAATCAAAGACAAATGTTGGGTTTGATTGAAATAGACAACATTGTACGTAGCAATGGTAAATCTCAACAATGTTATCCGCCAATGCCCGTTCCATATTACTCATTAACTGCTCAAACTAATTGACTGATTTCTGAATTGCTAAATTAAAATAGAGAAGAACTTCATAATGATTACTCATCATTGCACAATATGCTTACTGTTGAACAAGAAAAAGTTATCGAGAGAATTATTTCTACATTATGTTCTACTTCTAGGGGATTTTTTTTCTTGCATGGGTTTGGTGGGACGGGTAAAACTTTCATCTGGAGAGTCTTAACATGTTTATTAAGGTCACAAGGAAAAATTGTTCCTGCAGTTTCTTCCAATGGAATAGCATCATTACTCCTAACATGTGGGAGGACAGCCCATTCAAAATTTTGTATTCCGATACCTACAAATGATCACTCTGTATGAAACATTCAGTAAGGGAGTGATATTGAAGAATTGCTACAATCAACAGAAATGATTATCTGGGATGAGGCTCCAATGATTCATAAAAACTGTTTTGAAGATCTTGATCATACATTATGATATATACTTTCAGTAAAGAATGAAAATTCATCTAATTTAACATTTGGTGGTTTACCGGTTGTCCTAGGAGGAGATTTCAGACAAATACTTCTAGTAATCCATGGTGGTGACAGAAGTGAGATTGTATTTTCAAGTATAAGGTCATCATTTCTATGGCAACACTGTCAGGTTTTAACATTAACCCAAAACATGAGGTTTCATTCTACAAATTCAAATGTATGTTCTGATGTGGTACGATGATTTTCACAATGGATTTTGGATATTGGGGAGGGATGTGTTGGTGACCTCAACGATGGGGATGGGTGTATTCATATCCCATCAACATACCTTCTGAGAACAAATAAATCGGCATTAGAAGCATCTGTAGAATTTGCTTACCCAGATTTCAATAATAACTATGAATATGCATCATATCTGAAAGGTCATGCTATATTAGCACCAACCCGTGACATTGTTCAAGAAGTTAATGACTACATGTTAACTCTTAGTACATCAGAAGGAAAAGATTACTTTAGTTATGATTCTGTTTGCAATGCCAGTTTTGATTCTGATTGGCATGAGAACATATATACAACTGACGTGTTTAATGCTATCAATGTCTCCGGACTTATTTCACACAAAATTACTTTGAAGATCGGAGTGCCAATTATGTTTCTGCGCAATGTAGATCAATTAGTGGGATTATGCAATGGTACTCATCTTATTGTTACCCACTTGGGTGACCATTTCATCGGAGCTGAAATTTTAACTGGTAGTCATTCCGAGTTTATGGCATTCATCCCAAGAATTAATATGACACACAATGATGACAGATGGCCTTTCAAACTACAAAGAAGACAAGATCCTTTGACTGTTTCTTATGCAATGACTATTAATAAGAGTAAAGGTCAATCTCTGTCATATGTTTGTTTATATCTTCGCAATCCCATGTTCTGTCATGGACAACTATATGTTGTCGTGTAAAGAGTGACGTCACCAAAAGGAATAAGAATTGTTCTTGATGATAATGATAATCCAACCTCTGATTGTACACAAAACATTGTCTATAATGATATTTTTTATAACCTTCCTTAGGTATCTTGTCATTCAATATGTTTACAGTTCATTACTTTTATCAATTCACTTATATATAAACAAATTACTTGTGTTGCTACTTACTATTTTTATATGTACACTAATTGAATTCAAACGGAAACCAAAACATGTCACGAAGAACATGTCTTTTGAAAGAGATTACTATTGACGCTGATGAAACATTAAAGATACAAGTCCGTGTATTGAATCTGTGGTGCAACTCATCACCCAACTCTGAAATTGCTTCTATCGATCTGATTATCTGCGACGCTGAAGTGATTTTATCATTAAAAATAAGTTACAATTTATGTACAGTTTTCATAACATTAATTCTATGTACTTCAATTGCAGCACATTATTTTATGTATTTTATTTCTATCATATGGTTTTAAAATGTTCACTTTTTCAATTAATGATGTAGGAGACCAAAATTCAGTGTAAAATTACAAACTACCAGCTAATCAATAAGTAAAAACCCGTACTACGCGAAGGCCTATCCTACATCATATATAATTTCCAAATTGCTCTTAATCAAGGTAACTACTTGGGTGCAAGACATGTTTGCTGGCTGTTTTTCACAACAACAACATATGTTCGACCAAACGAGGTCCAACTTCCATAGTTCATCTTTGACTTCACTTCTTTTGCTGACATTGTTAACAAAGTCATTCCCGAACAACAATTAATTGGTATGTTTCTTTACTACTCCATTTATGGGGAAACCTACTATTTTCAAATGCATCTTTCTTACAAGTCTTTATAAATATCGTCCACAACTACAGATCTGACACAATATACTTATTAATTTCCTAAATTACTATGTTATTCACACACTATTAGGGGATACTACTATCATAAAGAATGTTAGTTTGACATCAGTTTTTCCTATCATAGAAATTATTAGACATCTGCGACATTCATATCCTATACAGTCCATCGGTACTTCCAATAAGAAGATTCAAATTGTTTTAAAGGATGACAGGTATGCATCTTTTACTACTCACAATCATTAACATAGGATATTGAAATTACCAACATAACTTCAATGATTTCTATTAGAGGCTTGCGAATGAACTGTAGCGTGTGGGGGAAGTTTTCCAACATAATGTCTGAGTACTTGGAAAACAACAACGACTCCTCTAAAATAATTATCTTGCAGCTGGTTAGGGAAAAGCGATTGAGCTATAAGATATGTAGCTACACATTATAATATCTTACTTACTACAAACTATAATTTTGAGTAGGTCAGTGGGAGTAATGATTATGATCCTTAACATGTTCTATCATATTTCATTAACAACACTTTAATTTTTAAGTTCTAATTAACAACTAAAATGTGATCAAACTATATATACCAAGCAGTTAATAAATTCCAATAGATGAAATTTGTTAATTGTATATGAAAAATTGAAATGTTCGACTAGGTGAAATTCAATTATGCCTTATTACAAACTGTAATGTTTGTAAATTATAGATCTTCTCTACTAAATGTTCCAGACTTTGACTGTTTTGTTTACAACTTTATATGTCTAATCATGCTTATGCTCTTCAATATGTTCTAGCATCTGTTATTATTACCACTTCAATAAATGCTTCAAAAATACTTATGGACATGGACGTCCCAGTAGTCCACAACTTCAGAAGCAGGTAAATTTATTACTTATATTTCTTCTCCAGTAATTCTTTCTAGAAACACCATCAAAATGATCGACTACTGCATAAAATGTTGTCTTTAATGCTGATTTTATTTAATTTAACAGATCTGGAGTAATCAGTCATTTTCAATTAGAAAGTCCTCCTTCAACAATTTCAAACAGTTCTGTTACAACATTGCCTTATTGGAATAACAAAAAAATTGTTGATGTAAAAAATATTCTGTAGGTAAGTACAATATCCTGATTTTTTTCTTTTCATATGTCATCTGCAATAAAGATACATGTGAGACTTTCTTCCATGACGATATTAATATGAACTATTGTCTCACATCCGACAAAGTGTTTGATTTATGCTACAGTAGTTAAACTTTAAAGAACTCATAACTGGTATTTTGAATCATGCAACTCTTGCTTGAAAAAAGTTCAAACTGCAGATGGGAATACTTGGTGCCAGAATTGCAAAAAACAACCACGCTTCACTACTCCACGATATTCATTTAATGTGTTTCTAATTTGATATATATTACTTGGGTATAGGCTTACTATATAAATTTATTATTATTGATACAACCTCAGGACTTCTAACAACTATAAATACAACAGGTTTAGAGTTCAACTACTGGTGACAGATGAGAAAGACTCACTGTCTGTCATTCTCTTCGACAAGCACTTCATGAAATTCATTAACAATACAGCTTCTCAATTGATAGAATCTATGATTAAAGTAATATTCTTGAACTATTTGATCTTCTTCATGTATTTCATGTTCTTTTTTAACTCACACTTCTTTTTCATTACATAATAGGAATAGGATGAGTATGGATTTCCCCCAGAGCTAAACGTTTTCAAAAAAAAATATCACTGGCAGTAGATGTCACAAATTACAACATTAAGAATCAAAAGCGTTCTTCATAACTAAGCACTTACACAGTTCTCTTCATAACTGATAATGAAAATAATATCACCAACTATCATCAAAGTTTTGCAGACAGTCAGGTAAGAAGAGTAATTCCTCCCCAAAATTTTACTTCCCAGCCTTACAAATTTCATATTACAGCATTCTCATTATCTTTACTATGACGTATTATAGTATTATTCCTTACATAGAATTCAGTTAACTACTAAACCAGTCACCACATACCTATAAATTTAATTTCACCCTTCTGTTTTAGAAACTTCACCGTGTTGAATCTTCAATATTAAGCTGTAATAGTGATGTTGGATTCAATATACCAAGTACAATTGTATGTTCAACTAAGGTATATATTCTCTACCTTCGTTTTCTATTATTGTCAAGGTGTACATATTGTAAAAAATACTGGTTTTCCCTCATTTTTGTTTTATTTTTACATTTTATTACAAAGTAACTACAACTATTTTTCTGATATGGCAGCTATTAAATATTATATTGTTGCTTCATTGGTAAATCTTATAATTTTTTACTGTTACTCATTCGTTAAAATGATATCTTTATGTAGAAAAAGATACTGACTCGGTTTGATGCTGAAGATGTGGTCAAAGGGAATGAATTTCTGTCTATAGACTCCACTCCAACTAATTCCAGTGAAGATCATCTTCATATAATTGATAACAGAAACAAAAAATCTGACAAACTAGACTGACTGTTTGCCATGCATTTCCAAGGTAATGTAGGCTTGTTAGAAAATCATCAAATTTTAACTTTCCTATTTCATATTACAACATATACATGTTAAGAATTATGTCTCCTCATTGTGTTAAGGTTGCGTCTGGGAAGGAGGTGTGAATTAAGAAACTTTCTCTATTATTTTTTTAAGCATAAATTTGATGTTTACTAAAGTCTGTTATTTAATTAATTTAATTATGTTAATTTTGTCTACTTCCAAAAGCCTTGCTCTGTGATGTATCATAATATTTACAGCCCCGGGTTTCCTAGCTTTCTTAATTAAATAACATTATAGATACATGAAGATGCGTTTTTTCTGCTACAATAAAACATTATAATGTCACATATCCATGTAGATTTGGGGTTGCAAATCAGCATATTGTGACCTTTTTGGATGTCAACTGGTGTTTTCTCATAGTAATATGTGTCTTTTACTCACAGTAATGTATAATTACCAGTTGCAGGGATCAATATAAATGTCTACCAACTTGGTGAAGTGCTACTGCTCTTCATCGACGGATCATGGCAGTACTGTGAGGCTATTTGATGTTTCTTATTCATATTACATAACTATGAGCATAACTGTAGTTTTTCTCTATATCATTACTGATATATGTTTCTGAACTGTTGATCATGTACTGTGTTTTAGCGGTTGACGTAGTTTTTATTTTGACCAGTGGATAATTTTTTATCTTTATCATTAAATGCTTTATATGGTATGTCTTAATGGACATCGTATTGACTTCACTGAAGCTGAAGTTCAATAGGGACAAAAATCAACACTCAATTGGAAGAAGATGTGGTGGTTTCTACTATGAAGACCACACCCACTAATGGTATGGGGTTTACCTCCTGGAATAGTCCAGATGTTAACATGTTATGATCATTTTTAGGATTGATCATTATCGGAAGAAATTTGAATCCATCGTGGGCTCAAAGACAGTGATTCAGGTAATTTAAATTGCCTTGACAGCGCTAGCAGTTTTCCTTTTGAACCTGTTTTAATCTTTCACCATCGTTGTATATACGAATCCATGCACAGAAACACTTTCTGATGGTTTAGATGAATGGTAAAAGTGAACATGTACCACCTCCTCAACCAAAGAGGAAAGCTACCCATCCATGCCCCCAATAGGTAATTATAAAAATGGTTAGCATTGCATATCTTCCCAGCTCAGTGCTCCTCAACAACACATACAATCTTATAAACTTTCACTCAGCTTCCCTGCAGGCTCTGCTTTTTCATAAGGAATCAATTTTTTCCCTTCAACATCCACTTCACTGTAACCTAAACTTAATATGTGGGCCCAAATTCTACTTCAGTGCTGGGGAACTGTTGTGCTGCATTACGGGTTAGTACTTGGTGATTATGGGTTTGTACTGGAACTATGGTTCTGCATTACGGGTTTGTACTGGAACCTAATGTTTCTGTTATATAGGTTTGCATTATGGGTTTGTACTAGAACCTAATTTTTCTGTTATACGGGTTTGTACTGGAACTATGGTGTTGTATTACGGGTTTGTAGAGGAACCTAATGTTTCTGTTATATATCTTTCCATTATGGTTTTGTACTGGAACCTAATGTTTCTGTTATACGGGTTTGTACTGGAACAGTTGTGCTGCATTACAGGTTTGCATTATGGGTTAGTACTAGAACTGTTGTGCTGCATTACGGGTATGTACTGGAACCTAATGTTTCTATTATATGTTTTCAAATTCTAAAGGTCCAACTCAGCCCCTGCATAATTACTGTGCCAACAGTCGAAGGGTAAAATCAAAATATTTACCAGGTGGTGAAGTAAATGAATATGGTAATTCCTTTCAACCTTCAATAGGTTAGTTTTATGTTGTATATTAACTCTTCCCACATAAATTCTATGTATTTAGCTTCTTTTGAGAATTCCGTTCAATCTCCAGACTATTAGATGCTTATTAATGTTTACATGATTTTTTTTTTGTTAATTTCATTATGTTGTTATTCCCTAATGTACATTTTAGTATTTTTTAAATATCACATATCATGTTAATATTACTGACTTATTTATGATTTTCTAGGACTTTTTTGCTAAAACTTTCACCATAAATTGATAGCAGTGGAGACTATAAGGCAACAAATACAAACAAGTTTTCAGATATCTATTAATCATTATATTATTTTGTTTTGTAAATTGTGATTCATTCACTAACTTCCGAATGGTGATGTTGGTGATGCTGCTGCAGATATAGGTATATAGGTTATATAACTAGCAACATATAACTTCATTCTCTTTATTGGTATATTAATGAATATATTACTTCTTTTTAGCATGGAGACTCATGACGCTGTTATTTTGAATAGAGGAAATGCCACGCACCTATTTTGAAACAATGAATTAATGTATAGTAGGAATGCTTCCGAGTGATGAAATTCCACACATCCTTGAAGGAAAAGAAAATTATGAACATAGAAAATCCATTGTTGCTGTCATGAAATTGTACATGATAAATATTATACGATATATGAGAACATATGTATTTTACTGGTCATGCAGGTGATATTTGTGACTTATTTAGACCTGTAAAATGTTATTTTTTGATTAAGCAGAACATAATGTTGACCCCAATTCTTCATGTACCAGTTGTCCAGCGATTTCAAAGGCTTATTGATGAAAGTGATGAACACTTATTTCTCATTTTGAGGTATCAGTGACTCATTTTATTCTATTTTAATATAGTTACCAAATTCTTTATTTGAATTTGATCATGGTTTAGTTTATTATTTACTTGTACCAATAAGATGGCATAAATTTGAATACTATTTGATTTATACTTTATTCAGAATGTGTTATTTTTTTATAGGAGTGGTTCATTTTTTTCCTTGTCGGATTTTTCTTAGGTGGATATATTCAGTTACTGTTGGTATCTTTACAGGTATGTAAGTTCCAACCGTTGTATTGAGTTGAATTTGATTTTGTATTCACAGATTTTGTTTGATTGTTTTGAAGGGACATTTTTCATTTGTAACTGGGAAATAGCATTGATTATTGTAATTTGATGAAAGTGGTTTCATTGATCATTTATGGTAAATTGACTACTGGGATCAAAACTACAGTTTTGTTTCAATAAAGGACCTATCCAGTTATAAATACATTGTACAGAATAATTATTTTGGTTATTAATTGGAATAAAAATTCTTTTTTTGTTACATGTTTTCATTTTCCCATCTCATATTAAGTTAAACTCTTCATCTCTCTCTAGGAACATTGATATTATGGATTTTTTTGCGATGGAATGCACATCACCCAAGCCACCTCAAGAGAAACAAAAACTAGAAATTGAGGTTATTGCAGTATTTCCTATTTGATATGTTGCTCTCTCTGTTCATTTTTGTTCCTTGTACAGTGTTTAGATCATCTATAATGTTCAGGAACCATGAGTGCAACGAGGGTAATGCAGTGGGATTTTTACATAATGATAATGATGGGTGGAGTTTGAAGGGAACAATTTTAGGTCTCAAAAACTATGGTTATTGCATCTGTTTAAATCATGTAATGCACTACTTAAACCAACTCTTAATTATTTTAGGAAACTCACTGCATATTCTATAATATGCTTCCTTAGTTTCAAACAATCTCTTTAATGTTGACAGTCACAATATCAATTATCAAATTTTAATATTCATGACTATATCTACTTATTTGTAATGTAGGATACTTCATGTATATTATTTCTTCATGATCAAAATATTTTTTCATTCATTTTTATATATCTTTTTTGTTTCTCTACTATAATTATGATGTCTTATAAAGATCCACAACCCTTACAGTATTATCTATAACTAAAATGTAATTTGAACAAATTTGTCATTATTTTTAATTTTTAACTTTTCAAAATATGTATAAATTTTGAAAAAATGTTGACATTATTACTATGTACTAATTTTTTATTGTTCATTACCATTCCTATTATTTACAAAAAAATTCACCACATGTAACTGTAATATTCATTTTACCCATTTTTTTAGGAATTGTTTCTCCAAATTAGGTATATAATCTCTATCTTAATTTTCTATTATTTTCATTTGGTACATGTCGTAGACAACACTGGTTTTTTCGTCTACCTCTACTATAAGTCTAAGCATAAAATAATAGACAATTATTTATATTTGTGTGCTTCTCTAAGTTACAAATTGATATTTATGGATTTATTATTTAATTGTATCCCTATTGTGAGAAAAAGGAGTTTTTACAAATATTTAATACATGTTTCTAGATTTGTTATTAAAGTGTTCCATTTTAACCACACATAGTTTGTTTTCGTAAACATTAATGTATGTGAAGGTAAATATATTGGATGAATTTGTACATCCTCAACTCCTGGATTATTACATGTTCTTTTACCACTATAACTCCTCACAACTAAAAAAATATGTACAATAACATATTTGTTATATAGAAATGTTTTTTTATTGGTCATCAAGCATTTAACATCCAAATTTTAATAGTTACAGTTACTTTTACTAAATCCTAATTGTCATTTTTTGGAGCAGTAAATAATTTTACACAACAGAATCTTCAATTTTCTTTGATTAGTGGATCATTTATTACATTTCAGTAATGGATAATTTTTTACAGCGGTGAAATAAATTTCAGCATGTGAATCATGAATCTTTTCGGCACCGAATCATCTAATTTGTTCCAGCAGTGGATCATGTGATTTATTATATAAACTAATAATTTTATGAGTAATAAATCAAGAGTTTTATAGGTGTGTCTATGTTAAGTAACAAATATAGAATTCTGTTTGTAATAAATATTTAAGGCTCAAGATGCAGTGAATATCCAAACCATCCATGAATAGTCTGATTAGTCACACTAATATATTCACTGTATGAATTTTATTCTCATAATGTAGTAGTAAAAAAATATTTAGTCACAAAATTTCTTCAACATGTATTATAACAACATAATGCAAGCCATTTTATCTGTAAAAGCATGAAATTCATTGTGTGAGTGGTATTTTTAGGCGAAATGTTCCATATGTATGAACATCCAATTGGACTATTTCTGTATTCTTATGGACCTATAGACATATATATATATATATATCTCTTCATATAATCTTAAAATTTCTTATGAAAGTAAATTAAGGGTTTTATAATATTTTCATCATAATGTGTAATTTATTTATGATGATGATAGTTAAAAATATGAATTCCCAATTATATTACCTTTCAAAGAAACCAAACCGAACGAAATCATGATTCTTACTAATCATCACCTCAACACCTTCTCAATCCCATCAACTCCTTTCAAAATCCAGAAAACATTAAACTCTCTCTAGGATGCATTTAACCATTTATCACAATCTCGCTTCTTACCTCCATCTTCACCTTCACCTCCACCTTTTGTTTTATCTATGTCTCTTATCTCTAACTCTTCCATTCCATCGTGTTCCATCTTCATCACAATTAGTCTTCACTTTATTTCCTCATGTCATGGGCACCCCATTCACTTTATTATCATCATTTTATTCTAAGCATTATATTGAGTACAATGACTTTAATTTTTTTTTTAAATGACACAGAACAAGATGATTTGATTGAAATTTGAATAGTCTCATGCATTTTCACGGGCGGAGTACTAGTTCATTATAAATGAATGTTTTAATAGATATTTCATATCACAAAAATTCAATTTATGTTTTATCATATGCAAATAAAAAT
The DNA here is from genome assembly GCA_963277665.1 of Viscum album. Lineage (NCBI taxonomy): Eukaryota > Viridiplantae > Streptophyta > Magnoliopsida > Santalales > Viscaceae > Viscum > Viscum album. Next base: position 1,884,995,949 of record OY728163.1, read on the forward strand.
CATTTATAAAGTGGAAAAATAAGAGTTAAATATAATAATTTTTATATTAAATATATAATATAAATATTTATATTATTAGGGTCTTGATACATATCTCTTTATTAAACCCGAAAATTACCTAAGGGTATGGTGCGTGATGGATAGATTTTCATGGGGTGGTTCGACGTACATAGTTTCGGTCATGATCTCGGTGAGATTAAACTTATCCCATAAATGGATTCACTCATGATTTAGTTTTTGTTTGTTATCTTGGGATTGGTTGAGGTAAAATCCCAGTTATTTTATCTCCCTTGAAAGCTCTAATAAATGGGCTTCATATGGTTTTATCCTGCTAATTGAGGTTATTAATTTTTTTGTATGAGTCAATTGGATTAATCATAACTCCATATTTATACTAATCATATGATCATTGTATAAGGAATATATTACCAATGCTTATGATTCTCAATAAAATTTTAAATATAATAGGGTATAATAAAACAAAAGAAGCGTACACATTTTTTATAACTATAATAAGAAACGTAATTCAATAACAAAGGGATTTTTTATAAAAATTAAGTTTATTAAAATCTTAACCCCTTCATAAAATTTTCCCTCAAAATTTTCATTTCATACACTAAAATAGATGAGGGTAATTTTGTTTCATCACCCCCATTGGCTCCAACATCACTTCTTCAAACCTGTGGTTTCTCCATAGCAATTTGACTACTTGTATTTTCTTATTTCATAGAACTTTTCCACTAAGATCTAAGATCTTCACCAGCTGATCTTTATATGAAATATCATTCTCCAATAGTACCACCTCAAAATTCATCACATGTAAGTGGTTTGGTGTGTACTTACTCAAGAGGGATACATAGAACACATCATGTACTTGAGATAGGTTATGTGGGAGTGCAAGTTGATAGGCCACCATGCCAATGCAATCAAGGATCTCAAAGGGACCAATGTATCTTGGACTAAGATTTCCATTCATCCAAAATATCATGACTTTATTCCATGTTGATTTGTAGAGGAATACCATATCTCCGACATTAAACTCTAGATCTCATCGACAATTTTCATCAGATCTCTTTTTTTGACTCCAATCAACCCTAATGTTTTGTTGAATGGTCCTGAACTTTTGTACTATTTCCTTGACCATTTTAGGACCTAGTAGTTTATGTTCCCAAATGTTATACTAGAAAGGGGGTTTTCTTCACCTCTTCCCATAAAGGGATTCATAATGATCTATTTATATTTTTGATTGTAAACTATTATTGTATGAGAACTAGACCATTGGAATATGTTTCTCTCTTCTTCCTTTTCATCCCATTAATCATGCTCTCAGAATTTCATTGAGTGTTTTGGTAGTCCTCCCATATTGGAACTTAGTTTAAGGGTTATAAGTCATGCTTAATTTAAACTAAGTATTTAGAGAATGTTGGAAACTATTTTAGAACATAGATGTAAATCTTGAATTTTGATCAGATATAATTGATAGTGGTGTTCCATGTAGCCTAACTAGTTCTCTAATGTATATCCTTACAAGTTGATGAAGTTATAAGTCCAATTGAATTGGAATGAAGGGAGAAGTATTTGTAAAAAAATCTACCACAACACATATAGAATTATTTCCACTTGATGTCTTTAGAAGAGAAATAACAAATGATATAGTTATGTTTTCCCATGTCTATGTAGGTATGGGAAATAGTTTTATAAACCCATGGGATTTTTTTTCATTTCATCCTTCACTTGCTAACATAAAATACACATTGATGTATAATCCACAATCTCTTTATTCATATTATCCCACCAATAGTGCTCCTAGAGATCTCAATTCACCTTTGTGATACTTAGATGGATGGAGAAGGTTAAGCTATGTGCATAATCCAACAGATTCTTTTTTAACTTAGGATTTGATGGTACACATAGTTGTGACCCAAATATTATAACTCCTTCATCAATTTTAAACATTGAAGACTTTTCTTTTCTTATAGATTCCACTTTCTTCTGAATTTTCACATTATCTCTTTGTACATCATTTATCTACTACATAATGGATGGTTTATAAATAATTAAAGAAAGGATTATTGATGTTTATTCCTTTATGATTCACAATTTCATCCTTCTCAATTATATGAATATTAAATCCTTATCAATTTTCATTAATGATAAAATTAATGATCATCTCTAATTAAATTGTATACCTCTTTATTTGATTTCCTAAGATTCTAGTGGATTGATAATTCATAGTAATTGATAATATATAGCCATATTCACTGACATATATTCAAATAATTATGTCTGAATATATACTTGAGGCTCTTATAATCCATGTATATTTCACACTTCTATAAAAATAGATACTGATATCATATTTTTAATGGAAATATCATTACAAAAAACCTCATATAATGTGTTGGGTAGTGTTTTTCATGAACTTTCAATTTCATTAAGTCATAGGATATCACTTTTTCATTCAGTATTACTACAGAGCCCAATACCTTCTTCAAAGCATCATTATATACAACAAAAAGTTCCTCACTTGTGGGTAGAATAATTACATATATATTGATAAGACACTTTTTATACTCGTTGAAGCACTCCTCACATTAATTATTACAAAAAAAATTGACTCCCTTCTGAGTTATATGTGTTAGAGGGTTTTAAAATCAAGATAAATTTCTCACAAATCATCGATAATACCTAGAAAGTCCAAAGAAACTATGGATATCTGTCACAAATGTTGACCTGAAACATCCTACAACTGCTTCTGTCTTTAAAGGGTCCACAGATATCCCATTACCTATGATAATATACCCCAATAATAATAATTCCTTTAATATAAAATGATTTTTTTTCTTTTCTTAAACCTTCTCCTTTCGTAAGGTATTCATCATTGTTCTTAGATGCTACTCATGCTCCTCCTTTATTTTATAGTATATTAGAACATCTTATATAAAAAAAAATTAGGTAATCTCTAAATACATTATTCATCAAGTTCATAAATATTTTTGGATCATTAGTGAGTCAGAATGAAATTACTATGAACTCATAGTGTGTGTATCTTTTATGGAAAGAATTCTTGGGTATATCATCCTTATTCATCCCTAATAATACTCTGATCAATGATATAACTTGGAGAATTATTGGGATCCATGTATTTAATCAAACAGTCATCAATCCATGGAAGAGGATACTTGTTCATTATCATGATATTTTTGTGCTCAAAATAAACAATTCAAAGGCACATGGACCCATCCTTATTCATTATGAAAAGGACTGGTGCACCCCATGGTGAAGCACTTGGGTGTATGAACCATTATTATAAATTATACAATAGTTTCTTCTTTAGTTCCTCAAATTACACAATATCTATTTCATATGGAATTTTGAATATTGGAAAATCCCAGGGTATAATCTCGATTGAATATTCAACCTCTTGACTATGAGGAAGACCATGATTTTTCTTGGAAACACATTAGTGTAATCCCTCACTTTGGGAATGTCTTAAAGGATGATCATTACCTTAGACTCATTAATTTGATCAATATACACTTACTTATAGGGAAATAATATCCATTCATGAGATGTTGGTTCTAAAGAAGATTCATCCTCCTCATTTCACTTTTACATAATTGAAGGAAGATTTGCGATATGAAGAGTGATTTATTTATCATGAAAATATATGTTGTATCTATGTAATGAAATCATATCGATACCCATAATTTCATCAAATTACACTAAAATGATTATCACAAGTTTCACTAGGAGATTGATTTCCCTATTTACCATTTTCACTGAAAAGATCAACTTTCAATCTTTATAGTGGTGTTTGAATTGTTCTACTAAAATTGTATGATATGAAATAATGCATAGAACCAGAATCAAAAGTTAAATTAACCATTATTGAATGAATAACCAGTGTACCTATCACCACTTCATTTTTGGGATCCACCTTAGTGGTTTTTGATATCATAATCTCTTTCTTTAAGGCTTGGAGGTTTGTTGGTGTTGATTATCTCTGAAAACCCTTAGCTCAGGGTAGAGGTCCACATAGTTTTATTTTCCCTTGCAAATGAAACATTGGACAATAGGATGAGGGATGAATAAAGTATTACTATCTTACATTAAATTGATGGGATTCTCCAATCATCAATCACTAGCTAGGTAACCTTCCTTTCCACACCTAAATAATTTCTACATCCCATTCAGGTAATTTCTAGGGTGCTTCTTTCCACACTTTTGATTAGTGGGATGTTGAATTTTTTTTACCACTGTCAGATTTATCTATCCAACCTCTAGAATTGAACTCCACTATCTACTTCATATCCTTATGAAACCCTTGAGATTCACTGATCTCCATTTTGACATTAGGGGAACATTAGACAATTTTCACATAGTTTTCAAAGATCCAAATCTATTGGGCTTTTCATAGAATCTATTGTATCCCACCAAAGAAGTGATCAACTTTGAATTTATGGGTAATGAAAATCTTAGAGGCATATTGTGAAAGGCTTGTGAAGTTTTCCTTATTTTCCTATATGGATTAATTTTCCATTTGTATGGGGGAAAATAAATCCCTTTCCGTTTTAAGTTAGAGAGTGTGAGGAAAATATTTGTTCAGAAACATTTTCAATAATTCCTTCCTCTCCATTGCCTCAATATCATTCTCATGGTTAGTATTCATGATCAATGTCCACCATTAATAAGATTATCCTTCAATATGATAAGCATATAGTATAACCATCTCTTTCTTGGATCATTCAAGGACATAGAGGATCTTTTCAATGGAGTTGATTCATTGTTCCAGGATTAAGTGATCAAATGATCCATTTAAATTTAGAGGCCCTTTTCACATAAATGTCTAAATTGCAACTTGATCCTTCTTTGGGGTATTTGGGTGTTCCTCTTAATTTAGTTTATCTAAACCTAATTCGACTAAGAGATTATCATAAAAAAGTTCATCATTCCTTTTTCCATTGGTTTGGGAATCTCATTTGAGCAATCATCACATTTCCCTATACATTGGTTGTTTAATTGGTTCCTCCTATTTCCATATATTGGATAAAATATAGGGAAAACTGAGGGTTAGTATTTTTAAACTATTATGAACATTATCAGGAATATAACAAAATTAAAAGGATAACTATTAAATGACATTTATTTCATAACTTATTAATGTCTATGATTTAATCTAAGTTTTCCAAGATCTATTTTCTAATATAAAAACTTATGGGAATTTTTTTCCTTAATAATGGTTTATAATGAGCTTGAAAATTTACCAAATCATATCCCCCAAGAGTGTAAAACTATGTGTATAGAAATGCCCATTTTTGTGCACCATTTCTCGATCGATTCTAGATCAATACAATGTTTTTGGGGTGTTAACCCTAAATACATCTATTGAAAATCCACATTTACTTGTAGTATCCAAAAAGGGATATATTTTCTTGGAAATAAATTACTATATACTTTAAAAAAATTAGGGATGTCTTATTATTCTTAGATTCATCCCTAAATATTTCTCTATAGTTTTATAATCTAAATGATAAAAATAACAAAACCTTCTTCTCATACCATCTATGACAACCCTAATCTTTATTACACATTAATTAATGAGTTATTAAATAAGAATACACATAATACAACCCCGAATATTAAAAATTATAGTTTATTTGGGTAACTAGGTACATTACATAACGACGTAAAATATGGTATACAACAACATTATTGAAAACTTGCTTAACATGCTCATTATATTCCATCGTACTTAAAATAGAAAGGGATAACCGAGGAACATACAAAAGAAATGGGAGATATATAATGTTTATTAAGGGAATAAACAATTAATAACATGAAGAATATATTACATGTTATATAAAAGGAATTTTAATGGGATATAAAAGTTTTGAGAACCATAAACATGAACAATGACGCATGATATAGCATGATAACATAAAGGAAACATGAGAACATGTAAACAACATTAAATATGGAATCCCAAACATTATTTAAGGTTAACCAATAATACATCATAATATAATGTTATTAGGATAACCTCTCATTCACCATACATGGCACGTCATGAGATTAAAATGTTACCAAATGCATTGGAGCACTATCTGGGTGCACCTATTATAATCATATCATGTACATGAATAAGTGTTCCACATAGATCAAATAAAAAAGTAACATATTTCAACACATTTAATTCTTTGATTAAGTATTTTGGGCTAAAAACATGTGATCCACCAGTTAATTAAGTATAGTTACAACAATTTGAATACCATTGAATGGAAATGGGTATTGTTATAAACTACACAAATGTTCGATGAGGAAAGTCACAGTGACTTTTCAGAAGCACAATGTCAGTAGTTAAAAGTTTCATAAAATGGTTCAATGAGAAATAAATGGGTCTCTCATCACATTTATGTCAAAATTATAGTATGATGTATATGTAATAACGTAATCCAATATGACATTTTTTGAATTAATAGGCATAAGAAAAGGAGGGTTCTTGAATAAAAACTTGGCATAGAAAAATCACAGGATAATTTCAGTAGCATAACGGAGGTACATTTGGAATCAAGTAAGGGATTAATAAGAGTGAAAGGGGTAACTCAAAACTTTAAAATAATAAAATTAGTAATGGAGGTGTAAAAATGAATATAAAATTAATAGGAATTGGAATATAAAGTGCATTTCCAAAATAAGGAGCTTGAATAAAGAAGAGAAAGAGAGGATCCCTTACCTTGAGAGGTAGATTCCAAAATCTTGAGAGGAGATTCTTGAGAGCTTGGGGAAAATTTTGAAGGAATTTATAGAGGTTATGAATGAGTAAGTATGTGATACAAGGGTTTTTAGTGAAGAGGAATGGTAGATTTGGTTGTTTCATATAGGAAAAGCGAGGGGGGTTCTTTATTATTTCCCAAACTCATGTTTTGGACTCTATATAATAAATTAGTCAAAACCATAAGCATTAACATTGTTTTTACCCATGGTTTATTATAAAAATAATTTATTTTCTTAATTTTATAAGTCCAAGGGCTGAAATCAATAAAATATTACCTTTGGTGGTGTGGAAGTGAATAATTCTTATAAAGAAATGATTTCAAAACATTAAAATATAACATAGGTTTTAGAGGATTCATAAAGGCATTATAAAATAAATCCAATAACCTGAAAATAAAATCATTTTAAAGGGCAAATGTATATTAGGTCCTTGATTCCTTTTATAGTATTTATTAAATCACTTTTGGGTCATTATGATATGATAATACACATTGTATATTTATACCCTATTTAATTTTTACCCAAAAAATCGATTGTCTCATAAAATTATAAAAAAATCACTATTGGATAATATTTACTTGATTATTCCAAAAATAATATTTATTTTATCAAAATAACTTTCTAAAAAATTTAATTTCTTACTTTTAAAACAGGAATCGACATTTATTGAGAAATGTTAGGTTTTTTCAAAATAAAATTTTTCAAACCCTTATAAAAAATAAATTTGACTTCATAAAAATTGTAAAATAATTTATATTTAATAAATAATATTTCATTATATTATTTCATTAATTTATAATTTATATTTCAAATTCATGAATTCATTAAAAAGGAATTTCTTAATTGAAATTTCATATCACAAAAATACAATTTGAATTTTATCGTATCAAAATAAAAATTATTTATAAATTAACAATAATTATAAGTAAATATAATCATTATTTTATTAAAAATAAAATATTTGTATTTATATATAATATATCAGCCTTTTCTGGAGCAATGATAGGCGTGTTTCTAGGTACTTTTTGTTGTTGTTATTAAATACCTTTGGGTTGGGGTATGAACTAGGGTGCTTTTAGGTGAAGTTTTAAAGGAACTTTCACTACTAGAAAAATGAACTATAGCCACAGTTTTGTGATATGTGGCTATAAGTCCGTTTATAGCCATGGTTTTAATTAAAACTCATGGCTATATGGTTTCTGAAATAGTTTTCGGCTCTCTCATATCCCCAACCACTCACGAACAACCTTAAACCTATGACTTGTTCTCACTCGGCAGCCCTCTCTTCTCGGCGTGACTTCTCCTCTTAGCCACCCTCCTCTACCCTCATGACTTCTCCTCTCTTGGAAGTGACCTCTACTCTCGGCAGCAACCTCTCCTCTCGGTGCTGACCCTTCTTCCCTGATGGTCGTCACAACCTATCCTCTTCTGGATCCTCATCCCCCAATGGTTCTCAAATGTACTTCGCGAAGCTTCCCTATTACCACCCCCCTCGCGACACTTCCCGTCATTGCCACCAAATGAGGAAACATGGTCGCCTTCATGGTAACATCTCACCTCTCAAGAATGTCAAAGTGGAATTCATTCTTGAGCTTTGAGAGTCTCCTTATTCCACCAAATTCCTTCATGCTCATGATTCTAGGCATGTTCACATCCTTCATTCACCCTTTATTTTCTACTTTATTGTGCTGCATTTTGAGGCAGTGGCAATTGTTCATATATCCCTTTATTCTCGGTTTAATTTCAATTGAAGCTTACTTCCAGGTACATGATTCTTATTCTCTATTATTTTTTTCATCTATGCAACTAGAATATTTCAGTTCTCCTTGAGGTGGATGGAATGATTATCAAATAAAGGAAATGATATATCATTAAATGAAATTTAAGTGGATGTACCGTTTTTACATGTTTTACCTGTTTATTATTATTTATAAGTGATGATTATTTCTCTAAATTTAAAAGTTTTTATTATGTCCATGTTGTGAATGTTGTGAAATAGTAAAACCCTAAGGTTGATTTAGAGTCCTTATTGTCATTTTTGTTTAAAACCAACACTCATAAAATGATAAGTACTTATATAAGACTAATAAATTCTTAAGTGTGAACCTAGAATTTGTGTGAAAATAATTGTGAAAGTGATGATGAATTAATGAGAAAACTCACCCTTTAAGTGAAATATTGATTAATGTGGTTTGGAAATTTTCGGTTGTGCACTGATAGTATGTTTATTTTTGTCCTTATGAATGTAATACCACTTATTCCTTTACTTCTTTGATTTTAGCAAGAGTTTTAGGCTCACTTATTTCATCACCAACACATCCTCCATTTCTTTTGTTTCCTTCTCAAGATATGATTTTTTTTCTAATTACCCTTTAATAATCTAATTATGTTCATGTAGGCCTCAATAAATTTGATTATCCAGCTCAAAAACATCTTAATTATTTTTTTAATTCACATAAATTTAATGTTCCTCACTTTATTTCAAGTGTTATTTCTTCTATAGACTTCAATAAATTTTCTTATGAACATAATTCTATATAAATCACATGGACAAAATTTTCCTCAATATCACTCAATAATTTTTTATTCTTTTATACAAAAACATATTCTTCAATATATTCTCCTTTTGATTCTAAATTCAATTTTTTAGACAGTCACACAATTATATTGTTTTTTATGATCTGAAGAACATTAAAAATATCTCAAAAAATATAATTCAAACTCATCTTTTTCCTTTTGAATATCAGGTATTTTTACACACAATCTTCTATGTGAATTATTATACCCGATATTTTATATTCATATTGAATAGGCCATATTATTAATATGAAATTTGTATTTTGAATTAGTTTCATACATGAAAAAATTATTCTTTTATTTAATGTTCTCAAAATTTGATCTTTTGGGATTATTCTCTCTATTTGGTCATTTAATTCCCATGTGGGCCTCTCCTTAGGGCCTTGGCCTTCAGTTGGGATTTTTCCCATATATCTTCTAGGTCTCTGATCTAAGATGGATCTTTTAATAATTATTGATCCCTTACATTATATGATTAATCTACACCATCCATTTATCTAGGGTGTTTGAGTGCACTATGTGGCGTTCGGTTCTTCATGGTGTCATGGTGCACTATGATAGGGTGTGCTGCTAATGAATGCAGTATGTGTCAGGGGAAATTAATAAAAACTTTATCCCTTGTTGGTTCAGCATACACAGTCACTCATCCTCTAAGATCTAGTTTTTCTCTCTCTTTGTTTTAGCACTGAAACCCTATACAGGTTGTTCTTCCTCCTCAGTGGTAAGTCACAGTTCATTCTAATCTCAATAGTACACTACTGAATATTCAATGACATCATTCTTTATTGAATAAAACACTAGCATGAGTACCCAAGTGGGAGTATTTCTAGACCATATGAGAACCTTAGTGATCACCATTACCCTCCATAATTTTTAAGTATCATTACATCCTACCAAAAAAGAACATAATGTGATTAGAACAACCAGACATCTTTGTGTCCAACACTGTAAGTCTTTGAATCTTATTTTAAAGTTGTATTTTTTTATCATTTTTATGTTTCTTCATCATTTTATACTATAACTGTTTCTTATTTTAATATTATTAAAAAACTCAAGTCTGGGGGGTGTTCTTGTCGTGCAAGCAGGGTCTAAGGGGACTGAATAACTTAAATTATGTGTTCTATAATTCTTTCATTAAGTTATTTCAACATGAATATTTAGATTATGATGTATTGGATGATACTTTCAAATCCCAATATTGGTCTTTAGGTATTGGTATGTTATTCCTTTTTGTCTTTTCACCCTTACCCCTCACAAAGTTGTATCAAATCCAAACTTGTTTTACTTTTCTATCAAACCTATTTCTTTTGTTAGTAATTGATTTTGTGTATTTTTTCATTGTGATCACTTAATGAATTGCCTCTATTTATCCACTCTATTTTATTAGAGACAATTTTACATTCATAATTCCTCTGTATTTCAAATCTATTTTGATAAACATTGTATATGCTTGAGATTGGTAAGATTTTTGGGGTGTACACTTAGCATTGTATGCAAGAACTATACATCTAATCTTCTTGTAAAATTTTCAAAAACTAGATTCAAAATCAAAAAATTCGATGGTGATAATGACTTTAACATTTTAAAAAATAAGATGAGATCCCTGTTAGTTCAACAGGGATTAATTTATTCCATATGTAGGCCCATGAATCATGTAATTACTATAAATAAAACAGGAAAAACTATCATAGAATATAATGATTTTTTCATGTATTTTTTAGTTAAATAACGTAGTTCTATGTTGCTTTTGTTAGGATATAAAGTGCTTTGGGAAACTTCCTTTGAATCTATAGCTGGTATTATTTTTCTTAAACTAGAAAAACTATACATGACAACCAATTTAGTCATAATTTATTATAAAGGACACCAAATTTTTTCTTTTAAGATAAAAAACAGTAGTTTTATAACGGAACATTTAGATTAATTTTACAAAATAATGTATGATCTATCCAACATTAATATTCTTATGATGACATTAAAAAACATTAAAAAAATCAAATTTTCCTTATTGATTTCCATTTTACTTTTTCTTAAATTACTTGATTGACTTTTCTTTAGATTAATTCATTTAATTTTCCGTAATCTATTGACAAAAAAAATGTTACCATGATCCTTCGTTGGGTACTTCAATCTACCACTTTGGATTTATTCTCAATAAAAATTTCTCATTAATATTTCCATAAATTCAAAGACTTATTCTCTACCTCATATGGATAAAAATTCAATTTCACTTTATGTGGGATAAATTTGTTCAATTTTCCATTATTCTTATTGACCTAAATTCAAATCCCTTTCTTTGAAATTTTGTGATGAGGGAAATATTTCTTCAAGTTTTTTCTTTTTCTTCCATTATCTTTCATTGAACTAAATATGACTATTATGTTTATTGAGATAGGTATGACAACCCTTTTCTTAAATAAAAGGGTCCCAAATCAGCCAAATCTAAGTCTATGGGATCTATGCCCATTTTAGAAGACAAGTGTGATATATGTAGACATTAATACTTTTTAAAAAATTAATAATGTGTTTCCAAGTTCTAAAAAATCATCTCTTAGTGTTAAATTCATTATTTTCCCATTCATCTTAATTTATTTCATCAATATCAACAGACAAAACAAAATTTATAAAACATGAAATAACAAGTTTCTACCCATTTTTGAAATCATTTTTTTCATCAATAAATCATTTTTATCCCATTTTACTGAATCATCAATTTTCATATAATAATGGGAAAGTATGGAAAAAGTTCCTCATATATGAAAGAAACTTCAATTATATGGATTTTATATATTAGGAATTTATTTACCATCAAATATTGATTTATTCTATGAGTACTTTAATGTTCACTTTACCACAGCATTAGAATTCAGATTCTGAATCATTAGATTTTTGGGATTTGTTTTACTTTATATTAAATTCATTAGGTCTCTAAAATCAATATATTTAACATTTATTTCTTTATAGGGGTAAACACTTACTCAATTGTATCACCTTAAATTTCATTTTTCATTGAACCACATCACAACTAATAAAGGAATAAGGTTGATCTACCTTTCCTTATTAGTTAGAGTAATAGGGTTGAGAGTATTATCTCAATATAAAATCAGTGTTCATGTTAGCTTCATCATTCTTCATGTGACCAAACTTGGTTATCCAGTAATTAATATTCTTACGCGTCATAGACTTATTTTTCAATGTTTTATTTTTCGTATATGGGGTTTTCTTCTTCATGTACTCTAGAAATGAAAATTCATCCTTATTTTATTTTTTATACAACCTCATTGATTCCTCAATTTTTCTTGTCTTTACATCCATGAAAACCTTCGAAATATGTTTATTTTTCTTCTTACATTGTTATTTTTATTTCACAGTAACCTTCATATCTTATTAAAACAAAATCTTTTTATTTATTAGTTCCTCATACCTAGGTAATAATGTCATTAATTTTTTAGAGTGTTTTTAACATCCTTACATCATCCCAAATTATTATTTTTCCTCCGTAATGTTACCCATCAGTGGTATCTTCCAATTAACATTAACTTATTTATTAGAGATGTATTACATCATTACAATTTTCTTATGTTATTCTTGTATTGATTCAATGTTTTTCTTTATAGTAATTTCATTAACATTAATATTCAATGATTTCTTATATATTTCCAAAAAATCATCTTTCCTTCTATAGTAGAAGATTATTTGTTTTAGTGTGGCATTTGATTTTACTTTCATCAATGGTGTAACCTTCTTTGAAACTTAATTTTCTTTACAACCCATAGTAGAGTTACCAACTATTTTCCTTTTATTTTTCTTGCAGTATTGTGGTCTACTTCCATTATTTGTACAAAATTTGTTCTTGGTAGTTGCCATCCAGTACTCGCCATCACCATTACCACACCATCCAAATTTTCTAATTAATTTTCTAAGATATTGAAATTTTTTTTCAAAATATTTTCTCAATTCCATTTAATAATATTGAATTTATCTAAATTTTTATTAAATCCCATTTTTCAACCCCTTGACAAGCGCCATATCCTTTTTAATAGTCATTTATTTTATTTCAATAGTCACGCCCTTGGGTCTGAACATTCCCCAACACTAGTAGTTTCCATGAAATCTAATCTTCTTCAATTGAATATAATTTTACTGGTGGAGAGATATTTCATAAATTTTTCCATATAGTCACCTTTTGTGATAATTCTTACATTAATTATTTCTTCCATCTTCACTGAAGTGGTGCATTTAACAATATATTTATTCACCCATATTCATGGATAATTACAACCATCACTTTTAAATGTAGTGGAATTTTTGTATACAAACTCATTAGAATGTGGCATTTACATATTCTTAATATTTTAAGAAGAAGATTCTTTAAATTTACTCATTCTTATCCCACTACAATAATGTGTCTTGTGTGATGTAAAAAATTTATTAGGAACTTCGTTATAATTTCCTCTCTCAGCATCAAGTGAGTATTCAATTTTAGTGGTTTCAAAATTCTTTAATTTAAATTATAACTCAAGAAATATTAAATTTTATGTTTTTTTCTAGTCTTTCATATTGTTTAAATTATCTTCATAGTCATCCTTAAATTTTTGAATATTTTCTTCATGCACCTTACATTCATTCTATGTTGAAATTTCAAACACTTTTATTCTTATAGATTAAATTTTACACTGAGAGTTATTGGATTCAAGGGGGGAGGGTGCAGGGGGTCTGGTGCTGGGGGTCAGGTGTAGGGGGTCTGGTGCAGGGGGATGGGGGTATGCAGGGTTAGGGGCAGGAGCAAGGGGAGGTGGAAGGGTAGGGTAAGGGGTAGGGTGTATATGGGGTGCAAGGGGGGAGGGTTCAGGAGGGTTTTCAGGGGTAGGGGGAGTGGAAGGGTGTAGGGGGTCTGCAGGGGTAGGGGAGAGGGTGGTTGTCTGCAGGGGGTCTGCAGGGCAGGGGGTTCAAGGCAGTGGGAAGGGGGTTAAAGGGGTAGTGGGGTAGGGAAAACTAGTAGGGGGGAGGGTGTAGGGGGTAGGGGTAGTGGGAGGAGGGAAACCTGGTAGGGGGAGGGTGCATGGGGGTCTGCAGGCAGTGGGGAGGCGCAGGTGGGGTGCAAGGGGGTCTGTAGGGCAGTGGGGAGGGTGAAGGTGAGTTTCAAGGGGGGAGGGGTTGGGGTGGGTGGTGAAAAGTGGGTGGGGGCATAGGTTAATGATGAATCCATTCATGAATAACCTTTATATATTCACCCAATCACATATAGTGCCCCCTATATGGATGGACTAATTTTTTATTCAATTTTTGGAATTATAATAATTTCCCCCTTTCATGAAATCCATACATGAATAATAGCATCATTAAATAAATATGATTTAATATTTTAACCATATCCTAACTTTATTACTCTCTCATTCTTATTTTTTTCTATTTAGACCATAAGAATCTTACTATTTCTCTATATTCTAAACATCATTCTTATTTCTCTTCAATTTTATATTCATGAATCATCATAAACAAGAATATTTTAATGATTTCATTAATTATATATGTTCTCATTTCTATACATTATGTTTATCAGATCATATTATTGGTAACATAATGATATTATATGAATCACCATATAAAGATTGAATATTTTCATTAATTAAATGTGTTCTCATTTTTATGGATTATTTTTATCCAGATTCTTCACTCCTTCCACTGATTTAGGTGCATAAACCAATGAATATTTCAAAAATCATGATGGTGGTAGTGGTGGTAGTTTTGGAGGATGTGATAATGATGTTGGTGTTTCTATAGGAGATGATAAGGGTCATGATGGTTATGGTGATACTGATATTGAGGTACATTTTAGATGTAAATTTTATTCTTGGTTTATACATTTAATTTTATCAAATAGTTCTTTTTATTACGATAATATTGATATTGAAATTTTGTATTGTTTATATTGGAGAGATTTTTAATTCTTATGATATATGTTGTATTATTCTTGAGTTTAGTTTTATTTTGAAGGTGGTGTTTTTTTTGCTCGTAGCTAGACGATGTGAGAACTGCTATAAGGTGAAGCTATTATGGAAGCATTTGGTGATTAAATGTAGCTAGGTAAGAATCAATTTACATTATTATTAAATTTGTGAGACAAATTTTCATGAGGGATTATGGACCATGGGATCCATATATACCTTATTTTAGACTAATAAAAACTTTATACGCTTGACCATAATTATTGTATCCCACATTTTATTCCTTTGTATTAGATAATGGAAAGAATACTCAACGTACATGTCCCACATGTATCCTTATAATTTCCATGAAAATAGGCCCTAAAGGGACCAAATAACACAAAATCTTCTGTACTTATTTATTTTATTGTTCATTTATATTGAATCAATTTATACTAATCATTCTTGACGGAATTTATTTGTTATATTAAATGGTGTGTACCTAGGGAACACATACTGTGTTTTTTGAAGCACATAACTCGGCATGTATAGGTGTACAAACCCTTATTTTACACCCGAACACACATGGTGTGTGTTCTATGGTATATTCCATTTATGATACCGATAACATGACATAGGTTTCAGAAGAGGACACACCTATTAACCCTACTGCACCGTGTGTAATGGAAAAAACATGACATTTATGTTAGGTTAGATTGGCTCGATGTATACTGGTGGTAGATTCCTAAGTAACTCATTAGTCCCATATGTCATGTACCCTATTGGGATATACAATATAGTTAACTCAACATGGATATATTACAACATTACACGCCCTACCTTTTACTCGGACTTAAAACCATGTTATAAAAAGTATATTCAGTATACTATGTGACTTCTTATGTTTCGTATTTCTTCTCACCTATGTTTCAGCATCTAAAAATTAAATATTATATTTAGAGTAATTTTATATTTATATAATTATGGTATTATTATATTATACATAATATAAATTTTATGATGTATTTTAAAGTTTTTGATATTATTTTCCCTACAAATGAGACTACTAGGTTTGGACAACTTAATCAGAGCTGGAACATGGTTAAGTACTCCATAATAAATATTCTAGTGACATGGAATGGTTCCTAATAATTATATGAATAGTTATACACTAACTAAGAAACATATTTATTATAGGATTTACTTCCTCTATATTCTTTCTAGGAGTTCAAAACTACCCGCACATACTCAAAGTAGGAGTCCTCCATATTAGGGGCTAATTTGTGGAACTAGTTACAGGGGCAAGGGCTGGGGGAGGGGGAGGGGGGAATGGGGGAGGGGGAAGGGGAAGGGGGGAGGTCTGTAGGGAAGGTGGGATGGGGAGGGGGATGGAGGGTGTTGGGGTAGGGGTAGGGGGTAGGGGTATGGGGTAGGGGGCAGGGGGCAGGTCTGCAGGCCAGGGAGCAAGGGGGTTTGTAGGGCCGATGGAGGGTTGGGTGGATGGGGCATGGGGGAAGGGGGCGGTTTGTAGGGCAGGTGTAGGGGTGTTTGGATGGGTCAGGGGGCAGGGGGAGGTCTCTATGGAAAGGGTAAGGGGTAGGTCTATAGGGTAGGGGTAGGGGGTGGTCTGCAGGGCCTAGGCAGTGGGCAGGGGGCAGGGAGTCTGTAGGCCAGGGGGTAGACCTCACGAATGGTTTTTAGGTATTTTCATTAATTATATGTGTTCTCATTTGTATGAATTATGTTGACTATTTTATTTTCAACATAATGATTTTATATGAATCACCATATAAACATTGAATGTTTTCATTAATTAAATGTGTTTTCATTTGTATGCATTATGTTTATCAGGATTCTTCGCTCCTTTCATTGATTTAGGTGCATAAACCAATGAATATTTCAATGATCATTATGATGGTGTATGTGGTGGTGGTCTATGAACTGGTGATAATGATGTTGTTGTTTCGATAAAATATGATGATGGTCGTGATGGTTCTGGTGGTGCTGATATTGAGGTACATTTTAAATGTAAATTTAATTCTTGGTTTATATGTTTAATTTTATCAAATAGTTCATTTTATTTTTATGATATTGATATTGAAATTTTATATTGTTTATATTGGAGATAGTTTTAATTCTTATGATACATATTATATTATGTTTCAGTTTAGTTTTATTTGGAAGGTGGTGTTTGTTTTTGCTCGTAGCTAGACTATGTGAGTACTGTTATAAAGTGAAGCAATTATGGAAGAATTTGGTGATTAAGTATAGATGGGTAGGATTAAATTTTATATGTTTATTAATTGTGGATGTAGGGTCTATTTTCCATGGTTTTGAAAGTGTTGTTAGGGACCAAGATCCATGGTTGAACCTTTGGTGTAGTTAACAAATTCCATTTTAAGATCATGGATTTATCCTATAATTTACCTAGGATTAACCGTGGTATTATTCTCTAATTTCCAAGGTTAACCCATGTCCATACATGTAAAACTTTCATAGTTCAAACCATTTCTATAAATGGAATAATTCCATGGATTAAATGTAACGACCCAAAGTTTTTCAATAAAAATTCCCTTCTTAAAATTATGTCATAAAATCACATGAATGCACAACATAAAGAACTACTAAGTGATAAGTGACCTTTAATCATAAGTTTGTCACTTCTGTGTTTGGAATTTTGAAAATCCGACATACACGGTTGTGTTCAAGATGATTTTTGGAGTTTGATAAAACAAACTTCTTTTTTGGTGAATAGTAACATACCCTTATGAATAGTAAAATGAATAGTAATATGACCCTTATGAATAGTAAATAATAATAATATTTTATTTTCTTAAGGCAATAAGATAATGAGATCTTAATTAATTTTTCAATGAGAAATAATACTAAGTGCACCTTAAAGATTGTTATTTTTCGAATTAACTATGACTTTATTTAAGGAAAATTAATAATATTTAGAAAATTAATTTTGAAAAATGGACTACATTTTTGAATTCTACACATCGAAAAATGGTTAGGGTAAATTTTTTGTATTTTTCTGAAAAACTCTAATTTTTTTATGAATAGTAAAATACAGTAAAATACCATATATACAATTTAACAGTTAAATACACTATTCATGACATCACAAGTGATGAAAGACCGCTTGGTTCAAACTCACATGAACTTATTACTATTAGGGGTGACAAGAAACAATACTATTGGTTGTCTTGAGGGATATAATAAAATAATGAATTAAATATTTCAAATTTACCCATCCCCTCCACTATAAAAACCACCCTTCACACCCTCATTCCCTCACACCTGTCAATCTCCATGCCTTCTCTAAACTCTTCCCAAACATCCCCCCTATCCCCTCCCCCATTTCCAAGATCTGATGGTCTCACCAAAATACCAAGCTTAGGCCCTTAAGGAGGTTCTCAAGAGAAGGATTCAAGAGGTAATTTCTCTCCCTCTTTTCGTTTAATTTCCTTTCAAGTTCAAGTTCATTTCTTGATCTCTCCCCACCTATCATCATAAAAATGGTATTTTAACTCCATTATTATACATATACTTTAATTGTATGATTCTAATGGGATATTATATCATACAACCCCCTTTCCCTCTTCCTTTTATTTTATTAAAGAGAACGTTGTTCTTGAGGTGTTAATTTATCACCTTCAAGAATGACATGCTTTGTTCTTCGATTTCTTCCTTCATATCTGGTTATGAAACCATTTTTATGGTTGAACCAGAATATTTTATATGTATTGTTTCCTATTTAATGTTTTGTAACTGACTTATGAACATATTACTAAGTGATAAATTAAAACAAGTTCGTTGTGATCGAAAAACAGCCCAAATTAACCCAAACAATCATCATTTAATTATTATATAATTATTCATCCACATAGATATAATATGATTCATTATAAGATCATTAAAACTCATGTAATCTCATTAATAACATGTAATATCAGTTCTGGATGTTTACCCATGTTCTACCCAATCTTCAATTTAAGAATACAAGTGAACCACTCAAGAAAACCATAAAAACAAACATTCCCGAACAATGTTTTTAAACTATATAACTCATCCAAAGGCACATAAAATAAATTAATGGAACCATAATGAGCCATATTAATGGACACAAGGTTATGTTTTTCTAATTAATGAATATAATTTCATTATACAGGAGATTAAAGGGAAGGAAGCAATCGGATACAAGGTAAAGGGAAATCTCAAACCCAATTTTCTTCCTTCAGGTTCTCACTATTTCACTCCATTTTGATATGGCTACTCCTTAAAGATAATTTCTTCATAATTATATTATATTTTATGTGATATACATGTTTTATAATGAAGTTTATGTCAAACAAAATGTTTTCCAAAAGAACTCTTCTTTTAAGAACTAAACTTTTACCTCTCATTCATGGTTGGTGGTTCTTGTATCAAGTATGTTGTTCCCTATTTCTTTTGGGAACCCAAAGCTTATGAATGTATTATTATGTGATGAAACCCCTTAATTTACATGGGTTGGTTATTTTCACTTTTGATATGTGTTCTATGTGGAAATCATGATAATGATAATCTTATGATGTGACGGGTACGCCCGGAATTATATAGCGCAATATGAATGTTTCAAAGTGACAGGTGCGCCCGGAATTATACAGCGCTCCACTGCATTGGGTAAACTGATGAATCTCATGAGTAAATGTGAAATGATGTTTGAACAAGATTCTAGCTTGTTTCACAAGTATTTTTGGTTGTTAACCACTAAAACATGATGTTTCATTTTTATGCATTTCCACAATTAAAGTATTTTATTTATGTTCTTATAATTTTCATGATTTCTTTACCTATGTCATGATTATGATCGCCCCATGCTATATTATTCTTATCTATCCTCTTACTGGGCTTTTAGATCACCCCTTTTTAATGTATATCCTCAGGTGGATACATATACTAAGGAGAGGACAAGTGACAATAATAAGCTAGATAAGAAGAAATTAAATAAATGTTTATTCTTGATGTTGTAATTGCTATGTATGGTCCTAGTTTTCCCAAGACACTAAACCGTTGGATCCTCTATGTGTAATACTATTATGTTGTTTACCTTTAAAATGATGTAATAGTAATTTAATAAAAGGTCAGGATGATATAGTTGGTATCAGAGGAATGGTTTAGTTAATTTGGGAATTAGGATTAGTGAACCCTAGAGAAAACCTCTAGCATGAGACTAAGTACAAGTAGGCACACAAGAAAATCTACATAGGGATACCATATGTTATGTTTTTGGTATAAATTGTTTAAATGAATAAGTTATTCATAACTTGTTTACTTATGTTTCATTCTAACCTTTTATATTTTAGAAAATGGTGGGAACTAGGAGAAATCATGCCAACAACTCGGGTGAGGGCCAATGCAACGATTGCCCAAACGACATCCCCAATGATTTGGGATGTGGAGTTCAAAACCTCATGGCGATTATTACCCAATTATCTTAGGTTATGAACAATAACCATAATAATGTGGAACTTCCTCCTTCATCAAAGAGGGAGAAACTGTCTATCGAATGTTTTATGCGGCAACGACCACCGACATTTAGTAGATCTTCTGATCCACTAGTTGCGGAAAAGTGGGTTAGCTCCATGGAGAATATATTTTATGTTCTTCACTGTTCTGAGACGGAGAAGGTGGCTCTAGCTGTTTATCATCTAGATAGAGAAGCTGATCAATGGTGGGCTTTGATTAAGAACACCAAGCCAAGGGAGGAAATTGAAGAGATGGAATGGAAAGACTTTAAGATAATGTTTCTTAATAAGTATTTCCCACAAACTCTTCATATGAAGATGAAGAGAGAATTTATAGAGATCAATCAAAAAATAAGGAGAATTTGTCACAACCTATGAAGCGAATTTCACAAGGCTTGCAAGGTACGCTTCGGGATTTGTTATCAACAATGATAGAAAAATTGATTTATTATTTAGTGGATTAAAACCACACATTTGAAAGGCTCTTGCAATTCGAGACTTTGGGAGTTATGAAGAAGTTGTTCGATGTGCTCTCAAAGTGGAGATGGAGTTTGGAGAATGGTCCCATGGCTATGGTGATAAGAAAAGAAATATGGAGTTTCAAGCTGTGGATCTAATGACAAAGGTGGGAAGAAAAATCAATGATCCACATGCCAAAAATGTGGGAAGTTGCACCATGGGAACTACCTCAAAGGGACGAGGAAATGCTTCAAGTGTGGTAAATAAGGACACCATGCCCAAGAGTGTCGAAAAGATACAAAAAGGAAGGAGAATGTAGTTGATGAAAGGAGATAACCACGCATGGTTCACTACTGCAACTGTAGGGAGCTAGGGCACTATGCAAACCAGTGCACTAAACCTCGAGTTCTTGAGGGTAATCAGCGTCAGCAACCACCAAAGCCAAAGGAACAAGGGAAGGATTATGCCATCACTACTGCAGAGGTGGAGCATGATAATGAAGTCGTACAAGGTACACTTCCTATGCACTCAAGAATGGAAAAAAGCCTTATTTGATTCTGGTTCTACGCATTCCTTTATATCATGCAAGTTTTCTAGAACTACAGAATCGAAGCCCTGAAACCTTGAAGTAGAGATATCTGTAAAAACACCACGTGGTGAAATCATTGCAACCCAAGTGTTTGACTCTTCTCTTGTTGGCGTATGTGGGAATATTCTTCTGGAAATTCTCGTAATACTTCCCTTGGTGGAATTTGACGCTATAATGGGAATGGATTGGCTCTCGTTATATAGGAAACATATCAACTATCGGGAAAAGGAAATATCATTTCATATTCCGAACCATCCCAGGCTCTTTTACAAATGCAGGAAGATCATGAATCTCCTTTGAAAAATCCTTCAATGGTGTGGGTGTTGATTCCCTATGAAGAAGCATACCTCGCCCAAATGGATGAGTTGAAGGAAAGTGTCAACCATGTGGAAATGCCCATCGTGAGGGAATACGGTGATGTATTTCCCAAAGAGTTGCCCAGAATTCCCCCAGATCGTGAGGTAGAGTTCTCAATTGAACTCATACCCGGAGCTACTCCTATCTTGAAGTGTCCCTATAGGATGTATCCTATCAAATTTGAGGATTTAAAGAAGCAGTTGTAAGATCATCTAGACAAAGGGTTCATACCCCCTAGTGTATCACCTTGCGGTGCACCCGTGCTTTTTGTGAAGAAGAAGGATGGAACAATGCGTCTGTGTATCGATTATCGGGAACTCAACAAGATCACCATAAAGAACAAGTATCTTCTTCCAAGGATTAAAAACCTTTTTGATCAGTTAAGAGGTTCTAAATACTTCTCAAAGGTGGATCTTCATTCTGGATATCATCAGGTAAAGTTGAAGAAGGAAGATATTCAGAAGACGGCCTTCTGTACAAGGTATGGGCACTATGAGTTTTTGGTGATTCCCTTCAGACTTACTAATGCCCCTAAAATCTTCATGTATTTGGTGAATAGAGTCTTTAGACATTACCTCGACAAATTTAGAGTAGTGTTTATCGATGAAATTCTCATCTACTCTAAGAGAAAGGAGGAACATGAAGAACATCTAAGACTTGTGTTGGCGATATTGAGAAAGGATAATTTGTATGACAAGTTAAGAAAGTGTGGCTTTTGGATGAATCAAGTCACATTCTTGGGACTTGTGATAACAAGTGAGGGAATTTCTGTGGATCCTTCAAAGAAAAAGGCAATTGAGGAATGGCACAGGCCCTCAAGTGTCACAGAAATCTGTAGTTTTCTTGGATTATCTGGGTACTACCGACGTTTTATGAGAAACTTCTCACAATTTTCAAGCCTTCTGACTAAGTTAACAAGGAAAGGGGTAAAGTATTTCTGGATGGATGAATGTGGGGGAAGCTTCAAGGAGCTAAATAGAAGGCTGATCACATCACCTGTACTCACAATACCAAAAAGTGGATAAAGTTTTGTGATATACAGTGATGCTTCAAGGAAAGGCTTGGGTTGTGTACTCATGAAAAATGAAAATGTGATAGAATATGCCTCACGGAAGTTGAAGATCCAGGAGAATAACTACCCGACGCATGATCTAGTGCTGGTAGCCGTGATTTTTGCCTTGAAAATTTGGTGGCACTACCTTTATGGTGAGAAGTGTGACATATACACCGACCACAATAGCCTAAAGTATATATTCACACAAAAGGAGCACAACATACATCAAAGGAGATGGTTATAGATAATCATGGATTATGATTGCTCTATTCACTATCATTCGGGAAAGGTGAACAAGGTAGATGATGCTCTAAGCAGAAAAGAACTAGCTACTCTATCCATGCTGCAGATTGAGAAAGACCCTATCTTCATGGATTTTCAAAGAATGGATTTGGAAATCATAAGGGCAGGGGATACATCCTACCTTGCCCAAATGATTGCACAACCATCCATCTAGGAGAAGATTAAGGAAGCACAAAGGGATTATGTGGAGATACAAAAGAGGGTGAATGTAATAAAGTAAGGGAAGCTGCAAGAGTTCCATATCGACGATAATGGTGTGATTCGGTTTGGAACTCGGCTTTGTGTGCCTTCATCACCCGGGATAAAGAAGGATCTATTGGACAATGCACATAGATTAACTTTCTCTATCCATCCTGGGAGTACCAAGATGTACCATGACCTCCGGGAATAATTCTGGTGGGATAACATGAAGAATAAGATTGCGGAATATATATCAAGGTGCCTGGTATGACCACATGTTAAATCTGAGCGACAAAAGTCCAAAGGTATGATGCATCCATTGTCTATATCCATGTGGAAATGGGAAAATGTTACTATGGACTTTATCGTGGGTCTCTTGAAGACATCAAAGGGAAATAATGTGATATGGGTTGTGGTTGACCGACTCACCTAGACTGTCCATTTTATCTCTATTTGGGAAGATCACTCGCTTGAACAACTTACAAAGATATATGTGAAGGATATGGTGAGACTGCATGGTGTTCCACTCTCAATTGTCTCTGACCGTGATCTGAGATTCACATCTAAATTCTGGAGGAGCCTTCAATATGCTTTGAGTACTGGATTAAATTGCAGCATGACCTATCACCCCCAAACTGATAGCCAATCTGAAAGTACTATTCAAACGCTTGAAGATATGCTCAGAGCCTGCTCTCTAGAATTCAAAGGTGGATGGGATCATCATCTCCCATTGGTTGAGTTCCCATAAAATAATAGCTTCCACTCGAGTATTCAGATGTCTCTATATGAAGCTCTGTATGGAAAGCGATGTAGAACTCCAACCTGTTGGGATGAAGTTGGATAAAGAAATCTACTTGGACCCGATCTTGTTCAAGAGATGACAGAGAAGGTTCAAGTCATCTAGAAACACATCAAAGCTGCTCAAAGTCGGCAAAATAGCTATGTCGACAACTGTTGAAGGGACTTGGAGTTCGACGTTGGAGATAAATTCTTCCTTCTAATATCTCCAGAGAAGAGAGTCATGTGATTTAGGAAGAAAGGGAAGCTAATCCCAAGGTATATTTTCCCCTTTGAAATCCTTGACCGCATAGGTTCCGTGGCCTATCGTCTTGAACTTCCACCAAATATGGCACGAGTTCATGATGTTTTTCATGTATCACTCCTGAGGAAGTACATACCTAATCCCTGAAATGTACTAAACTCAGAGGTGGTGCAGCAGGAAGATGATCTCTCCTATGAGGAGAAGCCAGTAAAGATTCTGGACCGAAGTGATAAGGTTCTACGCAAAAAGACAACCCACCTTGTCAAAGTGTTTTGGAGGAACCATATGTTTGAGGAAGAAACTTGGGAACTGGAAGAGGCGATGAAGGAGAAGTACCCTCACCTGTTTATGTAAAATGAAATTTTGAGGGTGAAATTTCTTAAGGGGGGAAGAATGTAACAACCCAAAGTTTTTCAATAAAAATTACCTTCTTAAAATTATGTTATAAAATCACAATAATGCACAACATAATGAACTACTAAGTGATAAGTGACCTTTATACATAAGTTTGTCACTTTTGTGTTTGGAATTTTTAAAATCTGACATACACGGTTGTGTTCAAGATGATTTTTGGAGTCTGATAGAACAAACTTGTTTTTTTGGTGAATAGTAACATACCATTATGAATAGTAAAATGAATAGTAATATGACCCTTATGAATAGTAGATAATATTATTATTTTATTTTCTTAAGGAAATAAGATAATGAGATCTTAATTAATTTTTCAATGAAAAGTAAAACTAAGTGCACCTTTAAGATTGTTATTTTTCGAATTAACTATGACTTTTTAAAAAATTAAATTAATAATATTTAGAAAATTAATTTTGATAAATGGACTTCATTTTTGAATTCTACTCGTCTAAAAATGGATTGGGAAAATTTTTGGTATTTTTCTGAAAAATTCAAATTTTTGATGAATAGTGAAATACGGTAAAATACCGTATATACAATTTAACAGTTAAATACACTATTCATGAAATCAAAAGTGATGCAAGGCCACTTGGTTCGAACTCACATGAACTTATTACTATTAGGGGTCACATGAAACAATACTATTGGTTGACTTGAGGGATATAATAAAATAATGAATTAAATATTCAAAATTTAGCCCTCCCCTCCACTATAAAAACCACCCTTCACACCCTCATTCCCTCACACTGCTCAAGCTCCAAGACTTCTCTAAACTCTGCCCAAAAATCTGCCTTATCCCTTCCCCCACTTCCAGGAGCTACTGGTCTCATCAAAAGACCAATATTAGTCCCTTAAGGAGGTTCTCAAGGGAAGGATTCAAGAGGTAATTTCTCTCCCTCTTCTCCTTTAATTTCCTTTCAAGTTCAAGTTCATTTCTTGATCTATCCCCACCTATCTTCATCCAAATGGTATTGTAACTCTAGTATTATAAATATACTGTAATTTTATGATTCTAATAGGATATTATATCATCCAACCCCATTTTCCTCTTCCTTTTATTTATTAAAGAGAACGTTGTTCGTGAGGTGTTAATTTTTCACCTTCAAGAATGACATGCTTTCTTCTTCCATTTCTACCTTCAGATCTGGTCATGAAATCATTTTTATGGTTGTACCAAGATATGTATTATGTATTATGTCCTATTTAAAGTTCTGGAACTGACTTATGAATATATTACTAAGTGATAAATTAAAACAAGTTCGTTGTGATCGAAAAACTGCCCAAATTAACCCAAACAACCATCATTTAATTATTATCTAATGATTCATCCACATGTATATAATATGATTCATTATAAGATAATTAAAACTCCAGTAATATCATTAATAACATTTAATATCAGTTCTGGATGTTTACCCATGTTCTACCCAAACTTCAATTTAAGAATACAAGTGAACCACTCAAGAAAACCATAAAAACAAACATCCCCGAACAATGTTTTTTAACTCTATAACTCATCCAAACTCACATAAAATCACTTAATGGAACCATAATGAACCATATTAATGTAAACAAGGTTCTTTATTTCTAATTAATTAATATAATTTCATTATAGAGGACATTAAAGGGAAGGAAGCATTCAGATACAAGGTAAGGGGAAATCTCGAACACAATTTTCTTCCTTCGGGTTCTCCCCCTTTCGCTCTATTTTGTTATGGTTAATCCTTAAAGATAATTTCTTTATAATTATCTTACCGTTTATAGGATATAAATGTTTTATAATGAGGTTTATGTCAAACCATATGTTTTCCAAAAGAACTCTTCTTTTAAGAACTAAACTTTTACCTATCGTTCATGGTTGATGGTTCTTGTATCAAGTATGTTGTTCCCACTTTCTTTTGGGAACCCAAATTTTATGAATGTATTATTATGTGATGAAACCAATTCCTTTGCGTGGGTTAGTTATGTTCACTTTTTATATGTGTTCTATGTGGGAATCATGATACTGATAATTTTATGATGTGACGGGTGCGCCCGGAATTATATAGCGCAATATGAATATTTCAAAGTGCCAGGTGCGCCCGGAATTATGCAGCACTTCAATGCATTGGGTAAAGTGATGAATCTCATGAGTAAATGTAAAATGATGTGTGAACAAGATTATATCTTGGTTCACAAGTATGTGTGGTATTTAACCACTAAAACATGACGTTTCATTTTTATGCATTGCCACATTTCAAGTCTTTTATTTATTTTCCTATCATGTTCATGATTTCTTTACCTATGTCATGATTATGCTCGCCCCATGCTATATTCTTCTTATCTATCCTCTAACTGAGATTTTAGCTCACCCCTTTTTAATTTATATCCTCAGGTGGCTACATATACTAAGGAGAGGACAAGTGACAATAAGAAGCTAGAGAAGAAGAAATTAAATAAATATTTATGATTGATGTTGTAATTGCTATGTATGGTCCAAGTTTTCCCAAGACACTAAACCGTTGGATCCTCTTTGTGTAATACTGTTATGTTTTTTACCTTTAAAATTATGTAACATTAATGTAAGAAAGACCGGGATGCTATATTAAAACGCTGAATTTGAAAACACCTATTACAATCGATTTGGTGCAGATCTGGTCATGGGGGCTGGTAGGGGTGGGTATTGGCAGGGGATGCATGGGGAAGGGAGGGGGATTTGCATTGGGAAGGGGTGTTATAGGTGGTGGGGGTGTCCAGGTTCTGTCCTGGGGGGAGGGGATTCTATCCAGGGTCTGGGGGGATTGGCATGCGGTGCATGGGGAAGGGAGGGGGTTGGGAGGAGTGGGGGGATTTGAATGGGGGAATGGATTCTGCAAGGGTGGAGGTGTCAAGGGTATATCCTGGGGGAGGGGAGTCTGTCCAGGGTATGGGGGGATGTCCAGGGTCTGGGGGGTCTGGGGGTGCATGGGTAAGGGAGGGGGAATTTGCATGGGAAAAGGATGTTGTAGGGGGTGGGGGTGTCCAGGGTTTGGGGGGTGTCCAGGGTCTGTCTTGGGGGAAGGGAAGTCTTTCCAAGGTCTGGGTGCATGGGGAAGGGAGGGGGGGTTGTCCAGGGTGGGGAATGTCCAGGGTCTGTCCTGGGGGGGTGTCTTATCAAGGTTATGTCCTGGGGGGGTCTGTCCTAGTTCTATCCTAGGGGGAGTAGGGAGGAGTGGGAGGGGGTGTCCATGGTTGGGGTATCCAGGGTTTGTCCTAGGGGGTTTCTAGGTTCTGTCCTCGGGGGTGTCCCTGGTCTTTCCTGGGGGGTGGGCAGTCTGTCCAAGGTCTATCTTGGAGGAGGGGTGGGGTTCTGTCCAAGGTTTGTCCTGGGGGTGGGGGGTCTGTCTATGGTCTGTCTGGGTGGTGTCGAGGGTCTGGGGGTTTCTATGTTCTGGGGGTGTCCTGGGGGTGGGGGCTATCCAAGGGGAGTGGCGGGGGGATTTTCATGGGGGAAGGGGTTCTTTATGGGGGGGTCTGGTCTGGGGGGTCTGTCCAGGGGGTGGGGGTGTCCCAGGTGGGGGTGTCCAGAGTCTATCCTGGGGGGGTCTGTCCAGGGGGAAGTGGTGGGGGGGATTTTCATGGGGGGAGGGGTGCTGTAGGGAGGCTTTTTAGGGGATGGGTGGGGTTTTTTATGGAATGGAAAACCATAAGGCCACGATTTCAAACTATGGCTATATCCTTATGTTTCTTAAAGACCTTCCATAGTTTCAAACCATGTATTTAGGTGTTTATCCATGGTTCAAATTGTGGATATAGGGCTATAGTCATGGTTCCAACTGTGGCACTGGGGTTATAGCCATGGTTTAAAACAATGGCTATAAGTCTTGCCTAATAGCCATGCCAATACCAGCCACGGTTCATAAAACTGTGGTAATAACCTATAGCCACAGTTTTTGGACTTATTGATACAGTTTTAAATCATGGATGTAGCCTAAATTTCCAATAGTGTTGGGAAGATAGGGGGATGTGTACAATTTGCACATTGTTTTTCCAAACCGTGTGCCAGGTAACCGTACAGATAGTGGAGGTTGACACAGTTGGTGTAAAATTTTTCAAACCATGTGCCATGGAGCTATGTGGGTAGTGGAAGACCACATAGTTAGTGAATGTTTTGGCATGATCTTGTCAAATTATAGGTGTTCCCAGCACCTTCTGGAGGAATTACAAGGTGATTATAACACTGTTCTTCAAGTTCGAAAGCCCCGATTAAAGATCCGCTCTCTTCCCAATAAGGGGATTTCATCTCATTGCTTCTCCCATTATTTCCCCTATCTTTCCTTGAAATTTTCATGTAATATATCTACTATTTTTGTGGATAAAAACTTGTGTGTTGAGATCTAGATCTTGGATTATGGATCTATATCTATATTTTCAAGATCTTGATGCATTTGATCTTAATGTTGGTTTAGGTTTTAGATCCAAATCTTGATCGAAGATGTTGTGCCACTCATATTTTAGGGATTTTCGTTGGGATAACTTATTTCAATAAAATGAGGTAGGTGGTCTAAATCGAACTCACATAGTTTTGATTTTGATATGTGTATGTGAGTTTATGATTTTCAAGATTCCATTGATAATTGATTTCCTAAATTGGAGTAATGAGGAAAGTGGAATTGAATTGAGTTGCCTTGGTAATTATTTCATAATTAAATCAAGGAACAAATTAACGGTGTATCCCAAATAGATATTTTGGAGATGTATTATGGGTTGATATATTGTAATTGAGATATTGAATTGGTTGTGATAAGATAAATAATTAGTGGAAATTAATTAGGAAATGATTTTGGGATATGTGAGATAATTAATTGTGGGAATTAATTATGCGCCAAGATATTGACCAAAGATAATTAATTGTTAGAATTAATAATGTTCCATGATATCAATCAAAGATAATTAAAGTTGAAAATTAATTATGAAAAGTTGATATTTTATATGGATAATTAATTTTGAAGAATTAATTATGGAATGAGAATTGTGTTGATTGATTAATTAATGAATGAATTAATTAATGGGTTATGTGATTAGTTAATTGTTGAGTTAACTAATGGCCTTTGAAATGTTTAACTAATCAATGGATTAGTAATAGAACAATGTGAAAAATTCTTGTGAATTAAAGAATGATTAAATGAATTAGATTTTTGTGGTGCTAGACATGGCGTTCTAGACCAATTACAAGTTTGGACTTGGACGTGGAATTCCTACCCAATAGTAATCCAAGCCTAAGATTATGGGGTGTTAAAAATGATGACCTATACCAAATGAGATAAAGATTTTTAGGCATGATGACGTACACTCAATGAGATTTTAGGGTGTTAGTTAAGGCAACCTACACCAAATGAATGATAATAATGAATGATGATTCAATGAGATTGTGGGGCTTGACATGAAATTCAAAACTAAATGAATAATAATAATGAATGATGATTCAAATGGGAAGCATGAATTTAAACTGGGCCTAATGTGATGATTAAAGATTAAATGAAAATGCGATAACTGTTTAAATTATGCATTGTATTTATTACATCCTAAAACTGCATACACTATCTTTTTATTGGAATTGTTTTAGACATCTTTGTTGGTGGCCTACTGAGTTGTACTCACACCATATTCGGGCCGCCAGATCGGCACCTGAGTAGACTTTTTTTATAGGACATGATAAGCGAAAGGCCCTAAGATAGGTTACTATTTGGTATTAGAGCATGGGAGAGGGAACCTAACATAGTTCGGGACCCTCTTTGGAGTCATTGTGTCTTTACTTTAAGTTTATTTATAGACACTTGACACCTACATTTCCATAGCATGTTTTACCTTTATTTTGAGTATTTTATTTTTTGGTTTTTAGTATCATATTCCATGGTATTTTTATGGTTATTTATACACTTCTACACTTGGTTATTGTTGTTTGTTTTTTTCAGTGATTTATTCTGATAAAAGAGGGTACTATCTCCCCATGACTGACTTACCAGACCCTGACTTCTATTCATAACCCTCTGGTGTATAGGGAGGTGCGCTTGAGGGCTTGTAGACAACTGGCTCAGGGCACCGTTCAATGGATCCCAGGTCAGGACGTCACTAATTGGTATCATAGGATTTTTCTTTTCTTTCTTCTTATTTTGTCTTACATTTTTGGGAAAGGTAGACATGAGACTAGGTAGAGTCAAGGATTGGTAATGAAATTGTGAATGGGAGCTGGAAATCCATGTATAGGGGAAAATCTGAGTACTTAGGGTGGGAATTTTGTGATTACTATTTGTTGTTACAGTTTGATATTATTTTACCTTTGGTGACGCACTTTTTATGTGATGTGGTATTTGTTTTGAAAGTTGTTGAATTTTGATTCATGACCCAAAGAGGTACGATAGTTGAATCTTCCTGCATCATTCTAGGCACTTAGGGTTGTTTTGACATGCATCGTTCTAGGAACTCATAGGAAAATGGGTTATGGGTAAGTTGTTGAACTTCAACTATTTTTTTCCTTATTGTGAGATTGAAATAATGATGCAAAATGTGTGTAAATGGGTGTCTAATGAGAACCTTAGTTGATGAAATGAGTATGATTAATTCATTAATTATTTAATTATTTAATTATTTAATTTGATATAATCTGATTAATTAATGGTTGGATTAATTAATGATAAAGAATTTAACCTTATTAATCAATACCATGGATTGGGATGGTTAAGGGTATTCATAAGGTCATGGTGTTGACCGTGTGGTGATTAAAGGGATAAAGGATGTGTGGAAACTTATTGTGTTACTTTATCCTCTTGTGTAAATATGATAAGGTTGTGTTATAAGACCTAAGATGTGTGTTTGTCTTTGTAGAGATATTCCTCCATAATGCTTGTTGAGGGAGAGTATGAGGGGTATGGCCAGGAACAAACTTCAAGATAGGAAGCTTGAGGCACCATTAGTGCAAGTAGAGGAGGAAGGGGAGTAGTTATGAGATAACTTTTCACATTTCATGAAATTCATGGAGAGAGACCCAGGGCGGGTTTAGAAAAGCATGTTGGAGTTCACAAGGGAGTATCAGCTACAGCATCCTTCTACTTTTACTGGAGAGGGTGGACCAGACGGAGCTAAATTCTAGATTGAATCCCTAGAGATTATATTTTACCATTTGGAGACTCTATCTGGGAGGAGGGTCAAGTTATATTCTTATATTCTATGGGGTTGGTGAAGTGTTGGTGGTACATTCAAGTACAGTTTCGACAAACTGATGATATGTTATGGAAGGACTTTTTAGAGATGCTCTTGGAGAACTTCTATCCAGAGACTATGAGACAAGATATGTATTCATATTTTATTCATCTTACCCAAGAATGCATGTTTGTAATGTATTATGTTGAATGTTTCACAGAATTACAACATTTTTCTCCAGCTTTAGAAAAAAATGTGGCTTCTTTAACAAAATGATTTCATGGTGGACTTAGGTGAGAAATTAAGTCATAGGTGAATATCTTTATTCTAAAAAAATTCTCAAAAATGGTTAATCATACTCACATTTCAAATGGGAAGCTGAAGGAGGCTTCCAGTACTAGATAGGTAGCTTTCATTGGATGGTCAGGGTGTGTGCCTTTTGATAGCAGGAAGCATTGTTACGAGAAATATAGTTAGGATAGTGGAAATCAAGGAGAAAATTGAAGAGAAATAGTTTCACTGAATCATACTCATGTACTTTTCCACCAGTGTGGTAGATAGGTACCCTATTGAACACATTTTCCTCAACCTCTAGTATAGTACCGATTTTGTGGCAAGATGGGGCACCTACATAAGTTCTGCAGGATGGAGAATCAGACTGGTGATGAGGTAGAAGCTTCTCAAAGTCAGAGTGTGGGAATGGGGTCATCTACACCATATAGGTCAGGCAGCTGGATTTCTACTGGAAGAGGTGGTAGAGGTAGTGGAAAATATACTTTAAGGTATGAGTTCCCATATCAGCAAAGTGGTGCTACTCAGGGGAGTCAGACGAAACCACATAGAAGAGGGGAAGGACAGTTACAAGCAGTGCAGCCTACACATGTTGGGGGGGGGGGGGAATTTGTTCCATCGATTGTGAGAGGTACTATTATAGTTGCGTCTACTTTATCTAGTGCCTTATTTGATACTAGTTCCTCTCATTCCTTTATATCTTCAAATATGGTTAATGGCTTGATCCTAGAGGTGGAGTCCATAAGCGGGGTGATGAATATCGATACACCATTGGGAACATGGTCTAGGGATATCTCTTTATGCAAAGATGTTTGATAGAGATTATAAAGTATCATTTTCTTTGGGATATCGATGTCCTTGATATAACGGTCTTCAACCTGATTATGGGTATGGACTGGCTAGTTGCATACCGAGCCCACATAGATTTTTACAAAAGGAGAGTGACCATTTTATCTCCTTAGGGTGACTAGTATGTTCATCATGGAGATTGGGATATCTATGTAGGCCAAGCTGGGCCAATTATTATGAAACTGGGTGATCTCACAACCCAAGTTTCTAGTCTTTTACTGGATGATAAGATTGGTAGGCAAGACGTCCTTCCACTAGTAGTAGAATTGTTTCAAGATGTATTTCCAAAAGGCTTTTCAAGGTTTCCACCAGAGAGAGATGTGGAATTCAATATTGAGATAAATTTGGTGGCTGAACCAATATATATTCCACCTTACATAATGGAACCAACTGAGCTTCAAGAGCTCAAAACTTATTTAGAGGAGTTGGAGGATAAAGGGTTTATCCATCCAAGTACATCGCCTTAGTAATCACCTGTTTTGTTTGCAAACAAGGTCGAAAGGAGTTTACGCTTGTGTGTTGATTTCTGGAAGTTGAATAAAATGACATTGAAGAACCGACATGCTCTTCCACGTATCGATGATATGTTTGACTTGCTGAAGGGGGGATTGTGTGTTCTCAAAGTTTGATCAGAGATCAGGGTATCATCATGTAAGACTTTAGACTTCGGATATACCAATAACTACTTTCAGAATAAGGTATGGCCTTTATGAGGTTGTTGTAATGCCATTTGTGTTGACAAATGCTCCAACAGTGGTTATAGCCCTGATGAACAAGATCTTTCATCAGTAACGATATCAGTTTGTGGTGGTATTTTTGGACGACATCTTGGTATACTCGAAGACTCATGACAATCATACCCAAAATCCTAACCTCATCCTGGGTAAACTGGGAGAGCATCATCTATAAACCAAGCTATCTAAATGTCATTTTTGGATTGGTAGGGTGCACTTTTCAGGGCAGATCATCTGGGAAGAAGGTGTGTAAGTGGACTCCAAAAACGTGCAAGTAGTGGTTTCTTTAGAGAATCCCAAGAATTTCTTTTATATCTGAAGTTTTTTGGGAATAGATGGTTATTACAATAGGTTCATATAGGAATTTTCTCAATTGGTAGCATTTCTTTATGGTTTGAAATTGAAAGTTATAAAGTTTGATTGGAGGGGATCATGTTGTTAGGGTTGGTTTCCTAAGAACCAACTATTTTGTACTTTGATTATATAAATGTTCACTTATTATATATTGTTCATTGTTCTGCATGACTACAATATAATAATGTCTGGGAATATTTATTGCATTAATGAGGTCATGGCAGATCCCCGCTATGATGAGAACCTTGAAATGATATAAAAAATATTCTTAAATAAATTTCTATGGTTAGATGACATACTATGATAGGACACATAGTATATAGACCATCATGTGCTAGTACTCGTAGGAAGACGAGACTCTCTCTCGTGGAGTTCGCACTTGGTAACCTCCAAGATGGGAGATTCTGAGAACATACCCGCCAGTAGTAATTCCGCATGTTTTGGTGTCATCAGATATTGCTATCTATGAGCATTTTTAATGGTCCTTAGACTGTAAGATTATCATTAACTCATGTCATGACTCGCGCACTTAGATTTGCTGACAAAAACAGTCACGAAGATAGTTGGTGGGAAGTAGGGTATGTTGGGTGTGTCACGAATGACAAGTTGTTAATGGATAAGTCGAGGAAGGATTTTTCCCTTTAATATTTATGGAAGTAGATATCTCGGGCCCTTTTATTGAAATAGAACTATCGAACAAATTCTATGTCCATGGTGAAACGACGAGTTTATTTCTGGAAGTCAAAGAATGACAGATCAAGCATATAGGTTTATGACGCTGCCATGAAACCTTCTTAATGAGATATTGAGACAAAGGGATTAAATTACATAGTAAGCGTTTGTATGAGGTGATACATCAATGTGGCGTCAACTTCTTTCTCTTGGGCGCCTTCACCCATTGCTAGACAGTAATCTTGGACTTTAGGCAAGCCCACCTAATGCCAATGAGAAAGAGGCCTAAAGGATCACACACTAAGTGTATTCAAGTATCTCAAGTAGAATAAAGATTATTCATATATGTGGTTTAATACTTATTCAAGGAAGCCTAAATCATTTTGACGTTGGAGGAAGAATAAAATAAAAACATGTACACATCGTGTATTAATTATTAAACGCTGTGTAGTTTTTATTTTGAAAACAAGTACATGTTGTGTATTATTAAATGTACACGCTGTGTAGTTTTCATTTTGGAATGGAAATGAATAAATAAAAACAAGATATACATGCCATGTACATTGAATGTACACGCCATGTAGTTTTCAATGAAAAACATGTACACACCATTTATTTATTATTAAACGCCGTGTAGTTTTTCCAGTCGGGATTTTGAGGATATAATATTGTTTTATTAAATGATATTTATTATAATCAGTGTGGACGCATGTCAAGGAATTAATTATTAAACATGGGGTTTTCAATAAGAGTTTATGAAATAAATGAAACGCATAACACATTTATTTATTGTCATAACTCTAGAACCTCAAACCTGATTATAAATATCCTCACAACCCCAACTCTTTTCCAACACAAGAGAATCGTTGTGCACAACAATTCTGGAGAATTATTTCAAGGCCTAAAGAACCTCTTCCTCTAAGAATACTCTCAATACTGAGAGATATCTTCTTCCATCGGATCAAGATGATCTAAGGAGAACAACGCAAAAAAAGGTTTCTCCACGCTAGCACCCGGAGACTCCTTTGGCGACGTCCTGAGATATGTGGTACACATGTGGATCATCTCAAGAGGAAGTCTACACTTGGCTTCTGCGACGCAATGACGAATCACATCGGAACGTGATCAAGAACATCAATGAAGAAATAACACCCAAAAGGTATTTATTTTAAATTTATTAAATTAATTATAATTATCCCTTAATGATCCTACTTTTTGGTTTCGGGACTTTCCTTTTCTTTTTCCATTTCTGTGATTCGATCCATGGAGACTGGCGTTTATCGTCATATTGACCCCATATTGATCATTTTTAATGACAAAAAGACAAGTGGGAACATCCACCCATGCACTTCCGCAGCACCCGGAACCTTCAATTAGTATCAAAGGAGGTTACAGCATTGATTATATTTATTTAATTTTCGTTGATAATTTATGCATTTATATTTGATTCAATTCAAGATAAATCCTTCTCTAATCTGAATAAATGAGATCTATTCTTCCTCATTCATTTCTCGATTCATATCACCGAAACGGCCTTTTAATTTTAATTTTGATTAAATTAAAAAATGAGGAACTCATCCGGAGGAGCCGCTCTTTCTGTCTTTACAACACGGGAATACAGTGCGTGTAATTAAAACTACACCTCGTGTACTCGGGTTCAACGAACTGGAACTGGTCCACCAAAATACGTCGTGTGAATTGAGTATAACTAAGTTTTATTACACCTTGTTGATCAGAATTAAATAGCACGTGGGGACAAGAATACACTGCGTGTATATTGGAGAAACACGTCGTGTAGTCTGATCCAGCCCAAGTGAAATCGTGTACAAAGGAGAAGTTGCGTACCACGTACAGGGGATTTCCAGGTCGGTTACTGCGTAACAAGGAAGTACACGCCACGTATGATTTATCTACATGCTGGGTACTCCAAATTTCCAAAGTACAGAAAACACGCTAAATCCCCCAGTGTGTACTTTGGATAAAAGGTGAAAGAAATACATGCCATGTAAATATAAACTACACGCCATGTACTTTCCAGAAATGGAATTTCACCAGGTTTTCTCAAAAAGTACAAAGACCTATACAAGTAATATGGATGAGAAGAATCTCAAGGAAATTCAGAAATTAATTTAAGACAAAGAATTTATTAATTATTAGATTATAATTAATTAATTTCAAGCGCGAATTATCGTAAATAATAGAACGATTAAAGGAATTTGAATTCTAAATATGCATAAATTTAGTTGCATGCTATGTATGATCATGATATAGAACAAAGACCCTTTTTTATGTGTGTTTGGTTTCATTTAAATTTGTTTAATTTAAATTCGTTGGCCTGCGAGCCTTCTTCCAATAAAATGTAGGGCCTGCATGCCCATGGTTTCTTTAAAGTAAACCCCATGAAATAGAGGATCTCCCAAGCCTAAGGAGACGGTTAGAAACCCAAATCTGTGGTGAAACCAAACCAAGAAGATACAAAGGTGTACAGGTGAGAGCTGCAAAACACGAACCATCGGTTAAAGGTGTTTTTCCTTAGGTCAAGGTTAGCTTATCAAACCTCTAGATAAGCTAACCCATAGAAGCTCATGATCATGCTATCTTGTTTTATTTCTATCTGATTGCATGGTTTATTATTATTTATGTGTTTCCACAATCACATAATTAATGAAATAAACAAGCATGCAAAGATGGAATAAAATAAAAAACAAACTATGCGTAAACATTATTAGAACATGGTTAATCACTTAAGCAAGTATCACTTAATATTAACAAGCATGTGATAATGAAAAACTATGTATAAAGAATAAAATCCTTCAAATGCCATATTAAGTCAGACCAAGCCTTCTATAACTTCATTATGGGCAAGACTCAATAAAACTATGTGTTTGACCAACCCTTGTTGGGACACTTACTTTTATAAAGGAAGCCCTTATGAAAGGTTTCGGGTTGACTTAACCATATTACATTAAGAGGATTATCCCTTGCTAGAATTTATGTAATATTGTAGGCAAAATTTGAGGAAATACAAGTCAGTATTTCCGGATTGGGGAGTCCACTCAACAGATCAAGGAACTGTAAGCTCACAGTTGGCAAAGACATGCCTACCTAAATACCTTTAAATAGCTTGACCAACCCTTGTTGGGGTTAGGCAACGGGGAATATGGATCCTTGCCACTAGAATATCAAAGAAACTAGACATTCCGAGTTCAATGGTGAGGGTTATTGGGGATTCATAAAATATTGGGAGAATTAATAAATTCATTTATTATTTCTCAAAAAAAATGTAATCAAGAAAGTACTAATAAATATACTCTTTTAATTTGTAGAGTCAAAATGAAAAACTCATCAACCACATTTTCTCTGCGATCAATTCTGCATAAAGACAATATCCTCACCAGCAGAAACGTTCAAGAATATTTTAGGGGCATTTGGGTTATCCTACTCCATAAATGGAAGTATTACGTGTTGGATTCCTCACTTCCTGATTCTCCTAACCTAGGGGCGAGTGATGAAGATTTCCTCGTCTATGATCAACATTTGACCGATGCACTCGACGTTCAGTGTTGGATGCTATCATCAATGTCTAGTGAGCTCATGAAGTCTCATAAAGACATGGATGTCTACAGCATGCTCGAGAACCTCCGTGGTCTATACCAGGACAGAGAAAGAAAGGAAAGGTTTGAGATCTCCAAGGCTCTATTCCATAGCAAGCTTGGAGAGGGTGCCCCAGTTGGGCTCATGTAGTCAAGATCATTGGATACATTGAGGTCTTGGAGGTTCTAGGGTTTAGAATCCCCGAAGAACTGGGTATTGATCTCATTCTTTCATTACTCCCCCAGAGCTTCTCAAACTTTGTTGTTAACTTCAACATGAACAACATTGAGAAGTCTCTGTCTGGTCTTCTTATCCTTATTCACCAAGTGGACAATGATATAAAGTGTGAAAATCCTTCTGTCCTTATGGTGAATAAAAAAAAGGGAAGGAAAATATATTTAAGTCCAAAGCTTCTTAAAGTCCTTCCAAGAAAAGGAAGATCAAAGGGGAGGCAAGAGAACAGGATGTTGTTTGTTTCACATGTGGCAAGAAGGGCCACTGGAAGAAAAACTACACCCATCCTAAGAAGCAAGGGGAAGCTTTAGGTTCATTTTTCATCGAATGCAATCTATCTGTTTCTACAAATTGGGTATTAGATACTGCTTGTGGTTCTCACATCTATATCCAAATATAGGAACCAACTAGATTCTAGAAGATTGATCGAGGGGAGGTATATCTACGAGCAGCCAACAGAGCCAAAATTGCTTTTGTAGCTATCGGGGACTATCACCTCACATTGCCAACTGGAATGATATTGGTGTTAAAGGGTTGTTATTATGTGCCTTCTATAACCAAAAACATTATTTCAGTATCCAGATTAGATATTGATGGATTCATCTTCAAGTTTGGAATTGGATGTTGCTGCTTTTATAAAGATAGCATTTGTTTTGGTAGGAAACATTTATATAATGGCCTTTATGTGTTAGACTACACAAACCAAGAAATGGAAATCGATGAAAAGTAAATTAACATGACTCATACCACACCCAACTTTGGCATCACCGGCTAGGTCATATCAATGAGAAACGTTTGACAAAATTACATCAAGAGGGTATTTAGATTCTTTTGAACTAAAACCACTTGGTGTATGTCATGTGTGTCTACAAGGCAAAATGACCAAAGCCCCATTTAGTGGGAAAGTTGAAAGAGCTAAAGAGCTTATAGAATTAGTTCATAGAGATATGTGTGAACCATTTCCAGTTAAAGCAAGGTGTGGGTTCTCGAACATCATAACTTTTACTGATGATTTTAGTGGATATGGATATATCTACTTAATGAGGTATAAGTCAGATTCTTTTGATCGGTTCAAAGAATATAAGAATAAAGTAGAGAACTAGCTTGGTAAGAAGATTAAAAAAACTCCGCTCAGATAGAGGAGGAGAATATCTTAATCAGGACTTCATTGATTTCCTACGGGAGTTTGGGATTCTATCTCAACCCACTCCTTCTTACACACCTCAGTGTAATTGTGTAAGTGAAAGGAGGAACCGCACCCTGTTGGACATGGTGAGATCAATGATGATTCATGTGAGTCTTCCATTATCCTTTTGGGGATATGCATTACAAACAGCAGCACACATACTAAACCAAGTTCCAACTAAATCGATAAATGGTATTCCATACGATTTATGGAGTGGATGCAAAGCCATGTTATCGAATTTACATGTGTGGGGTAGCGAAGCATTTTTTAAGTCCTCCTCAGGTAACAAACTTGCACCCCAAGGCACAAAGTGTATCTTTATAGGATATCCCAAGGAAACAAGGGGATATTACCTATACAACCCCTCAGACAAAAAGGTTACAATGGAAAGACATTCCATATTCCTTGAGAGGGAGCACATCTCCAAAAGAGATAGTGGGAGTGAGATAGACTTTGATGAATTCGAGGCTCAAGATACACAGGAGTTGGTATAAGTATAGATTCCACAAAGCCCCGTGGAAGAACAATCTATTCCAAAGACACAAGAACTGCGTAGGAGCACGAGAGAGGTAAGAGATAAAGAACGATATGGTTTTTTTGTCACTGAGGATGGTGACTCATTATTGGCTTACAATGATGATCCTCTTACCTACAAGGAAGCAGTTGAAGGCATAGACAATTCCAAGTAGAAAAAAGCCATGAATTCTGAAATGGATTCCATGTACCAAAACCAAGTCTGGATTTTGGTAGATCCTCCAGTTGATGTAAAGCCTATTGGTAATAAATGGGTATTGAAGAAGAAACTGGACATGGAGGGGAAAGTCAGCACCTATAAGGAACGACTTGTTGCAAAAGGTTTTAGACAACATCATGGAATTGACTATGATGAAACCTTTTCACTAGTTGTGATGCTTAAATCCATCAGTATCTTATTGGTTTTTGCCACTTACCATGACTATGAAATTTGGCAAATGGATATCAAAACATCTTTCCTTAATGGGAACCTCCAAGAAGATGTCTACATGACACAACCTGAAGGTTTTGTGACTCCAAAGGATGCCAACAAGGTATGAAAGTTGCAGAAATCCATTAATGGATTAAAGAAAGAATCAAGTTCATGGAACATTTGTTTTGATTAAGCCGTAATGGAATTTGGATTTGTTAAGAAAGAATATGAGCCTTGTGTCTAAAAAAGGTTTAGTAGAAGTGCGGTCGTTTTCCTGATAGTATATGTTGATGACATATTACTAATTCTAAATGAAGTGTCAGTCTTACAGTCAGTTAAGGAATGGTTAGATAAATGCTTCTCTATGAAAGACTTGGGCGAGGCAGCATATATTCTTGAGATCAACATCCATTGTGATAGATCCAAGAGAATGTTGGGCCTGAGTCAAAGTACATACATTGACAAGATACTGAAGAGATTTTGTATGGAACAATCCAAGAGGGGATTGTTGCTAGTGTCACATTGCATTTATCTTTCCAAGAAAATGTGTCCTCCGGCTCATGAGGAAAGAAAGAAATTTTCAAGGATCCCTTACGCATATGCGATTGGGTCAGTCATGTATGTTATGCTATGTACGAGGCTAGATGTTGCTTATGAATTAAGTTCAGTAGGCAGATATCAAGCTGATCCAGGAGACCGCCTTTGGATGGAAGTCAAGACTATCCTTAAGTATCTGAGGCGTACTAAGGATATGTTCCTGGTTTATGGAGGATATGAGGAACTAGTCATCAGAGGACATGTAGATGCTAGTTTCTAGACTGATCAAGATGACATGAAGTCACAGACTGGATATATCTTCAGTTTGAATGGAGGTGCGGTGAGTTAGAAGAGCTCAAAGCAAAGTGTGGTGGCAGATTCTATAGCGGAGTCCGAGTATATCGTAGTTTCTGAAGTAGCTAAAGAAGTGGTATGGATGTGAAGCTTCGTCCAAGAGATGGATGTAGTATCTATCATTAAAGATCCTATCACACTCTAATGTGATAATACTGAAGCAGTGGCACTTGCAAAAGATCCAAGGTCACATCAGCGGACAAAGAACATACTTCAAAAGTATTATCTCTTGAGGGATTTTTCTCAGAGAGGTGAGGTTGCAATGAGCAGTATTTCCACGGAAGACAACATGGTGGACCCCTTGACTAAAACCTTGACTCAGCAGAAACATGATCATCATGTGTGGTCTAGCGGACTAAAAGTCATATGCAGTTGGCTCTAGTACAAGTGGGAGTTTGTTAGGGTTGGTGTCCTGAGAACCAACTATTTTGTACTTTGATTACATAAATGTTCACTTATTATATATTGTTCATTTTTCTACATGACTATAATATAATAATATCCTAGAATATTTGTTGCATTAATAAGGTCATGGCAGACCCCCGCTATGATGAGAACCTTGAAATTCAATAACAAATATTCTTAAATAAATTTTTGTGGTTGGATGACATACTATGATAGGACACATAGTATACAGACCATCATGTGCGAGTACTCATAAGAAGATGAGACTCTATCTCATGGAGTTCGCACTTAGTAACCTCCAATATGGGAGATTATGAGAACAGACCCACCAGTAGTAATTTCTCATGTTTTGGTGTCATCGAATATTTCAATCAGCGAGCAGGTGTAATGGTCCTTAGAATGGAAGATTATCATTAAATCATGTCATGATTCACGCACTTAGATTTTCTGAAAAAAAAACTGTCACAAAGACAGATGGTGGGAAGTAGGGTATGTTGGGTGCGTCACGAATGACATGTCATTAATGGATAAGTCGAGGAAGGATTTGTCCCTTCCATATTTATGAAAGTAGATATCTCAGGCTCATTGATTGAAATAGAACTATCGAACAAATTCCATGGCCATGGTGACACGACGAGTTTGTTTTTGGAAGTCAAAGAATGAAAGATCAAGCATATAGGTTTATGACACTGCCATGAAACTTGCTTGATGAGATATTGAGACAAAGGGATTAAATTACACAGTAAGAATTCTTATGAGGTGATACGTCAATGTGGTGCCAACTTTTTTCTCTTGGGTGCCTTGACCCGTTGCTAGACAGTAATCTTGGTCTTTAGGCAAGCCCGCCTAATGCTAATGAGAAAGAGGCCGAGAGGGTCACACACTAAGTGTATTCAAGTATCTCAAGTAGAATAAAGATTATTCCCATATGTGGTTTAATAATTATTCAAAGAATCCTAAATCATTTTAATGTTGGAGGAAGAATAAAATAAAAACAAGTACACAACGTGTATTAATTATTACACGTCATGTAGTTTTTATTTTGAAAACAAGTACACCCCGTGTATTATTAAATTTACATGCTGTGTAGTTTTAATTTTGGAAAGGAAATGAATAAATGAAAACA
Source organism: Viscum album (assembly GCA_963277665.1). NCBI lineage: Eukaryota > Viridiplantae > Streptophyta > Magnoliopsida > Santalales > Viscaceae > Viscum > Viscum album. The sequence continues at coordinate 1,885,039,578 of OY728163.1, forward strand.
ATATATACATTCTGTGTACATTTAAAGTACACGCCATGTACTTTTTCCGGTCGGGATTTTGAGGATATAATGTTGTTTTATTAAATGATATTTATTATAATCAGCATGGGCGCATGTCAAAGAATTAATTATTCAACATGGGGTTTTCAATAAGATTTAATGAAATAAATGAAATGTGTAACGCGTTTATTTATTTTCATAACTATACAACCTCAAACCCGATTATAAATATCCTCACAACCCCAACTCTTTTCCTACACAAGAGAATCGTTGTGAATAACAATTCTGGAGAATTCTTTCAAGGCTGAAAGAACCTCTTCCTCTAAGAACACTCTCAAGACTGAGAGAGATCCTCTTCTATCGGATCAAGATGATCTAAGGCAGACAACGCAAGCAAAGGTTTCTCCACACTATCACCTAGAGACTCCTTTGGCAACATCCCGAGATATGAGGTACACATGTGGATCACCGCTAGAGGATGTATACACTTGGCTTCTGCGACGCAACGACGAATCACATCGGAACGTGATCAAGAACATCAACGAAGAAAGAAAACCCAAAAGGTAATTATTTTTAATTGATTAAATTAATTATAATCAACCTTTAATGATCCTACTTTGTGGTTCCGGGACTTTCCTTTTCTTTGTCCATTTCTGTGTTTCGATCCGTGGAAACCCGCATTTATCATCATATTGATCCCGGATTGATCATTGTTAATGAAAAATATCCAAGTGGGCACATCCACCCATGCGCTTCCACTGCGCCTGGAACATTCACATGTGAGAATACTTTCTAGGAGTTAAAAAAGTTTTTGAAATCTCACAAATGTTGATCTTACCTGAGTCAGGTGAGGAGTACACGGTGTATTGTGATGGTTCTGGGATCGGACTCGGATTTGTGTTGATTCAATGGGATCAATTCATTTCTTATAGGACTCGATATTTGATGCCACATGAACATAATTACCCTATGTATGACCTTGAGTTGGAAGTAGTAGTTTATGCTCTTGATTTTTGGAAATACTGTCTTTTGGGTGAAAATTTTACTGTTTTTACAGATCAAAAAATATTGATGTATATATTTTCATAGAATGATATGAATATTCATCGGCGAATATAGATAGAGTATATGTAGTCCTTTGATTTTGAACTGGAATATACACCTAGAAACTGGAATAGTGTGGTTGATACTGTGAGCAGGAAAACTTAGACTTAGTTGGTACATGAGTCGAGTGCAGAGTGGAAAATAATGACCTTGCTGGCTGAAATGCATGTGGTAGTTCAGGAGAATCAGGAGAGGATGACTCTAGTTTTTTTAGTATTTGAGTCTATACTCTTTAGATGGATTAGGGATAGGAGGTATGGGGATCTGAAGTGTTTATACCTAAGGGAAATCCTTGAAGGTAGGGAGACACCTTCATATTGCATAATATATGAGGATGAGATCTTATATGCGAAAATTTAGGTTTTTGTGCCTAAAATTATGCGAGAGGAACTCATGAAATAATTTGATTCCTTAAAATGGGTAGTAAATCCTGGGGTGATAGAAATGTACCATGACCTATGACGACAATTTTGGGGTACAGACATGAAAAAAGAAATATAAGGGTTTGTAATGATATGTTTTACCTGTTAGTAGGTGGAGGCAGAGCATCAACGAACTAGAGGACTGTTGCTGTCATTGTCTATTCCAGAATAGAAGTGGGATTATGTGACTATGGATTTCATGGTAGGACTTCCAAAGACTCTTAGGAAGAATGATTCTATTTGGTTCATTGTTGATCGGCTAACTAAGGTAGCACATTTCTTGACTATTAGACAACCTTTACAATAGAACAGTTGGGAGAACTGTATGAGTGAGAAATAGTTTGTTTTCATGGGGTTCCATGGACTATAGTTTTAGATTGTGATTCACGCTTTACTTTCGGCTTCTCGCATGGTCTATAGAAGGTACTTGGTATACAGGTTTTCTTAAGTATGACCTTCCACCCACAGACAGATGAGCAGTCAGAGCGTACCATTCAGGTGTTAGAGGATATGTTGAGAGCATGCGTTCTTGACATTGGTGGTTCTTGGGAGAAACATTTGGATTTAGTGGAGTTTTCCTATAACAACAGTTATAAGGAAACTATACAGATGGAACCATATTAATCACTTTATGGAATACCTTATAGATCATAACTATGTTGGTTAGAGGCAAGTGAGTTAGAGATTTTGGTACTCAGTCTCATTCAGGAGACATCAGATGAGGTACAGTTGATTACAAAATGTATGGATATGGCTCAGAGTAGGTAGAAGTTGAATGCTGATAGACAGAGATGACCCCTGGAGTTTATAGAGGGTGAACATGTATTCCTTCGAGTTCTGCCTAGATTGGGTCACCACATGATACAGAGGCATGGAAAGTTGGCACCTTGTTTTGTAGGACTTTTTGAGGCACTACAACGAATCGGGCTGATGGCGTACCGATTAGAACTTCCACATAAATTAAGAACTATGCATGATGTTTTCCATGTGTTATAACTACGGTGGTATCACCCCAACCCTTCTCATGTGATTGATGTGGAAGAGGTTGACCTAGAGATAGATGTGTGCTTTGAGGAGCATCTGATATGTGTTCTCGGTCGCAGTGAGAAAGTGTTAAGGGGAAATACTATGTCGTTAGTTCATGGGTTATGGAACCATGGAAGTGTTCAAGAGAAAACTTGGGAATGAGAAGCAGATATAAGGGCTCAATGGGCCAATCTTATTGTCTTGGAATCTTAGAGAATTTAAAGAGTGAAACTCGGGGACGAGCTATTATACGGTGGGGAGATTGTAAGATCCCAACCTTTTTTTGGAGAAATCCCGAGTGTGTTTTTAAGTACTTTTTTGTTTTTGTTATTGAGTACCTTTGGGTTGGGGTATGACCTGGGGTGTGTTTGGGTGAATTTTTTAAGGAACTTGGGAAGATAAGGGGTTGTACATGGTTTGGCCAAAATGTGCGGATAGTGGAGGTTGACATGGTTGGCATATGGTTTGCCTAACTATTCACCATCAAGCCATTTGGGTAGGGGAAGACCACACAGTTGGCAGACGGTTTGGCCTAACCATGTGCCCCTACCCAGGAAATTGTGCGCATGGGATTAATTATCCAAAAATAATTCTTAAAACCACCCAAACCCCCTGAGACTCCCATATTTTGACATTATCTTGGGGATATCAAATTCTAGGTGTTCGTAGAGCCTTATAAAGGGATTCCAAGGTGATTCAAACACCATTATTCGATATTTAAAACCCATATTGAAGATCTGATCTTATCCCGATAAGTGGAATTAATCCTATTGATTCTCCTTTAATTTCCTCTATCTTTCCTTTATCTTTTCATGGAAGATCTCCACTATTTCCAGGGATCTAAACCTATGTGTTTAGATATAGATCTAGGATTGGGGTTTTAGATCTATATTTGAAAGATCTTGATTCCTTTGATCTTAATTTTGGTTTAGGGTTTATATCTGAAAATTGATCGATGACGTTGTGCCACTCGGATTTTGGGGATTTCTGTTGGGATAACTTTTGTCAATAAACCGAGGTAGGTGATCTAAATCGAACTCCCATAGTCATGATTTTGATATGTGTATGTGATTTTATGATTTTCTAGATTCCCTTGATAATTGTATTCCTAGATTGGAGTAATTAGGAACATGGAATTGAATTGACTTTCCTTGGTGATTAATTGATAATTAAATCATGGAACAAATAAATGGGGGCCACCCAAATAGATATTTTGGAGTTTTTTATGGATTGAGATATTGTAATTGAGATATTGAATTGTTTTTGGTAAGAAAATTAATTGATGGGAATTAATTATGAAATTATGTTTGGATATGTAAGATAATTAACTGTGGTAATTAATTTTGTGCCAAGATGTTGACCAAAGATAATTAATTGTGAGAATTAATTATGTGTCATGATGTTGATCAAAGATAGTAAATTCTGATAATTAATTATGAAAAGTTTAGATTTTATATGGATAATTAATTTTAAAGAATTATTTATGGAATGATAATTTTGTTGATTGATTAGTTGATTGATGAATTAGTTAATGGGTTACATGCTTAGTTAATTTTTGAGTTAACTAATTTCCTTTGAAATATTTAATTAATCAACATATTAGTAAAGGAATAATGTGTAAAATTCTTGTGAAATAAAGAATTATTAAATGGATAAGATTTTTTAGGGCTAAACATGGCGTTCTAGACCGATTAGATGCTGGGACTTGGACATGGTGTTCCTCTCTAATAGTTATCTAAGATTTAGATTATGGGGTGTTAGGAATGATGACCTACACTGAATGAGAAAACAAGTGATAGGCATGAATTCCAACACACAATGGGATTTTAGGGTGTTAGGCATGGAGACCTACACCAAATGAATGATAATAATGAATGATTATTCAATGAGATTGGGATGCTTGACATGACGTTCAATACCAAATGAATGATAATAATGAATGATGATTCAAATAGAAAACATGAATTGAAACTGGTTCTAATGTGATGATTAAATATTAAATGATAATGTGATAACTATTTAAATTATGAATTGTATTTATTGCTTCATAAAACTGCATACACTATCTTTTGACTGGAATTGTTTTAAACGTTGTTGGTGTTGGCCTACTGAGTTGTACTCACACCCTATTTGGGCCGCCTGATCTTCACCTAAGAAGACTTTATTGTTCTAGTACGTGATAAGGGAAAGGCCTTGGGATAGATTTCTATTTAGGATTGGAGCATGGGAGAGGGAAAAAGATGTGGTAGGGGACCCACTTTGGAGTCGTTGTGTCTTTAATTTTAGTTTCATTGTAGACACTTGACACTTGTATTGTCATATCAAGTTATACCTTTAATTTTTATTGTATTTTTTGGTTTTTACTATTAAATGACATGGTATTGTTCTAGTTATTTATACGCTTTTGCAATTGGTTATTGTTGTTTGTTTCTGTTGGTGCTTTATTCTGATAAAAGAGAGTATAGTCTCCCTAATACTGACTTACCAGACCCTCACTACTAGTCGGTACCCTCTGATGTATGGGGATGCGCTCTTGATGGCGTATGGCCAACCAGCTCGAGGCACCGTTTAGTGGGTCCTAGGTTCTCAGTAATCTTAATGTCAGTTATTAAGATTACTTTTGAAGATATTCTATTAAGACAAGAAGATTATAACTTATTTCCAAGATTTACTATCAAAGTTAATTTAGTGATTTATGAATTATATGGTAAAGCAGTAAAATAGAGAAGACTAAATTAAGAAACACAGTGGATATGAAATAAGTAGTTCAGCCTCAAGTCGAGACCTAATCCACCCCACTTGGTGATCACCTCCCACCAAGCAGTTTATATAAATAAACTTGATCCACACCCTAGATCGGGGTTAACAGCAGTACAGAGGACTGTCGAGGCCACGCAGGGACCTCTTCCATAGTTCTTCGTGGGTACAAATAACCAGGACACACAGGGACCTCTTCCACACTTATCGTGGGTATACACAAGAGCAAAATAATGTTTGAGTAAGGATATCTTGTATCCTTCAGTTTAATGCAGGAGACAGAGTGTGTTGTAATATAGATATACACTCTGCTCAAAAGTTAATAAAATGATACACAACAGAGCAGAAATATTGAGATAGGTTTAGAAGTGCTCTGAGTGTTAGTCTTTACAGCTATGGACTTCTAAGATTAGGCAGATGTAGAACTCAAGTCCTCGTATGGAAAACAGAGTGTCATAAGTCAGAAAAATTCAGCTTGTGTTCTTCATGGTGTTTTACAGTGCGAAGATGTTCTAAGGATTCAAGGATTCTGGTATGCTTTGTGTGTTCTTCAGTAGATTCGAGTTTCATGAGACAATTATCTAAGTGTATTCTACAATCACACTCATGACCAACAGCTTGTTTTCTTTTTTAGTATCGTGCAACTTCTCTTGCATATGTCTTCTGCTTGTTTTTGGGCGGCGTTTTTCTTTTATCTTGGAGTTCATGTGTTTGAGCCGATAGGTTTCATGTATTCTGGACCTCGTACCTGGTACTATCAAGGAGATGTCTACAAAAGAAACATTAGTTAAGTCAGTGCATTAAATTCTTCAAATATGACCGTTAGAGATTAAATCATAAGACGACAAAACATATTAGGAAACAGTGTCATAGTATGTCATGGAAACGATGTCTCCTTTACACGGTGTCTGGTTTGGTCGCGGTGTCTCGTAGTCATGGTGTCTCGCGGTCACGGTGTATCATGGTCACGGTGTCTTGTTCATGGTGTATTGTTCACGGTGTCTTGTTCACGGTGTCTTGTTCACGGTGTCTGCTGGTCACGGTTTCAAGATGTCATGATGTTGGCTGGTCACTGAGTCTAGATGTCACGGTGTCTGCTGGTCATGGTGTCTGGATGTCACAGTGTATGCTGGTCACGATGTCTGGATGTCCTGATGTCAGCTTGTTCACGATGTCTCATGACTTAGGCAAATATCTGTATTTAGACTTAAGTAGTAGTATTTATTAAATGGATTACACTTAATCATTTGTCAGAGAAATCATAATAAAATGAATCAAAAGATAGTATAGAGTATCCAAACTGAGTGTATAGCACTTAAGAGCTTTGGATAGCTTCTACTAAGCTACTGTACATTTGATGTGAGATAGATTACATTGAGTTAACATGGCTTAGAGACTAAATAGGATATGGGATCATTAAAACATGATTAATAAATGAGGAGTCCAACATGTGTGATTGTGAGATTTTCATGAGGTGGTTTGGAATACAAGGTTTGGTTTGTCACTAGAAAAACAACATTTAGTAATGTTTTTTTTATATTAGTGGTGTTTTAAAACGTCTCTGATTCATTTACTAATGTTTTCCAAAATTGTTGGTAAATGATGTGTCACAAAATGTTGCTAAAT